>WOXC01006816.1:0-600000 GCA_011680675.1 Gymnobelideus leadbeateri | reverse complement strand
TGGTCCCAGAAGGTTCCTAGGATACAGGTACATGGGCCATGGGCACCAAATCAACCACTGTTCATAGGATAGCAAAAAATAAGTCATTTAAAGCACCACCTAGAGGTGCTCCATCAGATCTTTGTGCTTCACTGTGTTTATCCCAAATGTGGGCTTTTATTAATATAAAAATATCTCCAAATAGTCTGTATATCTTTTAATCTCATTTTGTTTATAAATAAAAGATGGAATTTCATGGGACTGATTCTAAGGAAGAACTGAGGCATCTCCCTTTTCAATGCACCTTATACTAGTAATACCTAGTATTAGCTAGTATCAGTAGTACTTAGTTTAGGCAGTTAGGTGATACGGCAGATAGAGTGTCAAACCTGAAGTCAGGAAGACCTAAGCTCAAATCTGGTCTCAGATACTTATTAGCTGTGTGGCCCTGAGCAAGTCACTTAACCTCTCTTTACCTCAATTTCCCCTCTATAAAATGGGGATAATAGCATCTATCTCCCAGGTTCGTTGTAAAATAAAGGAAAATGAAAAAAAAATCCGTAAGCACTTAGCACTGTGCCTGACACACAGTAAGTGCTATATAAATACTAGCTATTATTATCATTAACAGGTATAACATTCAATTTTTAAACTGTTGAAACAGAGGTAATATGATTATGTTCTAAAAATACCATGATATGTTACAAACCTTAAAAAAGTTTAGAATTACTGTGGACAGAGGATCTAATAGGCTAATTCAACAACCTGACACTTCCCTTCACCCTTTAAAAGCCATGTAATTTCATTGCTGGAGGTACTCTTTGTACTGACAAAGCTCAGAGCCCCTCTACAACTTAACAGACGGCTTGAAGAGTTTCTATGACTTAAAAACCAATCAATCTGGGGAGTAACAATGAGAATTTAAGAAATAACAAAGATAAGAATGAATAAACAATATAATACAATATAACATAAATAGTATAACACAAGAACAAACATACCAGGTATAGGTCAAATCTCATTACAAAAAAATGTTTAAACTGTCCAAATTCCACTTCACTGTAATGTTATATATTTCAAATATTGACTTTCATAAGTAAGCCACTGGCTGAGGCTTAAAAATATTTTTCTAGGCAGACACTTTTATTTGAACAATATCTGTAGTAACCTATTAATATTCATCTGGAATCAAAACAACGTAGCTCTCCTTAGTAGAAAATATGAACATTACCAAACATTGGCAATTACCTATTTTTCAATACAGGGATTTGTTTGGCACCCTTTTTTTTGTTAATAAGTTAATTAAAAAGAAAATAGTACTTAGTAATTTGTGGTTTTTCCTAAGATTCCTGGAAGTGCATTGCCTGTCTATAAAATATTCCTTTAATTCTTCACCAGTAGCAAAAATAACCATTATTTGAATATAGAACTTTATTCCTGTAGAAATTAAAACTCTTTGGATTCTTAGAATACTCCAAAAATGGACTAGTGGCAAACATGGCCACCACTTTTGTCCTGCACAGCATATAGACATAATTCAAGAAATTCACATCAATAATTGCAATAAATTTTGTAGTACTAATGGTGGCAGCAAATGCATTGACAATAACAACACTTAAGATAGATACCTGATTCTTAGAGCGCTTATGAACATAATGAAAATCATATAGCAAATCAGTAACAGAAATAAGAACAAAATGAATCCTCTATCTATCAATATGAACACAAAAGCATCTGGACTATTCCAAAGAAAATCATAAGTAACTCCATATCAGTGAATACATTAAGATGTTCAACTATTTTGCTCCTCATTAAGCAGAATTATGGGCAGTTGAAGATTTTATTCTTTGCTGTAACAACCATTAGGATTCCCCCTACCATGACCAGCAACAGTTCACCAACTACAATAAACTATGTCCCTTTAGTGTAAGTTATCATCACTGTGTAGCAAGGTGAAATATTACTGAAATCCCTGCATATCTTACCTTTTACCAAGACTTTAGGAACTTTTGTGTGGCTGGCACAGAAGGCACTGTATAGCTTAAAACGGTCAGCATAATACAGAAAGGATCCTCCCAGAGAGAAAAGCACTTTCTAGATTAGAAAAAAAAAGGTTAATTTTGCCCATTTTTAGCCTTCTCACCAATCCAACTGTTAAGCTCTGAGTCCCCTATATCTGAATCAATGTCACAGGTAAAACACAATTTCTTTTTTTTTTTTTTTGGATGGCAATTGGGGTTAAGTAACTTGCCCAAGGTCATATGGCTAGCATTTTGTTTGTGTGTCTGTTAAGTGTCTGAGGTCAGATCTGAACTCAGGTCCTTCTGACTCCAGGGCTGACGCTCTACTCACTGCGCCACCTAGCCGCCCCAGTAAAACACAATTTCTGATCTTAGTTAATATGTTTTACTCAGTGATTTGCCTTGAACTGATGTGCAAATAATGTCCAAATATGAGTTTATATGGTAAAATTCTATTTGCTCTAAATATCAGTGGTAGTTATAATTATTTTCTCACACTTATGTTTTTCATGGACAGATCTTGATGAGATGATGGTGGAGAATTTTATCTTAAACAGTTATCTCCTGGCTGCAGTGCTAAAAATTGCTAATGTGAAATATAAGTAGGGAAAGTCAATGAAGATATAGTAGCTATATGAGATCAAGGAACTTCTCAGAGAGAATTAGGAAACTTAAAATTTATTTTCTTCTCATCACACCAGTAATAGGGTAATAAAACAAAATAACACTATGCAATAAAAGGAAAAATACACAACCTCAAGAGTTCTTTAATCACCCTCTCTTATTTCTGCCTCTTCTATCCTTTAAGAGGTCAAAGGCAGCCTGTAATTGGTACACTTGTATTTGGGGAGAGGGAGAGTTGTGGAAGAACCCTGCAGGTCTTGCACTTATAAGAGATGCGTTTTCTTTTTCCTTTTTCTTCCTACTACTGAAATGTACTTCAGGGACTTTAGGCTGGAGTAAAAAATCAATTATTTTAAATGATAAATAGGATTAAAAAAACTAGGTAACATGAAGAATTCTACTAGGTTGGATATTGCTCAAAATACCACGTGTTTCAGACCATCTCTTTGTCAATGATGCCCAGGTGTTTAAGCAATATAAATCAACTGCCATAAAAGGCCAAAACAACTAACTCATCTAACTCATTAAACGCTTGATCTTCCCAAAAGGAATAACATAGCAATACGTAACTGAACACTGAAGCACTGCGAAACATAGAAGCCAAAGAAAATAGAATTTAAACACAATAAGTTTGTTTGTAAGCCTATAGAAAAGAATGGTATGAACTTACAAGAAGTAAAAGAACTGAAAAGCTATAAATGGAAAAAGTTTACAGAAAACTTGATAGAGACTGAACTAATCCAATTATTCAGAGAACATTAAAGAATCAAACTGGAAGGGGAACAACAAACAGATGAAAAACAGAAAAACTTTTGCAGATTTCCATATTATAAGCCCTTTTCTCCATTAACAACTATGTACTCTACCATGGAGATGGTGGCTATGGACTCCCAGATATGCTACATGAGGAAGTAGAAATGGGTCTAAAGAAAGAGAAGGGAAGAGCAGCCATCCTAGCTCAAGTACACACAAAGAAAACCTTGCTAAAGATAAGAATTTTGGAGGATGCTGTCATCAATTTTTTAAAATGTGTGAGAGAATACAAAGCCTTGGGGAAAAAACTTGGGCCTTATTATTGCTATTCAAGGCAACTCAGAAAATATCAACAACTACTGACCAGGCATTTAACTTTTCTATCTATACAAATTTTTATGAGAATAATCTATACATGTTTTAAGGATATCCTTGATAAAAGGAAACCAAAAGGCTTTCATGAACAATATTCTATAGCAGTAGGGTGAAATACCTTCAAAATTCTCTTCCAACAAGATGTCTCTCACATATGACATCCAAATTATATAAGATTCCTTGAAAGATAAAACAACTCAGATAATTCCATCTAACGATGCTCTGATTACTAGAGATTTCTCAAACCTGATTATGACCACCTACATTTGCTTTCTATGGAGCCAAATGATACCACTTGAGAACCTAGAATGCACTGCTAAAGATCATAGTCCTAATAAAAAAACAGAAACTGAGGGGCAGGCAATTTTTCTTTACTATTGATGATTAAAATTATGAGTTTCAGAAAAGAAAGGCAGATATAGAAAGTGATTAGTTAACTCTAAAAAGATGGTATCTGAGAATGGGGTTTGAACGGATGGATGAAAGTTTAAAATAGAGGAAATATGGATTCTTGGGCAAGGGTGAAGTTTGCCAAAGAAAGGCTGATAAAAAAAAAAACCAAAACACATTAGCCTAGAGACTTATGAATATGACTCAGAAGATGCTAAAGAGAAAAAGGAAGACAGGGTGGAAAGAAACTTTCCTGTATAAATCTGAGGCAAAGTGCACTTGGATACATACATACATATATACACGTCTATCTACAAAACACATGCTATCTCCCCCATTAGAAGGTAAGGTCCTTGGGGGGCAAGAACTGTTTTAATTTTGGTATCCCCAGAATTTAAAAGAATGCTTAGCATATAATAAGCACTTTAAAAAATTGTTGATTGATTTAAGTATAACATGGGAAGAACAACATAGGAAAGGATAAAAAATTCAAAAGAGAAAATATACAGGAAGAAAGACATAAATAAAACCTACAGCCTCAAAAATCTATAAACAAATCTACAAACAAAAGTAAAGATAGTAAACAAGGTAAAACCAGAGATGATATACAAGGTATTTTAGGGATCCCAGGTATCAAAGAGATTTGGTATATTGGGACCCACAACTGAAAATGCATACCTGTTTCAAGAGGAACAGAATAAATAATAGGTGGTCTCATGACACTATATATTAAGATATATTCCTAGAATGTAGAATTGAAGATTAATTTAGAAAGATTTTTGCTGAATTAAGAAAATTAAATTTGTTGCTACCTGTCAAAGTAAATTTTCCTCAGTATTCCATTAGTGAATTTTCTCACACAAAAGATTAAGATAGATGATTTTTTTTTGAAACTAGAAGTCAAGGATTTCTTCAGCCCATTTCATATGAAATATAATGTTCTTACCTTAGTAAGACAAACAAGACACAATACTCTTCTTGTGTTCCATTTAGGCTTCCTTCCTAGTGAGTCTACAGATGAATCATGCAAGGCACAAAACAAAACTTCCTATCTACATCTCTGTTACTCTTAATAAAACATGTTGTTGGTGGGTTTTAAGGAAATGGTATAAGAAAAAAATGTACAGGAGTAGGGGACTAATGGGATAGATTACTGAAGTCATGGTATGTGATGAGATACTTCTTTTTAAAAAAATTTTTTGTCTTTATTAATTTGTTTGTTTACTTTCAGTTTACAAGATTCAGTTCCACAATCCCTTGAGTTTCAAATTTTCTCCTCCTCCCTTCCCCCCATCCATGGCAGCATGCAATCAAGTACAGGATCTGCAAATACTTCCACATTAGACATTAGTCAGATTATAAAGGATTGTAATGGATGATGCGATACTTTTTGTTTTTGTTTTTTTTTTGCTTTTTTTGGAGGTCAATTGGGGTTAAGTAACTTGCCCAAGGTCACATGGCTAGGTTTTTGTTTGTGTGTGCGTTAAGTGTCTGAGGCCGCATCCGAACTCAGGTCCTTCTGACTCCAGGGCCGATGCTCTACTCACTGCGCCACCTAGCCGCCCTGATGCGATACTTTTTAATGGAATCTTATATTATTTAATGATTCTACTTACCTTAAACTGGTCAACTTTCTCAAGTTTATCAAGATCAGGTACCAATCTTACTCCATCTTCCAAAGTTTTGAGAAATTCTACTTGAAATGCCACCATTTCAGTTAAATTTCCAAAGAGCACATCGAGCTAATAAAAAAGAAAGACCTTGATCCATCAAAGTTCTCACAAGAATTTAAAAATTTCATTCTCACCTTTTCAAATAGAATTTTCAAAGAAAAAAAAGTGTTGGATTGTTTTTTACTTTCCCAAATTTAAATAATGATCCTGCAGTAAAGTTAGAGCTCATACTTACACAAGTAAACAAACTAAAAGGCAGTATTTCACCTGTTCAATGTGATTAAATGCATTGAAACATTCTTTAAATCATCCTTGTTTCTCACCCACAAAGTCAAAATGGCTACGAATTTAACCATAATTATCTAGCAACATTGATACAATTAGCACCATACCTCATCTTGGGTGAGAAAAGTTTCTTTTTGAAGAGGTTTCAGGTAGCTCTCCATGAGACAGTTTAAATCCTAAGGGTTTAAGTAAATACTCTTTAATAAATTTAAAAGCCCACAAAAGCATATCAAGAAACAATACAGAAAAAATCCTAAGTTTCTATCATTAGAAATAAAATTCCATATTACAAAACAGTTCACAGGGAACATAAGTTTCCAGAAAAGAGTCATGATAATAGAAAAATAATAATTAATATATGCTTGCCTTAAATTCATACTTTTAAATATCAACATATGCTTTTGGGTAAGCTGTGTATTTACTACAACTTTAAATATTCAGAAGGTAAGAGGGTTTATACCTTTTAAAGATACAAGTGTAAGATCAACCCTCTTCCTTCTCTAGCCACTACATTTTTATTAGAGTTTATGTGTTTTCTGACTACTCCTTTTAAGTATGAGTTAGTCATGAGCTTAAAATCAATCGATATTTATTAAAGGCTGACTCTATTCCAGATAGAAGGCTACAGACAAGAAAAAAAAGAGAGAGAGATTCCTGCTCTTATGCAACTTAAATAGATTGAAAATTAATGATTAATGATAATATATAAATATATAAAACATAATTAATAAAATTAATTAAGATAAAAAATTAAAAAAAAACTTACATACATACTGGGAGAGTAGAGACCAAGGATAGTAACAGGTAGGCACAGGGAAGGGAGGGGAGGGAAGGAGAGGAAAAATGAAGAAAAAGACTTACTTTAACATAGGTTCGTTCAGTTTCAAGGAGTTCACAAATAACCTTGCGTAGCTTATCTGCATCTGTTAGTTGTCTCATGGTCATTAGCTGGGGTCCAGTGCATTCCTGAGGAAGCAAGCTTAGGTCAGAAGGGTTCAGCCCTGTCAAAATGTGGCATCCAGCTCTTTACCATTTAGAAGTGGTTTTTAAAAATTTAATACAGACACCTGTCTTAACACCTTTTTTCCCTGGCCCAAACCTGTGATTTCATCAGTGTAGGGAGTTCCCAGTAGTTCAAATCCCTCTACCAATGCAGACTGGTTTTAAAAACCTTTTATAATCTGGTCTTTTCCTGACTTTCAGTTCTTCTAACACTTTACACTCCTCAATGTATTCTATGTTCTATCTGGTGACACTGACCTCCTTGCTGTTCTTTGTTCATCTCCTGACTCTGTGCATTTTCTTTGCTTGTTCCCCAGGCCTAGGATTCTGTTCCTCCTAATCTCTGCCTCCTGATAATAAGTCTAAATCTCAGCTCAAGTCTCACATTCTGCAAGAATCCTTTCCCAGTCTTCCTTAATCTTAGTGCCTTGCCTCTACTGATTATCTCTGGCTTATCCCGTATATCTCATCTGTACACAGTTGTTTCCATATTGTCTTTCCCATTAGACAGTGAGCTCCCTGAGAGTAGGATGTGTTTTCTTCTTTTTTGCAAACCTGGTGCTTAGCATTGCCTGGTGAAGGGAGCCAAAACACCTGATCCAGGAATCAGGCTGGTCCTAGATAAATTAGCTCCGAGTATTCCAGTGATGGGACCAGTCCAAACTGTCTAGTCCTGGTTTTCCCATGAGAAGAAGCTGTAAATCAGAGTCTGCCTGGATATCTGACATCCAGGGCACTGCCCTGTTCTGGGGTTCCAGCCAGAAGGCTTAGCTGCCTTTCATGATTATTTACATTTTTAGATACTTTTCTCTGGGAAACAGCAAGGACATTGATAAACATCAAGGCCTAACTGACATCACCATCTGACATCTTGAAACTGAACAAAGCAGTATTAGAAAACTTAGTGACCTATAATTACCTTCTTTGTTTCATTACTCTATAAAAACCTTGCTTATAGTATCAATAAATAGATTGCATTGATCAATCTCACCTGGACCACGATTACAAGTCACACTTTCATGGTCGTGTGTGTCATTCTAGAGCTGGAACAAGAAACCCCTTAGTGCTGACCCTATAGCCTGGCACATGGGAGGTACCAAATAAATGCTTGTTGATGGACTAACTGCCATGCAACTACAGTCTTTAAGAATTGCCTAGAGTCACTGATTTTCTGGGCTCTAAGGCCAACTTTCTACCCACTAACTTATACTGTCTCTATCTAAGCCACCCTTTTGTTCCTTAACAATAAATGTCTCAGTGTTGTACCTTATTCATACAATGCTTTATATTTTTAAAAATATTTCCACAAATATTTTTCATTTGATCTTGAAAATAACTCTGTTGTATGCATAGTTTATAATTATTATTTTTTATAAGCAATTGGGGTTTAACTTGCTCAAGGTTACACAGCTAGCTATTTATGTGTGGGTGTTAAGTACTGAGGCTGGAACTGATCCTGGGTCCTCCCGACTCCAGGGCCAGAGCTCATACTCACTGTGCCACCTAGCCACTCCTGTGTAGTTCATTATTATTTCCACTTTACATATGAGGAAATAGGGTCACAAAGTAGAAAAATGACTTTTCCAAGGTCAAATAGTTGGTTATAGGATTCAAACCAGGGACTCTTGATTCCTAGACTGGTGCACTTTCTTTCTTTTTTTTTTTTTTGAGGGCAATTGGGATTAAGTAACTTGCCCAAGGTCACAGGGCTAGGTTTTTTGTTTGTGTGCTGGATAAGTGTCTGAGGCTGGATCCAAACTCAGGTCCTTCTGACTCCAGGGCCAACGCTCTACTCACTGCGCCACCTCGCTGCCCCTGCTGGTGCACTTTCAATTGCCTCCCAAAGTTGGTTAGATATATACCCTTCCATCTAATCTGTTTCTATTAAATGAATATATTGACTACAGAGATACACTATACAGGCACACATACGTGCAATTTTTGAGAAGTACCATTGTTGCTGAAGAATGCAGCTATAGAGGGTGTTTCAAAAGTCTTAGTGCAATTTGCACTCTATTCTTTGGAGAAAATTAGAAGTTGCCCTTCTCTGACTCTGCAGCACCTCTCCCAATTTATAAGCTTTCAAAGATTACTGATAGCAGCTCAGCAATCACATGTGCCAGTTCTTTCAGTACCCTGGTATGTAGTCCATTGAGGTCTAATGACCTGAACACATCAAAGTAGCTAGGTGTTCTCTTACTATTTTCTCCTTTGGGTTTCGATGGCCTGCTAATTATTTTTTTCCTCTTCTTTCCCATCCAGAGATCACTCTCTTTGGCAGATAAGACAGAAAAAATAAGAGTTGGGTAGTTCCATTTTTTTACTATCATCGATAGTATTAAAATTTGATTCCACCTCCCCAATGAGAATATTTCTATGTAAATTATATATACATGCATAATTATACAAAATATTATAAACACATATAAAAGTAGAAATTTTAGAGGGATGAGAAAAAGAAGAAATAAACAATATTTTGTTTGCTAATAGAAAGATTTTTTTTTTTGCTTGAGGACAACATGATTGAATATGCTTCATTACTTTTGAAAAATCCCCACACATATGCTGCAAGAGAGAATGGTCTTGGAATTAGTAATTAATTATCAGTTATTAACTGTTAGGATAATTTGAATAGTGAGGCTGGCTAAGTATGTCACTTTTTAAAAAATTCCTTTATTTTTACTTTTTGATTGAAAGGGATATAATATTATAATACTAAGTCATAAGTCACTGAACAAAATAATTACACGATATAGAAATGACAAGCAAAAGTGAAATTGTATCCAATATCTACTCGACAAGAAGTTTTCTTTATAAATTCCCTTTTTCTCTTTACTTCGATTTCCCATTTATGCTTAGGTATTTTAGTTGTGTTTTTGTGATGAGCAACAAGATAGCAGGAGAGTAACACATATAATAAGGAAAGGAAAGGCGGGTGGGTCTTAAGTTATAAAAGGCTTTAAATGCCAGAGTTTATATTTGATCAGGGGAAGGAGATGGTGACAGGGGTAGGTGACATGGTCAGATCTGTGCTTTTAGGAAGTCACGTTGAGAGGTAAATTGTATACAGATTGGAATGGAGAAAGAGATAAGGCAATGAAATCAATGAGAAGCCTGCTGCATGAGTAAAGGAACATGATAAGGACCTTAACCAGGAGGGTGGCTGTATGAGTGATGAGAGGGGGACAAATAGAAATAGTATGGAAATAGAAATAATATGACTTAGCAACTACCTGGATATGTGGGTAAGTAGAAGTAAGGGGCCAAGGATGGCATTAAGGTAGCAAACCCAGAAGGATGGTGATTGCCCTTCACAGAAACAGGAAATTAGAGGGATAGGTAATGAGATCTGTAATGGAGATTCCACCTCATCAAAACCTATATATTCTCTGCAGCTCACTCGTTTCTACCCCCCCAAAAAAAAAACCCGTGTCTGTGTGTGTGTGTGCACGCACGCACGTGCACACACAAAATACAAGGCCTTGTACCAGGGAGTAGGTAGGCACTGACCCATGGAAAGAGAAAAAATATGGATGAACCTCACCAGCAATATCCACATTGCAAAGGTGAGGGCCAAGAGTGAATAAATACTTTTTCCTTTCATTTTCATCTTTTATGTCTTCTAGCCTATAGTCAGAGAGGTATAAAAGGCTGTACATTTGCAGGATGTGGCAAAATGAGCATCCATATTCAATGAATGTTACCTGTAATTATTTGTTGCTATATGTGGTGAATCATTTTGATTGCATCTTTGATGTCAAAATATTTCTAAAAGTCAGTTAAGGAACTTGCATTGTAACTATGGTTTTTGCAGCTGCCTGTTCAAATGTTTTCCTTAAGGTGTTAGGCCTTAAATATACTGCAATAATCCCTTGGTCCATGGGCTACCATAAAGATGTTGCCTTGGGTGGTAGAAAAATTACTTTTACATTGTCACACATTGAACCACATGCATTTGAATTCCTAGGGCATTATTCTAAAATCTGTAATGTTTTAAATGTGATAGTGAGCTTTGTAATATTATTCAACAGCTATGCCAAAATAGCTTAAAAAGCAGTCTTCAAAAACAGCTTTAGTCTCCTATGTTTTCTTAATTGACCACCAAAGAATTATAGGCAATCAATGGCTATAGTTTTCCAGAGCAAAGGATACCCATAAATAAACATTGGCTTTAATTTAAAATCCCCTTCTGCATTACTTCCCAATAAAAGTATTGGAAGATCCTTGGACACTCAATTCAAGTTGACTTTTCTTTCTTAGAAATATAAGCTTTGGAAGGCATCCTTTCCCCCAAGAAGCCTATTTCATCCACATTAAAAATCTGTTGATTGGTCTATCAACATTCTTCTATTATTTTCTTCAAAACATCACAATCTTTAGCTGTAGAGTGTCCTCATCTGTACTGGCTGCCTCTTTGGTAATTTTAACATTATGCAATTAAATTTAATTTTATAGCCATTAAACCAATCAACCCTTGCAGTAAAGGTTTCTTCATTATCCACTTCATTTACATTTTCTTTCACTGCTCTAAATAAACTTGAAGTTTTTGTCTGAACATCTGTGCCAAGATGAATGCACTTTTTATTGCAATCTTCAAGCCATACAGCCAAAAGACCATTCATCTCTATTACTGTAATACTTCTCTTCCTTGTTGTCTGCAACCCACAAAACCTTTTTCCTTGGTTTTGCCTAAGGGTTTTCCATACCATAGATTCAGGCATTCTAATGTCTTATCCTGTTTTAGAGTTCATATTACCGCAGTCATGCTCTTCAATTACATCGAATTTTTATTCTAATGAAGGTCAAATCCATGCATCCTGTTTTTACAGGAGTTGCAAATCAACATTTTTAATATTTTAAAATGGAATAAAACTTGATTTTAAAATGTAAAAAGAACATTCTTAGCTTGCAGGACCTACAAAAATATGCAGCTGCAGACCTCTGTTCTAATGCATTTAGTTTTGGACATGCTGAGTTCAAGATGCCTACTAGACATCCAGTTCCCAGCTTCTGATAAGAAGCCTCTTCTTTTTGTGCTAGCAGTGTTTCCATTTGAATTATTCTTCCTTTTGTCTGTTTTGTTAGAGGATCTGTTTTTAAAAAGTTAACATTTTTTGGTAATACAGTACCCAACAGCAGCACATCTACACATGATAAGCAAGTACAGATTGACTGACAATGTAGTAATTAGAACCCTTACCTAGTTTGCATGTGTCACACTGAAATTGAATTTTGGCTTCCATTCAATACAATCTGACGTCATTTTATAATTTGACTTGGTATCATTTTATAATTCACACAAAATTGAATTTTGCATTATTCAAACTCATATTAATCTAGACCTAGCTGTATAACAATAAATCCATATTAGATATGTGGATTTATACATAGAAACAAAGGGCAAAAAAGATTTTAAAAAATAAAGATTAAATGGGTACTGTAGGAAGCACATAAAAAAATCCTCCTGAACAAACCCTTAACTTGATCCTTCCATTACCACTAATTATTGTCCCACATCTATTCTTCCCTTTGTAGCTAAACTCCTCAAAAAGGCCACCTACAATTGGTGCCTCCATTTTCTCTCTCTCTTTTTTTTTTTGGAGGGGGAAGGCAGAGCAATTGGGGTTAAGTGACTTGCCCAAGGTCAAACGGCCAGTAAGTGTTAAGTGTCTGGGGCAAGATTTGAACTCAGCCCTTCTGATTCCAGGGTCAGGGCTGTATTCACTGCGCCACCTCACCACCCCTCTCACTCTCTTAACCCCTTACCTTATCACACCAAAACTACTCTCTTCAAAGTTATTAATGGCTTTTTCTCAATCCTCATTCTCCTTGACCAATCTGCCGCTTCTGACCCGGTTGACCATCCTTTCTTCCTTGATGCTCTCTTCTCTCTAGGTTCTTAGGACACCTTTCTCTCTCCTGGTTCTCCTGTCTCTTCCTAGATTCTTTTCCAGATCCTACCCTCTAACTTTATATGTCCCTCAAGGTTCTGTTCTAGCTCCTCTTCTCTTCTCCTTCTATACTATTTCAACTGGTGATCTCATCGGCTCCCATGGATTTGTCATCTTTATACTAATGATTTTCAAATTTATGACCTTGCCTCAAGCTGTGCTGATCTCCAATCTCTTATCTCCAACATCTTTCTCAAACTGGTGCCCAGTAGACATCTTAAATGTAAAGTGTCCCAAACTGAACTTATTATCTTTCCTCCTAAAGTGTTTTCCCCTCCTGCCTTCTCTATTATTGTAACCATCCTTCCAGCCTCTTAGGGTCACATTCCAGGAATTATCCTGGACTCCTCACTATTCACCCTATGTCTATGCCCAAAATTCAATGATTGCCAAAGCCTGCTCATTTCACTTTTTCAACATCTTTTGAAAACACCTCCTTCTCTCCTTTGACTTTGCCACCACTCTGGTATGGACCCTCATGACCTCACATCTGGACTATAGTAATAGCCTGCTGGTGGGTCGCCTGCCTCAAGTCTCTCCCCACTCCAATATATCCTCCATTTGGCCACCAAAGTGATTTTCCTTAAGAATAGGTCTGACTGTGAATAGAGCACCAGCCCTGGAGTCAGGAGGTCCTGAGTTCAAATCCAGCTTCAGACACTTAACACAAAACTAGGCATGTCACCTTGGGCAAGTCATTTAATCCCAGTTGCTCTACCTTCCCCCATCCAAAAAAAAAAAAAGTAAAAAAAAAAAAAGAATAGGTTTGACCATTTCACTCCTATTCAATAAACTCCATTGGTTTCCTATTGTCTATAAGATAAAAAATTAAAATGCTTTATTTGGTATTCACAGCTCTTCATAATCTAGTCTCCTTCTAGCTTGCCAATCTTCTTACACATTGTTCCCCACCACATGCTCTTCAGTCCAATGACACTGGCCTCCTGGCTGTTCTATGAATGAAACATTCTATCTCTCGGTTGTCCTTCATGCTGAGAAGGCTCTCCCTCCTCAGCCTTAGCTACTGACTTCCTTGCTTTCCTTTAAGTTCCAACTAAAATCCCACTCCTCTTAATTTTAGAGCTTTCTGTCACCGTATATTTCCTATTTATTCTTTACATGGCGTGCTTTGTAAACATTTGTTTGCATATTGTCTCCCTTCTTAGATCGTAATGGGAAGGGATTGTCTTTTGGGTCCTTTTCTATCCTCAGTGCTTAACACAGGGCCTGGCACATAGTAGGCACTTAGTAATGGTCTGCTGATGATTGCTGATTAGAACTATTAAATATTATATTAATATAAAATTATAGAAATATTAAGAAATAATATTTTCCCCTAAAATCCTTTTCCAAATTTTTGGGAAAAATCCTTGGAAAGGTCAAAAAGGTTTTCTTAGGGAAATATTAAGAGTGACAACCAAGTTTGAGTTTTACCTTTCCTGATCCTCGAAGGTAGATTTTTACTGATTAGCTAGGATCCACTCAGGGAAAGTTATTTTTTTTTCCTTTTCTTCCCAGTGAATGGGAAGTTATTCTCTACTTCTTCTTCAGTTTAGATGATTAATATAGAGAAGCCCTAATGATTCTTCCCAGGGAGTGGTCAAGTAGGAAGGAGATACAGACTTGGCTGCTAGGTTTCTGGAATGTTAACCCAAAACCGTATCATGACTTTCTTCCTCAGGATTTCTATGGATGCTACTTAAAATCGTTTTGAGGCAAGGAGTCACGTAAAAGCACATGGGGGACTCCATCATTTTGGATATCTCTCTACAAATCAGAAATGACTTGCTTATAGATTACTGTCAAATTAAATAAAATTTTCTGGTAGATTTAAGCAAAAATTGCATAGTATTCATTTTAATATTTTTTCTTTGACAGTATTACCAAGTTTAAGTTATTAGAACTATACAGGTCTGGCAACAATCTACAAATAAAGTTAATGGACATATGTACTATCGTTTACAATATCAGACTTTCTTGTTTCATCTTGCATACTCATTTTTATTTTTATCATACCATTGTTTATATATTTGAACATCTGTCCTTGCCAGTGGAAGTCAGATTAAAATTTAGATTCAAAACATTTACAGTTTTTGGAGATGACTGAGTCATATCACTCTGCCAAATGATGTAGCTTTTAATAAGAAAAGTACAATTTTTCCTCTCATTAAACTAAACCTCCGTAGAAGAATATTTATTATTTTTGTAGAGGATGGAGTCTGAGTGTAGTTTACTCTGCTTGATGTTTTACACCAGGGCTGAGTAATCTTTTTTCTTTTAAAACACTAACACATAAAAGTCAGGATGGCCTCACAAATAAAGAGATCTTTTAAGCTTTCTCCTCATTTTCCTTTTAAATTAAGAACAGGAAACAAAACTCTAGAAAAATAAAACAAATACCAAGAGTAAACCTATGTAAGTATAATACTTTCCTGATTCTTTATTATGGTCAGTTAGTCAGTCAGTAAACATTTATTAAGTGCCTACAATGTTCTAAGAACTCTACTACCTACTTATTCATTAAAAAGATTGTTAAATAATAGAAAGTAGGGAGAAAAAATATCCATAGATGACTAAAGAGAGATACATAGACATAAACACACATAAAGGAAGATAGACTAGAAAGAATTCTATTATTTTTTTTTGGAATGTGCATAAATAATTTGTACACAGAGAGAATGAAGATGTGCTGCTACAGAATTTTCCAAACTGTAGATGACATCACAAATTATAATTACACAATTCGTTATAACTTTTAGGAATACCTCAAGGATGAGATGTTTTCCTAAGAAAAACCCCCTAATTATGTGCAGGTGCCAAAGAACTATATCAGTTATGGTGGAATCATGATAGATTCATCCATTAGATTTTAAGTTACTTGAGGGCAAGGACTATCTTTTTTGCATCTTTTTGTATCCCCAGCACAATGCCTGGCATATAGCATGCATTTTATAAATGTTTACCGATTGATTGATTCACAGACTTGTAACCCCAAAACGAAAATCTCTCACCTTGCTTGTTTTGTCACCCTCATCAGAGGACTCCAAGTCACGGACATCTGTCTCTTCAGGAGTTATTTCAGAGCTTCTGACTTGCTCAGAGCAAAGGCTGTTACCTATTGAAAATGTAAACAAAAAAAAATTTAAAAAGAGGTGGAAGGGACCTCAGCAGTGAGGAACACCTGTTATAAACACGCCCAACAAGTAAACATCCAGCCACTATCTGAAAGCCTCCAATGAAGAGGAGGCTCACAGCCTCCTGAGGCAGCCCATTCCACTTTGTGATAACCTGGTTCTGCCCTCTGGAGCAACATAAAAAAGTCTGGTGCCTCTTCCATGTAATAATTTTACAAATACATGAAGATAAACTTGTGTCCCTTAAGTCTTTTTCAGGCTCAGTATCTCCATTGCTTCTACCCTTCTTCACTGGCATGGATTCAAGGACCCTATCTTGGGTATTCCTTCTATGGACTGTCTCCATTTTATCAATAGCCTTAAACTGTCACAACCCAAGCAATACTCCAGGTATAGTCTGGTCAGAATATAGTACAGAAGGACTGATACTCTTTATTTCTAAAAGTTATAGCTCTCTTAATATTAGATAGCATTTACATAACACCTTCAAGGTTTACAGAGCATTTTCACATTTTATTTCACTTGATCTTCATAAAAACTCTATTAGGGAGGTGGTAATGTTATCCTCTTTTTACAGATGAGGCAACTGAGGCTGAGGGGGGTTAAATGCCTTGCTGAGGTTCTCACAATTAGCATCTGAAGCAGGATTCCAGCTTAGGTCCTCCTGACTTCAAGTCCAAGGCTTTATTCACTAGGTTGCCTAACTCTAAATTCATTGAAACTAAGCTTGCAAAACTTGGGCTTTGTTTTCAAAGTTTTCAAACCTACTACTGTCAAACCACACCCCCCCCCCTATCTTATGAAAGTGAGTTTTTGAATCCAAGTATAAGACTTTATATTTATTCCTACTGAATTGTATCTTATTAGATTCAGACCAATTCTTCAGCTTGTTAGATATTCTTTGGATCCTGATGCTGTAATTCAGTATGCTAATACTTGCTTTCAGCTTTGGGTCACCTGCAAATCTGATGAACATGCCACCTATGACTTTATCCAAATCATGTGACAAAAATGTTAACAAGCACAGAGTTAAGAAGAGATGAAAGGAATATTCCACCAAAGCCTTCCTGCCAAACTGACACTGAACCATTGAAGACTGCTCTTCAAGTCTGTATCACTGATTTACCACAGAGGTTACACCTTTCCATCTTTAAATAAGAACATGAAACACTTTATTTAAAAAAAATCTTGCTAAAATCTAGGTAAACACTTGGACAGAGATGGTCAGAATTAGACACGTGCTGCTTGAACACAATGTCAGAATTAGTAGTTTTACAACCCCCCCCCCTTTTAAAGGAGGGTAGGGGGAGAGAAAGAAAATGAATTTTTACCGGATTAAAACTGATTTTTAAAAGTTAACTTAAAAAAAAAAACTTTGGTCTTTTCTAAATACTCGTCCTTCTTGATCTCTCTCTTGGCAACATGTAACACCTGTCAAGCACCCTCTTCTCTACATTCTCCCTCCTCTCTAGATTTTAGTGACACTACTTTCTCCTCCTGTCTACTTCTTTTCAGTCTCCTTTGCTGGATCTTCATCTAGCTTATATCTAGTAATCACTGATGTCCCTCAAAGTACTCTCCTAAACCCTCTTCTCTTCTCCCTCCATACTATTTTACTTGATGATCTCATCAACTACCAGAGATTCAATTATCCTCTTCCTTCCTTCTTTCCATCTTCCTTCCTTCCTTCCTTCCTTCCTTCCTTCCTTCCTTCCTTCCTTCCTTCCTTCCTTCCTTCCTTCCTTCGGCAATCGGGGTTAAGTGACTTGCCCAGGGTCACAGAGCTAGTAAGTTTCTGAGGTAGGATTTGAATTTAGGTCCTCCTGACTCCAAGGACAATGCTCTATCCACTACACCACCTAGATGTCCCTCAATTATAATTTTTGAACAGATGGTTATTAGATGTATTTATCTATCCCTATTCCTTGACCTTCAGTTTTGTATGTCCAATATCTATTACACATTTCAAACTGTATGCCCCATAAACATCTTAAACTCAACATGTCAGAAACTGAATTAATTAACTTTCCCCAAAAACTATCCCTTATTTTTAGGTTCCCTATTTTTTTCTACCATCCTCCCAGTGCACCAGACTCACCACATAGGTATTATCTTCAATTCCTCACTGTCTCTTACTCCCTATATCCAATCTGTTGCCCTACTCACTTTTCAGCCTTTTGAAATCTGTCTTTACTCCAGCAATCTAATGTGACTACTTTCATCAAGGTTACCAGTGGTCTCTTAACTGATAAATCCAATGTTCCTTTCCAGTATTCATTCTAGCTGAATGTGTGTGCATCTTTTGACAATGCTGGACATCCCTTTCCTTGGCATCATAATGCTGCTCTTTCTATTTTCCTGCTACTTCTGCCTTCTGTTCTACTTACTACTACTTTGTGTGCTTTCTTGGGTCATCACTGATCCATAACCACCAACATTTCCCAAGGCTCTGCCTGAGCCCTCTTCTCTTCTCTCTTTATATAAGGACTTATATTTCCAGCACTCAGTACAGTACTTTGCACATAGTAAGCACTTAAAGAATACATCTTCATTCATTCATTGCCTCTTTCTTTTGTGATTTCATCAGTTCTACAGATTCAATTATTGGCTCTGTATAGATGAATCTCTTAAATGTATATCTAGAACAAATTCCTCTCCTGAGTTTCCACTTCACCTAGATGTCCTATCAAAATTTCAAATTCAAAATATTCATGTCTGGAGTACACTCCCTCTTCATTGATGCTTCCAAGACCCCATTGCTTACTTACAATCAAAAGCACAGTTCACCAGCTAAGTTTAGTGCTTCCTGATTCCCATAGCTGTTAATGTTCTCACTCACCCCTCAAATAACTTGTATGTACTTATCTTTTTACATGTTTAACCACCTCCCACCTCTGCCCCCATCAGTAGAATGCAATCTTCTTGAAAGCTAGGACTATATTCCTTTTTTTTTGTTTACATCTTTATACTTAGTGCCTAGCATAATACTTTGTACGCAGTAGGAGCCTAAGAAATTCCTACTGAATTGGATAGGATATAGTCCTGAAAATACAGGAATAAATAAAATTAACAGACTGACAGAAAAAAAATTATATAATTAATATGTGAACAGATATAGGAACTGGGGGGCGGGAGAAGCAGCAGGACATACAGAATCAGACTGCATTTTGGTGAAGATAAACAGAAGGAAAAAGAGAAGTGAGAATGATGAGCAATTACAATTATCCAAACATCTGCTGGAGGCAAGCAGTTCCTGATTTGTTTTAATAACGATTTCATTTTTCAGAAGGTGGAACAACTAATAAGACAAAGTGTTCCTGTAAATCTAATTCTGACCAAAGAGGAGAGACTAATGGCTGTTGTTGAGGTAGACATAAAGAGGAACTTGGGATACATCCGTCCTAGAATTCATGGTAAAAGATGAGAGAAATCTTATAAAAGTCAATGTTGAAAACTTGCTTTACATGGAAAAATACTATTTTTTAAAAAAGATGAGAGAAAAATATTTTGGACAATTACATTTTTAAAAGGTTCGGTAGCAGAAAAGCCTTCCTAAAAATTTTACAAAAGTCAAACTAGGAGGAATAGTAAGGTTCTCTAAAAGGAAATTTTTCAGACACAAACAGAAGCCATTCTGTTTGTGCTTTGTAGGCCAAATAGTTAGGCCTGCAACCAAGAACAATTTATTCTGAGGGAAAAAATAGAGAAAAGCCTTTTATAAAAGACATTCAGGGAAAACAGCCAAGATGGTAGAGTAGGAGGAATCGGGGCAACCTAGTTACCCTAACAACTATTTCAATAATGACCTTAACACAAGTGCTGGACTGACTAGTGATCTGAATAATGGAGGGTTAGCATTCCACGTTAAGATCTACCCCAAGGTGAAAATTCTACCCCAAGGTGAAAATTCTACCCCAAGGTAAGTGATTAGGGCAGGAAATGTAGAATAGGAGTGGACTGGGGTAACAGACAACAATAATTGTGGAACACAGCTATATCACCACCACTCTAAAGCTAGAGGGAAGGAGGATGAGGAGGTTGAAAGGGAAGAGGGACCCCCTAGTGTGAGGCCATAGGAGCAGATGGAAGTTTCAGGTAGCTAAGGGAGCTAAGACATGCTGGCAAAGCCTGGAGAGTCAGAAGCAGAAGTAGGAAAGTAATGGTCCAAGGATATAAACAAACTCTTCTCAAGGAAAGAAATTAAACCTCTGTATATGGTGGTGAGGTCCAGATTTTTAGAAACAGAGCCAGAAGAGGAATGCTCAAAGGATATGAAGAAATTAAGGGAGGAAAATCTAAGCTATCTTTAGCTATGTTTGAAAAATGCTCCAAATCACTAATAATTAAAGAAATACAAATTAAAGCAAGTTTAAGGTCCTATTTCATATACATCAGATTGGTGAAGTAGACAAAAAAAAAAGGAAAATGACAAAGAATGACAAATGACAAATGACAAAAATAAATGACAAAAAAATGACAGGAAAAGAGGCACATTGACATACTGTTGATTGAGTTCTGAATTTGTATGGCCCTCTGGAAAACAATTTAGAATTGATCAAACACTTTTAAACTGTGCATACCCTTTGACCCAACAACGCCACTGTTGGGTCTACATTCCAAAACAAACCCCTATGTACCAAAATATTCATAGCAGCTCTTTTTGTCATGGTAAAATAACTGGAAACCAAGAGAATGCTTATCAAATGGGAAATGGCCAAAAAAATTAGTGTATATGAATGTAATGGAATTTTGTTTTGCTATAAGAAATGAAAACATGATTACAGAGAAAGTTGGGAAGGCGTACATAAACTAATGTAGAATGACATGAGCAGAATCAGAAAGATCATTTATACTATAACACCAATATTGTAAAAATGAACAATTTTTTTTAAAGCAATCAGGATTAAGTAACTTGCTCAAGGTTACATGGCTAGTCATTATTTTTTATGTGTGGGTGCTCATTTTCTGAGGCTGGATTCGATCCCGGGTTATCACAACTCCAAGGCCTGCGCTCTTACTGCGCCACCTAGCCGCCCCAAAATGAACAATTTTTAAAGATGTAAGACAAATACCACAGAGGAGGAAAGTTTCAAATATCAAATATGACTAATAATCTAACCAACACAAACCAAAAAGCATCACCTGCCACAAATAGTTAATAACTTAACAATATCCTGGTGGTCAGTTTCCCTACCTAATTTTTTTTTAATGAAAATATCTTTAGTGTACTATAGACGTTGACTTCAAAATACTTATATTTTATGGGAAAGAAACATATTCCTGGTTCAAAAATTAATCATGTATGCTACCATAAAGAAATGAAGGGAAATTAAAGGGATAAAAATTAAACAGGCACAACAGAATTTTAATAGCATTCCATAGAAAGAAAAACTACCTTGTTGGGGTTTTGTTTTGTTTTGTTTTTTTGATCACTCCTCCCTTCTGATAAGATCTGACTATTTTCACCAGACCAAACTCAAAAGACTTTTGGAAATTCCCCAAAATTTATTCTACCCTCAAAGGAAAGAACAATAATTTGCCATGAAGACTACTCAAAAGAATATGGTATGGGTTCTAATGGCTATTTAAAAAGAGGAGTCCCAAAACTATTTTGAGCAATGACAGCATCATTAGAATAAGTACAGTTTTATAAGGAAAGCAGCCATTTAGATATATAACCCACCTAGTACACTACAAAACCAATTTCAATATCTTATAGGTAAACCTCATCTATCTACAATTCTATATAAAGGCTGCATTGCACACTTAGGCAACAAAACGTGTAGGACAGGGCACCATTTTTCTGAATAATATGTGTACAATGTTTGACAAATTCTTTTTAAAAAAAGTTTAAACAATGCCAACTGAATTTGCTAATTTAGAAATTGTATTAACACAAACTACTATAGTTGAAAACTGGATTTCACTGGTACAAATCTGCCACCTTGTGGCTAAATAAAACAATAGTTATTTATATAGTTGGACCATTTTTTTCTCAAGAAGGCTGGTCTCAAAGTAATTTTTTAAAAAAGGAAAGAAAGTGGGAATGATTGCCTAACAACTTTCAATAACCACAAATTCATGAAGGCCTCAGTTCTCTTCAACCTATTTCTGCTTAATTGGTCAAAGTTTCAAGCTTGTCTTCCAAAGTAACTCAACTTAAACTTTAGTGAGCTTTTGGCATTGAATTAGGCACAGAGATACAAAGTTAGATCAACTCCTGACTTCTAAGAGTTTATATCCCAATCTGGTCACAATAAGAACATACAAAGTTATTTCAGAAGACACAGAGCACTAAAAAAAAAAATTGGAGGGATAAAGGCTTCCTATAAGTGTTAGAACTTGAGTAGAGCCTGAAGGTCGTCAACGATGTTACTATGATGGAGAAACGAGCAGAACCAAGAGAACATTATATACAGTAACAAAAACATTGTTTTAAGAGCAACTTTGAGTGACTAAGTCATTTTGACTATTATAAATACCCAGTATAACTATAAAGGACCTATAAAAGCTACTATCTGCATCCAGAGAAAGAATTGATAAATATAAGTAAGTATAGAATGATTTTACACACACACACACACACACACACACACACACACACACACACACACACACACACACATTTGTGTCTAATGATAGCCATCTCTAGGGAGGGAAGAATAAAAGGAAAAAAATTTATACGATAATTTTATTATATATTTAAAAGAAATAGCAAGTTGTACATAATAGATCATTCCATGTGCAATCATCTTTTTAAAAATTATATTATGAAAATGCTTATTTTATTCCACAAATTAAAAATAAAAATTTTTTAAAATGCAGAAATTAGAGAATATATTTCAGTCTAGTGGAGTAGCCTATACAAAGGTATAGAAGATTCTACATGCAACACTGACCCCCCACGGAACCCACCTTCCACAGAAAATTGTCCCTTCTGTCATCCCCACTCTGATGCTAATCTTTAATATCTCCCTATATAGCGGTTGCTTCCTTGTTTCCAACAAACATGTCCATGTCTCCCTTGTCCTTAAAAAAAACTTACTGAACTGACCATCTCTCCTCCCTTATGTAGCTAAATTCTTTTGAGAAAGCCATGTACAACTGGTGCCTTCATTTCTTCTCCTTCAAGACATGGATCCAATTTTTGCCTGTATTTTTATCCCTGGTGCCTAGGCACAGTGCCCGGCACATAATAAATAATCAATGATTTAACCTCTCTATAGTTTTTGATATTAATAACTATGCCCTCTTTCAAGATATTCCCTCTGATCTTGGCTTCTGTGATAATCCATAGAATAATGCAATAGAAGGAACCTGGTATTACAGGACCTTGGTTCAAATCCCAGCTCTGTGCCCCATTTCCTTTGCTCCCACCTCTGTGACTTTTGGACAAATCTCTTCGTCTATCTGGTCCTCAGTGCCCTTACCAGTTAATTGAGGGAGTTGAATGACATGACTTCTTTTTTTTTTTTTTAAAAGCAATTGGGGTTAAGTAACTTGCCCAAGGTTACACGGCTAGGTTTTTGTTTGTGCGGATTAAGTGTCGGAGGCCGGCTCCGAACTCAGGTCCTTCTGATTCCAGGGCCGGCGCTCTATTCA
The DNA here is from genome assembly GCA_011680675.1 of Gymnobelideus leadbeateri. Lineage (NCBI taxonomy): Eukaryota > Metazoa > Chordata > Mammalia > Diprotodontia > Petauridae > Gymnobelideus > Gymnobelideus leadbeateri. The sequence continues at coordinate 576,211 of WOXC01006816.1, read as the reverse complement.
CTGTGCCACCTAGCCGCCCCGACATGACTTCTAATATCCCCTTTAAGCTTTGGATATATGATCTTATAATCTGTCAGTTCTCCTTCCTATATGAATCCTCCCCTTTGCTAGATTATCATTTTATTTTCCATCCACTAAACTTGAGTTTTCTCCAAGGTTCTGTCCTGGGCACTCTTCTCTTCTCTCTATATTCTCTCTCAGTATTCTTTTAACAACTGCCTTCCAGATACTAGTTTCTATAGGTTCTGCTGGCACCTCAAACTCAGTATGTCCAAAATAGAATTTATTTTCTTCTTTCCTAAATGCATCCTTCCTCCAAATTCCTCTATTTTCTTCCAGTCATTCAAGTCATCCTTGGCTCTACCCTCCTCCTTAAGCTCATGTCCAATCAGTTGCCAAGTCTTGATTTTACCTCCATGTTATTTCTTATGCCCATTTCTTACATTCTCTTTTCACTATTCCATTTCAGGACCTCTCTATCTATCCCCTGAACTATTTCAACAGCACCCTAATTGGAGTCCCTACTTCCATTCTTTCCTACTGCTAGTATATCCTGTGGGCATGCTAATTCATTTGTCACTCACCGAGATGCCAGATTATCAAACTCCCAGCCCCTGTTGCTTTCCCTATTCCTGTGTTACTGAATTGCTGGCTGTCCAGGGATATACTGAACCCATTATAGTACTCCCATCCACCTTAACGCTATCTTCCTATATCCCATTCGTACTCTGTTCACCCCTTCTAATGCAACCTCTATAATTCTTATCCAATAACTAACAAACTTCCCTTCATTTTCCCCACATTGCCCTCATTCCTTCACCTCCTACTTTTGCTTACTTGCTCTTACTGAGCTCCAGCTTCCTCCACAAGATACTGCATTCCTGGCTATCTTCTCCAGTACTGGTGGCACCTCTTATCATACCCTCATATCACATATTGATCCAGAAGGAAGAACTGGAATACTTCTTGCTCCCCCCACATCTAGCCCCTGACTTTGCTCCCATCACTCAGCAGCTTGTACTTCTTTTAAGTTTAGATCATCAAAATTTTCTATCCAATCCTTATTATGGTGGGTCTTCTATACCACTCACCAGGTCACGCTCCCTCATTTCTAAAGAAGCTTAGTACCTGGTTCAGTGTCCTCTTTCCTCTTCAACTGTTCCTCTAATACTAAGGGACTTCAACATTCATGTTAATGTTCTCTCCAACACCATACACTTCTAGTTCCTGGGTTTCTTCAAATGCCAAGACCTACCCCTCTCCTCTACTACCTCAGCCATACAAGGATGGCTGTACTAAGTTACCCACTTTCATTATTTAAAAAATAAATAGATAAAACAGAAACCCCCAAACTCTGACATTTATGTTGCAGGGGTTCTAAACCTGGGGTCCATGAACTTATTTTTTAAAAAACATTTTGATGGTCAGTTAGGTGGTGCACTTGATAGAGCACTAGCCCTGGGATCAGGAGGACCTGAGTTCAAATTTAGTCATACTTACTGTGTGACCCAGGGCAAGTCACTTAACTCAGATTGCCTCCCCCCTAAAAATTTTTATCACTATTTTTCAATATAATTGGTTTCCTTTATAATTGTATGTGTTTCATTTTGTTCATTTAAAAACATAATTCTGAGAAGGGTTTCACCGGCCTGCCAAAGGGAAACATGACACACAAAAATGTCAAATTTCTCTGCTCTATTGGATCATAACTTATTATTCCCTCACTCTCTGAGCTTCATCCCTCCTAAACATATTCTTCACCTTCATTGGGACTTCTAATCCCTTCAACCCTCAGTACTTTCTCAGGCCATTACTTTTGCTCTGACTTCACCTTTCCTAATTTCCCTTCCTAATCTCATTCCTAAAGTTAGGGTCTACTAATCTACAAATCCACCCAACCTTAAATTTTCATTATCTTGACACATTATTCTATTACTCATAGTCCCCTGAAAAATTCCAATCTTGGATTACTTTCATTATCTACCTCCTCTCTTCCTACTCACTTGTTGATGGCTGGAGGAAGACACACAACTTAACTGAATGGGTTGTCAACTGGACCAAATAAGCCTCTAACCTGTGGATGGTCAGAACTGAACAGAGCAGGAAAGAGAGAAGGGAGTCAGGAATCAAACAGAAGTTTAATTTCAAAGTGAGGGAAATGACTTGCAAGCAAGGAGGCAAATTAGACACATGTGCCATGGCCCTGCCCCTAGTGGGGGAACCTACTTTAATGTGACTAAACCTTGATACTAGTCCTGACAACAGCAATGATGTGACAAGTCTGATTCGGAGCAGGGCTTTATGACCAGAACTTGTCCAATGCTTGTCTAAGCTCAAAGAACACCTGGTGCTGCTCAAGGTCAATACAATAATTATGTGATTTTTGCCAGAGGGTGAACACAAAGGATTTTTGTTATGCCAACCTCAGAGCACAGCTTGCTTGCTGGGCCTTGGCTCTGGAAAACACAGTATCTCCTAATATTTTCTTGACATGGTACACTACATTTATGTTATATAACCTAACTGGGCCCTCACTGCAGCAATGCCATCTTTTTACTTCACTGTAGTGATTTCCATCCCCATAGAAGCTGTTCCAAACATCTTCTCTCCTTAAGTCTTCTATAGCTCGCTCTCTCTCTCTCTCTCTCTCTCTCTCTCTCTCTCTCTCTCTCCCCACATTTAGTTGAAGATCTCCCCTCTTAATTTAGAACAATGAGGTCATTTGCTGTATCATTTTCTCCCCTTATCTTTATCACAAAACGAAATTATTTATTCTCTCTACTACTTTACTCCAGGTTCTAATAATGAAATTGCTCTCTCCTTGCCAAGGTCAACCCCTTTACAAATGTGCTTGTTCTCACTCCCTCCTCTCTTTTCCAGTAGACCAACACCTCAACCATACCCCTTTTTCTCTAATCTTCAACCATTCTTTATCTACTGTTTTTTTTTCATGCTGCCTTCAAAAATGTCCAAACATCTCCCCCATGTTTTTTGTAAAAATTTTATTTCTTTAATTAAAAATTTATTCTTTCTCCCTTCATCTCCCTTGTAAGAAATATGCATAGTCAAGTAAATTAATTTCCACTTTGTCCAAATCCAAAAAATACGTGTATCAATCTATACCCTGAGTCTATAACCTTTCTGTTAGGAGTTGAGTTGCATTCTGTATCAAAGAAGAAGCTCCTGGAATCATGACTGATTAGAATTCTTAAACCTTTATATGTTGTTTACCTTTACAATTTTTTTTTTTTGCTCTTTTGGAGGGGGGAAGGTAGGGCAATTGGGGTAAGTGATTTGCCCAAGGTCACACGGCTAGTAAGTGTTAAGTGTCTGCGGGCGCATTTGAACTCAGGTCCTCCTGACTCCAGGGCTGGTGCTCTATTCACTGTACAACCTAGCCACCCCATACAATGTTATTTTTATATATAAATTTAATTCTTCCTAAAGTTTCTCTGAAACTGTTCCCTTAATAATTTCATAAAGCACATAGTGTTCTATCACATTCATTTATCATAATTTGTCTGGGCATTCCAATGGATGGACACTTCCTCAGTTTCTAATTCTTGGCCATTAAAAAGTGAACTATTCTATATATTCAATCTGTGGGATACAATTTAACAGCAAATTGGACCCAGCAATCAAGATGCCATTGGTCTTGTCCTGATGCATGAAAGTGATTCATCCAGTGTCTCCCTTTTGCCTCTGGAATAAAATGCAAGCTCCTCAGCCTAACATAAAAAGCCATTTAGAATCTGACTCCTAGGTACCTTTCTGGACTATTTTCAGAGTCATATACTCAAGTCCCAGCCAAATAAAACCATTAGCTATTTTCTAAGCTTAACATTTCATCTTCTATTTCTGTGCCTTTGTACAGAAGATAGCCTTATCTTCCATACCTAAAATGTATTCCCTGGCTTTCTGAAAGGCTCAGCTAAGCTGCCATCACCTATTTGAAACCTCTTCTGGTCCTCTTCCACTCTTGTTAATGCTCTCTCTTCAAATGGGTCAAGCACATTGTAGGTTCTTAATTAACATTTGTTGAATTAAATTGCGCATCGGGTAGGCAGCTTATTAACAATACATCTTATTCTTTGATTTTGGACTACCCAAAGGATGCCTGCAGACTCACCATGGTTCCCAAGGAAATACTTTTGAGATCCAATAAACTTTAAGAATCTTTTCTAGCTCAAACATACCTGGATTGCTGGTGAGAAAGGCAAATGGGCTGTCACTGAAATCTGCAAGGTTGTCCACACGATGAGGGGGAGTCTCAAGCAGTTTCTGTCCTCCAACTAGCTCAGGATAGGTCTGTACTAAAAGGGATAGTGACAGCTGAGTAAGGACGTCTTTAAGCATGGATGAGTTGAGGCTGTCTGCAGCTCTATTATTGATTTCAAGAATCTCATCTCCAGTTTTCAGGCCTGCCAATGCAAGATGGAAAATTTCAAATTTCAGGAAAAACATTCAATTAGAGCACATCACCCATAAACTCTGGCTTTCAATGTCATGCCAGGTCACCCTATGCCAGCACTAAGAAGTGACTGAACTACAGATAGATGGGAACAAAGTCAATGGCATTCCAATAAGAATGTATACTGATAAAGAATTATTTTCTTGTGAATAAACTTTGCCATGTCCTGTGATATACCTATAATATTGGCAAACCATCATTTACTTGTCTTAAAATAGGTTCTATGTAGATGTTATTATTTCTTTTAAAACACTAAATTCACCACAATTTTTACAAATTCCCTGGAAAAAGACTGTGAAGAAAATATGGTTATGAGGAGTAACAATAAATAAAAAAAACCCACATTTATAAAGTATCTACTAAGTGCTGGGAACATAAAAACAAAAACTGTTCTCTAGAAGCTTATATTGTCTCAGGGATTATTCAGACTAATTTGTTACAGTTATCTTCTTAGCAGATGGGATATTTGTAGCATGGCTACTGAAATCAGTAAAGGGTCCCTTTTGAACTCAAGGACAAGCCCTCAAAGGTTCCTGGAAGACTTCCTTTTGTGCCACTTTAATACAGAAAGAAATAATGACAAATAGTTTTGTACCAATGACTAAATTGGTCATAATTGGGTCTTGTACTGGATACATTTTCAGAGATCAGTGAAGGTTTATCATTGAGGCTTTCATAAGCATGTTGAGAAAATTCCCAAAACATGTAGTCACAAGACCATAGTTTCCAAGAGAAGCTATCAGAGTACTGCTCATTTTCCTAGCCAGAGAAATATGAGAAGATGGATTGTCTTATGGGAGTAATTAAGTCTCATAAAATACATGCAACATGATTTTTGGAAAAGAGAATAGGGTAGAGGAGAGAGGAAGAGGGTGAGAAGGGAAGGAAAATGAATACACAAAAAAGCAGGAAAATGTACATTCAAATGGAAGGGGACAGAAAAGAGGGAAAACAAGAGTTTTGATGATAACACTTGGGAAAAAATCTGTTAAGAGACAGAGAAGAAAGAGCCAAGGGAAGAATGGATTGCAAAATGAAACCATGATGATACATCCAACCCCACCCTCACCCCCCACACCTATTCAGCTATTCAGGGAAGCTAATTCCAATGCAACATTACAAGAAGTTTATACTCCTTGGATTTAGTGAATCATAAGCACTTTCTGGAACTCAGTCATTTTGCAAGTTGAAATATTGTGTAAGAAATACTAAACTGTCACCCTGTGACCCAGAATTTTTACTAGTGAAACCAAGAAAGATACTGCCAGCAAGAAAAGATCCATATGTGTGTGTGTGTGTGTGTGTGTGTGTGTGTGTGTGTGTGTGTGTGTGTGTGTAGGTATATAAAAACAGACTGATTTCAAGATGCTAGTTATTATTCTGAAGGCTTCTGTGTTCAGGAACATTGATCAAAATGGTCTATGTTCCTATCACCTCTGGAGAGTGAATGTACTTGTCCTTCAAATTAGAGGAGAATGAACCTTACAATAACTTGAGTTTTCTCTTATAATTACCCCTTTAAAGAGATGGGGAACTTTTTTTTGTAGTCAGTACTTAGCCTAGGACTCACCTGATAAATGATCTATTTAGTGGCTGCGAAGTGGTACAAAGAGTAGAGTGTGGAACCTGAGTCCAAATCTAGACTAACACATTTACTATATGATTCGGGGCAAGTCACTTTAACCTTTGTTTGTCTCAATTTCATCAATCATGAAATGGGGATGATAACAGCACTTACTTCCCAGGGTTATTATGAGAATAAATGAGATAATATTTGCAAACTCCTTAGCACAGTATTTGGCATACAGTAGGTGCTTTAATAAAAGCTCCCTCTTTCTTCTCATTTCCTTCTTCCTATTTCTTTCTTTCTTCCCTTCTGTCCTATCTAAAAATGACTGCCACAAGACTCAAGGAGAGGTGATAGAGAGGTTGACTAAGGTCAACTTTCATATGATTAGCTTGAGGAAACTATAATTATATAACCTAGTGCTCATAATGCAATAGTGATTTCAGTAAAGAATTTTGTGTTTGAATTTGTAAAGTCTGAATATCAAGGATGAAAGAGTTAGAAGCCACGTGGTGCAGTAAAAAAGAACATTGGCTCTTGATTCTGAAGACTTAGACTCCAATCTTCTCTCTGACACTCATACACACTATGTGGTTTTTGGGTAAGTTACTAATACTCCCTGAGCTCCAGGTTCCTCATAGATGAAACGAGAAGGCTGGACTAAAAGCCTCTGAAATCCCCTCCGTCGGATCCCACCTATGATATGATCATGATGTTGGGTAGATACCACATATGGAATATATAACAGCACACGGATAAGAATTGCACAGAATAAGAAAGCATGAACAGAATGTCATCTGCACTAATGGAAGCAATACCTTTGTTGATTAGACCATATAGAGTCACTGAGTTACTGATGCATTCTAGACCTGATTAGCCAATAGTGATCTTTGGTATTTCTAAATTGAAACAAATTTAGCCTTCATCTATTGTGTGTAAAGTCCTGTGCTGGGCACTGAGCATATAAACACAAAGAATTTATATTTCCATTCTTTTGGGGACAGAGAGAAGGAAGGATATAACATTTACAAAGATACAGTTTGAGGAGGATAAGGGTACTAAGAACCAACAAGTTTAGAGCGGGCTCCCAAGCTATGTGTCATCCTTGACTTCTCCTCATATTCACAACACACATCCAACGTATTTCCAAATTTTGTCATTTCTACCTTTGAAACATCTCTTACATAGTTCTCTTCTCTCACACTCATCACTTCTCACTGCCACACATCCTTCAAGGCAGAAAGGAAGGCAATGAGTGTTTATATAGTATCTATTAAACCCCAGGCACCGTGCTAAGTGCTTTAAAATATTACCTCATTTGATCCTCACAATAACCCTATGAGGTAGGTGCTAACGTTACTCTATCTCACAGATGAAGAAAATGAGGCAAACAGAGGTTAAATGTCTTGTTCAGGGTCACACAGCTATTAAGTGTCTGAGGCCAAATTTGAATTTGGTTTCTTCCTAACTCCAGGCCCACAGCTCTATCCACTGCACCACCCAGCAGCCTCAAATTTCTCCCCATTTCAGTGCATTCTCCACTCTGACCAAAGTGATTTACCAAGCATAGGGCTGCCTGAGTCATTCCCCATCCTCCAACCTTTAATCAATAACTGCAGAGGCTCCCTGTGACTTCTAGGGTCAAATATCCTCTGTTTGGCAGTTAGAGATCTTTACAACTTGACTACTTCTTACCTTTTCATCTTCTTACATTTTATTCTCTTCCATGCCTTCTATATATAGTCACATCAGTCTATTTACCATTTCTCAAAAACAAAATTCCATCTCCAATCTCCACACCTTTGCACTGGTTGTTCCCCACTCCCGGAATGCTCATTTTTGCCGTTAGTTTCCCTGACTTTTTTCAAGATTTAGCGTAAATGTCACCTTCCATAGATCTTTCCCTCTTCTGCCCAGCTTTGAGAGTCTTTCCTTTGGAGATTACTGTCGACCTATTCTGTATTTTTCTCCTATGTACCTAGATAGCTATAAGCTGCCTCTCCTATTAGATGTGAGCTCCTTGAGACCAGGGAGTGTTTTCAAAAAAATTTCTTGGGGCGGCTAGGTGGCGCAGTGAGTAAGAGCACCGGCCTCGGAGTTGGGATGACGCGGGATCGAAACCAGCCTCAGAAAATGAGCACCCACACATAAATCATGACTAGCCATGTAACGTTGAGCAAGTTACTTAACCCCAATTGCTTTAAAAAAATTTTTTCTTTGTATCCATAGTGCTTAGCATAGCGCCTGGGACAAACTAAGTGATGAATATTTATTAGTATTTTTTCACTTACTGACTGATTATAGAAGGTGGTAGCTGAGGTAAGCCTGGAAAAGCAGGGTGGAACTGGACCAACAAGCTTTAAATGCCAAGTTGAGAAGTTGATATTTCATCCTCTAGGTAAGAGGGAACCACCCAAGATTTCCCGAGCAGGCTGGTGCATGGTCAGACATGCTTTAAGATTATTTTGACAACTATGGGAAAGATAAATTGGAAACAGGAGAGACTAGAAGGGAGAGTGATGAGAATACAATTTCTATGGTCCAGGGAGAGGTGAGGAAGTCCTGAGCCAGTGTGGAGTCATCACAGATGGTATAAGAGGATGCCAAATTAAATGGTGCCTAGCCATTCTACAAAGCTGCCAGCAGAAGTGTTTTGTAATCATACTTCAACCACGTGAGGATCTGTTTTTTTTTTTTATGGTATGAATACTTTTTCTATTGATATTTATTGCAAAGCATTTGCAAGTCAACAGAGCACAGGGGCCTAGGATCACAGATTGACAGCTGGAAGAGATCTCCTAGTCCGATCCCCTCATTGTATAAGATGAAGAAAACTAAGACCCAAAGATGTTAAGTGATTTGCTCAAGGTCATACAGGTATTAAGTAACAAGAGCTGAGATTGGAACACGGCACCCCTGACTCCACATCCAGTGCTCTGTATCAGTAGCAGATGGTCAAGAGTTGCAGAAGCTAAATAATTCATCCACTAGGGACCAGGTTTCATTATGCACAACTAACCCAAATGTTCAGAGAACCTGGTTCATAAAATTTCACCTTGGGATGAAATTGTACAACAACCCTAGTAAGAAGGTCATGAGGGAGTAAATTTTGAGATCTACTTGCTCAGGGGTGGGGAACCTATAGCCTTGAAGCCACATGTGGCCTTCTAGGTCCTTGGGTGCAGCTTTTTGTCCAAGTTCACAGAACAAATCCTTTTATGGGGGGGGGGGTAGGATTTGTTTTGTGAAATTTGGAAATTTGTGAAATTTGTGAAATTCAGTGAAAGAGCCACATTTGAGGACCTAGAGGGCCACATGTGGCCTAGAGGCTGCAGGTTCTCCTCCCCTGTATTTGCCCAATCAATTTTTTCATTTGAATAGGAAGATATTAAAAGGCAGGACACCTTATATCATACTATACCTGAATAGAGACACATAGACTAATCTCTGGGAGAAAAGTCCTATTTGTTCTTTTGTTTTATTTATTTTTATTTTTTGGAGGGGGGAAGGTTAAGGCAATTGGGGTTAAATGACTTGCCCAAGGTCACACAGCTAGTAAGTGTCAAGTGTCTGAGGCCAGATTTGAACTCAGGTCCTCCTGACTCCAGAGCTGGTACTCTAATTCACTGCGCCACCTAGCCTCCCCAAAAAGTCCTATTTGGAGACATAAAGGAATTACCAAGGAAAATATTGTTCAGAGCTCCGAGAATTACCCTGGTCTGCAAATTCTCAGGGGTTAAATTCTGAGGAGTCTTTTACATAATTGAGGTATAAATGGCTTAGACTTACAAAGCTGACTATGGCAGCAGAGGAAACAACAAGCAGCTTTAGATCCAAACCTTGACACCAAGACTATTCTGTTGGCTTTGGCCTACCTAAGTGGTCCTGGGTAAACCATCTATTACTTAACTGTTGGAAGTATGTATTTTCTCAACATGTCCAGTAGGTGAGAGAGTTGGAAGTGCTTGAATTGAGAGAGAATTAGGAGGGATATGAGAGGATGGAAGCAGAGTTTCTCATGACCACATGCTTCTAGATTTAGAGCCGGAAGGAATCTTAAAGGTCACCAAGTTCAACATTCTCATTTCACAAATAAGGAAACTGAGGTCCAGAGAGGTAAAGGAATCATAAGAACACACAGCAGTGCCTGAGGTCCCTGCATTCAACCCACCAAACTATTCTCATTCACAGCAAATGAATAAATGTCATTTATAACATGGAACCTTTAGATATATCTTTATCCTTATATCATCTTTTATCATATAGAAAAAAAATGAATAGTTTGAAAGTCTGGCTTTTGTACTTGCCTTTCTTTGATGCGAGACCAGTCTCTTTCACATTATTCACATACAACCTTTGAACACCTTCTTCTTCCACAGAGGATATTGAAAAACCTGTAAACACATAAACAGTATGGCTTAGGCCTATTAATTATCAAGGCAAAAATATTCAATAATATATGAGGAAGAAGGCTGTCACAATACAATGAAGAGATTATACAGTATGACCAGGTTGGATTTATACTGGGACTGCAGGGTTAGTCTCTCCAAGATAATTTCTCTTACATTATCCAGTAAGCTATCTGCACAAAGTCCTTCATGTGAAAGGTTTTATCATCTGAGAAAGCTGATGGCATCTGCATATGCCCCAGATCTCTGATATCTAGATGGAGAAACTGAAGGTAGTAGCGGCAAAAACAAAACATAAACCCAGGTGTTCTGACTTTAAGAGACCATGTGGGATCTCTATACATTCATTATGGAGAGGTAGTAATGGTGGCACTTCAATTTCATGTTCAACTATGGCATATTTCAGACTATTAAGACTCTGATTTGAGGAAATGGGGGTGGAATGGAAAGAAAGATAATGATGCCTTAATTGCTCATAAGTGATCACATACTCAATATACAAATGTTTCTTTTCTGGAGTAAGAAATCCATGCATTCTTGCATTTCAGTGAGAAAATTTGCTGTCATTTTCAGTTGATATAAATAAAAGCACTTACCCCTCTCCTGGTTTTTGCTCCCCTGAATTATTTAGAAGTCAGATATGGGTCAAAATAGGCCATTAGACTGTAAATAAGTGTTGGCTCATTGAAGATTTGCTTTGGCTTGGAAACACAAGGAAAAAAAAAACACCTCAAGAATAATTAGCTTACCATAATTGTCACTGGATGTGTCAGACTTCTCAACCTGGATATTCCGTGTGATTTTGGGACATATTTCAATTTCTTGGTACAACTGAAAAGCACAAATAGACCCGAATTAAGACAACTATTACTTGTGCAATAGGACCGGTCAACATTTTAGGTAAACTTTTGTCATTTTGTTCATCTTTTCTGTATCACAGAGGCTTACATTCTGACTCAGTAAATTTAACTCATGTTAGACAAATCTCTTTATGTGGGTTTTAAGAAATCACTCATATCATCAGCCTATACCTCATTCCCCAATCTCAATCTATATCTAGAATACCTACCTGTATAAAACTGGCAGCACACAAAAACTTTAAGCAGCCAAAAAAAAAATTCTAATAGTGGGAAAAAGTTATTAAGGTTTAATTTTTTGAAGTATAGTGACAAGGAATATGGACGTTTTTCATCACCTCTTTTGCCTACCAGGAGAAAAAAAAGGCAGTGGTTGTACTCTTAAGTCTAGAAAAGGGAACATATTTTTGTAAGGTGTATTGCCCTGGCTATAGGGAATTATATAAAAAAGAACAATAATGTTAAAATTGGGCATCAACAGTTAAGGCAGAATCTGAGTATGTAAAAAAAATAGATGAAGCAAGAAAATTAGTTAAACAACATTAAGATGGATTTGAAGAGTCTTAATTTATTACTTTTAGAGTCATAAGCATCTAGTAGCTAAAAGACCAGCTATTATGTTGATTCATGAATTCACAGTAGATCTTACTGGTATTTCCATTGACAGGGAGAGATGCTGACCTCAAATCCATCAGATTGGCAAAGATGACAAAAAAAGAAAATGATAAATACTGAAGGGATTATTAGAAAACTGGCACAATGGCGTACTGTTGTTGGACCTGTGAATGGGTGCAATCATTGTGGAAAGAAATTTGGAATTACAAATAAAAAAGTTAATTGACAATGTATGCCCTTTGACCCAGCTGTACCACTGCTAGGTCTATAATCATAAGGAATCAAAGAAAAAGATAAAAATATTTATAGAAGCTCTTTTTGTGGTGGCAAAAAATGGGGATGCCCATCAAATGGCATATAGCTGAACAAAACGTGGTACATGATTGCAATGTAACATTATTGTAGTATAAGAAATGAGGAAATACATTATCTCAAAGAGATATGGCAAGACTTGTATGCACGAATCAGGAGTGAACAAAACTAGAACAATTTATACTACAAAATCAATAATATAAAAAAGAAAAGTTTTGAAGTCTTATTTTGAAGTCTCTGGTGAAGAATGAAATGAGAAGATTCAATAGAATAATCATATTATATAAACTACTTAGAAAGCCATAAAAATTCTCATCAGCATGACCACCCACAGTTGCAAAGGATTGATAATGAAAAAAGTAATCTACCTCCTAGTAGAAAGGTGATGAACTCAGGGTACAGAGTGAGATATATGTTTTCGGAACATGGTAAATGAGGCAATTTGTTATGGCTGATTATGTATGTATGTTTGTTACAGGAATTTATTTTTCTTTTTCCCAAAGGAGTGGGTATAGGGGTGGTGAGGAGGGAGAGAAAATAGAGTTCTTTTACAGGCCCTGATAAGAGTACTTGACTTAACATCATAGAAGCTCAGATCAAATTTTCATTCTACTATTTATTTTGTACCTTGGGCAAGTATTTGACTTAATTTGACCTTGGGCAAATCACTTCACCTTTCTGGGCCTCAGTTTCTCATCTGTAAAATTAGAGAGTGGAACTTGATAATTTCTTAAGTTCCATCCAACCGCAAATCCTAAGATCAGATTTTTGTATCACACAGGCATTATTTGTACCTCTCATAATGCACATATGTACATACTCAGATACATGCATGAAAATTAGTTATTGTTTTTGTTTATACAGCTTTTTAGTTTCATGTAACCTCTATTTTGTCTTTTGAAATTGCTTCTACAACTTCAACAGTTAAGATTTATCTTCTATCCATAGCTATGATCTACTTCTAATTTTTTTTCAGAGAATGACCTTTAATATTAAGGTCACATATCCATTTTGAGTTTATTATGGAATATGCTGTAAATTGTTGGTCTAAGCCTGATTTCTGCCAGACTACTTTCCAGTTTTCCCACCAGTTTATTATATAGTTATAATGAAATTCATCATTGAATTATTTTCTAATTTATGGAACATTGGGTTACCAAGTTCCACTGTTTTTCTCCTTTATTTAGTATGTTCTACTGATATTTTCTTCTCTATTTCTTAGGCAGAATAAAAGGATTTTTGATGATTAATGCTCTCTAACATAAGCTTGAGATTTGGGAGAGATGTTCCCCCTTCATTCCTACCCTTTACACAATTTTACTTTATATTTGAAATACTGTATTTCACTAAAGAATTTTGTTAATATTTTGTTTTGTAAAGTGTCTATTTGATAGTCTGATTGGTAGTACCGACATTTGTATTTTAGTGGCACAGTCCAACAATAAGCACTTCAGCTATTTAAAAAATTTTAAGACCCCTAACTGATATACAAGTATCTGGTGTACTTTGGTATTTTGACACCCCCACCCCCGCCAAGTATTTTATGTGTTTTGTAGTGATTTAAATGATATTGCCATTTTTATTACTGTTTCTTGGATTTTATTATTATTGTATTAGAAATCTTGCTGATATCTGCGGTTTTATTTTGTAACTTGCAACATTGCTGATTCACTAGGATTTTTCTGTATAAACCATCTTGTCATCAGAAAATAGGAATAGATCTATCTTCTCTTTGCCTATTTTTATGCCTTCAATTTATTTCTCTTGTCTTATGGGTATTTCTAGAACTATATCAAATAATAGTGGGGACAACAGGCATCTTTGCCTTAGTCCTCCATTTACTGGGAAAGCTTCTAGTGAATTCCCATTTCTTGTGTAGGTTTTAGATACTTTTTATGGCGGTAAAAGAAGGTTCCAGTATGCCTAAACCTTATCAGATTTTTAGCATAAACTGAATGTTTTACTTTGTCAAAAGCATGTATTGAAAAAATTATGTTATTTATAGTTTCTTTTTTGAGACAATTTAATTATGTTGTTTATTTTCTTGTTTGTGAATTAAAAATTGCATGTGAATTATAAATCCAACTTTGCCATAATGAATGATGAGAGATTGCTGTAATCTATTTGAAAAAATTTTATTAAAAATTTTTGAGTTGACATTCATTAATGATATTGCTCTATAGTTCTTTGCTTTATCCTTCCCTGGTTTTAGTACTAAGAATATATTGGCTTCATAAAATGGAGTCTAACAGAGTGCTCTCTTTCTCATTTTTGAAAATAATTTGTGTATTATTGCTATCAATTGTTCTTTAAAATGTTGAGAGTTCTCTGGTGAATTCATCCATTTCCCCCAATTTGGTATGTACATTACAAAGAGTTGTTTTCTTTCCTTGGATTGGATTATTTAAGATATCTATTTGGTCCAATTTTTTAAAAAATTATTTTATGTTTCTAAAGGTATTTCTCTATTTTGTGTTCTCAGTTTTGATAGCACATTGCTATGCTCTGATAATTCTTTTTAATTTGGGATTTTGAGGTTTTTGGGGTATATCACCATGATTACTGATATTTTGTTGATATGAAATTTCTGGTCTATTTTTAATTATGATAGCTAAAAGGTTTACTGATTCTCTTAGTGTTTTCAAAGAACCAGTTTTTTTTTTATTATTTCTAGCCAATCATTTCTATTTTTTTTTTTTGGTTTCTAGTTTATCTGTTTCTTCTTAAATTTTCAATATCTCTTTTTTCCAGCTATTTGGGGTAGATTTGTCCTTTTTAAAATGACTAATCAGTTCATTAATTCTCTCCTTTTTTGTCTTGGTAAAATAAGATTTTGGGATATCGTTTTCTCCTTGACAACTGCTTTAGCTGCATCCCAGACATTTTGGCTGCTTTTTCATATCTATTCTTTCACATATTTATTGTTTCTTTGATTTACTCTTTTACTCACAAATTGAGATTTCATTGTTTCCAATTTTGTGTCTTTTTTTTTTTGTACTCCCTAATCTGATTACTATTTTGATTGTGTTATGAGCAAAAAATGATGAGGTGACTAATTCTGCCTTTCTACATTTATTTGCAATGGCTCTGTGACATACAGTAAATTTTTACATAAGTGGTACTGAAATATATATATATTGTCAGTCCTCTTTAGAAGGTGCCATGAGTCTTTTAGATCTAGTTTTTCTAGCAATTTGTTCTATGCTGTATTTTTCCTGTTGTTTACCTATTATAATTGTCCAAAACCAAGGAAGGGAAATAAGAGTCTCCTGATATTATTGTATTTTTATGTCTTCTTGTATTTCAGTTATTTCTTTCTTTAATGAATCTAGTTACTTAAAGCATTTGGAGTATAAAATGCTGATAATCAGAATGATTTGTTCTCATTTCTTTCAGCATACCTAGTTTGCTTGTTTATTTCAATGTTGTGAATTTTTGTTTTACCTTTGTCTAATAGCATGATTGCAACTTCCGTTTTTTAAAAAAATTATCTGATGCAGCATCATAAGTTTTGTTCCAGCCCCTCATTTTTTTTCTGTGTAACTAAATGCTTTTTAGCCATGTTTCTTAGAGGCAACAAAGGGTTTTTGTTTTCTTATCTAATCTGTCACAATCCTTTATTTTATTTAATCCATTCACATTTAAAATTGTGAGTTTGATTTGTATTTTCCTCCATGTGTTTCTAATTAGGATTTTTTTTTCCTCTTCAGAAACAGGATTTCCTTGTTCCTCTTTAAAGACTGTGTTTAATCTACCTTAAGACAATCCTATTACCATGGGCTCTCTCTTCCTCTTACCTTCATGCCTACCACCCTAAGGTAAAACATTTGCCCAGTTTTAGAGTTTTACTTAATGTTACTTTTTTTCTTCTCCCTTTCATCAGTTATTAAACTCTTAAACAGTGTCTGGCACATAGTAAGTGATTGACAAATGCTTATTTCCTTAGTTTTTTTTTGTCATTTTTGCATATTTTTCTAAAAAGGATTCTTTCCCTCATTCTCTTCAATATTTCTCTTCGTTTTCCATTTGTTCTAAATTTTTATTCTTGGTTTTTATGCTTATTTTCTTTATCTGTGTTCTTCAAGAAATCAAAACTTTAAGGTATCTATTTTGAATGTGCTCATCTAAAGTTCCTATGCTATTGTAGTTAAACTCTTATAACCTTCCTATTTTTCTGCTGTGCCTCACTCTTAGAAGTATAAACTCTTGTGGGAGACAGAGAAGACAGAATTATTTCCTCATGGTAGAAATATTCTTATATAGCTGAAAATATAGTTCAATACTACTCATTGCCTTCTTCATAATAATTTTCCTCCATTTACCATGAAATCTCCTCTCTCTTAGTCCATTCTCTCTCACTCTTCTGAATGTCAAGTGTCCCCAGGAACTCCAGTTCCCCTTCTTCTGAAGTATGATGCTATCTCATCAATGCACAAGGTTTCCCCCCCCCAGAGTTTAGAAGTACCAAATTCCTGCTGTTTACAAATGTCTCCTCATCTCTCATTAGAAGATCTCCCCCCCTAGCATCCATATGGAAATATTTTTCAGTAGGACCCCTTCATACCACTGAATTGAGACTTTCACCTGTCTTTCTCACCGTTTCAGTTCTTCCCTTTGCCACATATCCATTCTCTTCTATCCCCTTCTTCTGCCTGTGAGACTATTAGAGTTATTTTCCCTTCATAATTTATAAATGATATGATTAGGGGATATTATACATACTTTTCTCCCCTTTAAATATGCCCTCTTACTGTATAGCTTAATCCTATAAAACAAAAAAATCCAAGAATACTGCAGAGGTAGGGTTTTGTGAGTTTTAGTCCATGATATTTCAGTCTTGCTCTTCAGTTATTGCTTCTACTTGTTACTTACATTTTCACTCTTATCTCTGTGTAATTTTAGAAGAAATCTCTTAATGATACTAGTGTTACATTATTATTTTTGTTGTTTTTCAACTCAGATTCTTTTTTTGCCTTTCTAGCTTTCCACCCTTTATTTCTGAGGGAGTTTGTTTTATTATTGGTGCCTTCCTTGGTTGCTACATTTATTTATCCTTTCTCGTGTTTCTATTGTTTGGGGTCCTGCAAATAATTTGCTGACTTTTTTTTGGTAGGAATATTTCAAATACTTCTTTTTTATTTCATCTGGTATTTCATCTTAGCTTGTACTTAAGTTCCTCAAAAATGCATTATTCCATTCCCTTCTGCACTTACTGGTGGATATGCAATGTTAATTCTTTTGAATTTCCTTTCCTTCATATTTGAAGGTCTTTCTTCATTCACTTGCAAAATTTCATCTCTGTAATGATTAAATTTCAATGGTAGTTTTGGACTTTGCAGCATAGGGTTTTTAATAAAGTTTTAGGGATTCTCTAAATTGGCACTTTGTTTTCTGTGTTCAGAAGTTCTGGGAAGCTTTCTTGTATTATTTTTTGCAATATGGTTTTCATATTTTTTGACCTGTCATGCTCTTCTGGTAGACCTATGATTCTTAAATTGTTGCTACACATCATGTCTTCAAGATCAATACATTTTGCTTGTATAGAGATCAAATTGTCTTTTAATGTTATAGTTCCTCTTTTTCTCAATTGTTCTTCAGTTTGTATTCTCAATCTGTTGTTCTCTTTTGTTTCTAGGGAGAAACTCACCACTGTGGATTCAAGTTTTTCTTTTCTAACAATTATTTCTGCTGTGTAAGCCATAAATTCTGCTTTCATAATTCTTATTTCTCTCTTGAACCATTTGGATACATCCTGCTGTGATCCAATGCTCTGCTGGGAATCCAAGGAGTCCTCTGCCTCATCAGGTGTTGCTTCATTTTCCTTTGTCCTGCAATATTTATCCAGAGATATTTGAACTAGTTTAGATGTCTTGGAGGCCATCTTCCCTTCTGCTATTAATATCTTTCCTTTTGATTTATCTTCTTGTGTTCAAGATTTTTAACTCATTTTTCTTCCTCCTCAGACCTTTGGTAATTTTAGTCTTTCTTCCTTACATTTCTTTATTGTTCATTTTCTCACTCTTTTCCCTTTGTAGAACTGAAAGCTGGCATTTCAGCAGAGAAGAGCTAATATGACAGTAATGGCAATACCAATCACCATACACATTTCAGGATCCTGACTAGGCAACTTTTTTTTTAGAACCACATCACTCCCAAACCACAGAATTTGAGAATTCTTCCAAAAATTACCAGTTCATATATGTCCTCTTCTTGCTTCGGAACATAATACTGAATCTTGTTGTCTATTAGGAACTTGAGACGAACGTAATGGATTGCATGATCTAGTTGATGTGCCTAAAATAAATTTTTAAAAGATCCTTTAGTAGTGAATGAGAATGAATCAATAGATTACTACAGTAAAGTGTCTATGGGATAAAAGGTAATAAGGAACCAGAAGATTATGGAACATGGAGGAAAAAATTGTTATTTCCATGAGAGAGCTTGAGAAAAGCTCTAACTTTCTAAATTAAAATAAGATCATGAATTGCTTCAGGAATTAGATTGCTTCCTTATAATGTCTCCCTGCTGGGTTGTTGTATGTGCCCACTGTGCACTGTATGCACTAATGAGAGAGTGTGACACAGGTTTATAGGTATACTATTGTATTTTGATTATCCTTGCTCTTCTCTCTTATCGAGTAAATGTTACAAATACTTCTTTGCTTGCCTTTTTTTTTTTTGCTTCATCAATAAGTAAATGATTTATGTTTAAAAATTAATGTTGATGAGATGACTGCTTTTGTGTAAATGGGGAACATACCAGTGTATGTTCAGGAATTACAGGGATAAGTTATATAAGTGTATACCCAACCCTTCTAAACCAGAGTTACCTGCAGAACTCTGAGAGAAAAAGTTTGAATAATAACCATGTGGCCATGTATATAGCTAATCTCCCTACTTGGGGAAAACCTCCTAGAAGATATGGTATGAGAGTAAGTTAACATGAATGAGTCAGCCCTGAAAGAGAGAGAAAAAACTAGTGCACTAGTGGCACATTAGATACCACAGCATTCAGGGATACCCTCCACAAGTGACTCACTGGGCATGCCCAGTCTACATTAATCATTCTAATAACACAAACTGTACATGAGATGAAGATCTTGAAACATTTTCCATACTAGTCTTGACTGGTTTTCCCATGGCAAATGGATGTAAAATTATATGTGTCAGAGGGAAAAATGCATAAGACACAAAGAGAAGCTGATTATTAAATGTTACAGAAAAGAAATTCACTTAGAATGTGAAGAGAGAAAAAATACAACCATTTTTATTTAAACTCTTCCTTCCAAAAGGAAAAATGCAACATTATATGTACTAATTATATAATTAATCATCAATAATAAACATACTGCATGATTTGGCATTATCACTTTGCCTCAAAATAAAATAATTTCTCACAAATAAAATAATTTTATTTCTATTATTTATGCTGTTAGGGAAGGTGCTGAATATATGGGAGACATGGATGTCAATTTCAGTCCCTGAGAGGGATTTAACACTAAAGTTGACATCATAATACTTTTGCTCAATAATCAATGACTATTGGAAAATCTTGGCCAAAGACAACAATAAGTACTGTTAAAATTCTAAGATTCATCTATATCTGTAGAACTTTCAGCCTAACTATTGAACTTTAATGAATACTAACTCCATGTATGTGTATGCATGCGTGTGTGTGTGTGTGTGTGTGTGTGTGTGTGTGTGACATATTGTAATATATACCATATCACAGGAAAATGTCACTTTTTAAATTCTCCCACCCCCACTGGAAAAAACCCCCACATATTTTCTAGTAAAATAATATATGTACTTTTATACTGAAAAGATCCTTCAAAGTGCATGATGAAAAGAATTAAATTCCATTCTAAAACAAGAGACTAGATATGCTTAATCCTCTGAAAGGCCCCAAAGAAATCTGAGATCCCATGTTCTAACATGTCTTCTATGGAAAATATCTGGATCTTATTCTATTCTACTCAGGAAATAACCATATTACCATTTCATACCTTGCAGATTAACTCCAGTATGTCTCTGGCTGTGTCCCCTGGATGGACAACTCTCAAGGCTGGCTGATCATTTGGCAGGCAGAACCAAGAAGGTGTGAAATACTCATGGACCCAAATGTCACAGTCAGGATTGTGCTGGTGCACACTAGATAACACCACTTCTTTTTCCCTCTGAATAAAGAGAAATAATATTATCAGAATAGCAATACCTGACCACTCAGGTATCATCCTACCCTTAGGGAAGTCAATCATTCTCTTATTCATTAAGCTGAAGTAGTTTATTTTACTCTCAGTCATAGGATTCATTCACCATCATATTATTTGGTCTTTGTGCATCAAATTCATTTTCATTTTTTTATTTGAACAAATTCATTTTCAATTTAAGGTACTAATATCCTGTGAACAGGAAAACAGCAATATGACTTCCCTATTTCAAATAGAAAAATGAGGTACAAAGTGGCAGTGACAGAGAAACTGGAGTTACAAAGGCATCATCCCAAGGAGAACTAGGATTGGTACATAAAGGCATGTGCCTTAAATCTGCTTTTTTCTCATTCAAGTTCAATTTGACTTTGTCAAAGTCACTATATGACATGAGTATGGCAACTAAACTTAACTAAAATGTTAGGACAAAATGTAAGAAAAAAAAGTAATAAGAAGGAAAATAATATTTTGGCTACCATTATTTCTAGAGAAAATGCCAATTCAGAAGCTCCTAGGATCACACTAGAAACTACTTTACCTCACCACTTGGCTTTTGTGACTAATGCTCATTTATTTATTTATTTTTAAAATTCAAGGTCCCTGGTATAAAACATTTAGTTGGCTGGCTCCCTGAAGCCACTTCTTCATATTATGTGGGTTCAGAGAGTCTGTACCTGTGCTCTTCCAATGCTTATTATAAAAAATATATCAGACTAAGGACTTGGAATTTTTCTTCTACTAAATAAAATCACATCACTAATGTGAACGATCAGTTTTTGGTTTCCAACATCCACGCAAGTTTATTAGTGTCACAAGGAAACAGTTCATTTTGTGTAGGTTGGTGTACTTATGGTACTTCTTTGTCAAAAACAAAACATGTTTATTTTTACCTTGCCATCTGGAACAGTGTCATCATATATTCCTTCTAAAGATTTCTTTATGGTTTCATCTCCCTCTCCAAACACCTGCAGATATAAACCACCATTTAAACAATTTGAAGAAAATTATAGCACAAATGGTTTTGGGAAAAATGGTCAAGTGTAGTAGAACACATTATATAAGATTATGACATTCTCTCACATGCAAAAAAATTCATTTGCTATTCCCTAAAATGGAAAAATTAATTTCTAGGACATAATCTAGAAATATGATTATTTGTATCTCTTCCTTCCATCTCATCTTGGTACTGGATGAACTATTTGCTTTAAATCTGGTCAGTTCATTTGAGATTAACATATGAATGTGCACTCCCACCCCACCATGGTGGGCAGTTTTTCCAGAGGGACTGCCCTGTGCTATGTACTGCAAATGCAAACAAAAACATGACTTTTGATTTCCTGAGAAAACACTGAATGTAATGTTTATGTCCATAAGGTGGATTGTTGAGAGGACACTTGAGGGGGAAAACTTTAAGAAACATGTTAATGAAAGGCCAGAATAAACTTCTGAATGGCTACTGGGACTCCTGGAGACATGTGGGTGAAGTCAACCCTTCACTAGATATCTTGACTTTCAATGTTTGCAACTTTTGAGAATGCTGAGAGCACCCTCCCCTTGGTGAGATCAATTCTTCTCTCATTGGTTAAGCTGAGGTGGTTTATTTTATTCCCATTGCAGAATTTATTTACCATCATATATTCTAATCTATATAACTTTCCTGACTTCTATTTACTATTTTGCTTGGATAAATAAATAAATAAACACACACACACACACACACACACACACACACACACACTATATATATATATATATATATATATACATATATACACACACACAAATATATATATAATATACATACACACACACACACACACATATATATATATATATTCACTGTTTATGATTCAAAATGGTCTTCTCTGTAAACAATTTAGTGGGAGGGAGTGACTCTGCTATATGAAACTATTATACTCCTCTTGAGAGTGATCAGGAAAGTTAGTATGTATCCTGGGCCTGTCAAAGTATTGTGCCCCTAGACTTATAGACAGCTGAGTTTGAATCTAGTCTCAGAGACTTCCTAGTTGTATAACCCTGGGCAAGTCACTTAACCTCTTCTTTCATCAGTTTCCTCATCTGAAAAATGGGAATAACAATAGTACCTACTTCTCAGGGCTGTTATGAGAATCAAATGAAATAATAATTAAGAACTTAGTGCCTGGTACACAGTAGGTGCTATATAAATGTTAGCTGCTATCATTAGCATTATTATACATTTTGGAGATAGGAGAGTGAAGGATTAACTGCTGCCTTGGTACTCCTCTTGCTCATCTCAAAGGCAAAAACCAAAGTCTCCCTTAGAGAGAAGTGGGCCAGGCCCTAGATCGGAGATCTATCCATGCTGCATTCAAGTGAGACATCTTTATATATCTGGACCATAAACAAACATTTGTCTCACAAAAGAAAAAATTATTTGGACAGTTCTGCTTCCTGAATTTGTTTCTACATCCTTCTGATTCCTTTCAGTTTGAATTTTTCCTTTTTTTTTTCATTTTATGTATATTTTTATAATTTGCCTTTCCTGGAATCTTCAAAATGGTGTGCTTCTGTCTGTACATCTGTGTGTGTAAATGTGCTGTAGTTTATTATTGGTTCATATATTTTATTGGAAAATCCTTTGCATTCTTAAACTATAGGATCATTCAGAATGAATAAATTAACTTATTTATATTTTAACCTTTTGGAATTTTCTTTGTGTTTTCCTTAGCTATTTATTGGTACAATTCCATAATGGTAGTAGATGCCTTAATTTTTTTTTTAAACCTACAAAGACAGCTTCACAGCCATGCTGCTTCCTACATTTTATGTGAAAGTATGTGGGAGGAAAAAAGCTAACACTGCAATGGTGCTTCAGCCAAAATCTAGATATTTTGCCATCTTGGGGATGTTAACTAAAATATTCCCAGATGGTGCATCATTTTGATAGTAGATCCCATTCCCTACCCTTCCTCTCCCACTTCCCCCCCACTAAAAATTCCCTGCCAATAGTCCCCTCTTATTTTCCCTTCCTGGTTAAGTGCTGATCTGCTCCTTGACCACCCCAGCCCACCTCCCATGAGGAATCCCAGGGTCTCATCTCTACTCTGACCCTTGGGCTCATCCTTCCCTTTCCCCTTCATTATCCCCCATTGCTGCCCCATCCAGAAATGTCTATTTATACCACATGGATGATGATCAAGGTACCAGCTACAATTCTGGTAAGATGGAGGACCACCATCCCTTACCATCTGCCCCACCCTTCTATAACATCCTTCTGACTAAAGGATATTGTTACCTTATCTGTAGATGCTAAAGAACCACCAGGACTTTACACATTCCCAATAGCCAAACACTTCCACTGTGTGTCGTCTCCTTTCATTATAGGGTAAGCTCTTCAAGGGCAGGACTGTCTCACCTTTTCTGTTTAACAAAGTGCTTGGCAAATAATAATAGCTTAATAAATGCTTTTTCATTTAATCATTCAAAGTTTTTTTTTTCTGTCTTGTTTTATAGTTGCTAAGTAATTGCAAGAGTCCTTGGTTGAATAGCTCTTAAGTACTATCTCTAAAGTGCATCTGTTAGTTTTTACTATATGTATTTGGTAGCTAATTGCTATTTAAAGTATCACTTCTTAATTTGGTGGGTTTTGTCTCCATTTTCCATTATATAGATTTTGCCCAGTAGATAGAGGGATACAGTAGACTAAGCAGCTGGAGAATACCCCAATCTCCAAGAAGCTCATCATCATTGGAGCATTTAAAAATCTAGCCCTGCTAAAGTCTATTCTTCCACACAGATTAGACATTACTCCCCACCTGCCCCTCCCCCAACTCACTACAATGCAGTTGCAATGTCCGACTTGCTGTTCCTGCTAAAGAAAAACATTCCAGCTCCATCTGTGCTTCTGTGCAGGCTGCCAAGCCGATGTCAGCCACAATGGCATTCTCTGAACTTCTTCATCCTATCCCAGTCTTAGGTCAGGTGCCAAATTCTTCAAGCAGACATTCCTGACTATCATGGCTGTTAGTCTCTTACCTATTCCCTTCCCAAAGTGTTCTGCATCTATTTAGTTAATTATCTATTAATTTTTTTATTCAATTACTTGCAAACATGTTTTAATACCAATATAATGTAAGCTCTTTAAGGGCAGGAATGGTTATCTTTTTATTTGTTTCCCTAGCAGCTAGTGCAGCACTTGTCACAGTGTAGGTATTTAATAAATGTTTAGTGATTGACACATATATGTTTATTTACACGTCTGTGTATATATAAATATATGTGCACACAAACATATATGTATATGCACACATACACATACACAAGCATATATACATACACATATACACGTGTTCCCAGCTAAATGTGGTTCAGAAAGTCTCTTTTTATAATATATTTTCCATTACGTTATGAAACTGCTAGAAGAAAGCAAAAACAAAACCCACTGCGCCCCACCCCCCCTACACACAAGAAATTGGCAAAAGCAATGAATTTTTAACTTCTTAAAAATGCAGAATTTTTGCTTCAGCTACTTCTCAGCCAATCTGGAATAATAATTATTGTACTTAGTTCAAATATGTCTAAATAGTTCAAAAGGTATAAATTTTTTACACATAATTGTTTACAACTATGACTTCTTATTTTGGTTTTTAAATTGGTGACTACCATTTTCTCTTGAGTTCTCATGAATTATACTAAAAACTTACCTGTACATAGGGAGAGATGCCACTACATGAGCCATATTCAAAAGCAAATGTTTTTGAACACATTGAAAGCATGTGCATTGGCACTAAAGAAATACGTACTTTGCCCAGAAAAATGCATATAATTAGCAAATGAAGAATAATTTTTCTCCAGTGCAAAGAAGACAGATATTTCATAATATTGAAATAATTGCTGAATGACCTTATAGAGTTTATCAGATTAAAGATTAGTAAGAATCTATTGAAAATAATCAAAATTAATACTTATAATACTCTGCTCTTTATTGCATTTTCTTTTTTTTAATTTAATATTTTATTTTCCCTCAATTACATGTAAAAACAATTTTCAACATTCATTTTTTAAAATTCAGTTCCAAATTCTCTCCCTCCATTGCCCTCACTGAGAAGGCAAGCAATTTGATATAGGTTATATACATGTAGTCATTTTGTTCTTTATTCTGACATATACTAAACAGACCAAATATATAAAACAAAATCATATACAATGACTCAGAGGAGAAAAAAAAACTGCTCATCAATACCATCTATTTACTTGCAAATTTAAAAAAATGTCATGTTACCTTTTGTCTATGTCAGAAGTACCAGTCATCCTCTAAATAGATCTATGTTCAGAAGTGAAAACCAGAGCACCAAACTACTTTCTAACTCTTCTTAAATAACATTAAAGTGATTCCATCAGTCACTAAACTCATTTTTATTAATTACCCCTATGCTTCTTCTCTTGGGTATTTTTGGCAAGGGCATCACCATCTTATCATGTCACACATGTTCACAACTTTAAAGTAATTCTCAATTCCTCATTCTGCCTCATTCCCCATAGCCAACCAACTGAGAGGGCTGTTAATTCTACCTCCAAAACATTTCTCACCATTCATGACCTTTTCACCACTGACAAAGGCAATCTGCTCTAGTCCAGGCCCTCACCACCTCTAACCTGAATTACTGCAAAAGCCTCCTTAGAATTACTGACTCAACTGCCCCCCCCCTTTTTTTTTTGCTTTTTGGAGGTGGGGAAGGCAGGGCAATTGGGGTTAAGTGACTTGCCTAAGGTTACACATCTAGTAAGGGTTTAAGTGTCTGAGGCCAGATTTGAACTCAGGTCCTCCTGACTCCAGGGCCGGTGCTCTATTCACTGTGCCACCTAGCCGCCCCCTCAACTGTCCCCTTTTCAATCCGTCCTCCACACAGCTACCAAAGTCATAATCCTAAAGCACACATCTGATCATGTCATTCTCTTACTAAATACCCTCTAATAGATCCCTACTACCTTTAGGATCAAATACTTTATTTTCTAGTATTTGAAGTCCTTTCCAACTTGGTTCCAAACTAATTTTCAGACTTTTTACATATCATTCCTCTTCATATATTTTACGGTCCAGCCAAGTTGGATGTCTTGCTGTTCCTCATCCATGACATCCCAACACTCATCTCTGGAAATGACTCTCCCTCATATCCTACACTTTCGGAACCCCTGGATTCCTTCAAGGCTTACCTCAAGGCCTTTTTCATCTTATTATCTTCTAGTGCTTCCCTCAAAAAAGATTGCCTTGTATTTACTTACTCTGTATATACCTATACATGTGTGTTACCTATTCCTAAAGAATGTAAGCTTCTTGAGAATAAGAACTGTTTCATTTTTGCTTTTGCTTCCCCAGTACCCAGCACTGTGCCTGGAACACTGAAGATGGTTAATAAATCGTTACTACTGAGGAATGATTTATTAGTCATACACACACACACACACACACACACACACACACACATACATATATGTTCACTGTTTAGATATCTTGGATATCAAACCCCTATCAAAGATATTATATGTATATCTATATATAAACACATCCACACAAAATACTTATATGTGGCAAATTGCCATTCCCTAAAGAGAAATGGTCAAAGGATATGAACAGTTCTCAAAAGAGGAATCTCAAAGTATTCACAACCACATGAAAGAGTTTTCCAGATCACTAATAACAAGAACTGCAAATTAAAGCAACCCTGAGATTTTGCCTCATACAGTGCAGATTGCCAAGAAAAATAAAAAAAAAAAAAGGAAATAACTCAAAGATGTAGGGTTGTGGAAGGATTTGTTGTTGTTTAGTTGTTTCAGTGGTGTTCAGTTCTTCAGGATCCTATCTGGGGTTTTCTTTGCAAAAATACTGGAGTGGTCTGTCATTTCCTTCTCTAGCTCATTTTAAGGCTGAGCAACTGAGGGAAACCCAGCTAAGTGATTTGCCAAAAGTCACACAGCTAATAAGTATCTGAGGCCAGATTTGAACTCAGGAAGATAAGTCTTACTCACTCTAGGTACAGAAGTCTATCCACTTAGCTACCTAGATACCGTCATAGAAGATTAGGTACACTAATACATTGTTGGTGGAGTTTCAGAAGGGTTAAATCATTTTGGAAAGCAATTTGGAATTGTGCAAATCAAGTGACTAAAATGCCCAAATCCTCTCCAGGGAAGGCTTTCACCCCAAGGAAGTCACTGATAAGAAGATAAATAAGATAAATAAGTCCCCTATACACCAAAACATTTAAGGCACCCCTCTTTGATAGCAAAGAATTGGAAATAAAGAAGATATTCATCAATTGAGTAATGGCTAAACAAATTATGATACATCAATGTAAAAGACTATCAACTGTGCTGTAAGAAATGATGTATGTGATGAATAGGGAATCATGGAAAGATCTAGGTGAACTGATGCAGAGTGAAGTAAGTAGAACCAAGAAAACAATACATACAACTACAACAATGGAGAGAACAAAACACTAAAAAAATCAAAAGTGAACATTAAAAAATCATTAAGATCAATAGGGCTTGAAAGAAGAGAAATGAGAAGTAAGCCTGACCTTCCCCTCACCTTTGTGGAGGTCGGAGGTCCACAGGTGTTACTCACTGCACATTTTCAGATTTTTTTCAATGTGCTAATCAGTTGTGCTGATTTTTTTCCTCTCAAAAAAGAAAATCAAACTATTTGTTATGTAGGATGACTCTCTGGGAGAAGGAGGGGGAAGGATAAAGGGGTAACTACTGTGATGTAAGAAACCGAAGGGCATCATAAAAACTTGTTAAAGAAACATCTTTGATATCCAAGCACTAGGCTGCACGTTGGATTGCTGATAAATTGTCATCCAGTTCCAGCTGGACAGTGTAGTGTTAGGCAACTCAGTTTTGTGACAGTTCTGATTTTTAACATCTACCTGCTTACACATTCAATTTACTTAGAAATTTGCTATTTATTAGATATTATAGTTATAAATTTTACCTATCCTTTTCTCCATGTTGTAGGCAAGAAGAACAACCACATTATTCTCCCACATAAATATTTTAAAATAGCTATCACACTGTCTACGAATTTTAACTTTTCCTGATTAAATATCCTCAGATTCTCCACCTGCTACCGCCCAGCATCCTCTGGACACGCTCCACTTTGTTAATGTCCCATATGGGGCACTCAGAACTGAACATAATAAAGTTGAGGTGTGGTCTGATCACAATAGGGTACCAAGGAGCTACCACCTACATGACTCTAGGCAGTCTACTTCTGTTAATGCAGATGTATTCAGCATTTCTGACACCTACCTGATTGATGCTTGGCCTTCCCTGTTTCTTCTTTGAGGTAGTGTCCAGACCCCAAAGCGAAGAAAATCTGCTTCTCCTCTTGCTTGCAGTCCTGGACATGGCCTGAGTTCTTCTTCTTACACCAGTCTCACCTGTGCGTGCTGCCACCTGTTAACAGCAAAAGTTTCTGAATCAAAGACCAAGAAGATAATAATACACCTGCCACTACCACCATATTCATAATATTAATATTCATATAGTGCTTATAATATGCTAGGCACTGTCCTAAGAACTTTACAATTATTATCACATTTGGTCTTCACAGCAATCCTGGGAGGCAAGTGCTATGATTATCTCCATCTTACAGATGAAGAAACAGAGGTGGGTGCAGCTAGGTGGTGCAGTGAATAGAGCACCGGCCCTGAAGTCAGGAGGACCTGAGTTTAAATCCAACCTCAGACACTTAACACAAAAACTATCTGTGTGACCTTGGGTGAGTCACTTACCCAAATTGCCCTCCAAAAAGCAAAAAAACAACAAAAAGAGAGGTGAAAGAACTTGCCCAGGGTTACACAGCTAGGAAGTACCTGAGGTTAGATTTGAACCCACTCACTGTGCCACTTTGATGCCCATATGCTCTAAAAGTTTCAAAGAACCAATGAGAAATACACCCTCCCAAGGAACTCATTCCTTGGTTGAGGTACTTCCAAATAAACCACTCACTGCCAACATGACTATCTGAGGAACCTAATGCATCATTAAGGATATTAACAAATGCTAGGTGAAGGGTTTTGTGATTCAATATAGAACTGTCAAATATGAATTTGAGGAGGCAAAATAAAGGCATAAAACAGTTTCTTCCTCACTGTGGAAGAATCAATGCTTCCTCAAAATATGAGCTGAAAAAATAATTAAGTTATATACAGGGCATTAAGATTCTGAATAAATATTTTAAAACATGAAAATATATTTTCATCAAAAAGGGAGTGGAGGAGAGCAGGGAAGGAAATCATCAGACCAATAGCTCAGACTTGAACTCTGTCCTAAATGTTGTAATCAAGTCCCAAGTGTTTCAGGTGAAGTATAACAAGCCTGAATAGGCCCACCCACTGGCTTTTTTTTTGTAAAAAAGGGAGCAGCAGGAGGAACAAGTTTGACTAGAAATAAAAGACCAGAGTGAATATCCTAGAGCCTACTTTTAAATAGTTGTTCATGCAGGTAACTCCCCAAACATAATTGCTACAGAGTTCGGGGATAATGTATTTCTGGGTAACAGAAAAAAGCCTACATGACTAATCTACATTTTGGTGAGAAGCTCCACTTTACTGTCAGTGTGGATAGCATAAACATAATAAAAGGACCAGGAAGAGAAAAGAAAGCTGGTGTTACAAGGCTTCTATTTGCATTAAGGCAGGAATGAGAATCCTTGTCCCAAAGGGGAAAAAAGCAGCAAACACAGCTTGTGTTGCTTGAGAAAAAGTCATTTTGAGGGTGTTAGGGGAGGTGGTTAGCACATACAGGAAGGCCCAGCTCAATGCATGTCAAAAATGTGGTCACCAACTCTTCTGCAGTCACCCATATAATGCAGTGATAATTAACTACTGTGTTATGAATTAAACAATTCATGCCCCTGCTGTTAAATAAAGTTTAAATTAGGAATCAAAAAACCTCAGACCAACTGGCTACCAATGGTTCATCTACCTCTCCAATTCTGTAACATCTTCTCAACTGTAATTTGCCCAAATTATTTGAATAATGAAGTCAATCTCCAGAGAGCCTAAAAAAATCTGTTTTAGTTTCTGTATATATAAAGGTCCTATGGGTTGAAAGGGGTAGGGTTTGACAAAGCATGCTGAACATCATTATTTACATCAACGTAGAGCAGTCTGAGACTACTGGAGATTTCACATAACAAATGAGCCCCCAAAAGGAAGAATGTAGAAGGGAAGAGTGGAGGGGAAAGAGCAGAGATAGAATGTATCCTATTATAGTTGCCAAAAAGTAAACATTTACAGCACTGTAGCCTTATCATACGTCTTCCTAAAACATCTCTAAAATTAGATCAGAAAGTTGTTGGTATTAAAGTTAATAGTTGTAATAGGAATACATTTAAACATAACACATAAACAAATATTTCTCTTAACACCCATTCAGCTAGCTAATTAAGTCTCAAAATGAAATATATTACCCATCTCCTGTCTGGGGGTGATGGACTTGAAGTGAATAATGAGATGTATATTTTTGGACATGACTAACACGGAAATTTGTTTTTCTGAACTACACATAATTGTTATGAGAGTCTGTTTTTCTTTCTATTGTTCAAATGGTAGAGGGCAGTGGAAGAGAGACATAAATGTCCATAAAAATAAACGTTTGTTTTTTTAAAGATTTTTTTATGTGACAAGTCAGCTTACTAGCTACATGACTTGTTCCACTCAAACCTAAATTTTGCATTAAAAAGGCAAGTTGCAGAGCATTCTGGGAAGAAGAGGATTCTGGGATTAGGTCAGAAAATTCCAGGCTCTCCAAATCTCCCCCACAAATAAGACAGAGCATCGTATCAAAGTTAGCAGCAAAAATAAAGGCAGGGTGACACAGTTGTCCTCAGATAGCTTGAGAGGACCTTAGGAAGGACTGGGCCAAGTGAAGTTCAAACACCTTCGGGAAGACTTTATTGAATCAACAAACTGTAAGTCCAGGGAGCAGCTGGGTAGAGGCAGCAGCAATTTGGGTAACAGGAATTTTTACCTCAGACCATTAGTGTGGGGATCAGACAGCTGAGCAAGGGGGAGATTGCAAGACCATCCACTGTTGCGGGACACCAGGACCTGCTGTGCTGACCAGATGTGGTCCCAAGCTGCAGCTGTGGGTGAGGATAAGGAGGAGCAAGCATACACCCCATGAATGCATGGCAGAGGGGCAGGGACTTTGCTGGCTGGGGGTACTTACAAAGGAGCAGAGTCCCTGGTTTATACTCCAGTACAGAAGGAAGGTTGAAGTTTGCTCCCTCTGCAGGAACTGTAGGGAGCAAGAGC
The DNA here is from genome assembly GCA_011680675.1 of Gymnobelideus leadbeateri. Lineage (NCBI taxonomy): Eukaryota > Metazoa > Chordata > Mammalia > Diprotodontia > Petauridae > Gymnobelideus > Gymnobelideus leadbeateri. Next base: position 544,465 of record WOXC01006816.1, on the reverse strand, counting down.
ATTTGTGGGACAGCAGGCTTGGGGTGCAGAAGAGTGTCCAAGGTCAGGCCTCAGGACAGAGCTCAGAAAGTAATAGTGAGAAGGACCTGAGGCCTGGGGCAACAATCCCCACACCTTGGGACCAGAACCTGATTACAAAAAAAGTACTAAAAATAATATAAAAATAAAAATGAGAAAGTAAAGGAGAAAGAACCTGACCATTGATAACTACTATGGGGATAGAGAAGATCTGTGTTCATGTTCAGAGGAAGATAGTGAAGTTAAAAAGGCTACTCCTACTTCAAAAAGAAATGTCAAATGGTCACAAGCTGTAAAAGAGTTCTAGGAAGAACTTAAAAAGGATTTCAAAAATCAAATAAGAAAGACTGGGGAGAAATTAGGGGAAAAATAAGAGCAATGCAAGAAAATTATGTAAAGAAAGTTAACTAATTAGAAAAAGAGATTCAAAAACTTAAAGGAAGGGGTAAAATAAATAGGGCAAGAAAGACCATGAGGAAAAATATGATAGAGGGAAATACACAACTAATAATTATAACTTTGAATGTGAATGGGATGAATTTACCCATAAAACAGAAATGTATAGAATTGATTTAAAATCAGAATCCCACAATATGTTGTTTACAAGAAACACAATTAAAAACAAGAGATACAGAGTTAAAATAAAGGGCTGGAGTAGAATTTATTATGCTCCAGCTGATGTAAAAAAAAAAGCAGGGGTAGCTATCATGGCCTCAGACAAAGTTAAAGCTAAAATAGATTCAATTAAAAGTGACAAACAGGAAGCTACACTATGTGTCACCAATATTATTCGATATTATTTTAGAAATGATAGAAATAGCAATAAAAGAAAAAGAAATTGAAGGAATCAGAATGGGAAATGAGGTAATAAACTATCTCTTTTTACAGACAATATGATGATATATTTAGAAAACCCTAAAGATTCAATTAAAAAGTTAGTTGAAACAATTAATAATTTTAGCAAAGTAGCAGGATGTAAAATAAATGCACACGAATCATCAACATTTTCATATATCACCAATAAAACCCTACAAGAAGAGCTAGTAATAGATAACCCATTTAAAATAACAGTAGACAGTATAAAATATCTGAGAATATGCTTGCCAAAATAGATCCACAAACTACATGAATATAATTATAAATTATTCTTTATACAAATAAAGTCAGATTTAAATAACTGGAGAAATATTAACTGCTCATGGATATGCAAAGCCAATAATAAGAACGGCAATTTTACCTAATCTATTTATTCAATGTCATCCCAATTAAATTACTAAAAGAAAACTATTTTACTGTTAGAAAAAATCATAACAAAGTTTATTTAGAAGAACAAAAGGTCAAGAATTTCAAAGAAACTAATGAAAAAAATGTAAAGGAAGAAGGTTCAGCAGTACCAGATTTTAAACTATATTATAAAGTAGTAAATATAAAAACTATCTGGTAATGGTTAAAAAATAGAAAGCTAGATCAGTGGAACAGAGCAGACATAATACACATAAGTAAAGTTTTATAGTAACCTTCTGTTTGACAAATGTAAAGATGTAAGTTTGGGGAATAAGAATTCATTATTTGGTAAAAAAAAATTTTTTTGCTAGGGAAGTTGGAAAGCAATCTGGCAGAAATTGGGCATAGACCAATATCTTAAATCATTTACCAAGACAAGGTCAAAATAAATTCATGACCTTGATATGGGAGCTATCACAAGAAATAAGAAGAATGTGGAAGATATTACCTATTAGATTTAAGGAAATGAGAACAATTATTTATTTATTTATTTATTTTTTCTTTTTGGAGGGCAATTGGGGTTAAGTAACTTGCCCAAGGTCACACGGCTAGGTTTTTGTTTGTGTGTGCTTTAAGTGTCTGAGGCCGAACCGAACTCAGGTCCTTCTGAATCCAGGGCCAGCACTCTACTCACTGCGCCACCTAGCCGCCCCCGTAAATGAGAACAATTTAAGAATAAATAAGGGAAAGAAAGCATTCTGAGGTACAAAATGAATAATCTTGATTACATTAAATTAAGATGTGTTTGCACAAATAAAACCTACAATGTAGCTAAGATTAGAAGGAAAGCAGAAAATTGAGGGGAAACTCTATAGACAATATCTTAGATAAAGGTCTAATTTCTCAAATATATAAAGAACTATGCCAAATTTGTAAAAATACGAGTCATTTTCCAAGTGATGAATGGTCAAGGGATAGGAACAGGCAGTTTTTTGATGATGTTTAAAAAAAAATCATTTTAGATTAGAGAAATACAAATTAAAACAACTTTGAGATATCATCTCACACCAATAAAATTGGTCAAAATGATAGACCTCCTTCAACTGGAGAATGGCTAAGTAAGTTGTGTTATATGATTGTGATGGAATATCACTGTGCTATAAGAAACAATGAGCTAATTGGTTTTAGAAAAACATGGAAAGACTTGTGTGAAACAGTGAAAAGTGAAATGAAGAACATCTTTGAATGACTAATTCATTTTGAGTATCATAAATACTCAAACCACTACAAATTACCTATGAAGGAAGATGCTATCCACCTCCAGAGAAAGAACTGATAAAAAGAAGTAGGCATAGTATGGTTTTATATGTATGTGCGTATAGGTCTATATGTATGTATATATGCATGTGTATGTATTTCTGTTTAATTGTAACTTCCTGTAGGGCAGGGAAGGGAATGGGGGAGGGAAAAATGCGTACAACAGAGAACAAAAGAAAACTCAGAAGCACAGAAAAGCAGATTAGCTTTGTAAACAATGCAAAGCACTACATAGGTTTTTTAAAAAAATAAACAGTCTGAAATGGAAGTTTATGGTTTTACATCGAATCCTCTATGTTGTGCTGTGTACATGGAAATGTTCTTTTTTTCCCCTCTTTTTGTTTTTAAGTTCAAAATGAATTTTAAAAATAAGTTCATGGTGTAAATAACTATGTTTGTTTTAGTATTATACATCACTGAAAGAAAGAAAAAGAAAGGAAAACAGAAAAACCCAAAGGTTTTGAGTACCTAGCATAATGCTTTGCACAGAGTATTCATCTGATGTTAGTTCCAGTAAGTCACTGAATTGAATTGAAAGACAAGCACAAAGAGAATCTTCAATTTTTTTTAAACCATTTGTGGAAACAATCATAGAATTGTCTTCCCCCCCAGATCCCAGTTCTAATAGCCCATGTATCACATGAAATGCTTAAATGAGAGGAATTGGGCAGCAATAGCTCTGTATTGAGAATGTTGTTAATTACAGAGAAAAAAAGTCAGGAAGTACTTGGCATCTATGAACTCTTTCCCCAGGTACAGGGAATGTATCTGATGCATTTTCAACTGGTATAACATTAATTCTCTTCTAAAGTTATATATAAATCACATATAGGGTAAACATTTAGATGCCCCTCATTTAGGTGGTACAGGCATTAACATTCCAGCCCTGGAGTCAGGAGGATATGAATTTAAATCTAGCCTCAGACACTTACTAGCTGTGTGACCCTGAGCAAGTCATTTAACCTTATGTGCCCCGGCTGCTTATCTGGATAAGAAGCTGGATAAGGAAATGGCAAACCACTCTAGTATCTTTGCCAAGAAAACCCCAAATGGTGTCATGAAGAGTCAGACACTACTGAAATAACTCTACAACATTTAGTATTTTTTAAAATAATTTTTTGACTCATTTATAATTAATATAAATTATGACTGTCCCTGGAAGAAAACAATGCTTCAGGATTTACCCAAACATACTTACAAAGAGCCTTCTCATCCCTATTTAAGTATTTTGTACTTATCTAGGAAAAACTGAAATAGAACCAGGAATAGAGAACCCATTAATTGATTTATTCCATACCTAGCTTCTCTACTACTAAAAGTGATAGCACTTAAACATTGCTAAGGGAAGACAGAGCCAAGAAGACTAAGAGCTGTATTAAAATCAGTGTAGGGAGAATATAAATTCTAAATGCCAGTTCTAATAATTTAGAAACTGATTCCAAGAACAGGAATGTGACGTGGGGTTTGGGGAGGGAGGCACATATGCTATTCTCATTAGACCTCATCCTGTAGTACTGTATTCAGTTCTGGGTGACACGGTTTAAGAAGGCCATTAACAAGTTGGAGGGTATTTAGGGTAAGGCAGAAAGGATGGTGAAAGGCCTTGAATGAATGTTCTATGAGGGCTGGCTGAAGGACACTGGGTATGTGTGTAATGGCAAGCACAGAAGTAGTTCACACCTTGTTTCAGCTATTGAATTAACACCTTGTTTCAGTTCAAGTTTCTTTTGTGTCTTGTATCAAGCCTGTTAAGAACCCCACAACTTAAACCCCAGAACTCATAAACTCCTGCAACAGGAAGGGGAGGAGCTAATGACCATATATAAGGAGAATATAAGTTAGAGACAGCAGAACTGAGAAGAGGATTCTTATGGTGGCAGGGTCAAGAAGGAGAAAACTTGTGGTATCCTGGCACTCTGTCTGCTCTGTCTGTGTGGATGTTTGTTTGTGATACTTTGTAAAGAAGCCATGGGACCTTACTGGAAGCCCTGAAAGAGGATTTTCTGGTTGTATGTTTACAGAGGTCCTGGAGGAGGGTTTTGGAGGTCCTGGGACTTTACTGATGATTTGTGCTGACCTCTTGGACCTTGTTTGTGGGTCTGTGTTGATTTCTATGTTGATGATTTGTGTTGATGATTTGTGTTGAGTTCTCAGATCATGTTGGTGGGTCTGAGTTGATTTCATAGGCAGATAGTGAATTGATGGTGCCAGCAATGTAAATGAATATTATTGTGGCTCTGTCAAGCTTTGTTTTCCCAGAAACAGGAACTGTGAAGGACTTGAGGTGGACTGGACACTGTGAACATTAATATGGAATGGGAACTGGATAAAGAACTGGACAAGGAGCTGGACAAGGAACTAGGAGCTGCCTGCCTTTGAACCCAGGTAACAGCTAGAGCTGGGACCATGGAAGAGGAACCATGGAAGCTGAGAGCCAGCCTTGAGTCAAGGTGAAAGAAGACTTTACTTGGATACTGTGTTCTGACTCAGAAGATTATGATTTACTGTGACCTAGGGGTGGAGAACTTTGACTTTTGTACTTTCTGATTGAACTAAGGATTTTGTGATTGACTAAATGAATGTACTTTGTTTAAAACCATGTGACCACTTTGGTAAAAACTATGTGGCCATTTTAGTGATAAGTTGTTGAATTGTGACATGGTGAATGCTGTACCTTCATTTTCTGTAATAAGCTGTAACACTGTGAATGCTGTATTTTGATTTTCTGTGAATGTTTTGCTCTGATCTGTTATTGAATAGAGAGCTCACTATACTATGTAATCAAACCTTGAAAGCTGTACATAGTAGCAGTCCTCTGGAAAGCTGCTCATGTGTGGCTTTACAATGTGTACCTAGAATAAGAGAAGACTTGGAGATATAAATCATTCAAGTATCTGAAGGTCTGCCACAAGGAGAAGGGATCAGGTTTTTTCTCTGTTGCCCCAGAGGATAGAAATAGGGAAAATGAGAATAAACTACAAAGAAGTAAATTTGTACTTGATGTCAGGAAAAACTTGCTAACAATTAGAAGTGTCAAAAATTAGAATAGGCTGCCTATAGAGGTGCTGTGTCCTCCCTCCTGGAGGTTTCTGAGCAGAAACTGGATGACCACTTGTCAGGTATCTTTTTTTTCATATGGGCTGGACCAACTGGCTACAGAGGGCTCATCTACCATTCAAATTCTGTAACATCTTTTCAGTTGTACTTTGTCCACATTATTTGAATAATGATGCTAATCTAAAGACAACCTAAAAACACCTCTGACTGAATTACAGCTCTGTATTCAATTGACGGGTACAGCTGCTTCCAGTTTCCACCCAACTAAGATAATAGACTAGAAAAAGCAACAGACTAATTTAGTCCAAAAAGCTCTATGGTTCAACATCCAAGTGTGGGAATGGTATCCATGGTGACTCTACATTGGGATGCAATTTCATAGGAAAAGGGTGTGCAAGCATCTATTTAGCCTTTACAATTTCATATTAGCTTTGAAAAGTAATGAACCCCATCAAGACTGAGGCTTATATAACAAACCCTAGAATGTGACTGAGTAAAGATATGCATTCAACACAAAGTATGAAAAGAACCAGAAATTTCTATGCAATAGTGACATATGAATGCTGGGAGACTTCTGTCAAATCTTACCAGGGATTAATGATTAAATTGAATATTTTATACAACAACTACTGACCATTAAAATCAAACTCACCAGGGCATGAAAGGAGGATACAGAAAAAATTCCAAGGCGGCCCATGGCTACTTTGGTTGGTCGACTGGCAAAAGCAAGTAGCCTCTTAGGATTTGGCAGCTCCCCTCCTTGTAGGCTAGCTAAATAACAACGGTATCGAAATAGATCCATTTGGAATTGTTCAAGATTTTGCTCCCAAACAAATATCTACAACAGAAAGAAATGAAGGAGAGAAGATAAATACACAAGGTAACATGTTCCATTCACAAGAATATCAGTTAAGTTATTTATTCTTTAGAAATTGTTGTAAAACGGGGGGAAGGCTTCAAATTTCCAAATGTAAAGAAATCAGGTATTTTTATATTTCAAGATGATTTTTTTCTGAAAAGACTTGATTCAGTACTAATGTGCAGAAATCTCAACATGACTACTTACCTTTCCTTCCATTCTCCATTATATACTTATTAATTGGTTTGAGAAAAGAATAGGAGCCCTAGCCTTTAAACAAGAAGTAGAAAAAAGGGAAAGCTGAAAAAAGACCACTATATATATTCTTATATTTTAGCTCAGTATGAACTTGTACCTTTTCTATATCAAATAAAATTATATGTGTAACTTTGGGGTTTTTTTGGTGAGATTTATTTGGGACTGGAGTGTAACACAGTATATTTGTGAAAGACAGAAAGGAAAGAAGAGAAAAAGATTCAGATAAGTATACACAGAGGGTAATAAAGAGGAAGAGAGGCCAAAAGAAGGGATACAAGGGAGGAGGAAACCAAACTAAATAAATACTCCTTAGCAATCTTCATAAACTACTTATCTAAGAAGCAGTTGCACAAGCAGAGTGGATTGCAATAATAGCACCTATTGTGATGCTGAGGCTTGAAATATAACACAACATAGTAGAGGAAAATTAGGGTCACAAGCAGAAGGCAACATGTTGGTCCATGTGAACATTGATTTTCAAAGTATAGTTAAAGAAAAAAAAATAATCATGTAGACTCATTTTTTAGAATGGAAAATATTTAGGTTATATTTTAATTTTTCCTTCTTTTAAAAGAAATTATACATGTTTCAATGTCTTCAGATCTAACAATAAAAAAGCCAAGTTATTTTCACCTTCTGTAAAGAATCACTAAAGGAAGCAATTCTTAGAATTAGTTCAATAGCCTATGAACTCAAGATTTCAGAGTTATCCTACATCATGAACCCAAATAGAAGTCTAGGTACTAATGTCTTTTTTTTTCTTTTTGGAGGGCAGTTGGGGTTAAGTGACTTGCCCAAAGTTACATGGCTAATTTTTGTGTTAGTGTCTGAGACCGAATTGAAACTCAGATCCTCCTGACTCGAGCGCCAGTGCTCTATTCACTGTGCCACCTAGCCACCACTACAAATATCCTTTAATAGGTCATTATAGCATGGAAGGCACCTACTTACATCATATATTTATAATTTAAAATGCCTTCTACCCTTTGGTTCCATAGAATTATCAACTCGAATTTATAGAGAAGGGTCAAAAATTGATGATGGCTTCTGAGCCAAAAAAAAAAAAAGGAATAAAATCTCAATCCTTACAATGAAGCAAGGCTGTTTTCCTCAAATAGTGCATGGCATGGGAGAGTGGAGAGATTTCAACTGGATTTTGCCTTAGGTAACGTCATTCCCATTTACCTCAAGAATAAGCAAACCTCATCAAAGGCTGAGGAAAATGGGCAATTTAAATAATGAACTTAGTGTCTAGGCTAAAAGCTGTTAACTACACAATAACTGGTTTTTCATAATTTTGTAGCAGCCAAAACTTTCAAAGACTGAAGGATTTCAGCTAAAAAAAAATTAATAAAGGTTACCTGATCAAGTATAGTTTTCTTTTTCTTGGAGTCAGTTACTGAAGACAGTTGCATATCACCCATTTTCTTCATCTTCTCATCCATATCAATCTTTTGTTCTAGTTTTTTGATCTCTGATTTCAGGAGCCGGAGAGTATCCTCTTTGTGGTGCTGTCTTGCCACAGCAGTTGCACAAGCTGAGTGGATTGCGGTAATCCAGTTTTCTAATTCAGTCTGGCTGATGGTCTGTATGGAATGAAGAGGTAGCACAGTAAGCCATGTTTCATGTAGCTATCAGACACAAACCTGGACTCCTCAGGGCAAGTCATTTTCCTGATTCTCAAGATCATGTCTTTAGACATAACAATGAAAAAGATAAGTTACGTTGACCTTCCATAAGGAATCACTAAATGAAACAGATAAATCTTAGAGCTGGTTCAACAACCTATGGACTCAGGCTTTAGAATTTTACAGATCCTACATCATGAAGCTGCCCAAACTAATAAGTACAAGTGCAAATATCCTTTGATGGCTCAATGTAGCTTACAGGGGTCCCTGAAGCCTTGAAGACTGTGGTGACTTGGAAGGCAGTAGAGGACAAGTGCTGGATAGGTTCTACCAAGCTGGGAGGGCTTTGATATGAGCTGAGTGACTGACTGGATTACTAGTAGATTAGAAGAATTCAATGATGAATTCTTGGTTATGGTAACATATGGAACAAAGAATAATTTCAAATGACCCTAAACTCTATGTAACCCCCTTCTTCTATAGAGAGAGTGATAAAGAAGCATAATAAAGGCAGAGGCTAGCAAAGTTTTAAAACAGCCTGTAAGCACTAACTAAACTGTTAGCATTCAAAATATGAAATTGTCATCCAATGAAAAATGAGCTGATATATCACTGGAAAAAAATGGAACCATAACAAAATTGACATTTTCTCAATAAATGAAATAGGAACATATGGAATTTGTAGTTTAAGAAAGGAACAGGCTTTTTCTTTTTGAAGAGGCAAATAAGAGAATTCACAGCTGGTTTATTTTTGTTTTCAAAAGTAGTAAGAAACATTTTATGAAAAACTCGGTCATCCTATCTTGTAGTTCTCATGAAGAGCATAAGCAAAAAGCCTACCATGAAGGTAATTGCAGCTTATGATTCAGTATCTGCTGCAGAAGATTAATAAGTAGAATAATAATTTGACAAGGTCCTTCAAACCAAGTGAACATATTCTTTGATATTTAGTAACTTTAATGCAAAAGCAGACATGAGGAGGATGACAAAGAAATGGTTCATACTTGAGAAATTCAAGGCTTATCTGTAGACTACTTAGCAACCTCATGCCTTTAATTGATGAATACGTTCTTAAGAGAAACAGAAGGGTATAAATGTAAAGCACTGATTAACAACAAAAATGAAATCAAACATATCAAAGCAAACATAAAACTAACGATTGGGAATCATGTAAGAATCAATGTGTGGTTTTGGTTAAAAAACATTTATTAAGCACCTACTATTACATGCCAGGCACTGTGCTAAGAGCTGAGAATACTAAAAAAGGGAAACAACTCACAAAGAGTTCCAAGTCTAATGCAGGAAACGTAGAAGGGAGGAGCTCAAAAGATACCAGGGAAGCCAGAAGGCAGAGATGAGGTGGGAGAGCATTCCATGAATGGGGGATAGCCAGTGAAAACATCTGGAATCAGGAGATAGAGCAGCTTGTTCAAAGAAGAGCCACAGGGCTCTTGAAGAGTATATGGTTAGGTAAGGATGTAGAGTATAAGAATGGAAAGATAGAAAGATAAAGAATTCTGAATGCCAAACAGCAGATTTTATACTGGATCCTGGAGGTGATATGGAGCCACTGGAGTATATTGAATCTGGGTGAGGGCAGGGTGGTAGTTACAAGATCAGACTTGTGTTTAAGGAAGATCACTTTGACAGATGAATAGAGGATGGACTGAAGTGAGGAGAAACCTGTGGCAGGCAGACCAACTAACAGGCTATTACAGTACCTAGATAAGGTAGAGAAGATAAGGGCCTGTATCAGGGTGGTGATGGTAGTAGAAGAGAGAAGGGGATGTATGAGAGATACTACAAAGGTAAAATCAACAAGACTTGGCACACAGCTAATAAGTGTCAAGTGATTGGGGACAGATTTGAACTCTGGTTCTCCTGACTCCAGGGCCGATGCTCTATCCACTAGCTGCTCCTTCATCATTGACATTTTTAATAATATTATTCCACCATCTTTACCAAAAGTCCATTTTTATTATTTTTTAAGAGCTCTTCATTTCTCCTCTCCAAAAGAAGGGTTAATGGAAATATGTTCAATTCATATATCTCAACATTCTAAGCTCTTTAAATTTTAGCTTCTATACCTAGAAATTACCTCAGCACTCCATAACTATTTAAAACCTAGTTAAATATTACCTCGTCTTGTGGTTGTCGTCAAAGGCAGTTACATTAGAAAGAATTTTTGTTCTTGCTGGTCTGTCTAAATAAAGCAGCAGTTGGTGCCAATCTCTATTTTTAGGCTAAATCAATTTCCAGAGATACACAATCCATTAGAATATCTTTCCAACAAAACTGGTCCTTATTCAGGGGAATAAACTATGCTGACATGAATGTAAGCTGCCTCCTGTAACTAGTTAGGCAATTAACAGTATTCTAGAATATTTTATTTAAGGTTTCAGAGTTAACAAATCACCCACATATATAGCAGAATTTCTCATTTGACAAAAATGCTTCACATCGCTTTTTCCAATCCATAAATTCCTTTGGAATCCACTTCAGGAAATTAGTAATCTTACAATACCTTCTTTAGAGTAAGTTTAATTAGGGCCTTTATGCCTATTAAAGGATGTCTCATCAAAATAAATTCTCTTGCCTGACAGTAGTGCATGAAGGGGCAAATATTTCTCAGTTGTACCCTTTGGAATTCTGCACCACTCATCACTTTTCAGTGAGGAAATGAGAGATAGGCAGAAATGGGGAGTTTTATAATTTTCTAGGTCTTCTAATAATACCATAAATATTATGTGAAGATCAAAAAATAAAACTATTGGCAAAGCCTGAGCATAATTATAAAAACTGCATTTGTACAACAGAATGTACATCTGAGGGTTAAGAAACTGACAGCTTAATTATTTAAATTCGGTTTCCCATTTCTCTCCATTCAAGTTCTACTATACAGCTTCATTATGGAGAAAAGGTGGACCCAGGGTTCTTAAAATATATGACAAAGGACTAAAGGCTCTGTTAGCTTGTACAAACCTGGAAAGCCTTTGAATACATTGTCTAAATACAAACTTGACAGCTAAGTTCAGGGAAGCTTATCACAAGGCTGGCTAAAAGATAAAGAACTTTTTGGCCGTAGGGACTCTGGAACACAAACCCTTTCCTTAATTCCAGAAGAACTGTTTTCTTTGTCAATGAAGGGAAGAACACACATTGAAGGAAGCATAAGTCCTTGAAGTAAATATAGTCTGGATTTATCTATATTGATTTCATATAATCAATAATTTGGATAAGCAGCAAGGAATAAGAAATTTATTTTTGTGCTAAAAACATGCTAGAAGAAATATAGTAGCAATAGAGTCATAAAATGTTAGCTAAACCCAGTTTCTAAAAATAGCATGATGTACTGAAAGAAATGTTGAATTTGGGATCAGAAGACCATAGTTAAAGAACTGGCTCTTCTACATACCAGCCATGTAAGCAACCATTCACTTAAATCCACTCACCATCTATTTTTTTGCCTTTTTTTTTTTTTGAGGGCAATTGGGGTTAAGTAACTTGCCCAAGGTCACATGGCTAGGTTTTTGTTTTTGTGTGTTAAGTGTCTGAGGCCGGATCTGAACTCAGGTCCTTCTGACTCCAGGGCCGACGCTCTACTCACTGAGCCACCTAGCCGCCCCCCCCCCATCTATTTTTTAATCTATAAAATAGAAATATCTAGTAGTGCTGTAGTAAGGAAAGTGCTTTCTCTGAATATTAAGGTGCTATGTATTAATAATGAAAGAATAATCAAAATATACTACATTAAAAAAACCCAGCACCTAAGGAATAAAATATGGTTTACTTGTGTGGTTTGTTGAATCATTTTCTTTTCTTTTATCATTTTAAGTTTAATTTGTTTTACTTCTTCTAAATTGTTTTATTTTTTATATTTCTCATCTTTGAAGTTTTACTAGTTAAAGAGTTTTTAATAGTCATTTTATATTTTAGAAGACAAACTTGGACAATACATTTAAGTGTTTTTTTTTTTTTAAAGCAATTGGGGTTAAGTAACTTGCTCAAGGTTACACGGCTAGTCATTATTTATGCGTGGGTGCTCATTTTCTGAGGCTGGATCTGATCTCGGGTCATCCAAACTCCAAGGCCGGCACTCTTACTCACTGCGCCACCTAGCCGCCCCAATACATTTAAGTATTATCTCAAAATTACACAATCTTAAGTAGCATGTGCTGCAGGGTTGTAGTATATAGTTAGTAATTTTAACAATATGTTTTCACAGAAATAGAAAAAGGATGCTACTAACATCACAATAAGGCAATTCATTACATGCATAATCCTTATTGATATCAACCACATAAATCTGCAAGTGGTCAACTAGATTTAATGATAAAGAAATTTTAAAATAATTTATTTTTAGTTTTCAACATTAACTTCCATAAGTTTTAAATTTTCTCCCCCTCCCCAAGACAACATGCAATCTGATATAGGCTTTACATATATATATATATATATATATATCCCTATTAAACCTATTTTCATATTAGTCATGCTGTATGGAAGAATTAGAATGAAGGGGAGGAACCATGAGAAAGAAAAAAGCAAAACAAAACAAATTTAAAAAAGAAAATAGTCTGCTTTGCTCTGCATTTAGACTCCATAGCTGTTTCTCTGGATGTAGGTGGTATTTTCCATCATGAGTCTTTTGAAATTGTTTTAGGTCCTTGCATTGCTGAGAAGGGCTAAGTCTATCAAAGTCGTTGACAAAGAATTTTTAAAGCCATTAGGGTTCTATCCTCAGTCCCATACTACTTAATAGTTACCAGTGATTTGTACAATGACATAAAAGCATTATCAAATGAAGAAATAATGAAAAGCTGGTAAAGCTCCATAGATAATATAGTGAATAACAATCAGACTGGAGAAAAAAGATTTGATATCAGTAAAATTAACATTTGGGAAATACTAATGTAAAGTCTTATATGTCAGCTTGAAAAATTAGATATAAAATTACAGGCTGGAGAAAATCTGGTCTGACCACAGCCCATGAAAGAAAGACCTGAAGGATTTTAATTGACCTTTTGCCCAGTCAAGTGTATAAAAATACACAAAATAAAACAACAAAAGTAAATCTCAGAATACACTGATAGAAATGTAGTATTTAGCTTACAGAACATAATAATCTTATTGAATTTTGCACAGGTAAGTCCACATTGACTGCGCTCTGTCCATTTCTAGTCACTATACTTGAAGAAGAGCAATAATAAACAAGACAGCATTTGGAAGAGGGGAACCAAGAAGACAGGAGATTCTGAAGCTCTGTAACATGGAGATTAAAGGAATTGAGAATGTTTGATTCAGAGAAGAGGGAAACTGGTAGTTTTTTTTTTCCAAAGGAATTAAATTCTTTTATTTTGCTCCAATGGGTAGAAGTAGAATAAAATAAATGAATGGAATAAGGGAAAGAGATTTCAACTCAAGACAAAGAATAATTTTCTAACAATTAAAGATAGCTGTTCAAAAATTGAACAGGTTTTTGGAGAAGGACCACTATGTATATAAACATATGTTTACCATTATGGACTCTGGTTACTTTAAGCAGCATCCTTCCATTGTAAATGAAAATAAGCTAACATTACCAGCTAGAGAATTTATACATGCATGCTTGTATTATGATGTATCTACATATGTCTCTATAGGCCTCTTGTCCTTATTCTGATCCTCGTGCATTGTAAGCTTTTTAATCAATAAATAAACATTTATAAAGTACCTATTATTTGCCAGGCACTGTGCAAAGCACAAGGGATACAAAAAGAGGCAAATGACAGTCTCTGCCCTCAAACCTTACAATAAAATGGGAGAGACAAAATGCAAACAAATATATACAAAGCAAGCTAAGGACAGAATAAATAGAAAATAAATAACAGAGAAAAGGCACTTGAATTAAGAAGGGTTAGGAGAGGATTCCTGTGAAAGATAGGATGTTAACTGGGAAACCAGGAAAGTCAGTAGACAGAAATGAAGAGGAAGAACATTCTAGACATAGGGAACAGCAATGCCAGGAACCAAGAGAAGGAATGTCTTGTTTGTTGAACAATTAAGAAACCAATGTCCCAAGTCACGGGGTAAGTTATAAGAAGACCAGAAAGGTAGAAGAAAGCTAGTTTATGAAAGGCTATGAATGCTAATAGAGCATTTTGTATTTGATCCTGGAGGCAAAAGGAAGCCATTGGCATATACTGAATGGGGGAATGACATGGACAGACCTTTGGTGGTTGAATGGAGGACCTACCTGCAAGTTATTGGAATCATCCAGATGTGAGGCGATGATGGGGAAGAGCCTTTAGGAGAAAAGATAATGAGTTCTGTCTTGGACATACTGAGTTTAAGGTGTCTACTGGACATCCAGTTTAAGATGTCTCAAAGGCAGTTGGTAATGTGAGACTGGAGGTTAGCAGAGGGGTTGGAGTAGGATAGGTATATTTGAGAATGATCAGCACAGAGAAGGTAATTACATTTTCACCTTCAAAGAAACTTCTCCTCCTCCATCCTCTCCTTCAAAATATAGACCAACATTCATATGATCAGAAACTATGTCCTCTCACTAGAGATATCCTTTCAATATCATTATCCACTCATTTGTCAACCAATTTCAAGAGAATGAGAACTCCCATGGCTATCTACACCAATAGTAATTTTTCATTATTCTATAATATCTATGCAGCCTTAATTGCTTTCTTTGCATTGGCTTACTGTCTTAAATGTGCCCAAAGGTCTCCCTAACTCCAAAAATTACATCTTTATGGATAAGTATCCATTTGGGACCAAATGGTACCAAAGTGCTTGGGATCACAGATAATAGCTTTTTGGATTATAATCCTATATACTTCATCCAATTAACTATTTATAAGGTTTAAAGATCCCAAAAGGGTGATCAGGAGCTAACAAATACTACCTTGTCAATCACTGACCTAGAATTCTGGAGGAAGTGAGAGAATGAGGGAACCATCCATAAAATATGTCAGAGATGGGGAATACTATTTTGTATAAAATGGAAAACTGGAAACCAATCTTTGGTTTAACTCTAGTCCACAATCTTCCAAAAGACCTGCCATCTCTTTCCCTTCTGAGGTATCAAACAGCTACAAAAATATCTTTAAATGAATCTCATTTGGATATTTCAATTTAGTGCATGGGTTCTCTCTTTTCCTACCACGGATATGGATTTAACACAGTGCCAAGCACATAGTAAGGGCATAGTAAATGTTTGTTGATTGACTTAGAGACTAAAACGTTATTTAGAAAATATTTGATAGTAAATGTAGAACTGAAATGTGTAGAAGTTGACTCTCCTTTTAGAAATATTCAATTCTGATAATAGCAACAATTCTCATTTGAAGAATTAAAGTGGAGGATGGATAACCATCTCTCAGAGGTCATAAAAATGGGTGATAATCTAGGTTAGATTTTAAGAGCAAATTACAGTGGCAAGGTTGCTAGATATGGAATCAGAAGGCTATGGATTGAATCACAGCTCTTGTCAAATGCGTGACTTTGTGAAGTCACAAACTCCTTAGGTCTCAGTTTCTTCATCTGCAAAATGAAAGAATTTTAAATATATGAACTCTGAGGTTCTTTCCAGCTCTAAATCTATTAACCTATAATGCTGTTTCCTGCTCTACCTCCTCCCTCCACTGCTACTTCTTTCCCCTGAATATCTTCTTCAGGCAAAATAAACTCATTTTTGTTTAGCAAATATTTCTCCAGTGTGACAACCAGACATTATGTTTGGGAACAAGAGAAATTCCAAGGCAGAACTCCATACCACTATAAATCAGAATCCTGTAACTTTGAACATGTGAGCATGTAGTTAGTGAGGCTCTGTGATCTAGTCTTCATTTGTAATGTAAAGCCAAATTCTTTTTTAATAAAGGATCTTTCAGCTCAAAGACAAATCTTGTGCTTTTGATAGCAATGAACACAATAAATCCTTAAGGAATTTGCTAAACATTTTTTAAACACTTAAGAACCATTAGGGAATTCACTATTTTCTACCAAATCAGGCTCACTCTGCCTATTAAACATGAAAACAAGAAATAAATATAGGAATTAAAAGATGTGGTAGAGCAAGGTGCAGTGAGCTTTCCGGTAATGCATATGACATCTGAAAGTAATGGAATTATGTAGACATGACAGGAACTAGATGTATACCCTATCATATGGGAGGTATGTAGTATCTAGGGATTAAATAGGAAAAATTGAATATTAGATAGCTTAAATGCATAGAATATATGTGTACATATACTCCACTTTCCAGAAAATATTATTTATCTTCTGCAGATGTAGTTTTATCACTTATTCCCACACGATTACTTTTCTTAGTACTAAGAATCTCATTTTTATGGATAAATTTGAAGGTATACATTATTAGTGGCTGAGTAATACTGTCAGAGCCATATAAAATAAGCTGTAGGAACTATGTATGTTCTGAACCAATCCTTGCAGTTTAAATTACCTATATATTTTTTCAACAATTATGATTGCTCTCCTACTGGAGAGGAAATATATTATTCATAGAATTCTTCTCCCCCTTCCCCTCATGCACACATTTTTTTAAAACTCTATTGTACGTGGGAGGAGAACAGCTATGATGACAGAATAGGAAGAAAGAGAAGAACCCGGCTCTTCTCTACAACTGTTCCAACAAAGATCTAAGAAGAGCAACAGATGATGGACTACATGTGCAGATTGAGACCCACATTTTTCAACAGGGCCAACAAGATCTATTTTGCTTGACTCCATATTTATTTTTGTTTTTTCAGGGGGCAGGATCATTGGAGGAATAAAAGGTAAATGTTTGATTTTTTTTTAAAGCACATACACAAAACTGAACAGCAAGTAGAGACTGGGAAATTCAAGGAAAAAAATTCAGTGAGTCATTTTTCCAACCCAGGGAGCAGGAAGAGGAGTCACAGAACATCTGTGTCAGTATTAACCACAGAGCTGGGTGAGGGGTTGATCCTAATCTGTGTTTGAGGGCAAGGAGCAATCATGGATACAAAGGGTCTGGGTCTAACTTTATAGGAAACAAGAACAGGGGATGGCACAGAACTGGTTGTACTCTCTAGTGGACTGGGGACCTAGCATGGACTTCGGAGGCTACTTGGGGCTAGACATGAGGCTAACCCTCACCTGTGTTCTAGGAGTGAAGTGATGGCACATCCAGCTGATCTAGCTCAGACCTGGTCTGTGGGTATGTATTAGGTAAGGAGCAGGAGTGGAAAGAGACAGCAGCTATGTAGCCCTGACCTAAGAGTGAGGTCTCTGATTCAGTTCTGAGCCTTGTCTGAGGACTGCACCTCCCCTGAAGGGAGTCTGAAGCCCTGTCACTCTGAACTTGCACAGCCTTTCAGCTAGCCAACAGCATCTAGGACCAGCCGTAGTCTCTTGATGCTCCAGCTAGGGGCAAGTCTGTGTCATACAGACCCAAACCAGAATAAGAAGCCTGTCAAATTCAGTCCAGAGGAGGGAGGGAAGGACATAATCAGACTTCATTCTAGATCAGACCATTTAGTGTGCACTGAATGTTTTCGGGTCCCTGGCCTGAGCTGCCTAAGAGATTCATGAAAAGCACTGCACTCAACAGCTAGAGAAAACAGTAGCAGATCTCAGAGAATGGAAACAAGTGAGGTCTTGATATTGTTTTCAGAAGTGTACAATGCCCTATTCTAAGAGGAAGTCCTGACACAGGAAGTTTGACTGGAAGAATGAGTAAAGAACAAAAGAATCTCAAATAAAAAGTTATTATTGTGCTCGTGATGCCTAAGACACAAGCCCCAAAGGAGAAAATAACTCCAAACAAGAAGAAGAAAAGCTTCAAAGGAAATCACACTTGGACACACTAGAATTCCTAAAAGAAATGAAGTTTTGAAAAGAGTTTAAAAATTATGATATAAATGAAATGAGAATCCTAAAGGAAATACTTGGAAAGTAAATGAGAACGTTGGAGATGAGATTTGAAAGAATTAGTACCTTCATATGAAATGTGAAAAGCCTTAGTCAAGCAAAGAAATCCTTGAAAATAAGAATGGATCAAAGAATGAGATATGTTAAAACAAAGTCAAAAATCTGAAAAAAGAAAAGAAAATCTAAGGTATCTCCTATCAAGAATAACTGACCTGGAAAAGAGATCAAGGAGTAGGAGAATAATTAGACTAGTTATGTGTGATAGCACACAGCTGTAAGCCCTGCAAATTGAGTTCAGGAGTGCTGAGCTGAAATGGGTTTGGCTGAGTAGGGTGTCTGTACTAGGTTCATCATCAACGTGGTGAGCTACCAGGTGGGGGCGAGGAGGGGAACACCAGGCTGCCTAAGGAGGAACAAACTGGTAAAGACAGAATATGCTCCTGTGTCAGTCAGAAGTGGGATCAGGTGTACCTATAGACTGGTTGGAACATAAAGCCCAGCCTAAAAAAAAAAAACTCAATCAATGAGTGAAGGAAAATAATTGGATTATCTGAAAAGAGCAGAAAAAGAGCCTGGATTATCATATTTCAAGAAATCCTGAAAGGAGAGTGCATATATGTTTTAGAACCAGAGAATAAAGTGAAAATAGAAAGAATTCACTAGTTACACCCTAAAAGAAAGCTCCAAAATGAAAACTTCTAGAGTTTTGTAGGCAAAACTCCAGGTCTTATAGGCCATAGAAAAAAGTGCTGTACGTAGGCAGAAAGAGTAAGTATAAATATCAAAGAGCCACAGTCAAGATCACCAAAAAATGTAGCAGCTATCACTAGAAAGAAGCAGAGTGTTTGGAACATAATATTCCAAAAGACAAAAGATACAAGCTTGCAACTAAAAGTAACTTACCTAATAAAACTGAGTAATGATCTTACAAGATAGACCTTAAATGAAATGAATAACAAGCATTCCTGATGAAAAGGGCAGAATTGAGTAGAAATTGAAATACACAGGAGTCAAGAGAAATGTATGTTACATCAAGATAAATCGAGGCAAAAAGCACTGATTACGGGCTTCCTATGTGCTAAGCACCAGTACTAAATACTGGGGACACACACACACACACACACACACACACACACACACACACACACACACACAAAAAAGCAAAAAGAAAAACAACCTCTGCCGTTAAGGAATTTATATTCTAATGGAGAAAGATAATACATAAAAGGGACCTGAAAATGGAAGAGGTAGGGGTGGAGGTGTAAAGGAAGTGTCAGGGTTGGTCTGGGCCCTTCCTCAAGATGGAAGTTCTGGGAAGGACTCACCTATGGAAATAGGATACTGCAGAGGTGGAGGGAGAAGTCAGCTGAGACATAGCAGCAGTCTTTTCATAAAAAGTTAAATCTAAGTGAGCAATAAGAAGGGACTATACAAGGATAAAGTGTTTACATTTACAAAACCCTAATAAGGGGTTTTGATAAAACTGTTGCCTGAGGACCTTAATAATAAGGGGTCATAGAGTGGTTTTATTATGGTTTGATGATCTTCAAAGAAGAAAGGAAAAAGAAGAAAAACACTAGTGGAAGGAAAAATAAGGGTTCTTAAGTAGCAGGCTATATAAACCAGGAAGAAGGGGTAGAGGCAGTGGCTATCACTCCAACGTTATTTTCCTCTAAACTGGGCAAAATGAGGGTAAAACACAATATAAACAAAAAGCTTGGGGGAGAAATATATTCAACTAGAAAGAGAAATACAAGAAAATTGGGAGAGTGGAGGAATAAGAGTAAGGGTCCCAAATTCAGAAGGTGAATCATGAAGAAGTGGAATAGCTTAACAAATTATAGTATATTAATATAATGGAATAATATCAAAGCAACAAAAGGGATAGTTTTAGTGAAATCTGAAAAGATTTGAATGAACTGATGCAGACTTAAACAAAACCAGAAGAACACTTTAAACAATAACACCAGCATTGTAAAGACAAGTAATTGAGAATTGAGAACTCTGATTGATGCAATTATCAACCATGGTTCTAGATGAATGATGATGATGAAGAATGCTTGCTAATAACCAACTAACAAAGAGGTAATATACTCAAGATAGAGAGCACATATATATCTGGACACAGCCAATACGGACATTTGTTTTGACTGACTATGCAAGAATTTTTTTTTAATTTCTCAACTGGGGAGTAGGTAGATATGGGGGAGAAAAAATGTTTGTTAGTTTGAAAAGAAAATGGGGGGGGGGAGAAGAAAGTGACATAAATATTAAGAAATAAAAACCAAAAAAATCCACAAATTCTATTATGGGTACCATGCTGTGTGAAGCATAAAATGGATTCATGGAAACTAAGAAAACAATAACATTCGTAAAAGGTTCATCTTATGCTCTTTTTCTCCATGGAAATTTTGCCATAACAAAATGCCAGAAGTTTTAATGAAGTTTTATGTTATAAAAATCATGCACATGTATATCATTCATTGTGGTCTTACTGACATGCTCATTTGATGGAAAATGAAGTAGCAAATTACAATTTTCTAAAAGAAATAAAATATGAAATATAAAAAAGAAATGCAAAAGTCTAATAAAATAGCACCTAACCTCTATGTGGTGCTTCAGAATGATCTAAATATCAATCACAAGGGCAGGAAGCAAGAAAGTAAGGGTTCAAGGGAATCTCACTTAAAATATATATTAAAAGATAAAATAAAATATACATTGACTGAGCATCATGTTTCCAGGGTTGAAGACAGGTTAGTGACCCTAGTGAAGAAACTGTGAGCCACCCCAACGTTCTTTCTAAAGTATGGGGTAATTTCAGATAGCTATTAAATATAAATAGTTTGTTGCCTCTCATGTTAAGACAGCAACTAGATAATAAAACAGTAGGCCGGAGTAAAAAAGGAAGGATATGAGGGGAAGTGAATTCACCAAAAAAAAGAAAAGAATTCACCACCGAGAAAAGAAAATTTCTCATTACGTGAAAAATATAAAAAAATAAAAATATGATATTATTTCAAGAGAAAGCACATGTAAATCAACATACGCTGGTTGCTTTAACAGTTTTTTTTTTTAAAAGATATTCTTTTCATTAACCTTGTTGATTGTATTGCCAAAAATGATTTTTTAAAAATCTTGTGAACAATGTTACTGAAATATCTTCAAGCCTCATGTAGAAAGTTATCATAAATTAGCAAAGAGGAATTGAGCATAGGACCAATAATTTCCAAGCTTTTGTACATTTACCCTTCCGATACCTAAAAACATCATACCTCCTTAAAATGTGAAATGAAACACAGCAATCAGAAATTCTTCATGTATAACATGGAACCCATAATGCTTTGTCCCACATTGTGATTAATATTAAAAGATCAAATGGGCCCTTGGATTATACACCTCATTCATATCTCCTCTCAAATAAGGCAGTTTTTAGAATTAGGCCCACTAGGGGAGTATGCCAATTCCTGTTATTGAGTTTAAGCTTTTGTTGTTAGGGTTTTTTTTACCTCCTTTTTTTGTAGAGGGTGAAAAAGAAAAAAACTCAACAAAAGGTAAAAAGGAGGGATGTTGTATGTGAGGGAAGCATATAGGGAAAGAAAGGAATAGCATGTTAGAGAACCATTTTCTACAGAGGCTGTGAAATTCTCTCAAACTAAAGGAACAGACAAACCTGAAACAGGAATGCATCACCAAGAGAGTTACTGAGGCAGAAAACAAAGTCTTTCTTTGGGTGCTCAGGCACTGCTTGCACGATGCTGTTCTCTACCCAGACTGCATGCTTGGGGATGCTGTTGTGGTCTATTCCAGACCTCCCATCACTCTCATAGAAGAATAATGTGCATCCTAAGAAAAAAAGATCAGAAGCATTCAATATATTGATTGATTGAAAATAAATGATTTATGTAATAGCAAGCCAATGCGATATGAAAACCACTACTTGAATCCAACTATCCGGAAGCAAGCAAAAGCTTAAAAATCCTACTTTGCTATTGATTCTCAATTTTTTAGGCTAAAATCAAATAGCAAATCCAAAGAGGAATGCTGTAGGATAGAAAGGTGGTTTGCTATGGGGTAAATCTGAAGCTCTACTCTAGGAACTGAAACTAATAAATGGTATGACATTGGACTCAGCCTGACTTAGTTGGTGTTTTAAAAAAAAACTTGATGAATAATTAATTAAGTGATAAAGCCTTTTACTCAGTTGACCTCTATTTCCTAATCTGAAAAGGGAGATGATTAAGATTGTGTTCAGTTATTTTAAAGTCATGTCCAACTCTCCATGACCCATTTTGGGGTTTTCTTGGCAGAGACATTAGAGTGGGTTGCCATTTCCTTCTCCAGCTCATTTTTTACAGATGAAGATAAACAGGATTAAGTGAGTTGCCATGGGTTCATAGCTCCTAAGTGTCTGAGGCTGGATTTGAACTCACAAAGAAAAACCTTCCTTACTTCAGACCCAAAATTCTATCCACTGAGTCACCTAGCTGCCCATGATTAATATTACATGATCCCCAAAGTTCCCTTCCGGCTTTAAAACTAATTCTATAGAACACATTTGCCCTAATTTTTTTTTTGTCACTTAGCCTTTATGTACATTTTTCCCCCTCATAATCCTTTAGTCCCCAAGCACTCTATTTCCAAATGAGATTCTTTTTCAAGTTCATGCTGCCTGATCTGAAAGACTGATTTTCCCTTTTCTTAGCCAATCTTCTAACAAAAACTATCTACACCTGACGCCTCTGCTTTTTCACCTCTTACTCCATCTTTTTGCAATTTGAATTTTGAACTTATCACTTCGCTGAAAATGCTCTCTCCAAATTTAATACTGATTGCCAAACTGTCTTCATTCTTCTTGAGCTATCTGCTGCATTTGCTACTTGACAACCTTCTTTTCCTAGATATGCTTTCATGACACCTACCTCCTAGACATCCTCCTACCTGTCTAGTTGTTCCTCAGTCTCCTTTGCTGGCTTACCAATCATATCTATGACTCTAAACTATGACTCAACTAACTACCAAGAAAGTTCAGATTAAATTAGTGAAGGAGAGTGAGGAATGAGGATAGCACCACTATTACAAACCTGTGAGACTGGCAGAATAGTGGTGCCATCACAAGTCTGGAAAAGGGGTTTATTTCAGGTGAAAGATGAGTTTTGTTTTGGCCATGCTGAATCTGAGATGACTCTGGGACATATAATTTAAAATGTTAAATTGGAATTTAGTGATGTGGAACTGAAAATGAAGAGAAAAGATTGGGAGTGGATGTATAGATCTGAGAGTTATATACATAGAGATACTCTGGGGCAATATGCACAGAGATAATAATTAAATCCATGGGATTTGAAAGAGAGAGAGTATACTATGAGAAAAGATCAGCCTAGGATAGATGGCTGGAGATCAACCATGGTGTATAGTCATGATATCACTGATGGGTTATCAACGGAGACTGAGAAGAAAAAAAAACAGACAGGTAGGAGAACCAGGAGAAAATAAGTACCAAGAGGGAGAGTGGATACAGGAGAATCTGATCAACAGAGTCAAATATAGTAGATGAGTCAAGAAGGATGAAGACTGAGGGGAAAACTAACAATAAACATCAAATTTGTCAATTAAGACACTATTGCCATCTTTAGAGAGAGCACTTTCAGTAAAGTGATGAGGTTGGAAGCTACATTGCCAAAGGCTGGGGTGTGAGTGATAGGACAAGAAGGGAAGGCCATGACTGTAGATAACTTTTTCTAAGAGTAGAAAGAATCTGACAGAGAATGGTCTCAACTTTCTCAATCAAGTAAGAGGTTAGGTCTTCAATTAAGGAGAGGAGTTGGGGTAGTACTGAGAAGAGGAAAGTTTGGAATAGCTTCTATGGGGAGGGAGAAAGGGAAACAATTATAGAGGAATGTAAGAATTGTCTTGCCACAGTGAGGAACCACCTGAAGTTAGTTAAAATGAATTTGAAATGTACCCACTTCCTCTGAGTTGTATCACTTCCTCTGAGTCTTATCAGCAATACATGTGAACACGAGGACAAAGAGCAGTATCCCATTGTAGGGTCAGAGGCAGAGTTGCCTGCCCAGCCCTGTTTTCGGATTTCTCTTCCTGATCACTTGGCCCAAGGCTATTGGAAACCTGCTCTGCCATTTTGGCAGATTTCTCCTGGTTCTACTACAAATTCAGTTGTGAATGGACCCTCTTAATCATCCCTAATTGATTCTCTCTATCTCATTAACTTCAGCAAACTATTACAAATTTTCTGTCCTCAAATCTCCTCCAGCACACCTCCCCTAAACTTTTCTCAATCAAACCACTCATTTATTTTACTAAGAAAACACAGGCCATTTGCCATGAGTTTCCTCTTCTCTCCATCTCATAATTTGTTGATGTCATCCCCCATTCTCTCATCATGTAGACTACTCTCTGATGAAGTGGCCCTTTTCTTCAATAAGACCAAGCTTTCTACAGGTACCCATAATCCCATTTCCTATTTCCAATTTATTGCCAACTCTCCCCCCCCCCATTATCACCCTTTCTCTCTGATCTTTATTCCTTACAAACACACCTAAATTTCCTAATCCTTAAGAACAAAACAAAACAAGCCTAAAGGTCATTAGAACTCTTTATCCACCCCCCTCAAACTATCATCCAATACCTCTCTTTCCTTTCTCAAACTCCTAGATATAATGTTTCTACTTGCTGCCTCCATTCCTCTTCTCTCACTCACTGCTCAATCCTTTGCAATGTGGCTTTCAACCTTATCAACTAAACTTCTCTTGCTAAAGTCACTAATGATTTCTTCACTGTCAAATCTTTATCTCAATCCTAATCCTTAACCACTCTAAATCACTAGCCAGGGTTGACTACCTTTTCCTCCTGGATAATCTCTCCTCTAGATTACATTTACTCTTTTTTTGTTTTCCTTCTACTAGTCTGATGGCTCTTTCCCAGTTTTATTTGGATCAAAACACCATGCCCACTAAATGTGGATGTAACCCAAGGATCCATATGGGTCTTCTTCTCTTTTTTCTCTATATTCTCCATCTTGGTGGCCTCATCAGCTCCAATGGTTTCAAATTTCATCCCAATGCACTGATTACCAAATCACCTGTCTCCTGAGTTACAGGTCTGCAACACCAACTGCCTATTGAAAATTTCTCATTGGACATCCACATCCCATAGGTATCTCAAATAAAAATGTCCCAAATAGAACTCATTAGTTCTCTCCTAAACCCATCTCATTTCGAAACTTCCCTATTTTTGGCAAGGGAACTACCATTCCTGCAGTCATCCAGGTTCAAAACCCCAGTGTCAGCCTCAGCACCTCCTTCACATTCACCTTCATATCCTATCAACTAGCCATTTTGTCATTTCTATCTCTGTAAATTCCCTACAGAATCCTTTTTAGTCAAAATGCTGGTAGATGTTTCTCACTTCTCCCTTCTCAGACCTGTCCTGCACAGAGCTGCCAAACTGATTTTCCAAAAGTTCAGGCCTGATTCTGTTACCTCCTTTACCCATTTAATGCACTTTATTGGCACCCTATTACACTATGGATCAAATATAAACTCTAGCTTTTAAACCTTTTCACATCCTAGCCCCAACCTATCTTCCAATCTTATTATACACAACTTCCTTTACCACTCAGTGGTCTAGCCACACTGACTTCTACTCAATGGGGCCATCCCACAACCTATAATTAACAGAAGAAATGAGGATACAGTTTGACTTGATCTCAAAATACCAATTATAAGGTATTCTAGAGGTTGAAATTGACCCTTATCTATCAAGATATGGTATATATCTACCAAGTCATTTGTCAATGACTATTCTATTATGACCCATTTGAGGCAGATTTATGGTTCAAGCATTGGGTGGTCCTCATACAGAAACAAGTATCCATAAAATCTACTGACTAATGGTTTGTCCTATACAATAGCTATTTGCCATGGTTTGCTCCTCCTTTTCACTTTATTTCAACTTACATATTATCACTTATTCCTTCTCATTACGCTGATTTTGATTAATTTGCAGTAAAAATATTAAGTTTTTAGTCCCATTCTTTGAAAGACTGAATTTTTTAATAAACATAAAGAATCATATAGTCTAATCTCATTTGTGAACTAGTCTCTTTTACTTATAAAATAAACACAAATAAATATGTATATGTGTATTGTGAAAGAAAGCATAATTATACAGTCAAAAGAAAAGATGTGAAAGATCAGTGAATAAGGAATAAGAAGTCTGGGTGTAAATCCTGGTTCATATTGACCAGCTGGTTCAAGTTAGCCAAGTGACCTTGGAAAAGTCACTTCATAGTTTGGGCTTAAGTTTCCCTCATGTTTAAAATAATGGGTTTGAAATAGATGCTTTCTAAGATCTTGCATAGACAAGGTAAGGATACCCTGTGTTAGTATATTTCAGTATCTAAATCCTGAAATTCAATAATCTTATGAATTTTCAAGATGGAGATGTGAATACATGTGTCTTTAGGTCTAGATATATAGGAATATAGATATGAACACACACACACACACACACCTATATAGAGAGTGAAGGTGCAAAAGAGAACGTGGTAAGACAAAACCACAGAGTCACAAGTACTGGATTAGGGCCAGTTAATCTGCCTCAAGATTTCAACATTCACAGAAGACAGGTCATCTAATAGGATGCACCTGTGAATTGGTGCTATTACTGTTCCTTAGTCTAGTGTCTAGTCTTACATCCGATACCCAGATGTCAATAAAAGGGCCTGAGACATCAGCCCTGGGGCTGCAACTATGTATGTAAATAGGGTCCTTCTCAAAGATCATCTCAGAGCTAGGCCCATAGTGGGTTTGGAATTGTGGAATTATAATAGACCCTCTTCCTAGGGCTTCTCAATAATACTGTTTATATGATCCTCTATAAAAACATAAGTTTTTTTCCCCTTTTGGCCAAATGCATGGAACTGAATTGATCACATGTACACATATACTTCAACTAAGTCTGCTATATACAAAAATATACAAATATAAGCCATGAACATAAAATAAACATGATAATTTTAAAAATACATATAAAAACTTAAATATGCAAGAGTTGTATATCTAAATTAGCATTGTCTGAAGCAAAGTGATCATTGTAGGAGGGCAACTTTTTTTTTTCAATGGTACTGCCTCCACTCATATCATTTTAGGAATTCCTCTTTTGATACTACCTTCAGAGCCAGTTAATTTAAAAGCTATGTTTTGACAGAACCATCTATTAGCCTTTCTTCCTTCTCCTTTCTAAGTACAAGTCAGATGCCACCTCCTACATTAGATTTTCCTGATCTCCCCAGCACTCAGCACTTTCTCTCTCTCCCTCCCTTCTTCTCCTCCCTCCTCCCTGTATAATTATTGTTCTCTCTATATTGTCTGTTGATTATCAAGAAAAGTAAAACCAAAAATGAAATTACTTTGTATTTAATTATGTGTCCATCCTTCCCTCTACCTCCCTAACTCCTTGAGCTCAAATATACATAAACTTGTAAGGTAAAATGTATATGTTTAATCTTTTTTGGAGGCCAAATATATACTGGGGAATTGTCCTTAGTCGGATATATGAAGCAGCTACTGTTACTGTATATACTTTATATGTGTAAGAGATTGCTATACATATTATAACATGTATATCCCTCCTTGATCTTTGTATTGTAATCACCTACCACAGAACCTGGCAATATGAGGTACTTAATGAACTAAATTTAATTAAAATTATAAACTAGAGATGCTTAGATTTTAAAACAACATGTAAACACATGTAAAAAAAAGAACAAAAGATTAAGAATTAACAGATTAATCAACTGTATCTTCTACCCTTACCTTTCAAAGACACCCAATAATGTTTCCATTTCCTTCGGGTTGCTGACTCTACCTTCTTGTTCTTCTTGTGGACAAGGAAGTTCTTCACGGCTAGGGCTCCGGCCTTTCGTACTGTTCCTTGGGCAGCTGACAGGAGGATGTCTGACTGTCCCAGAGAGCTCAAGGTACCACTACTCTGTTCATCACTGTGGGCAGAGCCAGCTTCCTCAAGACTCTCGCTGTTGTTGGTGCTCATCTCCAGTTCCCGACGGAAGTTCTCGTAGACCCCTTGCCGAGCAGCATCTCCAGTAGAGCTGCTGCCACTATCACTGCCCAAAAATGCTCGGCTAGTAGTTGGGGAATAGCTGGAATTGGTAGCATTGGAGCGCCTGGAGAGGAGGTCTGTATCAATGGTGGCTCCTTCAATCCCACTGTCTGCAAACTCACTCCCTTCACCTATGTTCACATCCTTGAAAAGAGAAAAACCAAGAGGAGAAAAAAGAAGCCAAGTCACTTAAGGGGATACGGTATACTAAAGGAGGTCCAATGGTAACAGCAAAGTGAGAAGCAGGTATATACGGGTAACTAGGCTAGGTGACCTTGAGCAAACTGATTAATCTTTCTGATGATCAGTTTCTCTCGTGAAAAATGAGGAGGCTCTATCATAATCTATAAAATTCCTTCCAGGTCTAATAGTCTATAATTCTTTGCTGCCAAGACAGCCTGTGTGTTTTTGTCATTCGTGTTCTGTGATCAAGCCCCAGAACTCAGATCTTCTTTTTGTCATCTTCTATTGACCAAATAATAATAATGATCACTAATGATACCTAACATTTATATAGTGATAACTTTGTGCCAGGCACTGTGCTAAGAGCTTTACAATTGTTATTTCATTTGATCCTCACATTAACCCAGGGAGGTGGGTGCTGTTATTACCCCCATTTTATAGATGAGGAAACTGAGGTGAAGTGACTTATAGTAAGTGTCTGAGGCGAGATCTAAACTCAGGCCTGTCTGACTCCAGGTCTGGTGCTCTAATCATTGTGGCACAGAGCTAATCTGTCTTCATTATTTTAAACTATAAAAATATGAAATTCCCTGGGCACAAAAGATACTCTACTGCTCAGGAGCTGGTAACTGGTCTCAGTTTGGGTGCTAAAAATTTGGATGAGAGGGGGAAAGAGAATGGGAAGAATCAGTGAACTTTTCTTCCTCCAGTTGTCTTGTATTTATCCATATATATATATATATATATATATATATATTATATCTACTCTTCCTCTCCCCCTCCCCCAAGAATGAAGCTTCTTGAAGGCAGAGAATATTTTGTTTTTGTCTTTGTGTATTCTCTATACCTTGCACAAAGTAGGGGTTCAATACATCTTTACTGAATCAGAGGAAGAGAAAAACACTTCATAGAACTTATCATTTATCTGACTTGGGTAATCACCTAACTGGCAAATCAACTATTGAGGTTCTGCCACCTGCTGAGAATTGTTACACTCGGCTGCCCTTAATTAGCCTCCTAAGAGTGCTTTGAACCCCCTGGGAAAATTCTATAGGCTGATTAGTTGCTTCAAATGTAAGGATATATAACAGCATAACTAATTCTGTAGAGCTGCTGCCTATAAAAAGCCTGCCGTCCATTATTTAATGTGATGACTAACAGGATAATATTGCACCACCCCACCCACTCATCCCACAAGGAAAAAGAGTGTTTTCTTCAAATCAGGTCTGGTAGCTTCAATTCTTGGCTGCTTGGGGAAAGCGTCTCATTTTATATTGTGCCAAATAATTCTGCAGGGCCCATTGCTCTGTTCAGCATTCTGAGGCTGATTTCACTTTTTAAAGTAGAGATTCTTTACTGCCTCTAGCTAGAGGCAACTTAGAAAAAAGACAGAGAAGTATCAATGCCCAACTCCCAAAACTTAAAAAAACATTCACAGTTCTACACTCAAACTCAGGTTGTAAACCATGCAGAAGAGATAACTGCCCTTAAATTAAGGTCTTAGTTATTATAAAATATTTCATGTATTTCCCTAAAAATAATTAAATTCGATTGTAGCAAGGTTATTAAAGTCAACCATAATCACTTACAGATCACCCTTCAGCCTGCTACTTGAGTCATTCCCATATTATTATCATCCCAAGCACTAGGGTAATTGAAGGTATGCTTGCATAAGTCCTCATTAGCTAATTAAATTTTGACATATTGCTCAATTAATCAAGAAAGCTCAGAGTTCACACCCTAATTCATCAAAAATTCTCCAAGCTGGAAAGATCTCCTTTCCCAATCTACTACTCATGGCTCTCTGTACATTAAATCCCTTTCCTTGATTAAGGAACTCCTTAATCAACCCTTTAATTAAGATTAAATAAATATTAAAATTATGGAACATAGACCTTATTAGTAATGACACAGATACTAAAACAGTGAAAATAACTATTACTGTTTTAGCCATGAGAAAGTGTCACTTTAAACTCTCACTGTAACTGGGTTTGATTTCACTTCTGAACAACTGTGCCCACAACTCAGTTCGATGAAGAAACCAAAGTCTCTTCTCCAAAATTTCCTTCAGTAACTTCATTAAGTTTCACCAAGAAAGGCCTCTCCATCCTCTTTCTCTCTGTCTTCACCAGCTTATTTCCAACCATGACAGAATAATAGTCTCTCACCAGATTCAGTGCTAAAAGCACTGAAATAAAGTTTCTTCATGAAATAACAGCTAAAGATAGTTCAATGTTTCTCCTCACCTTTTTTTCTGTCTTCCCCATAGTTTGTCATAGAATAAAGATAAGCATATACTTTCCCTCACTCCACAGGGAGAAAAACCTTATAAAATTAAAGAAGCAGGGAGGCTAGGTGGCGCAGTGAGTAGAGCGCTGGCCCTGGAGTCAGAAGGACCTGAGTTCGGATCCGGCCTCAGACACTTAACCCACACACAAACAAAAACCTAGCCGTGTGACCTTGGGCAAATTATTTAACCCCAATTGCCCTCCAAAAAGCAAAAAAAAAAAAAAAAAATTAAAGAAGCAACTGAAAATCATATCACTGCTACCCTTACAGTCACTAATAATTTCCACTGCCTCCATAGGAAAGGTTTTTAGGGCTTTTGTATTTTAAAAATATCTTACACAAATATGTGCATCTCTTGTCTACAGGTTGTTTTTCTTTTTAAATATGTAAGTCAGCATGTAACTTTCAAATAAATCCTCTATGTCTGTGGGACTTTCCTGTTTCCTTCCTTGTTTCAATAACCTTTTGTTTTTTTTCTTGTGTGTGTATGTTGGGGGTGTGTGTGTGTGGTACTTGACTACCCTATTCCTAGACCCCAGACTGAAAGAAAAAAAACAAAGTTCTTTTTTTATTTTTTTTTAAAGCAATTGGGGTTAAGTAACTTGCTCAAGGTTACACAGCCAGTTATTTGTGTGGGTGTTAAGTCTGAGGTCAGAGCTAATCCCGGGTCCTCCGGACTCCAGGGTGGCGCTCTTACTCACCACACCACCTAGCCGCCCCAACAATTCTTTAAACAAATACACATAGTCAAGTAAAAGAAATTTCCACATTGGACATGTCTGAAAAGGTATGTCTTATTCTGTACCTCAAGTCAGGAGGTAAGAAATATGCTTCATCAATAGTACTACTATACCAGTGGATCATAGTTGATCATAAATATGGATTAGAGTTCTCAGGTCTTTCAAACTTTCCTTTACAATCAAATGTGAGTCTCAAATATGAGTCTTTACAATGCTGCAACTACTGTATAAATTGTTCTGTAAGTTATCTCACTTTACTCTAAATCAGCTCATACTGGCCCTCCTAAGTTTCTCTAAAGCAAGTTCTCAATCAATAGCCATCCCCTTAGCTTCCAATACTTCCAAGACCAAAAAAAAAAAAGCTGCTATAAATGTGCCCTTTTTGTCTTTCTTTTATCACTTTGGGGTATAGATTTAGAAATGGGCCAAAGGGTATGCCTCATGGTTTAGTAAC
The DNA here is from genome assembly GCA_011680675.1 of Gymnobelideus leadbeateri. Taxonomy (NCBI): domain Eukaryota; kingdom Metazoa; phylum Chordata; class Mammalia; order Diprotodontia; family Petauridae; genus Gymnobelideus; species Gymnobelideus leadbeateri. The sequence goes on along the minus strand of WOXC01006816.1, from coordinate 512,386 downwards.
TTTTGGGGCACAGTTCCAAATTACTTTCCATAACAGCTGGACCAATTCATAACTAAACCAACAGTTCATTAGTATGTCTGTTTTCCTATTGACCCTGGGTGAGGCTTTTAAAACAGGTGTCACACTATGAATAATTAGTTATAGAATAATAACAATAGTAATGTTAGATATCATAGTTTTATTGGCAAGGAGTTTTATTGGCAAGAAATAAGACTTTTTATTAGCTAGCAAGGTTTGCAAAATACTTCACAAATATCCCTTTTATCCTCACAACAACCCTGAGAAGTAGGCAGTACTATTGTTCCCCTTTCACAGAGGAGGAAACTGAGGCTGAGAGTGGTTAAGTTACTTTTCCACAGAGTCACACAGATGACTAATATTTACCAGTGTTTCCCTATGAGTTAGACCTATCCCTTCTTGTTCCTTTCTTTGACTGGGATTAGTTTTCCCAAAAAGGAGACAAAGAATTCAAAGTCTTACTGGCCTGTGTTTCCCTGACTCATCTTCCTGGTCACCAAAGGAGAACTGGGCCCATCTAACTTGGTATATGTTGTAAGACCACTCAAGTTACCATGTCCTTCACCATATATTGACTTGATAACCATACACATTTTCATATGGAGATTAAGAGGGCTTCATCCAGAGAAACTAAGTACTACTGTATCTTTCTTGTATATCCTTGGAGTGTTAGGGCAAAGTAAACCTTCTTTTGGTAACTATCTAGTGCCACATTTCATCTGAACATCAAATCTAAAGGAAGAAGAGTGTTGGTATTAGAGCTTAGTGAGACCAGTCCTGTGTTAAATCTGATATTAAAGTAATTGTTATTTGAAAATATTTATATTTTTATGTGAACAAGATGGAAATAAAAACATACTGTTACTTCCCATATTGCCTTCTAGAAATACTTCTTCTATGTATTTATGTGCTTTGCTATTTTTAATAATATTTACATAAAGATCTTTAGCACCAGTTTTTTTTAAAATGATGTTTAAAAATTTTTAATGTAATTGGGAAATATATAACAAAATAAATAAAATATATTAAAACAATAAAAAAGACCTTTAGTGAGTTTTAAATTCTTTGTACTCTGCATCACCTCATATAGGTCTTCCTAGATTTCTTTACATTCTTCATGGATATCATTTCTTATGGTACAAAAATATATCAATATGCCACAATTTGCTAAGAAATTTCTTAGCTACTGAATGAATATATTTCTTTCACTTTTTCTTCTAGTAAGAATAATTCTTCTAGGAATATTTTTGTATAGATAAGTTTTATTTTGATGTCAGTACCATTCTTGGGTTTATAGTCCAAGTAGTGAGAATAGCAGGTCAAAGGATACGAATAATTTTATAGCAATTACTATATAGTCATATAGCTGTGTGAAAAGAATGTCCCAATTAACAGCCTAACAGTGAAAGAGTATGCTTATTTCTCTGTAGCCCTAAAGGCAATGGATTTTAAGGTTTTAAATTATCTTGCCGATTTAATTGGTTTAAGTATTTCTGAGCTGTTAGAACTTGCATTTCTCTAAATATGAAGGTTTAATTTTAATCATTTCAGGTGGTTTTTGGTCATGTGCTTCTTTTTTAAGAACTCCCTATTTATATTCTTTGATGACTAATCTTTCAGGAAAGGGTATTCCTCTATGTCAATTTCTATAGATTTTAGGTATCAAGGTTTTTATGGCAAAGGTTTTTCCTTTAATCTGTTGCTTTCTGCTTTGTTACAAAAGCATTACTGTTTGTTAAACAAAAAGACTTTATTTTAATATGATCAGTGATCAAAGGCATCTATTTTACCTTATTTTGCATTTGTTCGAATTTTTCCTTTCCACAACTGTGACACTCTTACTCTGTCTCTCTTCTCCTTTCCCCTCCTCTCCCTCCTGATTTCTCCACATATACATACATACACACATATATGTATATAGACACATCCTATGCATTTAAAATTTATTGTGCATGGCATGCAATATAACTTTAAATACTATTTTACACCATACTGTTACTTAACTTCCCCAGTTTTTATTGAATAATTAGTTCTTTCCCCAAAGTATATAATTTGAAATTTACCAAACATAAGCATATGTATCTCTGGTCCTAGTGTTGTATTACCTAACCTGTTCCATGCATCTATATTTCTATCAAGTATCAAATAATTTTGATGATTACTGCTTTATATTAAAATAAAGTTGTACAAATACCCTTTTCTCCCCTATCCCCCAGCCATGAGCCTGGATATTCTTGCCTGTTTATTCCTCTATTTACATTTTCTTATTTACCTAATTTTATTAACCGGCATGTTTGCATTTTGATTGATATTATATTCAATCTATAAGGTATACCATACTCATAGAACTGCTTCCCTCCTTTTCTTTGTCTCCAAATATTTAATTCCTTTATTTCTGTTTGAATTATTTTATATAACTCTTTTGTTTGTCTTGATAAATTAATGCCCAAGGAGTTTACACATTTCGTCATAATCAGAAATATTTTTCTCCTATCAACTTGGTTCTTTAAATAATGATTTTATGTGTTTATTATATCCCAATATTTTATTACTGATTATTTTTCTACTGTGGAGTTACTTCAGTTTTCTAGATAAGTCAGTATATCATCTTCAAATAAAGCTTTTATGCTTTTCTTCACCTATATTTTCTTTTAATTTCAATTTTTCACATTATTGCTCTATTTTCATTTCCAAAAGTATGTCACAAAATAACCAGTAGAGCACACAGCTCTACTGACAGTAGTAGCAAAGCCTCTCAATTTTTGTATTACAATGATAAATATTTGTATTATGCTACAGAAAAATTCTTCTATCCATCTGCTTTTTTTGTTATTACTTTTAAAAGCAAATGAACACTGCATTTTAAGAAAGAATTTTTCTATATATACTGATAGGACAGGGTTCTGGGATTCTTGTTATTTATGTTTTTTGATACTGTTTTCCTAATATTAAAGCATTCCTGGTAAAAATCTATTCTGAACAAAATGAATAATCTTCTTGATCATTTTTATTTTACTGGCATTTTGTTTCATATTTCTACACAGAGTCACTAATAATCCAATAATAAAATTGATTTATTCCTCTCTTCATTTCTTCCCCTTACATGAAACAGGAGTCAAGGAAAATAGCATTACTTTTGTTTTTATTGAAAAATATCTATAAATTACTTGGTTTAATAACTCAACTCTAACTCTAGGCTTTCTGAATGTCCAAAGCTATTTTAAGGTAGACTTTTCTCTCCACAACTGTCTCAAATTCAGAAAGGATTTTAAGACTCTCTTTTGTATTTTAAAAGACTGAGTTAATTTTCAAATGAAGATCTAGTTCTTAGTTTTTCACCATATCCTATTCTAGCTATTATTACTTATTACTGTAGAACTATTCTGTGTTTTAAATCTTTCAAAATACAGTGCTTTTCAATTGCTTATAAAACCAACTCTTTATCACTGTAGTCTTCAAACTTAAACCCTTGTTTACATGAGAAGAGAAATTTGGATTATTCCTATTGGCATTCTGTGAATTCTGCTCATTTTTAATCTTTCCCTTGTTTTCAAGTTTTTTGGTAAACTTTTCATATGATGTCCTTAAATCTCACCATCAAATTATTTTTCAAAGATTTCAGAAAGAAATTTTCTTAAATTTTTAAATTTTCTTAAATTTTCTCCTTTGTCCTCCATATCTAGAACTTTTTTCTGCATAGCTTCCAAATCTGCCTCCCTTTTGTTAAATGTTTTATTGATGATTCTTAAAACTGCTGTTATTTCTTGTCCTCCCAATAGAGCCTTCTCTTATAGCAAAGAAATACATTTAGACAAAACAAGCTGAAACATTATTTCTTAAAACATGCTTCACTCTACACCATTACACATTCACTCTAAGCAAATATGCATCACAACCAATCTTTTAGATACAAAATCCAAATCTGTTTCTTATTGAGTAACTTTCTGGGTATTGTTTGTCTTTCCCCCCTTTCCTGCCTCCTCTGTCGTTTTAACATTCTATTTTGCAGAAAAATAATTCTGCTTGCTCCTGAATCACTGTTTTATTTAAATTCTCCAGAGATAATTCTAAATTGCCAAGTTCATCAACATCTTATTTTAAGGAACAAGCATTTTATATTATTTCACAATCTTTTTACTAATTTCATTTCTTCCTTTCATTCTTACAATGTGTTTAATATGCATTTTGTTGCATCTTGAGAATGTACTAGTTTTGCTGCTGTTGGTACTATTAATAATCTAGAATAATTTCTTCTGGCATTTTTTCTTTGTTTTTTAAAGTTTTTTTCATGATTAAAATTTTAGTTTCATCATTTATTTTGAGTGGTTCACAAATATTTTTTTACTTTGAGGATTTCTGGGGCCTTTGATTAAAGTGCAGATCTTTCTTTTCCACCTTGCATCCTACTTCTTTCTACTCACACAGTTACCATCTTAGTTCTGGACTTCATCACTTCTTGCCTAGATTTTACAAGTTTTCTAAGTGGTCTCCTGACTGAAGGTCCTCTACTCTACTCACTCTACTGCCAAAGTCTGAAAATTAAGTACACATCTGACCATGTAACTTCCCTATTCAATCAATAACAATGATTCCCTATTGCCCCCAGGATCAAATATAAAATCTATTTGGTTTAAAGCCTTTCATAACTTGGCTCCAACCTATATTTTGACCCTTATTGGACATAATTTCCCTTCCCAGAGTTTGTGATACCAACTGCACTCATATAAAATATTTCACCTTCCATCTCCAAGCGTTTTAAGTGGTAGTCCCACATGCCTCTCCCTCACAGAATCTTTTTCTATAAGATGCAATTCAAACAATATCTTCTGAATGAAGCCTTTCCTGATCTCCCCATTACTAGTGCCCTGGCCCCCAAACTACCTTGTATTTAACTACTTTGTACTGTATTTATTTACTTTATATTTCTGTAACATATATTTTCATATTACTTCCTCTTCTTCTAAGAGGGGATTGTTTTACCATTTGTATTTGACTCCTTAGCACAGTGCCTGGGACATGTAGGACCTTGATAAATGCTTTCTGATTGATTGCTTGATTTCTAACACAATCCAACCTAAGAAATACTTTGATTTATTCATCCTCCTAAACAAAATAAAGAGATAGGAGATGTTTTCATAGGAGTGGCCTTGTAGCACAGGGTGAATTTATCTACCTTTATTGCTCACAGCTTAAAGTAACAGCTGAATCTGTGATTCAAGCAGAGAATTTTTATTGCTTCTCTAAGTGGAAACATATGCCTAATACTGCACACCAAATTATATAAATTTTAATCTAGTCCATGGAGAAATAACAGCTGACTGCCAACTTCTAACCCCCTAGTCTTATCACCTGAGGCATGCCAAACACCCAGAAACTCAGGAACCTGAGAGATTCATTAACACTTAATGTTAATTACTCTAGGCTTCAAGTAGAAAGGTGAGGTTAGATTATCTCTAAATCTCTTTTGAATTCTAAATCCTAGGATCCTAAATTCCACCAAATATTCCAATATCATTATAATTTGTTTCAAAGAATTATTCTAATATAGTGAAGCAAGTTTCCTCATAATATACTTTCACGTCATCTACCTCTAAAATAGTGGTCAAGATATCCACTGTACTCAATACCAGTGATTCATACTATATTTAATGCTATTTCTTAAGGGTAGATGGAGAGAGCAATAAACTTCTCCCAAAGCCTTCCTTTGTAGAACACTCAGAACCCTTAGAATTTTCCAAGTAACTTTCCATTTTCCATCAGCAGCTTTGCTTAGTTTTGACTGCAGCTTCCCCACCCCTTTCAGTTTCCTTTGTGGTCTTCCCCCATTAGACTGTAAACTGGTTGAGGATGGTCTTTCTTTTTCTCATTGCTATCCCCAGCACTTAGCACAGTGCCTGGCATATAGCAAGGGCTTGATAAATGCCTATTAAATTGAATTCTTATAGCTCAGAAGAATGAGAACTTTTTTAGATGACTGGGGAAACTTTCAACATTCTTATCTTACAGTTTGTTCAGAACCCTTCCTCTTCTACACTTAAAGGGTTAAATGACATTCTGTAACATTGAAACTTGCCTTTCTACTGTAGTTGGATTCAAATATCAACCCTTCCAACTATTCTCAGAACTACTGTGTCCTATGTCAGAAAACAGGCACTAACAAAGTGTAAGGGTGAAAAAAAATGGTGAATTTTTAGCAGCCTATAGAAAACACAAGCAAGATCCTCTCTGAAATTCAGTTTCCTTATCTAAAAATGGAGGGGGATTGGAATTAAATTCTATGAAAATTCCTAATCTCAACTGATGTCATAGTGGCTGATTTTTTTCTGAATTAGTTAATTTTAGGAGTTACAGGAAAGAAGAAGCTGACAAAAATGTTATTTAAAAACAACCTGGAGATGATCTGAATGATGATGTTCTGTGGGTGGACAGAGAACTGTTAAAACTGGCCCATCATCAGGTCAGAAGATACCTGACAATAGCCTAAACAGTCTAAAAATAATAATTTCATGGGGAAAATATTCCATTACAATTACACTTCAGAGTCATCAGACAACTTTATAAATCTTGCAAACTCAACACAGATCTTTCTGTTACAAGTTTTCACAGAACTTTCACCAGTTTCTACTGCATGTTCAACTATCTAACTGCATTTTGGAACTACAAGTTACCATTATTTCTATCTAAGTGGTCATGAAATTTATCTGAACCATTTTAGTGGTGACATAAATTACATGAAGAATCCATAACAGTCCCCTGGGATGAAGAGTAAATTCAAAATATATTCTCACCTGCTCCTTAAAAACAGCACCATGAAACTTAAGGACAGATAAAAGACACTGTGGTCTTTATAAAAGCAGTTGACTTATGTCATGCTATGTATGATATGGGTTGTTCTATTTTTATAGTGGATTACAATTGAAGAGGTGAATAAGCTATGTCTTAATGATAGAGCAGTAAAGATGTCATTATGAATGTTTAAGAAAAATTAGCAGAGAACTTTTTTAATCTTTCCTTTTAAATATTTGTTACAAAGGAGGGCTAACTCAGTAGGAGAGAAGGAGAGATATATTGGGAAAAGAATGTGATGTTAAAAACGTGATGTAAAAAATGTTTTAAAAAGCCTCAAAAACATTAGAGGGGAAAGCAAATTTATGAGGGCACTCCTCTATAAAAAAAGAAAAGAGTAAATTAGCAGCAAACAGCAGCAGTACCCTAGGAAATATCTTGGAAATTGCTGATTCAAAGACTGCTCATCCACATCAACTTGGACATAAGTCTCTTGCAGAGGGCCAAAGTGCTTGCCCAAAGGCCAATTCCATTTAATATTTTTATTAGTAACTTGTCTGAAAAGAAAACTGATGGCATGCTTATTTGATATAAGCTTACTCCATATAGCTGTACCTCCTGAATTTATTTGAATACATTGAATGATCAAGGAAAGATTATAAAAAATACCTCAAGCAACTAGAATAACGGGCCTCATCCTAACAAGATGAATTTGAATAGGAATAAATATAAAGCCTTGTGTTTGATTTTTAAAATCATCTGTACATCCAGTCATTCTGAAAAGCAATTTGAAATTATGACCCAAAATTTATTAAACCCTTTGACCCAGCCATACTCTTTATAACCCAAAGAGATCAAAGGAAGAGAAAAAGGACTTGTATAAAATATCTATGGCAATTCTTTTTATGGAGACAAAGCACTAGAATCTAGGGGAGCGCCCATCAACTGGTGAATGGCTGAACAAGTTATGGCATATGAATATGATGGAATAGTACTGTGTTATAAGAAATGTTTAAAGAATCTTTGCAGAGAAACCTTTCCATTTGTGAACTGATATAGGATGAAGTGACCAGAACAAGGAAAACAATTTATACAATAACAACACTGCAAAGACAGTTTGGAAGGACCAAGGAATCTGATCAGTTCAGTGACAAACCACTATTCCAGGGACCTCATGATAAAACCTGCTACCCTGTCTGGACAGAAGTAATGGACACAGACTGAGACGTTTTGCATATGGTCAATGTGGAAATCTGTTTTGACCGTATACATACATTTGTTTTTCTTTCTTTTTCAGTTGTGGAAGGGAGGTGTGGGAGGGAAAGAAGGTAGATTTTTGCTCAATGAAAAAAAAAGTTAAGGTCTTTTTCAGTTCTAAATCTCTGATACTATGTTGTAGAGAAGATAACTCACAGGGTTGTATTTAGAGCCCATTACCTCTGAGGTCCCCTCAGGTTTTATGAGTCTTTTATCTATTATATTATTATACAGTATTTTATAAAAGAACATGACTACTTGTGAATTATTAGTTAGGGCTTAGGAGTAAATACACATTGGTTATAATAAGGAACAAAAATTAAATTTTTCACGTATCTTTGCCTTAACACATTTGCATTAACTCAACAACAGAACTGTGAGGACCTCAGGTCATGGAATATCTTGGGGTGAGGGAATTTTGGCCTACAAAGGTGTAGTTAGAAACAGTCCCTGCCCTCAACACAGCCACATTCTGATGGATGAAACAAGACATATACAAAAAGTGGAAGGTAATATCAGGGAGGAAAGGGAGAGAAGTGGCTGTCAATGAAGGCTTCCCAGAGGGGCTGAGAATTGAAGGAAGCCATAGAAGCTAAGAAGCAGGTAGGTGGTGCATTAGAGAGAGTGCTAGGCTTAAAGTCAAGGAGTTCCTGACTTGAAATCTGGACTCAAGCACTCACTTAGCTATAAGACCCTGGGCAAGTGACTTAAATCTATTTGCCTCAGTTTCCTCATCAGTAAAATGAGCTGGAAAAGGAAATGGCAAAACTCTCCAGTATCTTTGCCAAGAAAATCCCAAATGGGGGTCACAAAGATTTCAGACACAACAGAAAGAAGTGAACAACAGTAACAACAACAAGTGAAACTAAGAGGCAAAGGGAGGGAAAACATTCCAGACATTGTCACAGCCAGTGTAAAGGAGCAAAGATAGGAGGAGATAGTGTCCTATGGGAAGTCAGCAATTAGACAAGCTAGAACATAGAGTACATGAAGGAGAGTAAAGTACAAAGATTGGAAGGTAAAAGGGGCTAGGTTATAAAAAGCTTTAAATGCCAAGCAGAGGTCTTTATATTTTATTCTAGAGTGAGAAGGAAGAGATTCTGCTGAGTAGTGGGAGCTGACTGGGGCTCAGATCATGAGCTTCTTATTGCAAAATTCAGACCTAAACTGAAGAAAATAGGAAAAACCATCAGACCACATATGCATGACCTATATAACATCTCTTCTGAATGTGGAGTAAAAGTGATGAACAGATTTAAAGTATTAGATCTGGTAGAGAGAGTGCCTGAAGAACTATGCACAGAGGTTAGCAAAACTGTACAGGAGGCAGCAACAAAAACATTCCAAAGAAAAAGAAAAGCAAGAAAGCAAAATGGCTGTCTGATGAGGCAAATAGCTGGGGAAAGAAGAAAAGTGAAAAGGAAAGGGGAAAGAGAAACATGTAACCAACTAAATGCAGAATTCCAGATTAGCAAGGAAAGAAAAGGTTTTCTTAAACGAGCAATGCAAAGAAACAGAAGAGAGTAACAGAATGGGAAAGACAAGAGATTGCCTCAAGAAAATCAGAGATAGCAAGGGAAAATGTTCCGAGCGAAAACTAGGCATAATAAAAAACAAAAATGGTAGGGATTTAACAGAAGAAATTAAGAAGAGGTGGTAAGAATATATGAAAGAATTATACAAGAAAGATCTTAACACCACCTATTATCATGATGGTGGAGTTAGACATCCTGAAGGATGAAGTTAAGGGGGCCTTAGGAAACATTGCTAACAATAAGGTAAGTGGAGGTGATGGAATTCCAAATGAGCTATTTAAAACTCTAAGAATTTATGTTGTTTAAGCACTGCACTCAATATGTCAGCAAATTTGGAAAACAAAACAGTGGTGATTGGATTGGAAAAGATTAGTTTATGTCCCAATCCTAAAGAAAGTCGATGCCAAGGAATGTTCAAATTACAGAGCAATTGTGTTCGATCCACATGCCAGTAAGGTTATGCTTAATATTCTGCAATTTAGGTTTCAGCAATGGTTTTTGTCCTTTGTCCTCAAAGAGGACCAAAATGACATTAATATGTTGGAACAAGATATGGTATGACTGACTGGGCTGATCAGACCAGTATGAGCTCTAAAGGCCCTACTATAACGTGAACAATGTGAGCTGAAAATTAGCAGAAGCTGTAGAGAAATCAGAACCAAACTGCCAACACTTCCTGGATTATGGAGAAAGCAAGGGAGTTCCAGAAAAACATCTACTTCTGCTTCATTGACTATACTAAAGTCTGACTATATAAATCACAATAAAATGTGGCAAGTCCTCAAAGAGATGCGAGTACCAGATCATTTTATTTGCCTCCTGAGGAACCTGTATGGACACCAAGAAAGAACAGAACTGAACATGAAACAACTGGTTGGTTTGGGAATGGAAAAGGACTAGGATAAGCCTGCATATTACTGCCTTATTTATTTAACTTCTATGCAGGGTACATCGTGTGATGTACCATCCAGCATCAGCTTGGATGAATCAAAAGCTGGGGGGAATATCAACACTCTCAGAGATGCTGATGACACCATTCTGATGGCAGAAAGTGAAGAAGATTAAGAAAGCAAATATACGAGGGTTAAAAGAGGAGGGTGCACAAGCCGGCTTGAAGCTTAACATCAGGAAAAATTAAGGTCTTAGCAAACTGGCCCCACCACTTCCTGGCAAAGAGAGGGAGAAGAAATGGAAGCAGGGCCAGCTTTTATGTTCTTGGGTTCCAAGATCATTGTAGGCAATGACTACAGCCATGTAATTCCATGGCTTGCTTGCTCCTTAGACGTAAAGCTTTAACAAAACTGGACAGCACATTAAAAAACAGAAACATTCCCTTGTCAGCAAAGGTTCAGAGAGTCGAAGCTATGGTTTTTCCACTAGCAATGGCTGTGAGAAGAACTTTAAGGAAAGCTGAGCACCACAAAAGTCATGCCTTTGTGATGCTAGAGAAGACTGTTAAGAGTTCTTTGGACAGCAAGAAGATTAAAATATTTAAAGAAATTAATTCAGACTTTTCACTGCCAGGTCAGATGTTGAAGCTGAAGCTTAAATACTCTGGCCACATAATGAGAAGACAGAACTCACTGGAAAAGACCCTGATGTTGGGGAAGATTAAAGGCAAAAGGAAAAGGAGACAGTAGAGGATGCAATGGATGGATAGTGTCATGGAAACAATGAACATGAACTTGGACAGATTTTGAGAGATCAAATGTACAAAAGAAGGACCTGGCATGCCATGGTCCATGGGGTCATTAAAAGTCAGACATGACTGAAAATGACAGGAAATTGGGGCGGTTAGGTGGCACAGTGAGTAAGAGTGCCGGCCTCGGAGTTGGGATGACCCAGGATCGAAACTGGCCTCAGAAAATGAGCACCCACACATAAATAATGACTAGCTGTGTAACCTTGAGCAAGTTACTTAACCCCAATTGCTTTAAAAAAACAAACAAACAAAAAAAAAAGAAAATGACAGGGAGTGACAGGGTCAAACTAGCACTGTAGGTCAATCACTTAAACAGCTGAGTAGCAGATGGAATGGAACAAGGAAAGAAGAGGAAGGAAGATCCCCTAGAACACTATTGGAATAGTCCAGGTGAGAAGTGAACAAAATTGTCAAAGGCTACAGAAGGATGAGAATTGAGAAAAGGCCATTTGATTTGGCAATTTAGAGGTCACTGGTACCTTTAGAAAGAGCAGTTTCAGTTGCAAGATGAAATCAGAAGCAAAATTAGACTGCATTGGGTTAGGATTTGGAGGAAAGGAAACAGAGGCATCTGATGTGGATGGTTTTCTAGCAAAGAAGGAGAAGAGAGAGATGAGCCAGAAGGAATCGTACTTGCCTCTCAGCAACTACAGTATAGTGGGTACTGAAAATACCTCTACATTTCAACATGAAAATCCAACTCTGTTCATATTTACTGAAGAAATTCCTCCCACGAGCACTGAACTAGGAGTCAGGAAACCTAAGTCCTATCTTAGCTGCTAGCAAATAATTTAACTAATCTGGGCTTTGATTTCACCATCTCTAAGGGATATGGATTAGATGATGCACCAAAGATATTCTCCCTTTTGCACCTCTACAATTCCATCTCTCTAGGATTCCAAATCACCTTTAAAGGAATCACCCATAAAGCACAGCAACAAGAGGCAGTATAGTCAAAGGGAGAGGAGGAGTACTGGCTTTGGAGTCAAGTGGCCTGGGTTCAAGTGATTTTGGTCACTTATTATCTGTGGAATCTTTGGCAAGTTATTCAATCTATCTGGATCTTCGGTTCTTCCCCTGTGAAATAAGGTTGAACTAGATACCTCTTTGGTCACTGCTAGCTCTAAGTTCTACAATCCTGTGAGTTATGACTTGGATGGGAAATGTCTTGCCTTTTTACACCTAGGTGACAGCAAGTAATATCTCCAGGTGCTATGAGATACTAAAAAGGAAATTCTCCACCTTCTGCCAAACAGAATATAAATTAATTGATAGGAGTGTCAAATCATTGCCACTGGTTCAATAACAGGCCCATATCATATACTATCAGCAATGATTTTCTTTGAAATTTACTTTAAAAACAGCTGCTTAGTGGAAGTTATATTCAAATGCTGCAATATAATTCTTACCCTTTAAATTTAGAAGGTGGCTTTTCCTCTTAAATGGCATTAATGAATTTCTCTAGATCTTCTTCCAAAGTTCCAACAGAAGGACAGGAAAGATTATTATGTGAGGATGAAAATTTTATAACTGGCTTTCTTCAGTTTTGAAAACATGGAACCAGCTAACCAATAGGGAGTTAGGCACAAATCTAAAATTTGGAAAATGTGTTCTGTGCATAGTTTCTCAATTTCAAGTTTGAGGCTTATTATAAGAAGACTTGTTTTTCCCTCTAAAACTTCAGCACAGTAATCACTTTTGTGAATTCCATAAAACCTTCCATTTATTCACTCCCTAGGTATCTCACTTATCTTTCTCGTTAACCTCCTGGGTCATATTAACTGAAAGGAGGCTCTGACTTAAGGTCACTTAAGAAGAGAACATTGGTTAAAAAAAAAACTCAGTTTGAGTATCAGGATGCATACCTGATGTCCATCTTCCCAAGCTAAGAATCTTTTTCTTGTAGGTCACAAGATAGAATGCAAACATCACTGTACTCCACGACCAAAAAAAAAAGGTACCATGGATAAGAATATCAACTAAGTTATTAAAAACAAATGCAAGTTTCATCTTCTAACCCAGTCTCTGAATCTGTCTTACAATTTCAGCCCCTTCATTCCACTGACAATAGTCATTGTGTAAAAAATGTTATGGTGTTTTTTGGTTGGTTTTTGTTGTTGTTAATGGTGTTTTGAGACTGTGAATTAATATCTTCTGAAGGCAGACCAATATACCAAAGAGACATGCCATTTCTGGTCAGGGTTGACTCCCTAACTACTGCTTACCTCCAATCTAGTCTAAGCAGAATGATCTAATGATCTAAGCTTTTCTTGTGGCCTGGTCCTGCTGTGGTTTTCAATATAAGTAACTTAAAGGGAAATTGCCCTTAGGTAGTGCCTCCAACAAAAACCGAAGACTTCTTCTATAAGAAACTTAAGGACAAGAACAGAATGAATGTCAGGGAAAGATTCTGTGAGCATTATTATTAATAATAGCAATAGTGATAATTACTATAACCTTGGATCTACATAGAAATTTTAACTTTTCAAAGCAATTTCACATGAACTACTCACTTAATCCTTATAACCACACTGAGAGGTGGGTAGGGGCAAACATTAATGTTCACATTTTACAGAGGAGAGAACTGAGGTCAAAAGTGTTTTAATGAACTTGATCAAGCTTAAACTAACAAGGAATGGAAGTTGGATCTTCCAACTCTCTTACCCAGGAAAGAAAGAGAAATTGAAATAGTTCCTATAAGACAGAATATAGCCTGCCAACCACTTACTCCATAGCAAAGAAAACCAAATGCAATGTACTCCACTCATCTAGAGTATCTCTGAAGTAAGAACTCCATCTAAGACTAAGTTCCCTTCTACCTCTACTCCCACCCATTTGAAGGACCATCAAATTAGATTTAGATGCTAAAAACACCTCAGAGGTCAAGCTTCCAGTCCCCCTACAACCAAAAGTATTCTGTCCATGGTGATAATGTTTCTAAGGCAGGAAGAATGTTTGGAAAAAAGGAACTCTAATCACACTCAAGTTTGCACTGACAAGTTACTCCCATTTCCTGTTTCTCCTCCTTATCCAAGAAACTATAAGATAAGGGAATGAGAAGAGATTCTCCAGAGAAAAGTAGCAACTAAGCTACCAGGATATCACCCAGTCTTTATAAAACATCAGTCAGAAAGGTTAAAAGCTGATCAAAATGAATGGAATACTTCTACAGCAAAGCTGTGTATTTTTAAAGATCTTTTCTAAAATGCTTAAGTAGAATTAAATCACTTTACCTGAGTTGTTTTTGCTCTTCTGCCTTGCATGCTGTTGCTATGGCTAATTTGTGAGTTGGTGGCACCTTCAGAAAGACAGTGAGATTTCCTACAGGGAAGTGTATTATAATTACTGTACGGAGGAGTATCCTCGGCAACAGCTGATGGCATCTTACGGTTTGCAAGATCTGGAACATCAGACATTAAATTCCCACAATATCCCACAAATTTGCTTCTTGGTCCATGATTTGCTTTTACTCCGTTATTCTGGGGTACGTACAAGACACCCAGGGAATTGGCACGGTGGCAGGTACTCAGCTGCTGTGAACCATCTCTGGCTTCCATCCCCCGATCCTCCCCACGGTCTCTCTCTTCCACTGAACCCAAGATCTCTTCGTTGCTTGTTAAATGTTCTTGGCTCAGATCAGACAGTGAAAATTCCAAACTGTCCTCCCGCCAGATATCTGCAGATTTTGAGCGTTTCTTTTTAAAGCTTGAAGTTTCCATGAATGTGGTCCCATTGGTTGTATAGGGACGCTGCCTTCTGCCTCCCTCAGGCAAATACGTAGAGTCATTCCCATAAAGCCTGTTCTCCTCAGAGTTTGGCATGCTTTGTGCAGAAGCTGCAGTAAGGATTGTGCTGCTGTCTATACTAGGAGTGATGGAAGTATCGGTATGACAAGAGACAGGTCTCAAGCCCATACCCACCCGGCCCACCCAAATTGGGCTCCCAAAATCTTCTAGGTTGCCTTCCTGGGAGAAGGGCTCCATGCCATTTTCTGCCAGAGACTGTGGGATGCTAGGGGTGCTGCTGGATCGAGTGCTCACTTCAGAATTTCTGTGGATCACCCTTGCAGAGGAAGCATGTCTCATCCGTCGGGTCTTGTTGGACAGGCGAAGAGAATGGGATGTATGCTTCCTTGACAGGTTCCCCTGCTTCTCACCATAAAACCTGTGTTCTACATTTTGGCTTTCTGTATTTCCCATGGCTTTATGGTCTGTAAGACAAAGGGGTGTGGGGTGGAAGAAATTTGATTAATTGAATCACTAGTAGGTAGAGACATTTCAAAAAATAAACAGAAGTGGGAGAAGGAAGACAAAACACCTTATCTCACAGGAAATATGAAGGTAATCACAGCTGTTCTAATAGCGTCTGACAGATTCATTCCATCTGGTATTCTGAAAAGTAAAAACTCCTGACATCTGCAAGAAATGACACTAAGGGATGGGGGTTTGGAAAAGGAGGGTTACAGATATTTGCCTTAGCATAGAGGTTATAGCACTTAGCATGGTGCCTATATTTGGCACTTGATAAATGCTAGTGATATGGCCCCAGTAAATGCTATGACAATAAAAAGCTTATAAATCTTTTTTTAAATCTTTCTTAGTTAAAAAATGAAAACTGAGTTATTAAAATTTGCTCATCTATTCCCTAAAAAATTAACTGGCCAGATTGTTGTTTGCCTTCTGTCACTGTATAAAAGGAGGAAGATATTTTTAATCGAATTTGATTGGCTTCCTTGGCTACCTCTTTAGATAACATAGAAGAATCTCCTTTTAATCATCGTTCTCTGTGAGTGCAGGGGGAATAGAGAGTGGGGAGGTTGTGGTACGCTTATTAATAATTATTATCAATTATTGTCAATTTCAGCATAAGTATTCATTAGATAACCTTATTACAGAAAATTTATTCCCTTGCACACCAGGTTTAACCATGTAATGTAATCAATAAAAAAACAGAAATCCTACAAGTCATATCAACTCTATCTAGAGGTCTAAGCTGTAAGGAAAAAGGAAATTTACCTGTAATTCCACAGGCTTTTTTTTTTTTCTTAAAAGACAGCTTTTAAGTAAGATGATTGTGAGTAAGGAAAAAAAAAGCTAGTTCTCTGTTTAGCAACATGCTAATGAGTTTATTTCTGGGAACAAATCTAACCAAAGAACATTAATCTGGTACACCATTGCAAACAGAAAGATACATTATGAAACCACTAAATATGACTCAGCTTTTAGGAACAACTTTTCTCACTGGAAGGAATTAAATATTCCAAAGCAAAAAACTCATTGCCACTTCCACTGTCTTTAAGCAGCAGCCAAAAACCTAGCATGGCATTTAAAAACAAAGGCACCAGGGAGGGCTAGCCCGTTCCAACTCTAAAGAGGACATATTGTTAAGAGGGAAGGAATACTGAACACATTTCCATGTTGTGATTTTTTTATTGCCACACAGGAGCTAGCTAGATAGAGATAGGACAAGAGCTGGGATTTCACTTGAAGAGTGAATTCCCATTAAGGAAACCGAACTTCTCAGTCTTAAAAAAAACCGCAGCTTCCAGTCTTAGTGCAATTCCTGGAGCACTGAGGGGGTTAAGGAATTTACCCACGGGTATACGTCAGGAAAGGGACTTCCTAGTCTTCCATTCACTTCCATTGCCACATTGTCTTTGGAATAGCCTTTTTGTCTATACAGTCTATTGATTGGCAGTCAATAAATATGGCAATTTCCAAGCAACTGTCAAACAACACCATTAACGGTTCTATTCTGAGAATCATTCATAGATTTTCAATTAAAATAATGGAGGGAGAAAGATGTTAAGAAACAAAACAGGAAAAATGAAGTCTGAAATCAAAAGCTAAGATACTCATGAAATACAAGTTCTCCTTGCCTGTTACATCTACAATAACTTATATATTATAACACCTTATAGCAATCTCTTCATGCTATGATCTCCATAATAAGAACTAATATCTCCCCAAAGGATCTGGTACCAAGTTATATAGTGCCTTAAGGATGTGATTGAACTGATCCATGTGTCTCCTCAGACTTTATACAAATGTAAGTGCTTTCCTAAAGAAGAATGGACTTCCGTAATAAAAAAAAGTGAGATCCCTATCGTAGGACCTGTTCAAACAAAGGCAGGATAACTATTTATCAGGGATTTATTTACGCCACCTAGACATTGGTCTAGATTATCACTGAAGTGCATTTCAACCCTAAGATTCTATGGTGTCACTGTACAATTAAGCCTCAAACACCATGCCATGAACTGCGAAGACTTTGATGATGGATAAAGGTCCACTACTACACCTTGACAAGGCCTCAATTCAGGTCACTAAAATTTAGTTTAGGGCAGCTAGGTGGTAAAGTGGATAGAGTGCTGGGTCTGAAGTCAGGAAGATTCACCTTCCTGAGTTCAAATCAGGCCTCAGACACTTACTACCTGTGTGAACTCTGGGTAAATTACTTAATCTTGTTTGCCTCAGTTCCTTATCTGTAAAATGAGCTGAAGAAGGAAATGGCAAATCATTCCAGTATTTCTGCCATGTCATTATCATACATATATACCCCCTTAATGGGTAGTTTTCTGTATGTACTGGGTATTCACACATGCAGTTTCATTATGGCTGGGACCCCTTCCCTTAACAAAACCCTCCTACCTTTTTTAAATTTTTAGAATTTCTGTTATGTAATTGCATCTTTACCCTATAAAAATCCATCTTGCTTTCTCTGAAGATGCTGGTACCTCTTGGAACCTAGCCCTCATCTGAGGGGTGTCAATACTCAATCAATATCTATACTTGGATTAGAGGTGGTCTGACTGAATTCTTTGAGACAGTTCCACCACAACACATTATGGAACTGAAACACCCCTGTTTATCCTACTTTCTGTCTCCTTTCACACTGTCCATATTTCCACCTTAGCTGCATACAAGAATGCTCACGCACCAAATCTCACCATTACCAAGTGTTTCAATTATAAAATCAAAAAGTATTACATTCCTCTATTTGATCATAACCTATTACACTTCATCTTTCCCTGTGGTTAACTCCTTAAGCCTATTCTTTGACGTCATTATAACTTCAAATTTCTCACACCAAATGATTTTTTCAGATCCTCAGAACTGCTCTAATTTCACTTTCTTCCTTTCCCATTCTTTTTTTTTTTTTAAAGCAATTGGGGTTAAGTAACTTGCTCAAGGTTACACGGCTAGTCATTATTTATGTGTGGGTGCTCATTTTCTGAGGCCGGATTTGATCTCGGGTCATCCCAACTCCGAGGCCGGCGCTCTTACTCACTGCGCCACCTAGCCGCCCCTTCCTTTCCCATTCTTGACCCTATAATTAGTCAGCTCAACTCCACACTGTCCTCTATTCCCAAATTCCTTAGCCCCTTGATCAATTTCTAACCATGTCTTGGAAAATCCCAACCCTGAATTAGTTCTACCATGTGTGTCCTTTGCTCCTGTGCTCATGCTACAGAAGAAAGCTGAGGAATAGAACCAAGCTGACTGGGTCCATTATAAAGAAAGGTTATCTAATTTCAATTGGGCCCTCACTACAGTTAAGAAATAGTTTCTCTGACTCATTCAATATAGAAGTAGTTATAAAACTCCTCTTCTATCTTCATATCTTCCTCACCTCACCTTCTCCCAAATTTCTGAACTGAGAACCTTATCTCATACTTGACCAATATCATTCCTTACTCTCTACTCCTGTACTCTAATCTCTGGTAATGAGGTGGCCCTCTGCATGTGTCCTTGGTTCCACTCCCCTCCCATGTTTTTCTCTAGGAGATTGCCTCTGCCATCTTTCCTTGTCCTCCTCTCTCTAATCTTCAACCGGTCCCTATGGACTAGTTTTTTCCCTGCTGCTTTACAAACATTCCTAAAGTCTGTCATATTCCTTAAAAAGCTTCATGAGGCCCTAAATCATCCTATATGTCTCCATTTATAATAAAAATTTCTACAAAAATCTGTCTACATATGTTGCCTGTTTCCTCTCATCTGATTACTTTTTCAGCTTTTTGCTAGGTAGCTTCCTACCTCACCACTCAATTAAAAATGTTCTTTTTAAAGTTACCAATTATCTCTAAATTGCCAAATCTGAATATGGCCTTTTCTCTATTCTCATCCTTTTCGACAATGCTGCATCATCTGACATTATTGATTACCCCAGGATGTCCCGCAGGCATTTTAAACTCAATATGACCAAAACAGAACTCATTATCTTCCCCCCAAATCCCATCCCTCTTCCAAACTTCACTATTCCTGTCAAGAGTAGTATCCTTTGAGTATTCCAGTCAGATGCCAAATGCTGTGGTTTCTACTTTCATAATTCTCACAATCACACCCTTCTCACTACTTACACATCTATAACTAGAAAGTTGAGAAAAGTAGTTTTTGCAGCTTTTGAATTAATTAACCATAACTGAGATGTATCAAAGCAAGCTTGAAAATTTCCAAGGAAATTGAATAAAATGGCTAAAATACATCAAGCTCTACTATCTTTCAATGAAGCTTCCGCACTAACTGGAAACAGTTATAGCTTGTTCAATACAGGGAGTCTGTAAACCCTGACTTTTCATAGAACATATACAGATTCTTGAGGACCATCTCCGGTTGTCCTGATCTATATTTTGCCACTGGACCTAGATAGCTCCAGAGGAGAAAGTGAGGCTGGTGATTTTGCATAGCCCTCCCTCACTTAAATCCAATTTGCTTGAAAGTCATAGTATCATCTTCCTGATGTCATGGTCCTCTTGGAGAACAAAGATCAAGCAACAAGGGATCTTTATAGGAAAACAGAAGAAAGTGATAACAACAAGCATTACAAGAGCACTAGGTCTTCAAACTCAGAATTAGATCATGAGAAATTTGACTTTGGGAATTCTCCAGTACCATAACAGTCAAACACTGAGGTGAAAGACTCGACAAGAGGACAGGAGTAGAACACTTCAGAACCATCCCTCCCCCAATTCATGCCTGACTGAAGATGATTAAGAAATCCAATGAAAAACTATTTGATTTCTTCAACCCCAAAAGTCCACAAAAGCTTAGTCAAAAGCCTGATAGCAATAGAAAAGGGAAGGTTTTAAGTAAAACAAGTGTCAGCACAACCAGAAATCAGACAAGAATAACCTACTACGCTCTATATCCAAATGTGGCAGGAGCAGAAGGCTCCCTTGAGAAAGCCACAGAACAGACACCTTAGAACGCTGGGGGAACACTGCTAACTAGCACTGTGCCTCAGTGTTCAAACTGGGAAAGTCTAAGCCTAAGGGCTTTGAGAACCCTAACCCTCTGTCCAGCAATCCAAGAAAGGTCCTGAAGATCCAACTCTCTGGATCTTGAAAAAAGCAAACACCACGAAGTGAGGTTTGTGCAAGAATCCAGAAGACCTACCAGGGCTGATTATTCCACCCAAAAGAACAATAGAGGACAGAGTATGGCCCTGGTCCAAAGCCCCAATTTAAGAACTAAAGCTGGAGAGATGAGTAATCAAATAAAACACCAACAAATACTAACAATTATTACAAATTTAATTCCATAACAATTGTAAGCAGAAACTCAAAGGAAAAAATAGATTTTTTCCACAAGGACCACATGAATACCTAGAAGACATGAAGCATGATTTAAAATAAAAAGAATTGGGAGAAGAAGTACTTGAAAGAATCAGGAGAAATCAAAGAAAGACATCAATGCCATCCAAGTAATGGATTTTTCCCAAAACAGAATAGATCAAACAGAAACCAATGACTCCATAAGTTCCATAAGTCAATAAGAAATATTGGAAGAAACTCAATATTGAAAAAATAAGAAACTATAAAATATCTTCTATCGAAAATAACTGACCTGGAAAAGAGGTCAAGGAGAGAGAGTTTATCTTTGATGGACTTCTTGAAATCCATAATAAAGAAAATCTTTCAATACCCTCAATATATTTGGACATTATATTTCAAGAAATCATAAATGAAAACTGCCCACCTCTATTAGAACAAAGGGACAAAATAAAGACACTAAAAGCAAACTAAAAAAAAAAAAAAGTTCCAAGAGTATTACGACCAAAATCCGAAGCTCCCACATCAAATAATTACTGTAAGCATCCAAAAAGAAGTTTAAGTACCAAAGTTTCCCAATCAGGATTACACAGGACCTGGAAGTTTCTACCATAAATGAGAGGACAACTTGGAATATAATATTCCAGATGGTAAAAGAGATAGGCTTAGAACCAAGGATAACTTGCTCTGCAAAGCTGAGAATCATAGTGAGAGGTGGGAGAGGGAAGAAGAGGGGAATGGATATTTGAGCATTTTTGAGGGAAAAGACCAGAACTGCCAAATGAGTACATGATAAAAATATGAAGAATATTGCTTAACAAATTAAAGGAGCAAGGAAGAAATTGCCTCTCCTATCTTTGGATACCAATAGAGCTCATGATCAAATAAAAGACAGAGAATCACAGAAGGTAAAATAAACAATTTTGATTACATGAAATTAAATTTTTTTGCATAAAATCAACACAGCTAAAATTAGAAGAGAAGCAAGTATAAGGGGGGATCTTTATAGTTCACTTTCTCTGACAGAGGACTCATTTATAAGATATAAGGATTTAAAGATATAAGATATAAGGATTTAAATTTATAAAGATAACCATTCCTCAATTAACAAATCATCAAAGGGTATAAATAGGCAGCTTTCAGAGGAAGAAATTCAAGATATTGGTAGCTATAAGAAAAAAAGTCTCTTCTTCAAAGGTCATTGGGTGAAAATAAATGAGAAAAACAGAAGCACTGAAGTGGACTGGCTCTGTTCTGCAGATTAATGGGCCTTCTACTATAAGCTCTAGTTTAACAGGCTATAGTTATGAGGCCTATGATCAGCCCACATTATCAAGTAGTTCAGCTATAGGGGAAGATAGATTATTGCATCAGAGAAGAGCTACATTCATTCAACTGGTGACCATACTAATTATGTCTAATAAAATATCATACTAAAAGGCAAAATTATAGAAATGGTTATACATGTAGGTAGATAACAATGCTAATATTAACCCATATCATGTGTGTCTTGTATGTAACTGTGAACACATATTAATTACTGTATCTGTTCAAATATACCTTAGACTTATTGTAGAAGGTGGAATTTTAGCTGAGATTTGAAGAAAGTCAGGAGTCTAGGACGTGGAGATGAGAAGGGAGAGAGATTTGGGTATGGGAGACAGCAACTGAAAATACCCCAAGCAAGAATATGGGAGTGTCTTGTTTGAGCAGCAGCAAGGAAGCCAGTGTTACTGGATTGCAGAGCATGTGGAGAGAACTGAGGAGTTAAGAAGACTGGAAAAGTTAGAGGGGGGAAGTTTATGAATGGTTTTGAATGCCAAACTTTGAGAAACTCTTGCTTACTGTTCTGGGATGACTGGGAGCCTTGGAGCTCAGAGAGGAAAGGGAAAACCTAGAGTCTATTTAATGGGGTAAGAGCATGTGATGTAGTCAGACAGGTACTTTAGGAAGACAGCTGAGTGGAGGATGGAATGCAGTGGGGAGAGGCTTGAGGCTCAGAGACCAACCAGAAGGTTACTGTAATAGTCCAGGCAAGATGATGAGGGCCTGAACCAGGGCAGTGTTATGGTCAGAGGAGAGAAGACAGCAAGTGTATATGAGTGAAGCTGTGAGTTCAAATCAACAGAACTTGTACTGTTAGCTAAGTAGTTTATTTGTGAATATATACTACTCCCACATTCTTTTGTTACTTGATAGGCCTATAGAAGACATTTTCCCCCTTGTTATTACATATGTTTATTTCTTGTATTCTTTTTCCCAATGGGGGAAGGAAGGCATAATAGAAAGATCCAAAGAAGTCCAAAAGGGGTGCAGGTAGTTGGAAATGGGGTTGGGGACTACAGAATCTCATTATCCTACAAGACTGAATCTACCTGATACTCACATCTTATCAGTACCTCTATCTCTCTGACCCTCTAGCTGGAAGGCAGGACCATAGGCTCCAGGGCTTCTAATTGAGGGGGCTCAACATGGTCTTCTCTCCATTTACCACCAGCTGCTGTGGGACTTCATCATGCCCCATGCTGTGTATCTTTCCCCCCTTTAAGCTTCCTTTTGTGTGGTCTTCACCTGTTAGATTGCAAGCTTCCTGAAAGTAGAGATTGTCTTTGTTTTTATTTGTATCTCTAATACTTAGTACAATGCCTAGCTCATAGTAGGCACTTTGATTGACTATGCTGTGACAAAGGAGTCAGTAAGCAAGGTGAAGACAGGTTTGAAAGCAAGGTGGAGTTTGCTTTTCTGAGACAGTAGCCTCAGAAACCTCCAGTTCCAATGTTCTTTCCATAGTAGGCTTAAGATGAAAGCTGTTCCCAGAGGGAAGAAGCAGAGCATGCTGACTAGACATAAAGTCAAGAAAAAGCAGAAACTCGGTCCCAGTTAGGCAAGAAAAATGAACGAGGAGTTTGGCAAGAAGGAAGTTCTGCCTGACCAGAGGTTGAAATACATACTGCCTCCAACCAACACCAAACTTGCATTTGTTCTGAATATACGTGTATGAATCTGCAAAATAATGTGGCAAAATATATAAAGAGTTGGCTTTGGAGTTAGGAAGACCTGAATTTAAGTCCCTGATTCTGACACTGTATGGCCCTGGGTAAATCACTCAACATTAGCACTCTACACAATTTTCTAAAATGGTTGAGTTGCCACTTAGCACAATGTTGCTGTTGTTGCTATTATTATTGAGTCATTTTCAGCTATGTGCAATTTTCTGTGACCCCATCTGGGGCTTTCTTGGTAAAGATACTAGAGTGGTTTTGTCATTTCCTTCTCCAGCTCATTTTTCAGAGAGGGAAACTGAATTAAACACAGATTAAGTGACTTGCCCAGCTAGTTAGTGTCTGAGGCCAAATTTGAACTCAGATCCTCCTACCTCTGGAGCAGAAAGTAGCTCTCCACTTAGCACAATGCTTAACACATAAGTGCTTAATATGTTTGCCAACTATTGTCATCCAGGCAAGATACTGCTTGCTTTAAACTACCATGTTTTCAGTCATTTTCCCTAAGGAATTTAGTACTTCAATCACAGGTTCTATCTCTAAGCCTCATACTTAAAGAATTCAATATATACTTTAATGTCCCCTCAAATACCCCTAGGTGATGTACTGGATAGTTTACAGGGCTTAGAGTCAGGAAGATTCATCTAAGTAACTTCAAATCTGGCTTTGGACACTGTGTCACCCTGGGCGAGTCACTTAACCCTATTTCCCTCAGCTCCTTGTCTATAAAATGAGTTGGAGAAGGTAATGGCAAACTCCTCCAGTATCTTTGCCAAGAAAACCCCAAATGGGGTCATGAAGTGTCAGACATGACTGAAAAATGACTGCACAACAACAACAAATACCCTGGCCTTCCAGTTTATCCTCCTTCTCAGCTCTCATGACCCATAGTTTCACTATACTCATAGCCACCCACAGGGAAATCACCATGACTCATAACTGTTCCATTGCCACAATGACTGAACTCTCAAACTCCCTTTCTCTTATTGTAATCTCCTATCCTTTTATATTTCCCTCTGTCTCATTCCTTTTAAGTCTATTCTTTGCCTTTGCCACCATCTCTACTCCTCCTTCATCCCTCTCAGTTTTCCTAGGTTAACACTCCTGCCACACTTTTTCATCTATTTAAATGGAAATAATAACAGTAAAAGTAACTAGGATCAGGGTGGGACCCAAAATGAGATAATTGATGTAAAGCGTTTTTTCAACTTGAGCTAATTTATAGTTATTGGGGTAAGGGTGTGTGTGTGTGTGTGTGTGTGTGTGTGTGTGTGTGTGTGTGTGTGAGAGAGAGAGAGAGAGAGAGAGAGAGAGAGAGAGAGAGAGAGAGATACTTTCAGAAAAGAAAAGACTGAGGATAAGAAAGGGAAAGGTAGAAGAGAGAATGAATGAAAGGACAAGAAAAATTACTGCCCAGAGACGAAGAGGATAGAGTCAAGGACATGGATAAAAGAAGAGAGAAAGGAGGAGAGTTGGGATTCAGGATCTTTTTTGTGTGTCTTAGACTCCCTCTGACAGGCAGCTAAAGGGGATTACGGACCCTTCTCAGAGGAATAATATTTTTAAATGCATAAAATAAATTACATAGAGCTACGAAGGAAACCAATTATACTGAATATAGTTATTGGAATATTTTTAAATTCAGACTCCCCACTCATTTAAGAATTATTGATACAGAGGGATTCTGAGATATGGACAGGAAATGGATCTTAGATTGAATGGTCTCTATTTCTTAGTAAAGTGGAAAGTGAAGTCACCTAATGAAAAGCAGGTATTAGAGTTTTACAGTAGAAAGGAGAAAGTCTGCAACAACTCCTGAGGCTAGGAGAATTGTCAAGCAGGAAGAATACAAGGTTAACTATACAACCATGAGATTAGATTATAACTATATACCAGCTCAGATAAATAATGTAATTCAGTTATAGAAATCCCTTTCTTCAGAGTCTTAGTACTCTTAGTACCAGTTCAACTGTATATTTTCTTCCACCTTTAAGTCCCTTTGCCCCCTTGTTCTACTGCCATTGAAATCGTGCCAATCAATCCTTTACCATGGAAAACCTTCATTTGTTTGCTCTATTGTTTTGCTGAACTCTGAAGGAAGTCACAGCATGATGCCAAATGAATTCACTACAACTTCATCAGTGTTCTTTGCTAGATCATCACCTAAATCATGCCACTTTATCACAAATGTTACAAAGAACCTCAACCTGGGCCACCTTCTCTTCTATATTTTGGATAGATTATCAACTTCGGGATTCTCAGATCCAGACATCCAGGCCTAATCCAATCCCTCAACTTCAGTCATATATACATTGGTGGGGATCCTTCCAAATTGTTCAGTAGGCCTATCAAACCCACATGCCCAAATCTTAAACCCAAGTTCTATATCAATCAAATATGCCACACTGCCTCTACATTTTCTCTTGTATTACCCTTGTGTACCCCATCCCCAGTAAAACACAAGTTTCTTGGAGACTCATTTTTATCATTTGATTCTCACAGCCTAGTTACAGTTTCTGACACATAAGTGTTTAAATGTTTGTTGATTGACTGATTGATGCCTATTACTGAGTGTTCAGAGTTCAGAGTTAATGCCAGGAAATGGGTCAAGCAAAGGGAGCCTCAGAATACATCTGCTCACTCCACTTTGCACCTACACGTTTGCCTCCACTGAACAAGACCTTCCAGGGCCTTGGGGTCTCCCCAACCCTCTTTCCAGTCTCTTTTCTGTGTGTTGTCTTTCCCCATTCTACTCAAAGTTCCTTAAGGATAGTGACTTTTAAAAATTTTTTTATCAAGACTTAATACAGTAGAAGCACACAAGAGGAGATTAATAAATGTTTACTGAATTGAACTGAAACTGATCAACTCCTCTTTTTCCCTGTCCAATTCCACTGCCCAAGCTTAATGTTATTTCATGCCAATTTCTGTGATCTCTATAAGGATCATTTTTACTTCTCTCACATTAACTGTAAAAGGATTATGGTTATCTGATGGAACTATGGTGGCATGTATGCACAGGTCTTCCTTAAACTAACCACAGAGGTTTTACTTAGATTATTCCTTTGATCCAGTGACACTGACTTTCTTGCTGTTCCTCAAAGAAAACACTCCATCTCTGGCCATTTTTTCTGGCTATCCTCCATGCCTGGAAGCCTCTCCTTCCTTATCTCCCCCACCTGGCTTCATTCAAGTCTTCTATAGAAAGCCTTTCCCAATCCATCTTAATCTAATTAAAGAAACAAAGCAATGGAAATCCTGGTGAGAATAGGATAGGAACTAGATGAATAGATTTCAGTAGTGTAGTGTACTCCAGGATGAGAAAACTCTTTCTGCCAATGCAGGTCAGCAATTTCTCCACAACTTAGTTGCCTAGCCTAAGGCACTGAGAGGTAGGGCACTTGCCCAGAGTAAACACTGCCAGCATACCTCTAAGTCAAGGACTTAACTCAGGTCTTCTTGAAACCAAGGCCTGACCTATTCTATAATTACAAATAGGGATAATAAATGACACTAAATGATGAAATGTACAACTGTATACTGCTAATTCTAGTTACTACTTATTTATGGGACAAATCATGATGCAGCAGTAGGAGGAAAGTCAGTGGGACCTGAGCTGGGTCTGGTAAAATGGGCCTGATCTGAACAAGTGGAGAAGGTGGGAGGGGATCCCAGGCAAGGAATATGGCATAAGTAAAGTAATTTATGCAGAGAATGAGATGGTAGGAGTAAGAAGCTAGTAAACAGACCTTAGTAAAAGAGCTGAAAGTGCCTATGTCAGTAATGTGAATCATGGGGATAGATTGGGGGGAAAGCAGAAGAGAGTCACAGAGACATAGAGAGAAGGAGGGAGGGAGGGAGGAAGAAAGAAAGGGAAAGAAGGGAGGAAGGAAAGAAGGGGAAAGAAGGAAGGGAGGGAGGGAAGTAGGAAGGAAGGAAGAAAGGGAGGAAAGGAGGGAGGAAGGGAGGAAGGGAGGAAGGAAGGAAGGAAGAGAGGGAGGAAAGGAGGGAGGAAGGGAGGAAGAGAAGAAGGAAGGAAGGGAGGAAGAGAAGAAGGAAGGAAGGAAGGAAGGAAGGAAGGAAGGAAGGAAGGAAGGAAGGAAGGAAGGAAGGAAAAGTCCAAAACGTAAATGTGCCTCACTCTTAATATTATCATTGTTTAATAGGTAATCAGAGGCAGCTAAGTGGTACAGTAGATAAGACTACTGGACCTGAAATTAGGAAGACTTCAATTCAAATCAAGTCTCAGACACTTACTAGCTGTGAGACCCTGGACAAGTCACTTAACTCTGTTTTGCCCCAGTTTCCTCATCTGTAAAATGAGCTGGAGAAGGAAATGGCAAACCACTCCAAGATCTTTTCCAAAAAAACACCAAATAGGGTCATGAAAAGTTGGACATGACCAAAATGACTAAACAATAACAACACAGGCACAGAACACTGAGTTGAATCTGAGTTGAGTCTGATTTGATGGCTCATTATTAAAATCATTTATTTGAACATCTTATAACTTGCTACATTATCATTTGCAAATTTCTACAAAATAAAAAGAACAAAGAGGAAAAAAAACTGAATTAACCATGGACTCCATGAGTTAAGTTTTACTTAAGGTTTTACTATATTTGAGAGAAAGTTATTTATAAAGCAATAAAAC
The DNA here is from genome assembly GCA_011680675.1 of Gymnobelideus leadbeateri. Classification (NCBI taxonomy): domain Eukaryota; kingdom Metazoa; phylum Chordata; class Mammalia; order Diprotodontia; family Petauridae; genus Gymnobelideus; species Gymnobelideus leadbeateri. Next base: position 483,882 of record WOXC01006816.1, on the reverse strand, counting down.
TATAGTGCTATAACTACCCAAATTTTCTACATTTCCACACTAATGCTTCCCCCTGAACTGGAACAGAAAAATCAAAATCTAATTCTAAATTACGTGTCTTTGGACTGAAAATTCTCATTTTAAGTGCCTGAAGGTTTAAAATGGAACTTAATTGCACAAATCTTGGGTTTAGGGGACATTAATTTTGCCTTTCATGAAAGTTTTAGAGGGCTGAGTTTGTTTTGTTTTGTTTTATTTTTAAGTGGGAATGTAAACAGGGCAATGGTGACAGGTACAAAAGAATGACAACACAAAATTGATAACTTTAACAGTTTACCTGGGATAAAAACAGAAAATTTGCTAAAACATTAAAAACACCATTTGCTGTCTTGAATATTAAGCCTAAAGTGGAATTCTTGGATCTTCCTTAAACTGAAGTTAAAAATCAAATTTGGACACAGGAATGTATCTAAATTCTAAAATGGACTTTTAAAAAAATCAGGTGAATCAGAGTATGGTTAAGGTCATTATATTATTCTATCAGAGACTAGATAAAAAACATTAATAGAAGACTGTGTTCTGAAAAAAACTGAACACTGTATTTTGTTCCTCACTAATTTCTTCTATAACAACGGTATTACATGCTCTTTGTTAAAATTTTCTTATCTACAAAAGGAAGACTGATATTTACTACTAAAATGTCCTGGTATTTCTCTACTGCTGTCTTTAAGGTCCATAATGTAAGGATGCTTCATAATAAAGACTGTCTAAAAAGAAGGTTTTTAGGATTAACTAAACCCCCTAAAATAGAATATAAAATGGATATACATCATATGGAATTCAGCTCCATAGCTAATAGTGTTCGAATAAGGATCTTCTACATTTTACAGGGATTTTCTAATAACTGACAGATATAAGATATTCATAAACAGAAAAATTATAATACAATTATCTCTAACTCAATGAAGTATTACAAAATGCATGAAAAATAAACAAAATGATTACTCTTTTATAGCTTGAAAATTTCCTTTAGTATAGAGGAAAACGAATGGAATGTATTTACTTCCAAGTTAAATTTGAAGGGAAAATCACAAGACAGATTGCGAATTTAAAATTAGATTGTGGTGGGAGGCCTTGGTTACAAACCTGTTCTTTCCCTACAGGAGGCTGAGCTTAGAGACAGCCAAAAAAAGGAGGGAGCTAAGATTAAATGGAGACCAAGTTCTAGAAGTTATTGCTAAATTTTACAAACTGATGAACAGTTTTTAATGTCAGACTCAAAATGCCCAAAACAAGAGGTTAAATAAGAGTTCAAAAAATAAATAGAAAGGGTCTTTCAGGCAAGATGGCTGCTTGAACAGAGGCAGGCAACTCAGAACCACAAATATTCTAGCAAAACCAGGAAACTCCCACCCAGCCAAATAATGATCAAAAAATTAAATAAAAAAGAAACTACAATAAGAGAGACTTCTTCCAAGAGATGAGAATAATTAACAATGCCAAGTATTACAGAAAAGTCAAGAGAAATGAGGATTCAGGAAAAGCTACTGGACATGACAATTAAGAAATCATTGCTAATTTTGGAAAGAGCTGTTTCACCCAAATAATAAGTTTGGAAGCCAAGCTGCAAAGAGCTGAGAAGTGTTGGGGTGTGGGGGGGGGGAGAGGTGGGAGGGAGAAGTAGAAGCAACAATGTAGAAAGCTTTTCTAGGAAGGTGGTTGAAAAAAGGATAATGATTGAAAGAAAGGGTTAAATGAAGATATTTTTTAAAGGTTGATAGAGACCTAATCATGCTTATAAGAAGCAGAGAAGGAATTAATAAAGAGGAAAAAATTGAAGACTAGGAAAGAGATTGATTGCAGAGGCATTCTGACAGAAGAGATAGGAGTACTAGAAATCAAGAGTAGAAGTATATGAATCAGACAAGATTGTGAAGTAGTAAAATAAAGTACAGCTAAGCTCTCCCCCACAACTACTCCACAAAAATCTTGAAAGATCTCCAACACTGGGGACCTAGTCTAAGTAGGAAGGTGCCCAAAGAAAGCTGAGGAATTCTAACATATAGCAGGGCAAGAAAAGGTCCCAGATGGACACAACGGGGTCAGACCTCGTGCAGTGAACAGTAACAGGTGCCAACTAGCTCTATCACTGACTACCCAGTTCTGGGTCACAGATCTAGAATGGCCAAGATAGTACTTGTGCTTCAGGGGAAGTGGGCAGGGGTGCTGGGAAAGGATTGTCCAACCTATGCTGTATGAATGAGGAACAAGTTCAGAAGCAAACAGCGGTGGTGTATGTCTGACATTGGGAGTACTACAGGGTCTTGGTTCCAAACCCCAATGTAGTCTGAAGCTTTCAGCTGAATAACCAGGGAAGGAATGGTAGACCAAAGAACATGCAATTCTGTCACTCTGAAACTTTAGAGCTTTCTAGTTGGCTTAATGCTTAAGAATAGGAACAGTCTGGGGTGGCTAGGTGGTACAGTAAATAGAGCACCAGCCCTGGAGTCAGGATCAAATCCAGCCTCAGACCCTTAAAACAAAAAACTAGCCATGTGACCCTGTCACTTAGCCCCAATTGCCCTCCAAAAAGCAAAAAAAAAAAAAAAAGAAAGAAAGAATAGGAACAGTCTACTGGAAATCCAACTAGAAGCAAGCCAAAAGGTGTTGCTTAGAACCAAACCCAGGTCAGGAACTTGCAGAATTCAGACCAAGGCAGGCAGTAATTAGATCACACTAGTAGCAGATAAGCTTGCTAATTCCCTGCTTGAATTGTTCTTGAGAGCCTCTAATAACACAACACACAACAGCCCAAGAAAGCAACTTCAGTACTCAAGAGGGTACAAGTACAGTCCAGTCATTTGCATCAGAAATATACAAAGCTTGGCCCTGATATAATGTCCAAAGTAAGTAATCAGATGGCAAGAATGAGCAAACAAAAAAGGAAACTCACCTTAAAAGGTTATTATGGTAGCAGGGACAGAAACCCAGAAAAAGAGAACAGTTCAAAAACATCTATAAGAAAACATAGATTGGGGAAAAGTACAATTAGGGAAGGAAGTGAGGGAGGGAGGGAGAGAGGGAAGGAAGGAAGGGAAAGGAAAGAAGGAAGGAAGGAAGGAAGGAAGGAAGGGGGGGGGGGAAAAAGGGGAACCAGTATTTATTAAGCACCTGGTATGTGCCTGGAACTTTACAAATATTTACAAATAAAGTGCTTTACAAATATTATCTCCTTTGATCTTCAAAACCACCCTGTGAGTTAGTTGCTATTATTATCCTTATTTGACTGCTGAGAAAACTAAGGCAGATATATAAAATGATTTGCCCAGGGTCACATGGTGAGTGGATTTGAACTCTGGTCTTCTGGACTTCAGGATCAGCATTCTATCCACTGAGTTACCTAGCTGCCTCTAGGAGGAGTCAAGTCAACAAGCATTTATTAAGTACCTACTATTGTGGCAGGCACCATGCTAACTAAGCACTAGGAACACAAAGAAAGGCAAAAATCATTCTCTGCTCTCAAGGAGCTCACAGTTGAATCAGAAGATAAAATATAAGCAACCATGTATAAACAATATTTTACACACACACACACACACACACACACACACACACACACACACACACACACACAGAGAGATAATCACAGAGGGAAGGCAATAGGATTAAGAAGAACTGGGAAAGGCTTCTTGCAGAAGAGATAAAACCTTAGCTGAGAATTGAAGCAAGCTAGGTAAGCAAGGAAGGAGGTAAAGATAAGGAAGGGGAAAGTTCCAGGCATGGGAGACAGCATGTAAAAATGCCCAGCACTGGGAGATGGAATGTCTGGTGGAAGGAATAGCAGAAAAATCTATCTCATAGCAAAAACAACTGATTTGAAAGACAGATTCAAGGACAAATATTTTAATGGTGATTGTACTACCTGAAAAATATGACAAAATAAAGAGGCTAGCCATCATATTTCAAGAAATTATAAAACTGCCCAGATCTTTTGCCCAGGGAGCAAAATAAGGATAGAAAGAATTTACTTATTGTTTACAGAAAGAAAATTCCAGATAAAAAACTTCCACAAATATTATAGCTACAACTCAAAGCTTCTAATTTAAAGAAGAAAATACTGCAAACAATCAGAAACAAAGAATTCAAGTACCAAGAAGAGTTAGTCAAGATCACACAAGATTTAACAGCCACCACTACAAAGAAACAGAGTTTGGAATGAAGAAAGCAAAAGATATGGCCTTATAACCAAGAATAACAGCACAACTAAGTAAAATCCTACAGGGGAAAAATTTAGACCTTTAAGGAAATAGAGACCAAAGCTATATGAAAGCTGTGAAATGCACACACATTAATCAAATGAAACATAAGAAGGTAAATAGGGACAAGCAAGCATAAAATACTAAATGAAGATAAACAGTTTACATTCTAACTGGGGGAGATGATACATGTGTACCCTAAGAAACCTAATATTATCAGCAGTTTTAGAGGGAAACTAATAAGACAGAGGTCCTGGGAATGATTTTATGTTTTGATATTCTAAAAAGAGAGAAAGAGAAAGAGACAGACAGAGAGAGAGAGAGAGAGAGAGAGAGAGAAAGAGAGAGGTGAAAAGAAATATACCATGAGGTGAAGGAAAAGAGAGAATGGAGAGGTAAAAAATTATCTCATTTATTAGTGGTATGCAATTAGAAGTCTATAAAAACAAAGATGAAGAAGGGGATGGAACTGTTAACACTTGAACCTCACTTTTATCTGAACTAGTCAAAGGAGGGAAGAATACACAACACAGCTGAATAGAGAAATACATCTCACTCAACAGGGAAACAAGAGTGAAAAGAGAGAAGGGAAAGGTGGGTATAAGAAGGAGAAATTAAGAAAGGGATAGATCCTAAGCAAAACAAAATCTACCTAAGGAGGGTGTATGATGAAGAAAGGAAAGAAAGGACAAGAACCTATGATGTAGATTTAGGAGAGGGAAAGAAAACAGGGCACAGGAACAGAAGCAGTCTACATCAAACTTGAAGCACTAGTGCTCAGGGCAGTCCTCTTTCACTATAGTCTTAATCTTTATAAAGGTAGGGGAGGAGTCAAAGAGAATTTTAAAATATAATATTATGGAGGGAAACAATCATAACAGAAAGTGAATGGAATGAATTCACTCAAAATGCAGGGGATGGCAGAATGTAGAATCCAGCAAAAAAAAATGTTTGTAAGAAAGAAACTTGAAAAGTAAAGACTCGGGGGCGGAGCCAAGATGGCGGAGTAGAAACAGCTCCTCCAAGCCTCTCTGCCCCCAGATTCCCCCCAAACTATGTAAAAGGGGACTCTGAAAAACTTCTGGAGCCCCAGCACCCACAGAACGACACAGAGAAGCTAACCTCCCGCTGAGGACAGCCCAGCAGCCCTGCAGGAAGGACCAGAGCAGTGGTCTGGAAGCAGGCAGCGGGCAACTCGCAGAGCGCAGGAAGCAGAGCCGAGCCCAGGTCCGCGTGAGCCGAGGTTTTAGCCCCAGGGCGGCAGGGCCAGCAGCCAGCTGGAGGAACCCCAGAACACCAGGAGCTGTGGGGACTCCAGAATTATCAACATAGACATGCCTAGGACAAAGTAAGAGGTTAGTGTCCTATGGACTTTGGGACCTGTATTTGGGGAATGCGTCAGCTCCCTCCCCTGGGGGCTAGAAGCCGCTGAGGAGACACGCCATTTTGTAGTTTTCAGAGGCAGTTCCGGCTCCCAGCCTACAAATCGTGGGGAGATCCAGCGATCAGTCTTGGGGGGTAATCGCTCTTGCTTTAACCTCCCTGGATCTCGATTGTGATCTAGGGTGGAAGTTGTGGGTGGGTTTACAGCTTGCCAGAAACGGAAGTTGCCCCCCACACGTTCGGGACGAAAATTCCTCTATCTGGCCTTAAAGCCATAGTGTGGCAACAAGCCCAAAAGTCAAGTAATTAAGTGGCAACATGCCAAGGCAAAGGAAACAGAAAAATGCAACCCTAGACTCCTATTTTGGGGGCATAGAGCGGGAAAAGGACTGTGAGGTCAGAAGTCCTGCTCCAAAAGCCCCAGGGGAAAACATGAGCGGGTTGCAGGCCATAGAGGACCTTAAGAAGGACTTTAAAAATCAAATAAGAGAAGTGGAGGAAAAATTGGAAAGAGAAATGAGAAGGATGCAGGAAAAGTATGAAATGAGGGTCAACAGCCTGACTGAGGAAAACAACACCTTAAAAAATAGACTAACTCAAATGGCAAAGGAGGCCCAAAAGGGCAATGAGGAGAAGAATGCCTTAAAAAGTCGAATTTGCCAGATGGAAAAAGAATCTCAAAAGTTCACTGAGGAGATTCATTCCTTCAGAGTTAGACTGGAGCAAATGGAAGCTAGTGACTTTGTGAGAAATCGAGATGCTGTTAAGCAGATCCAAACAAATGAAAGATTAGAAGGCAATGTGAAATATCTCATGGGAAAAACCACTGACCTGGAGAATAGATCCAGGAGAGACAATTTAAAAATTATTGGACTACCTGAAAGCCATGATCAAAGAAAGAACCTAGAAATCACCCTTCAAGAAATTCTCAAGGAAAATTGCCCTGATGTTTTAGATCCAGAGGGCAAAATAGAGGTTGAAAGAATCCACTGATCACCTCCTGAAAAAGATCCCAAAAAGAAAACTCCCAGGAATATTATAGCCAGGTTCCAGAATCCCCAGATCAAGGAGAAAATACTACAAGCAGCCAGGAAGAAACAATTTCAATATTGTGGAAACACAATCAGAATAGCCCAGGACCTGGCAGCTTCTACACTGAGGGATCGAAGGGCATGGAATATGATATTCCAGAGGGCAAAAGAACTGGGAATGAACCCAAGGGTCACCTACCCAGCAAAACTGAGTATTTTGTTTCAGGGGAAAATATGGTCATTCAGTGGAATAGAGGACTTTCAAGCATTCTTGAGGAAAAAACCAGAGTTGAATAGAAAATTTGACATCCAGACGAAAGAAGTAAGAGATGCCTGAGAAGGTAATCAGGGAAAAGAAATCAAAAGGAACTTATCAAAGTTGAACTATTTACATTCCTATATGGAAAAGCAATAACTGTGACTGATGATATCTTTCTCACTATGAAAATAATGGAAGAAGGGTGTGTGGTCATATGAATACATGTGAATGTGTGTGTATATGGTTACAGTTATATATGGATAGAGGGCATAGGTTGAATTTGTTGGGAAGGGAGAATACTCAAGGGATGAAATTATGAGGTGAGAGAGGAAAGTGGCAAGAGGAGATGGGGAGAGACATGATAGGGTAAACTATCTCATGTAGGGGAAGTGGTTGCAAAGGAGGGGGAGAATAAGGAAGGCTAAAAAGGCAAAACCACATTCACATTGAATTTGGTTCAGGGAGAAAATTACATACATACTAAATGGGATATCTCGACCTGCAGCAGGATAGGGGGAAGGGGGTTGAGAGGAGGGATGATGGATGGGAGGGCATCCTTGGGGTGAGGGGAGGTTGGAAGTACCCACTATAGAAGAGGGACAGGATCATGTAGGGAATGGACCAGGTGGGGGGTGGGATGAGTGGAGGGAATTATAAGCAGCCTTGTACAATATATCTACTATGATAATGTTTTGCATAACTAGACATGTACAACATATACTGAATTACTTATCTCCCAAGAGGGAATGGGTGACAAGGGAGGAAGGAAATGGATCTGAAATTCGAGGTCTTAACATTAAATGTTTCAAATATATAAAAATACTATTATTAATACTCTTTTGCTTGTAATAGGGAGATAAGATGTGCAGGCATTGGGACACAAAGATTCACCTTCCTCTAATGGAAAAGTCGATGGGGGTATGGGAGAAGGTGTGGGAGAGAGCAGATTGGAGGAAGCGATATCTTGTGGGACTACTATTCTGGGAGGTTGGGTAGGGGAATAATGGGGGGAAATGATTGTAACTCAAAATCTGGCGGAAATGAATGATGTAAAACAGAAGTTAATAAAGCATTTGTTTAAAAAAAAAAAGAAAGAAAAGTAAAGACTCAAACTGAGGTGTTAATGCACTGTTGGTGGAGTTGCCAACTGATCAACCATTCTGGAGAACACTTTGGAACTATCCCCAAAGGGCTATCAAACTGTGCATACTCTTTGATCCAGCAATACCACTACTAAGTCTGCATTCCAAAGAGATTTTTTTAAAGGAAAATAATATATTTGTACAAAACTATTTATAGCAGCTCTTTTTGTAGTGGCTGAGACTTGGAAATTGAGGGGATACCCATCAACTGTGGAATAGCTAAGCAAGTTACAGTATATGATTGTAATGGAATATTATTTTGTTGTAAGAAATGATGAGTGGGATGCTTTCAAGAAAACCTGGAAAGACTTTAAGTGAACTGATAGAGAGTGAAGTGAGCAGAAACAGAAGCACAATGTACACAGTAACAGCAATATTTTATGATGAACAACTGGGAACGAGTTAGCTAATTTTCTGCAATACAATGACTGAAGATAATCCCAAAGGACTCATGATGAAAAACCCTGCCTCCAGAGAAAGAACTGATGTTGTCTGAATACAAACCAATAATAGTCAAAGCAGAGAAATAAAACTGTAGACCAATATTCCTAATGAATACTGATGGAGTAAAGGAGGTAAAAATGGAGGAGGAGGTTGTCAAGGAGTTTTAAGATGTAAAATATAGAAGAGAGACCTTACAACAAATGGCTTCTCAGTGAAAAAATGAAGAAGGGAGTTCCTTTGCTCAGAAGGAAGGTGGAAGGTGGGCTAGAAGGTAGAAGGAAAGTGAACTGAGACACTTGAGAAAGTTTGGAAATAACCACCTTAGAAATTTGAATTTATAAGGATTATTTCTTAACTGAGATTTTTCTTACCTTCCAAGATTTATTCAAACAAAGTACTTTACTTCCAAAAGGAGATTTTTAGCTATATTTTTAATATAGTCTAATATAAATATGATAAAACAGAAGATATCTCTAAAAGACTGTGCAAGCAAGTTAGCCAAGGAAGAAGAGAAAGAGTTCATTAGTAACTCTATTTTAGAAAACTATCACTTTGGGATTTTTGAAGAGTCAATAACTGAATTGTCGTTTCTCCAAATCCTCTCTTCCTGAGAGCCAGTTATTTTCCCCCAACAACAAAATTTATTACTATTTACACACATGAACGGTCTTCATATTCATTTAACCTACCTTTTCAAAAGGCAATAATGGTGTCCAGCACAATTCTCCCCAAGAGAACTCTGGCATTTAGATGTATAAAACTGCAAATGTTATCAAAATAAACAGCAACTAGAACTGGAGGGTCTTTTTGCACCAGCCACTTGGTACTCCATTAAGGTTTCATCAGAGTCTATGAGTATATCCCAAAAACCTGGAGGGAGAAAAAGGAGATACAAAGATTTAAGGAAAAAATACATCAGAAGGGCATTTCCTACCAAAAACATATTCTTACCTTATATTCCCCATTCCCAGCACAAAGTAAAAACAAAAACAAAACAAAAAAACTTCATAATATCAACTTACATTTATACGTTTTAAGGATTACAAAGCACTTTTCAAATATTTTCTTATCTGATAATCACAAGGACCTTGTGAGGTAGGTGCTACTATTGGCCAGATTTTATAGAGGCAATTGAGATTCAGAGATTAAATGATTTGTCCAGGGTCTCAGTCTGAGGCAGATTTAAATATAGGTTTTTCTGACCCTAAGTCTAATAGTCTACCCAATACACTTATACAATGCAAGATATAATTCAAATGCTTAAAATTACTTATAAGCAAAAGATAGCTACATATATGAGGATAAAGTAGGGCAAAATGGTTTTAGAGTACTACTGAATATATCCTGAGCCTTTTTACACAGCTTCCTTTTATCTTAAGTCAGAGAGAAATGAACACTTAATATGTGTTCGGACACTTGGATAGGGAGGGTCAGGTTCTGAGCTGTGAAGCCAAGGGAATATGTAAGCATTTCACCCTGCTACAGAAATCCCCAAACCATCAAATTATCACCTCCTCTCCAGAGATCCCCCTTCTCTCCCTCATTTCTAGGCAGATCAGTTTGTTTCTAGCTATCAAAATAAAAAAGTCATGTTCCTGCAGCCAAGGCAGTAATACACCTGTTACTTCCTTGCTGGTTGCTATGTGGGAGGTGCCTTGCTAATAACTATTGTGGAAAAGAAAAATAAGGGGAAGCAAGAGGTGGATCAGAGAAGCTGATATTCAAAAGGTCCCTTCTAACTCTGAAGTTTTATTCCCTAAGTCATTATAATAATCAATTCTCCTTCCCATTCTACAGAATTTACCTTAATTGCTTCCTTTATTTTCAATTTTCTTCAAAAACATGCCTTAATCTCTTAATTACTTATGTTGTATTTTTTCTTCAAATAGATTTAATTGGTGCCTTTTGGTTTTGTAACATGGTAATTTCCCACCTCCTGCTAGACTGAACCCTCTCCCTTTTGACAGAAATGTTAACTAAGCAAAAACACTGATACGACAATCTTACATGATAATGTACATCACCCCCTCTGGGCTGTATCTTCTCCAGTAGATGACTTCCTCTATCACCCCCAATTTCACATATTTTCATACTCTGTCTAATGCCTCCCCTTCCCCATCAGCTACAATGGTTTTAATTCTCAGATCTACCTACCCTGCCCTAATGACCCTCTGTTTATCTCCAATCTCTCCTCTCTAGTTGCCTTTCAGACATCTCAAACTAGACATCTTAAACTTAACATTTCCTCTAAACCATCCCCCACTTCCTACCTTTCTTACTACTATTGAGGGCAGCACCATCCTCAGGCTTGTCATCCTCAACTCCCCACTATCTTTCATACCTCTCTACCCTCCTTTCCCTCATATCTAAGCTGTTGCCAAGGTCTGCCAATATTACCTTTGCAATATCTCTTGCATATGCCCCTTTCTCTCCTGTCACTGCCATCACTCTAGTGCAGGCTCTCATTCCCTCACCTGTATATTCCAATAGCCTGCCTGCCTCAAGACTCTCCTCACTCCAAACCATCCCCAATTTAGCCATTCCCTTCCACATACTCTTCCATCCAGAGACACTGACCTCCATGCTGCTCCTCCCACAAGACTCTCCATCTCCCAACTCCTACGTGCCTGGAACTTTCCTCTTGTTCATCTTCAGCTCCTTCCTGGTTTACCTAGTTTCTGTCAAGTCTTAGCTCAAATGTCACCTCCTGAATGGAGCCTTTTCAGTCCTCAATTCTAATGACTTCCCTCTTTGATTATTTCCAAAATTACATATATATGTATGCATGTATGTATATACACATATACACATATATATCTATATTTCATATGTAGCAATTTACATGTTGTATTTTGTTTCTTACATTAGACTATGAGCTCATTGAAAGCAGGGGATGATTTCTGATCTCCGACGTTTAGTGCCCAGTACACAGTAGGCACTTAATAGATGACCTGATTTGTTGACATAGGTAATATACATGCAGGAAATCACAATCCCTGATACAAGGTTTAAGAAGTCTTTTTTTTCTCTTCTTAAGCCCCTACACAGCTTCCATTAGAGTCGGAGTGAATCTTATGGATGGGTTGCTCAGCTGGATTCCCTGCTTCTCCCCACAGCTTAACTCTGAATTGCCAGGGTTAGCTCTCTTGAGTACAAAGGCAGCTCACTTATTTGCTGCTGCCAGGTGTCACATTCCTTGAAGCTGCTTTCTCCTTCAAGGGACTTCTTTTCAAGTATATGTGTCTATCTGTAATGTTTGTCTGCTCCATAAACTGTGCCTTGAATTCCCTCTTGAAATGATGAGATTTTAAATTGCTGGATGGGATATCTCCTACTTTTCAGTTTGATGCTATGGCCAATGGGACACAAAGACAAATCTCTCCTCTCCAACCCTCACTGCCAGACTATCCTCCACAAAGTGCTCCTGAGTCAAGACTCTCCCTCCCCCACATACACATTCCCCAGGACTTAGCTATTTATAATTTGTTTGCCTAGCCAATAAATTTGGCTTTTTAAAAGAATTTAACATTCATTTAAAAAAATTTTAGTTCTAAATTCTCTCCCTTCCTCCAGTTTCTTCCCCATCCACTGAGAAGGCAAGTAATATATCAATTATAAATATGAAATCATATAAAATATATTTCCATATTACCTATATTACAAAAAAAAGAAAAATTGAAAAAAATATACTTCAATTTGCACTCAAGAGTTTAACAGTTGTCTCTTTGGAGAGAGATACCATTTTTCATCAAGAGTACTTTGGAACTGTCTTGGATCATTACATTGATCAATGCAGCTAAGTCTTTCACAGGTGATCATCATTATAACATTGCTGTTATTATGTACAATGTGTTCTGATTCTGCTCACTTCACTTTGCATCAGTTCATATGAGTCTTCCCAGGTCTTTTGAAAATCTGGTCCCCTGTCATTTCTTATATAATAATAGTATTTTATCACAATCATATGCCACAATTTGTTCAGTTGTTTTCCAATTGATGGGCCTCCCCTTGATTTCCAATTCTTTGCCATAAGGTTGATTTCTTTAATTCACTCCAAGGATTGTTCAAACTTCCTTAGGGGAATAGGTCAAAAGAACATATTTTAAAATCTCATAAACTTTATGATTACATTTTAGCCTTTTTCCTTTGGGAAGGTTTGTCAAAAAGATCAATTACATTACATTACACACACACACACACACACACACACACACAATGTGTGCAAATACAATATTGTATCCTAATCATTTTGCCCCCTTTTCTTTTTTTCATGAGGGAAGAGGTATGTTTCATGATCTCTTCTCCAAAACTTTCATTGTTTTTTTTCCATTATTCAAAATTCAATTTCCTTTCAATGACTTTTTTTTTCATTTATGTTGTTGTAGTTATTGCATATTTTCTTCTCTTGGTTTGGCTCATTTCACTCTGCATCAACTCATGCAAATATCCCCATGTTTCTCTGAATTTCTTACTAACATAGTAGTACTCCATTACATTCACATACCATAGCTTTTTCAGTCATCTTCCAATCAAAAGGGCACCAATTTTGTTTCCAGTTCACTGCTACCCAAGTCTAGAGATAATCTTTGTTATCCCTGGTTCTATCCCCCAACACAATGGTAACATAGACCAGAAGTTAAAAAAAACATTTCCTTCCTAAGCCTATGGCACACATGGAAGAATCAGTTTGGACTTTTCAACAACCAGAATATATATGTGACTAAGACAACTCTATGGTATCCTTTTCTATCTCCAACTCTAGGGAACACTTTCTCTCTTAAGAGTCTTCAACCAGTTCCCCTTAGGTACAGCTTCTGAGCTCTTGCTATATATATATCCTTAGGTATGTTGTTAAGATGTATTTCCAAGCTTTGCTCCTCTCCATAAATAGCTCTTTGCTGTTCCCAGTGTGTCATGTTCTCAGAAGTTGTTTCCTTATTTTAATCAAACAACATTTATTAAGTGCCCACTATGTTCCAGACACTGTACTATGCTCTGGGGATACAAAAAGAGGCAAAGATCAGTCTATACCCTCAAGGATCTCACAAACTAATAGGGGAGATTAAATGCAAACATACAAATTACTTGATAGTTTCTGTATAACCCTGTCAGTCTGGGATGTTTGTCTCTCTTTTCCTTAAACTGTGCCTTGAATGAATTCTCTCAAACCAATTAAGCCTCCAAGTGCAGGAAAAGTGTCTAGCACTCAGCTGCTAAATACCAAGCTTGATGGGGGTGAGGAAGAAGACATCCTTTCTTTTCCCCCAGCATGGGATCTTTGCCACAAAGAGCTAAGGAGCCTTCACTACTTTGAACTCCCCAGGGCTTAGTCATTTAAAGCCCCCAGGAGTGTGGTAAATGTGTTTGTTCACACAATACTTACTCCTTTCTGATTCTCTCTCTCAAGGGACTCCTTTGTACCTCACAAGGTTAGGCTGTAATTTTGTAACTAGTCTAATATCATATTTGTCATCATATTAAAACTTCATAATCTATGACTAAACCTTTTGACTAGATCAACTGAGTAGAGGGAAGAGAGGAGAGTCCTCCTTCTTTAGTGAACTACAGAGCTGACTAAAGCAGCATTTTGTGGCACTGTTTGACCCATGTAGCACTTGCCTGGTTCTGAAGCCCCAACTCCTCTTGCTCTAGCCACAAAAATGTAGCCTTTCAGTGACTCAGAATTTTAGAATTTGAAGGGACCACAGTGACCAACTACGTAAAGAAGCTAATATCAAATTAAGATCAAAATGTTCTCTACAAACTCACAATCTGCTTGAGCATGTTGCTCACTTTAACTGTTCTCTGATACTGCCCACTGATATAACAAAGTTAAAATAATAGCAGCTAACATTTATATAGCACTTAATATGTTAGGCACTGTGCTAAGTGCTTTACAGTTATTACCTTATTTGATCCTCCCAACAATTCTGCAAGGTAGGTAGTATTAATTGCCCTCATTGGACAGATGAAAAAGCTGAGGCAAAACAGAAGGTAAGTGACTTGCCCAGTGTCTGAGGTTGAATTTGAACTCAGGTGTCCAGGCCTAGAACTCTTATCCATTTTGTCACCTAGCTGCCAGAACTAAGATAAATAAATAAATAAAACTAAGATAAATGACTAGAACTAAGTAGACAATTTATTTTAGCAACAACACTAAGAAAAGTGAATGTTACTAAGTGTTCACTTGCTGACAGGGAGAAAATATTTTAACACAATGGATGAGGTCATTAATTAAATTCATATTTTTTTGTATCACTGAAAACCTGTTCCTTGAGAGTCAAGTTAGTGTGATTCATACTTACAGGAAATAGGAGGCCAGAATGGAAATGAGCAAGTTTTCTATGGTATCCTTTTCTATCTCCAGTTCTTTGCCCCTTCCCCTATATTACCCACTCTTCTCCTCTCAGCCCTATTATCTTATGTAACTTCTTAAAGAGACCTTAGAAAAAAATTTTATTAGCTCATGAATTGTTCAGCAGCTGTCAAAAACCGAGAAACCAATACCAGAATGACCAAAAGTAGAATAAGCCCTGTTCTGCTGAACTGAGCTTTCTATTCTGACTGCCAAGGCAGTTCTCAGAAATAGGACTGCATATACAAGTATCCCTCTACCTGAATGTATCAGATAGAAAATACATACATACACATGTGTGTGCTATATGTGCATACTCATGTGTATATGTGTGCATACATGTGCCTTTCCTTTAAAATTCTCTCTCCTCTAAGTAGCAAAAAAATTGGGATGGGAGAGGCATTGGGAGAACATGAAAAAAGCCTTAACAGAGCATTATAAGATGAGGTTAGAAAAGTAAGAAGCACCTATTGTTCATTCTTCTCTTCTCACCATAAACATTGAAAAAAATTTAACATAGAAATTTTTTATGTAATCCCGGATATGTAACTTACCTAAATTTGAGTTAAGAGAACCATGTATATTTAGATGTGTATATACATACATACATACTCACAAACTGTGATGTTTTAGACCATCTTGTACTATGCCTCTGCTATATATAAAAGATTTATATAGTTTACCTCATTGCTGCCTTACAATTTTAACTTATCATGGAATTTCTAAGACTGTCATATAATATCTGAATTCATGTTACTCAACATTTATCTGCAAAACATAAAGATAATACTCTAGAAAAGACCTCCAAGTTTCCTCTTAACATGAAGAGATCTCTGCAACAGGGGACAAATTTAATCAGTGAAAAACTGAATTGAATCACAGAGAGGAAACACCAGTCTGTTGACATATCACTTAAGAACTGATGACTTCAACTAAGTTTTTCAATCTTCATTTGATTCACCTTTGGTCATAGGAACAAGTCAAAGTCAGAAATCACATCACATGTAATTACAAGTAGAAAGAAAGTCACCTCTAGTTACATAACACTCTACCAAATCTTAGAAATAAGGTCATCAACCTGGCATACATGAAATTGATTACAGACACATTCAAGTTTAAGTTAGAATATGGCAAGTTTACACAGTTTTTTGTTTCTTTTTTAAAAGGAACATCTCAGTGGGTGGGGGGGTGGGACAGACTACAAAATGAAGGTGATATAAAATTTTTCTAAAAAAAAAAAAAAAAAAAAAAAAACACAAACCTGATCTTTTAAAGCATCCAGTGAGAGATGACTAACATGATGGAGAACCTTGGTAATTAACAAATCCATTAGACAGCATCATGATTTCAGTACACATTTTGTAAAATTAAAAGCTTATTTACTTCTGCCTCTAATTACAGAATCTATAAAAGCAACTTATATTCTTTCTCCTTGCTTTGACGATAGTTTTCTTTCTTTTTTGTTTAGTTTTTTAAAAGTTCTAATACAGTTTTTCCGTTTCTGTCATCTCAGTTCTAGCATCACTTTCTCCCACATGTTTGTTTTTAACTAACTTTTCTGACAATCTAATGAATTACTTCTAATATAAGTCCTATAATTTTGCCAGTGAAATACCAAATCAAGAAAGAAAAATTATCAAGATTACCTATCTAATCTTTTTATACTTCTATAGTAAATGCTAATCATTAGTTAAAAATAAAGTATTTTCATTAAAGAAATTAGTAACTACATGCATATTATCAATTTGAATTTCAAAAGTATGCTTAAATATTACATACCCTACCATGTATATCT
This sequence comes from Gymnobelideus leadbeateri, assembly GCA_011680675.1. NCBI lineage: Eukaryota > Metazoa > Chordata > Mammalia > Diprotodontia > Petauridae > Gymnobelideus > Gymnobelideus leadbeateri. The sequence continues at coordinate 467,238 of WOXC01006816.1, read as the reverse complement.
AATTAAGGGCGACAGTTATCATTACTCCAATAAATAATTACCTATTACAACAAAAGTAAAAAATAGAACTTTAAAACTTCCAGGACACATGGCCAATAAAATGGAAGACTTGTTCTCTAGTCTCCATCAACTTTCAAAAAACCCAAACAAACCCAAAGAAGAGATTATGTGACAGAGGTAGAACAACTACAGTTATTTCCACAGAACCAAAAACCCCAATAGCTGTTTTGTGAATTGAGTAGAAAATACTAATCCTTAAGACCCTCATTCTGTACCGCTACATACCCATCTGACAGGGCATAATAAACTTTGTGCTTTGAAACTCATTCAGGAGTTCTCTTGCTGCTATCACAGGCTGACCCTGTCATGAACTCTGTCCAGACACAAGAAAAGGGGAAGTTTATGAGGAAGGGAACGTGCCTAGGGCAGTCCCTAGGTTAAGAAACTTCATAGTGACAGAGACACGTGTTTCTGCCAAAAACACCTACTCTACCCTTCCAGAAGCCTGCAAAACTAATGCAGTGGGCTAGCATGTGGAGTTATATCATGCCTGAAAGAAAGGAAACTGGTATCCCGCTACAGACAGGCCATCTTCCCAAAGAGGTGGGGCGGGGACCAAGACATGTAAAAAGTAAAGTAGTCAAAGTAGGAGAAGGCTAAGAATTTTAAGGTCTAGCCCTACTACTAAATGGGAAGGAGACAGAAAATGAGTGACAGGGGAATATATGAGAAAAAAGGGTTAAAATGAGTAAGGATCTCAAGAGGAAAAAATTCAGTTAAAAATCTAAATTACCAGAAGCAAAATCAACAAGGAAGATAATAAAATCACAAGACAAGATGAATTATAAGTTAACTAAAAGACTACAAATATCCCTAAATAAATACTGGAAGACAAAAGAAACTGAACCAACACCTCTAAACATCCTCATCAAAAAGTGGAAAATCGTATCAACAAAATAGCAAATGAACGAGGTAAAATCATAAAAACAAACAAATAGAATTATAACAACCTAATATGAAGTTATATGCTAACAAAACTGAGAACACAAAACACCTAAAGAACAAAATACCAAATAGAGACTTTGCATAATCTAATCTCAGAAAAAGGAAAAGAACTAATTGTAAAGAACTCCCAAACAAAAACATTCCATATCCTTTCGGATTGATAGGAGAGTTCTGTCAAATGGTTAAAGTACAATTAATACCAATCATATACAAATTATCTTCAAAAACTTAGCAACCACTCAACCAAACTCCTTTTATGAGGCAAATATAGTCCTAGTACCCAAAGCAGGAAAGGATAAAGCCTGTCAAACAGACTAGAACAATTTATGCAAGAAATCGATCATTATGACCAAGCTGTCACAATGATCCAAGAGATGCCAAAGTACAGATCTGATGATTTCCCATACTCCAACCCCAGTGGCTCCTGCTTATCTCTCCTTGTTATTGTTCACTTGTATGCAACTCTCTGTGATCTCATTTGGGTTTTTTTCAGCAAAGATATTGGAGCGGCTTGCCATTTCTTTCTTATCTTACAGATGAGGAAACTGAGGCAAACAGGGTTAAATGATTTGCTCGGGGTCAAACAACTAGTAAGTATCTGAGGATAGATTTGAACTTGGGTCTTCCTGACACCATACCTGGTACTCTACCCATCTCTAGGATCAAACATCAACTTGTCTGGCATTTGAAGTTTATCAAAACCTGGCCCCCAGATGGTTTTTTGCCTTTCTTTGTATCCTAGATCTTAGAAAAGCTCCTGGCACATGGCATGCAAGATAAATGAATCGTTTTTAATAAATAAATAGATAAATGCTTGTTGACAACTTTACTGTTTCCAGCTTTCTTCCACATCACTGCCCTCTACTACAATCCATTCAGGAGTCTCTATCTCCAGTCTCGATGCTACTCTATTGGTCTCAAACATTCCCAATACCTGTAATGTTCTTCCTCTTTAAGTGGTAGAAGCCTCCTAGAATTCTTGGCTTCTTCAAGATTTACTTCTGCAGGAGGCCTTAGCCTCTATGGTACATATACTGTCTCCCTCATTAAAACATAAACAACCCCTTGAGGACAGAACTTTTTCCTTTGTATACTATTTCAAAAATGCTTACTGATTGATTGAAATAATTCTTCAAGCAAGGAAAAAACATAAAGCAATAATAATATTCACCACACTGGTATAGCTAGTCAGGGATAACAAAATACTTTACTTATGTCAACATAATCAATTCTTATTTCTCACCTGGTTGTACTCCTTCCCAACTTTTCTAACTGACTTTTCCAGTATGCCCCTGGAAGCTCATTTTGGGGATAAACTCTTCATTCTGTAAAATCTCTTCAGCCTTGGTACTTAATCTCCTTCTGCCAGCCTCACTTGGTCATTGTTTGGACCCTGATGGCTCAGAGAGAGTATAAATAGCAATTGTTTCTGTTTTGGCCAGAAACCTTGAAGGTTTTCAACCTCCCAGATTTTTTTTTTCTTTTGGATTAGGTAAAAGAGACAATTCTTTGCCTCATGTCTTACCTAGCTTTAATCACTGAATGGGCATTGCCTCAGTCAACCAAGACCTGGTAAAAACATTGGCTTAAAAAGGCCAAGGCCTCCCACTGCATCCAGGGCCAGACATCCTGATCCCTATCTTGCCACTGGACCCAGATAGCTCAGGAGGAGAGAGTGAGGCTGGTGACTTTGTACATCCCTCCTGAACTTAAATCCAATTCACCTGCAAGTCATGGCATCACCTTCCTGATGTCATGGCCCTCTTTAAGAAGGAAAGATAAATACTCTTCCAATTCTCTGACTGGAGGGTGGGGCCATGAACTCCAAGCCTCCATTTAAGGAGAAAGTTTAGCTCAGACATCTCATTTTCTTACCTGGCTTCATACTTGGGGACTTTTCTGACTGACTATTCTACCAAGCCTCCATGGAATATTTCCACCCCTTCCCATCTTTTCATATCCCTTTAGTATACTGTCATTAGATTAGTATACCCCTTTAGATTATAAGCTTCTTAAAGGCAGGGACTGTCTGTTTTTTTTCTTCTTCCATATTTGTATCCCCAGAGTTTAGCACATAGCGATGCTTAATAAAGGTTTACTGGTATTTACTGGACAGTTTAGTACCTGGACCATTAGACACAAAACTGCCAGACCACCACAAGCTATTTTCCCAATTAAATTTTCTAATTAAATTCAATTAAGTTTTTTCTAGTACTCACTCTAGCTCACTCTAGCAATGTAGTTGGGTACCTAATCTGCAATGTACAACAGTCTTGGAGAGTGCCCTAGGTCAAATAGCAGGTATATATCAGAAGCAGCAGAACTCAAAACCCAGTCTTCCTAACTTTCTATCAGCTATGCATACTGCTTCTATCCATCACACTTGACTCCATCATGAGCGCTTAATTTTTCCACTCTTTTCTAATTCTATTCTACTTTTCAGATGCTTTTCTGGCCAAATCTGATTTGAAAATTCTAGAAGCGTATTTTAAGAATAATTTTATAACCTGAAAACTATAATCATTTCATTTTCACAAACATAAATCTCATAGCAAAACATAATGGTTTAAGAAGGTAAAACTACCTTAAACTAGTTTGGAAACTTTTCATTCATAATTATGAATTAGATTGACATTCCAAACATAATAGAAACTTCCAGAAAAGATTGAAATGTTCCATAGCAGAGGCTGATTATATTATTAAGTGAAAGCTCTAGTTTATACTGTCTTAACTCTAGGAAAGTATATGAAACTTTTGATCTTTTTAGGCCAAAAGGGAAATCTGATACTTTAAGCACTTCAGCTTCCCAAAAAAGGATTTAAATCCATAGAACAGGGGTTCTATGGAACCTGTGGCCTCAAGATTTGGATCCTGTTTAGATTCAGTCAAAGGGCCAAGCTTGAGGGGACCTAGAGGGCCACATGGCCTTGAGGCTGAAGGTTCACCACCCCTGACATAGACCATTATTACAGAGAAGAGATAGGTAAGCCCATCCAAAAAAGGGCAACTACCTAAGCACTCAATTTAGGTGTGTTTACAGCAAACAATCTGTGGCAAGGGACAGTGGATATAGATAGTACTAGCCAGGGATTCAAAAGACCAGAGTTCATAACTTCCTTTCACTCAAAATGGCCCTGTGATGGGCAAGTCACCTAAACTCTCAATGATCTAGGCAACACTCTAAAAGTTGAATAGAAATGGGTATTCTCCATCTATACCAACAAAATCCCAGGGCCAGTCCCATTATCCTCATCCCTAACATCTATGATAGACTCTGGTGCCTCCAGGTTTACAGACTTGTCTGAGCTGACTTACCTCTCTGTCATGCCCAGTGGTAAATGCAGCTATCCAGACAAAAAGAGCAAGCAGGGTTCCATTAATCCATTAAGGAAGAGACATGGACCAAGAAGGAACCTCGAGAGAACTCCTGGAGCACCCAGCAACCCTTATTTCCTCACAGTACTGGCAGCTTCGCTTCCTTTCCACCTCTACAAGTCACATTTTCCTAGCACAGTACTCACAGAGTGGGAAGGCCATCTGATTAATCAGGTGACTGTACCATTTTGGGGAGCGGCCACAAACATGTGGTAGCCTGTATGACAAGTATGCCTATTACTAAGGAGGGATAAGACTGTCTGGATCTTTGATGACAGAAGGAAAACATTTAAAAATCTGTCAAGGAGACTCACCTGGAGGTGATGGTGCCAAAATTGCCTAAATTAGCTACTTTGGGTACAAAGCAAGTATAATCATCAAAATAGAAACAGTCGTGTGAAAAGTCTTCCTCTGCCAAAAAAGAAAAAAAAAGCACAACCAACCACCCACAATTTGTGGGTTTGCTGACATAAACATTCTAGGCAGACAGGTTTCAGGACTCTTGAAATATTACAAGTTAAAACATGTAAAATATAATATAAAAACTGATCTGGAGATCAGTAAACATATAGCTCCTCACAGAATTATGTCACAAATAAACTGAAGAACTGAACTTGGATTTTGGAATCCTTTCAAATAATATTCTAAGCAAGAATTTCTTCTTTCACTTCAATTCAATTCAATCACTGGGTGAGCACCTACTCTGTACAAGCAAGGAATCCCCTGTTATTCTGATCAGTTTTGCCCTTACTACTGAGGCCTACTGCAAGGTGGTGCTATCTGAGGCTCTGTACTAACTTTTAAGGAGAACAAAATGATGGACTTATATGCCCTTTCCAAGAATTGTGAACAAGTAAATTTATACATATCTTCAAGAAGCCAGAATTCATACTACTACAATGATACTATCAGCACTTTAATTGGCCCCATAAGAAAAGACCAAACACTGACAGAAATGAATAATACACAAATAACCACAACAAGAAGGGATATGGACAAATACTAGCTATAATGGAAATGCAGATTTGAAGATCTTCCCTGCCCCTAGGCCCTTTGATTGGCTTAAGAGACTTTGATTGACTTAAGTGACTCTTGAGAACCTTCTTTAATTTGAAAGCATACTCTGCCCCCTAATAGGCTGAATGTGGTCACATAGAGCCTGTGGTAGGAGGCTTGGTTTTTAGGAATGACCACACCTTGATGCTGTGTGATTGGGCAGTGGGTCAAGAGGGTGGTTACATTCTCTGAGCCAAGAGAAAACTATATAATCCCTGATTTGAGGCTTTGCTTTGGGGCTCACTTTGAGAAGTGTTGTGTGATTTGACCAGATGAGACTCTGGGAAGCCGTTGAGAGCCCCCCGGCTTTGAAAACCCAGATGTTGATGCTTCCCTCTCTGGTAACTGTGATTTGGTATTGATATAATGGTTGGACAGTTTGGAAGCCTGTCTGTTTGATCTGTCTGTATACTCTAAAGTTCGGGGTGCTGACCTTTTTCCCCTGAACTAGGTAATATATGTTTGTTTGAATAAAAAGTAAGCTTGTTAACCCATTTTAAGTTGCTTTCCTTTACAAAAGCAGACCTAAGAACCTGTGTTGGCAGCCACTCTGGGAACGCTGGGGTGCTTGCTGCTACACTGGTACTTACTGGAAAAGCAATAGGAAGAAAAGAATCCCTTCTAAAAACATCTCATATCTGACAGGTCCACAGGTTTACAGTGGAGGTGAAAGGTAACTATAAGTATACTGTTAAGAGAAATTGTTTCTAAAAAGATATATAATCAACTACAAATAGGAGGCCAGAAAGTTAAAATTTTTTCTGAACAACTCTTAAAATATACTAAACAAACACACACACACACACACACACACACACACACACACACACACACATGGAATTTGGAAGTATTCTTTATGGCCATCTAGCCCAATCCATACATGAAAGAAATCCCCATTGTAACATACTTGAAGACATTCTCCTTGAAGACATCTAAGGAGGGGAACCTACCATCTCTCTAAGAAGCTGTTTCCCATTTGAAATAGTTCGAATTGTCAAAAAAGTTATTCCTGACAGCAAGTCTCAATTAACCCCTTTGAACTTTGTAACCAGTGAACCTGATCTTGTCCTGTGGTGCCAGACAGCACTGGTCTAGTCCTTCCTCCACATAACAGTACTACCACCTTCCTCTAGATTAAATAAACATGGCTAGCTCCCTCACCTGATCCTCCTATCACAGAAACTCAACGCCATGCTGGTTGTTCTACTCTGGATACTCTCAGATTTGCTTATCAATGTCCTTCTTAAGCAGTGCTACCCAGGATCATGTAAAATGGGCAGAATATAGTGGGAATTCAACCTTCCTCTTCTTGGAAGCTCTGACTCTCTTAATTTGGCCACATCACACTGCTCTTTCACATTAAGTTTCCTGTCCACTAAAACCTTGAGATCTGTTTTAGAACTGAAAACTATACATGATTCTAACCATCTTATACTTCTGAAAATATTTTTTATACTTGAGTATATGACTTTTATTTGTTCCTACTGAATTTTATTTTTGTAAACTTTTTCTATAAGCTTTTTTTTTTGAGGAGGGAAGACAAAGCAATTGGGGCTAAGTGACTTGCCCAAGGTCACATAGCTAGTAAGTTTTAAGCATCTGAGGCTTTGAACTCAGGTTCTCCTGACTCCAGGGCTGGTGCTCTATTCATTGTGCCATCTAGCTGCCCCTGAATTTTATTTTCTTAGATTCAACCCAGTACTCTTACCTGGCAGAACCTTTCTAGGTCCTGTTGTCCACTGAGTCATTTGCAAATCTAACAGGTATCTCAGCTGTTGTTTTATCAAAATCATTGACAAAAATATTAAACAGCACAAAACCAAGCAGAGATATCTGGAGTACTCCACTGGAAACTTCTGGTCACAATGACATTAATTATTCAAACCTACTCTTTGAGTCCAGCCATCTAACCAGTCATAAATCTAGCCGTATTACTGTGTAATCAATATTTCTCCATCTTCTCCACTAGAAGATCTTGAGATACTTCATCAAAAGTTTTCCTAAAATCTGGGTAAACTATTCATAGCATTCCCTTCATCTACTAGCTTAATAATCTCATCAAAAATAGAAAATGAAGACAGTCTGGAATGACCTGATCTTGATGAAGCCATGCTAGGTCTTTATGAGCTAGCTACAGCTGTACAACCCTGGGCAAGTCACTTAACTTGTTTGCCTCTGTTTCCTTAATCTGTAAAATGAACTAAAGAAGGAAATGGCAAATCACTTTAGTATCTTTGCCAAGAAAACCCCAAATGAGGTTACAAAGAGTTGGACATAACTGAAATAACTGAACAATAACAACTATAATGAAAGATAATTGGGAATTACCTTCTAAGCATCATCTACTCAGTCAGAGAAGCATTGTGATGGTAGATCTTCATGATAGCACTTCTTTTTCCAGATGTTCACCAACCATCTCTTTAGTGAGTCATTCTAGAATTTTCCCAGAAACCCTACCCCTGCTGGGATGACCCTCCCTTTTCTCCCAGTGTTGGGTGGTGGTGGGAACACATGTACATAAAGGAAGAAAACCATTTAGTTGCTCTTGGCTTCCCTCACCATCCTAAACTCATTCTGAGATGTAGCAATCCTAAGATTATTTTAATCAGACTATAATTTTTTTGGACAAAATTAGTACAACTTTATTTAAACTTCAATAAAATAAAATAGACAAGAGATAGTTTCATGCTGCCTGGGACGAATATATGATCCCATGGAAAAGTACCATCCCTCCTCTTCAGGTTTTAAAACCTCTCTCCTTTTCCCACTTCAATAAAAATAATTAAGTTAGAGCCTTCTTAGGGAAAAGCCTAGGGTGTGGCCTTGGTCACTCTTTCCACTCTCAGTACCTAGGGAGCCCAGAGTGGGAAAGGTGGGTACAAATAGATGACATTAAGAAAGTCAAATGTCAAAGCCAAAAGTAAAAATCACAAAGTCAAAGGCAATCAAAAATGAAAAAATACTCATCTAAAATGAAAAACTTCAAGGATCTATGAATTTATTCTTGGTTGTGGGCAGTAGTATCCTCTACTACCTAAACAAATCACAATGCTTCCCTGACTGAGTAGATGATTTTTAGGAGGTAGTTGCCAATTATCTCTCATAGTTGTTACTGTTCAGTTATTTCAGTTATGTCCAACTCTTCACGACCCCATTTGGGGTTTTCTTGGCACAGATACTGTGGTGGTTTGCCATTTCCTTCTTCAATTCATTTTACAGATTGAGGAAACTAAGACAAATGAGTTAAGTGATTTGTCCAGGGTCATACAGCTAATTCGTGTCTGAAGCTAGATTTCAACTCATGAAGATGAGTCTTCCTGATTCTAAGCCCAGTGCTCTATCCACTGTGCCACCTAGCTGCCCCCAGGAGCTATTACAACTGCAAAATTCACCACCCCTACACCCACTCCGGTGATGAGACTCCCACGACACTCAGACCATAGACATATTATACAATGTCATATTCAATGCCATTCATCCTAACAAAAGCTACGGTTTCCTCTCTGTAGAAAGTAAAATTACATCCTCTCCCTACCCTATCAGTACCACCTGGAGGAGTAACCCAATTATCCCACCTTTATCCCTTCCACTGATATTCTACGTACTCATGGCTCTTTAAGCACAATTTCGTCTTTTCTTCAGTGCTAATTCAAGGGATTAATTTTGTCTGCAAGGAATCTTACTTTGACTGGAGGTAGTCACTGTAGTTACCCATTGTCTTTTTATATTCTTAGGAGTCAAAAGCACAAGGTTAATTCAAGGCAGAAGCAATGTCGGGGATAGATGCTATATGAACCAAAGTAGTTTGAAATCAAGGTTGCTGTAACATCAAATAAATGAGGGCAAATAGATTTTTTTAAGAGAATCAATTTACTTGTCTGCTAAATTAAATATATATATATATATATATATATAGCCAATCCTATCAATTAGCTGTACCCCTCCCCAAAAATTAGGTCTCAAGTGACAAGGTAGAGAAGACATAAAAGGGAGAGAGGAGATAGCAATGCTATTCAGTGAATATTGAAGAAAGATGTCAAGGTACCAAGCATTTCTAAGTACAATAACTTTCCATTCCCCACCCCTCTCAACACCCTCCCCCAAAGAATAACACATTTGTTACCATCTAATACTTCAAAAGCATTTAAAGACCTCAAGATGAAAAACTCTAACCAAATGCAAAGTAATTGCTACTGTGTTATTAGAGTGTCCCTTAAATCATTTTAATGGTGATTAAAACGATTACACTATGTTCCTTCCCTACTTTGCAGAGTTGCTATTAGGTTTAATTCAACCTTGTACACATTAAGTTTTAATTCTCCTAGGTGAAAAGATGGATCATATGAAAATTATTATTTTGTTTAAAAGACATTTGTAAACTAAAGTATGAGCGTAAGAAAATTTCTTGTTGTTATGCACACTTCTTTTGTTGTGGTCTGTATCCATTTATCCATATCTATTTTTCTCCACTCCTAAAAAAAAAAATTGCAAGTTGACTGTTCTAGCTAACCCAGGAAGACACTGTCAACTGTCAAATCTGATTTCAAGTATATAAACAAAGTCTATCTGAGATAAGTAAGATACTGATAGACTATTTCTGCTTCTAAGTTACAAGAAACAATAGATTACTAAGAATACTATACTATCTTTAAGCTTTATTCATACACTGTTGAAATTATCACAGAAAAGACTACATTTCCTTAACTAAGGACTATCTTTTTCCTTATCAAGGCTAACTACAAATACAGTTGTGGAAATATATTGCATTAAGGAGTGGCTAGGTGGCGCCATAGTGCACAGAACACAGGGCCTAAAGTGGGGAAGACTCATCTTCCCAAATTCAAGTCCAGCCTTAGACACTTACTAGCTGTGTCTAGGCAAGTCACTTAAACCCGTTTGCCTCAGTTGCTTATTTGTAGAGAAGGAAATAGCAAACCACCCCACTATCTTTTCCAAGGAAATGCCAAAGGGTTCGGTGAAGAGCCAGACATGACTGAAAAACTACTGAATAAAATAGCACTAATACTTCAGTTATACTATAAAATATTAAGAAATAACATTTTGAAAGTATTTGCAGATCCTACACTTGATTGTATGCCATCATGGGGGGTGGGGGAGAAAATTTGAAACTCAAGGAATTGTGGAACTGAATCTTGTAAACTAAAAGTAAACAAACAAATTAATAAAGACCAAAAAATAAAAAAAAAAAAGAACATTTTACTACAGGAGAGTAGAGGGGAAGGGGAAGAGAGGGGGGATGATGGAAGGGAGGGCAGGCTTGGGGGGAGGGAAGTTGGAAGCACCCACTTTTGAAAAGGGAAAGGATCAAAGTAGAGAATAGAATAAGTGGGGTGTGGGATAGGATAGAAGGAAATATAGTCAGTCTTCCACAATATATCCACTATGGAAATGTTTTGCGTAGCTACTCATGTACAACCTATATTGAATTGCTTATCTTCCCAGTGAAGGTGGGTGACAAGGGAGGGAGGGAAAGAATCTGGAATCCAGAGTTTTAAAATCAAATGTTTAAATGTATATATATATATATATACACATATATATATATATATATATATATATATATATACACATATATGAAATACTATTATTAATACTATTTTGCATGTAATTGAGAGATAAGATGTGTAGGCATCGGGACACAGAGATTCACCTTGCCCTAATGGTAAAGTCGAAGGGAGTATGGGAGAAGATATGGGAGAGAGCAGATTGGATGAGGGGATATCTGATGGGACTGCTATTCTGGGGTGGTAGGTAGGGGGAAAATGGGGAAAAAATTGTAACTCAAAATCTGGTGGAAATGAATGATGTAAACCAGAAGTTAATAAAGCACTTGTTTAATTGAAAAAAATATATGTAAATATACACAAATTATTATTAATATTTAACATGTAACTGGGAAATGAGATATACAGGCACTGGGGCATAGAGATCCACCGTGCCCTATTGAAAAGTTGAAGGGCGAATGGGGGAAGATATGGGAGTGAGCAGATTGGGGGAGGGGATATTCAGTGGAAATGCTGTTTTGGGGTGGTGGATAGGGAAAATTGGGGAGAAAATGTGTAACTCAAAATCTTGTGGAAATGAGTGGTGTAAACTAAAAGAGAGAGAGAGAGAGAGAGAGAGAGAGAGAGAGAGAGAGAGAGAGAGAGAAATAACATTTTAAGTGTCCTAGCCTTGAAATCAATTCTTTGATTTCACTTAAGTTGAAGCCCTAATCATTCTACCTTGAATAGAAAACTAAACTGAGTCAACCTCTCGGTTTAATCAAATTAAGAGAAAGAAGTATCTCTTTGTTCCACTTGGACCAAACTAAGAGAGAATCCCTTAAACAGAGTGACTGGTTTCAGAAAGACATTTCTCCAATAATATTCTAATATTGTTGTTGTAGCTCAGTATCTGACCTTTCATGACTCCCCCTAACCCACAGCACACCAGGACCTTTTTTCCTCCATTTGATCTCTCAAAATCTGTCCAAGTTCACGTTCACTGTTTCCATGACACTATCCATCCATTTCATCTTCTGCTGTCCCTTTTCCTTTTGCCTTCAATCTTTCCCAACATCAGGTACTTTCCCAATCAATTCTGTCTTCTAATTATGTGGCCAAAGTATTTAAGCTTCAGCTTCAGTATTTCACCTTCCAATGAGTAGCCTGAATTAATTTCTAAGTATTGACTGATTTGACCGCCTTGTTGTCCAAGGGGCTCTCAAAAGTCTTCTCCAGCACATTCCAAATTGTTGGTTCTGCAGTGCTCAGCTTTCTTTACAATCCAACTCTTGCAGTCATACATTGCAACTGGAAAAATTTTGACTATACATACCTTTGTTGGTGAGGTGATGTCTCTGCTTGTTGGTATTCTGTCCTGATTTGCCATAGCTTTCCTTTCAAGAAGCAAGCATCTTTTAATTTCATGACTGCAATCACTATCTACAGTGATCTTGGAGCTCAAGAATATAAAACCTGACAGTTTCCATTTCTTCTCCCTCTTTTTGCCAGGAAGCAATGAGACTAGTTGCTAAGATCTTAGAGATTTTTTTTTTATGCTAAATTTCAAGCAAGTTTTTACACCCTTCTCTTTTACCCCCATCAATTGGCTTTCTTAATTCCTCTTCACTTTCTGCATCAGAGTGTTATCATTTGCATATCTGAGATTGTTGATATTTCTTCCAGCAATCTTAATTCTGGCTTTTGAGTCATTAATTCTGGCTTTTGAGTCATCCAACCTGGCATTTCACATGATGTACTCTGCATATAAGTTAAATAAAGTGGTAATATGCAGGTTTATCACAGGCCTTCTCCAACCTTTATCCAATCAGTCATTCCATGTTCAGTTCTAACTGTTGTTTCTTGGTGTGCATACAGGTTCTCCAGGAGACAAGTAAGGTAACCTTATACTCATTTCTTTGATGACTTGTCACATTTTGTTGTGATTCATATAGTCAAAGACTTTAGTATAGTCAATGAAGTAGAAGTGGATGTTTTTCTGGAACTCCCTTGCTTTCTCCATAATCCAGCAATTATTGGCAATTTGGTCTCTGGCAATTTGCACTTCTTGTAATTCTTGGTTGATATATTGTGGAAACCTAGCTGGCAGAATCTTAAACATAATTTTGCTGGTGTGTGAAGTGAGTGCAATTGTTTGGTAATCTGAACATTCCTTAGCATTGCTTTTCTTTAGGACTGGGATATAAACCGATCTTTTCCAATCCAGATGGTTTTCCCTACTTTATTCAATTTAAGTCTGAATTTTTCAATAAGAAGCTCATGATCTGAGCCACATTCAGTTCCAGGTCTTGTTTTAATTGACTGTGTAGAGTTTCTCTACCCTTGACTACAAAGTGTATGATCTTTCTGATTTTTAAATTGACCATCTGATGATGGCCAGGTATAGAGTTGTCTTTTGGGTTGTTGAAAAAGAGTGTTTGCTATGACCACTGAATTATCTTGACAAAACTCTATTTATTAGTCTCTGCCCTGCTTTATTTTGTACTCCCAGGGCCAAATTTGCCTGTTATTCCAATTATATTTTGATTTCCTACTTTAACATTCCAATCCTCTATGATCATCTGCCAATGTAATCTCTTTTATCACTTTACTAGTGTCCATGTGATTTTCTTGGCAAAGATGCCATTTCCTTCTCCAGCTGGTTACCTTTTGTCAGAACTCTCCACTAAGACCTGTCCATCTTGGGTCACCCTGTGTGGCATCGCTCATTCTTTCACTGAGCTATACAAACAAGTCATCTGGGGGAGAACCTTAATATTACCATTTGTAATGGGAAAAATGTTTCTTAGGACCCTGTCTGGAGTGGGATACCTCTTCCTAAGAACCTATTCCACAGGTTCTTTTCCTTAAGAGGAACTAAGTCCCTCCTTGAGACTTGATTGATTGACTGGCTCAGGTAGCTGATATGGCTATGTAGTCCCCAAAATTCTTGCTCCCTGCCAAAGAAATCTAAATTGATAGTATTACCAATACCAATTAGCTGTGTAAAAGCAAATAAACAGAGTGTATTGAATATCTTAAGGCCCAACCCTTAACACCATTTTTCCTTTTAAGTAAATTTGGTAGCTATTGTCTGCTGCCTTCCAGAAAACTCTCCTTCCTTCCTCAGTGAGTTCAATGCCTGATTGACAGTAGTTTTCTTCTCAAATCCTGACCCCATACTAGAATACTTCAATAGATAGATAGATAGATAGATAGATAGATAGATAGACAGACAGAGAGATATTCCCTGAAACACGCTAATCTCACAGCTCCACAACATATTCATTTCACATGATCTGCTCCTCAATAAAAAGATGGTGACACACTTGATCTTTCCATTACCCACAAATATACCACCCTCCATGCTCACAAACTCTTGAAATTTTCTTACATGAACACAATCTATTGCCATTCCACTTCTCCCTCTGCCTTTCATCCCCAAACCCTGTTCTTCTTCCTCTCCATGACCTTGAATCCTTCCTACTCTTCAGTTCTTACCCAGCATATCACCCCTGTCTAATCCATCTTCAAAAAACCCTCACTTGATCCATCTATCCCCACTATCATGCCATATTTCTCCTCCCTCACTTGCATAACTAAACTCCTTGAAGTCAACTACAAAAGGCATCAGTCATAAGTCTTTCCATGCCTCTTTGAAATCATCTATTTCCTCTTTTCTTACAGCATAATAGTATTTATTCCCTCATATTAACATATCACAATTTATTCAAGTGATACATATCCCCTTGGTTTCAAGTTTTTTAGACACTATGAAAAAAACTGCTATAAAAATTTTTGTACACAAAGGCTATCTTCTTTGTTCCTTGATCCCTTCTGTGTATAGACCTAGTACTAGTATATATAGGTCAAAAAGCATGTACCAATTTAGTAACATTTTGAATATAATTAAAAATTGTATCACTGTGCCTATGTTCCCATAGTCTCACCAACATTTGTCATTTTCTTTTTTTGTCATCTTTGTCATGTGATGGGTTGAACCTCAGAATTGCTTTAATTTTCATTTATCAGGGCAGCTGGCACAATGGATAGACCACTGGTCCTGGATTCAGGAGGACTTGAGTTCAAATCCGAACTCAGATACTTTCCACTTACTAGCTGTGTGATCCTGGGTAAGTTACTTAACCCTGATTGCCTCACCCCCCAAAAAATTCTTAATCTTTTTTGCCTGTTTGAATTTTACTATTTTTTCTAAATTCTATAAAGTAATCCTTTAGTAGTTTGTTTGAATAAGAAATGTAGGTAAGATTATCATTTTTACAACATTGACTTTCCAATTATTTAAATCTGTCCATTTCTGCAAACAACTGTTGGCAGTTGTATTTATATAATTCTTGTAACTACCTTAGAAGAAAGACTCCAAGGCAGCTAGGTGGCACAGTGAATAGAGCCACCAGCCCTGAAGTCAGGAGGACCTGAGTTCAAATCTGGCCTCAGACACTTAACACAAAAACTAGCCATGTGACCTTGGGCAAGTCACTTAACCCCAATTGTCCTGGAGGAGGAGGAGGAGGAGGAGGACTCCCAAGAAGAAGAAGAAGAACTCCCAGATATGTTATATATGTCATTTTAAATTAAAATTATTTTTATCTCTTTCTGCTGGGTTATATTGGTACCATCTGAATTGCTAATATATGTAGATTTATTTTATGTTCCATAGTTTTGGTTAAGTAATTAATAAATTTTATGTTAATTCTCTAGGGTTCTTTAACTATCATATCATATGCAAAAAGAATTTTGTTTCTTCTTTATGTTTATTAAAAGCACTAGAACTTCTAGTACTATGTCAAATTGAAGTAGAGACAATGAACGTACTTGTTTTACCTCTGATTTTAATGGAATGGATCTTAGTTTATTGCTGTTACATATTAATATTAATGCTAGCTTTTGGTTTTAGAAAAATATTATTTAATCAATTTTAAGGAAACATCCATTTATTCCTATGTTTTCTAGTGTTTTTAACAGAAATAAGAGGTATCACAAGTCTTTTCTGCATCAACTGATAGGATATTTTTTTGTAAATTATAATTATCAACAAAGTTATCCATGTTACAGAATTGTGAATGAAAGCTTTTGCTCAGTAGGACAGGATGCTTTTGCAAGCATCATCCTTGAACTCCATGTCTGTCCTTTAAATAGCATAAGATTGGAATTCCATGTGAATTTTTGATTTTCTGTTTTGATTAAACTATATGCTTACTTTGAAGATTTGCCACTCTCCATTACGCTTATGCTTATTTTCAGATTTTGGCATTACAAATCATTTGCTTTTCAATTTTCCTTCAAAGGGAGGCAATGTGGTACAGAAATAGCCCTGGGCCCTGGGTCAGAGGACTTACATATGAACCTCATCTTTGCCTTCCATATGATTTTGCCTATCAATCAACCTGTCCAGGTTTCCTCATTTGTAAAATAAAAGGGATAGATCATATAGATGATATCCTTTCTAACTCAAAAATCAATCCTGCTACCCTTATCCCCTGCTTATGGGAATAACTTATAGAGTAATACTTCTCTGTAATTTAATATTCAGAAATGGAGTCCCTTGCTTACATACAGAACAGTGCTCTTTGCCAAAAAAGGTCTCCATTGTTTTATTTTTCTAACTGTGGAAAAATGCTTTTCTTTTTTGAACTATGCAAAAACAACTGATTACTTTAGAGTAAGACATTTATGGCCTTTCCCCACCAATGTCAATTTAATTCTCCATCACAGAACTTAAATGTATCAGGCATTAATTAAAAATATGCAGAAATGCATATTTTTGAAATGCAACCTTTTGAACAACTGAGCATGTTTCCAAATTAAATATCCCTGTGAAAATCTAATTCCATTACTGCACAAGTTGCATAATGGATCTAGGAGGCCTAAATTTAGGGTTATGTTTACCTGATGTCAAGTTGGAACTGCCCCACCCCCCTCCATTAGCCTCACCATACCAGAAGAATGAGTGAAATCATCCCCCGCTCAGTAATCCAAAATTGTTACAGAATAAATGCCCAGAGCTGCCATCTGTTCCTACCAAACTGTTGTTTGGTTGTTTTGTGTGTGTGTTTTTTTTTTTATGGGCTTTTTTTCTCCCATTTAGGCATGAGAAGAATAGAACAGAGAAAGCAGAAAAAACCTATTTCAAATTCCAAGGAAGTAACATTTCAGTGCTATGCTAGTTAAACTGTGTAACAAAATAGTTATATGAAATATCATCACTGGTCCATTTTTTAAAGCAGGTTTTTCCAACATAAAAATAATTCTTAAAGTTACCTTTACTAAAACCTTCTCTGGTTAGTCAAAATACTTTAAACTTAATACAATAACAGACTCAAGGAATTGATGCCAAGTCAGCAAAAATTCTCTTTAGGGTCCTCCAGATTCCTGGTATGTTCCTAACTGTCTATAAACCAAATGAAGATTTTCTATTATCTTCTAGTGAGTAAAAAAAAAAAAAACCAAACACCTTATCACAATCGAAACAACCATCACCTTTTTAATGAAACTCAGAACTTTAATTTTTAATTCATTTCCTCAATGTATTTTTTTTTAAACAAAGGTCTAGTGTTCTAAGTAGGACATAAAGAAATATAGACTAAATTCCCAACATAAAATTTCTATATATTTTTTTCAATTTAGATATTTCAAGCAAGGTACAGTAAAACACAATACTGAAATTCAAGAAATGCTTGACTATTCCTTGGAGTTATAATAGACGTTTATTCAATCAATCAATAAACCAAAATTTATTAAAACACCTATTGTGTTCTAGACAATGTGTCAGAAGCTGGTAAGACAAAGATAAAAGTAATATAGTCCTTGTCCTTAAGGGTTTTAATTCTATCTGAAGAGATATGTATATGTATAAATATATACAAAGTAATTTATGGTATGGGGGAGGGAAAGAAAGGGGAGGCATTAGCAGTTTTAGGAATCAGGAAAGAAGGCAAGTGGAGTCTTCCTCAGAGCTAATATGCCTGATTTTTTTTTGGTCCTTAGAACTGATAAACTACCAGCTATGTATCCTCTGAGTTCAAGTTTAGGGTTTTATTCTGTAGGAAATCAATGGATTCTTTTGATAGGTGCTTTGTTTTCTGTGTTCAAAAAATACACAGATAAATAATAATAAGAATAATAAACTGACACTTGTGTAGCACCAGATAGATAGCCATTCCAATGCTAAGCACTTTAAAATATTGTCTGATTTTATTCTTATAACAACCCTATGAAGCTATTATTATCCCCATTTTATAGATGGAGAAATTGATGTAATCAGTTTAAGTAACTTACCCAGGGTCACACAGCTAGAAGTATGTAAGGCCAAATCTGAACTCAAGATTTCTTGACTCCAGGCCCAGAGTATCTCTATACACCATCACCTATGCCTAAATACAAACAATGGCATATACAAAGTGATTTCAAGAAGGAAAGATTAAGTTGGGGAGATTGGGAAAAGCCTAGTATAGGAAACAGCTATGCTTTGAAGTTACCCAAGAAAGGAGTAAGAGAAGAAGGGGACCTTGTGTAATGGAAAAAATTTGAATAGGCAGAGACAGGGGGGACATGACAGCCATGAGTACTGCAATGTGAACACAAAGGCTGGAGTATTTGTTCCGGGGCAGTGACTAGACCACCCTGGCTAGAGCTGCGCATATGGCTAAGGCAGTGATAATGAGGCTAATAGTTATGCCAGTCTTCATTTACACTGCACGGCAAGGTTACAAATAACTTTCTATATCTTATCTCATTTGTGTGACATAATATAGGACAGCCAGATGCTGATCATACTAGAGAAGACATTTAATGCCAGGCTGGGCAGCTTAGTCTTTATCCTAAAAATAATGAGTCATTTAACTTTCTTTCTTTTTTTAAAAATTTTAATTTTTTATTAATTTATTTATTTACTTTTACTTTAAAACATTCAATTCCACAATCCCCTGGACTTCAAATTTTCTCCCTTTCCCTCTCCTCCCCCAAGTCATTTAAGTTTCAATCATGACTCACAGAAAAATTAGATGGCCAGCACAGAAATACAGAGATCACAGAGGGTATCTAACTAATCTCTCCAATCTAGCTAAGAGTTGTCACTGTACCTGCTTGAATATCTACAAACTGAGGAAATCTACTAATAATGTCACTGTACTACTCAAATTCTCCAATAACTAGCACATTTGAGACAGTATGGCAGAGAAAGACCTGGACCATCAGAGGACTTGGGTTTGAATTCCAACTCTGATATTTACTAACTGAATTTGGACTAAGTCACAACCTCCCTGTACTTGAGTTTACCCCCTTGTGATGAGATGACTGGACAAGAAAATCTCTAAGAACATCTTCCAGCTATAGGGTCTATAAAGATATCTGATACCTGATGCATTTTTAAAATAAGAAAACCAAGTCTCATCTGCCTAATAAGGCTGAATAGGAGAGTTCAAAGTAGGAACCATAAGTATACATAAGATGAGCAATGGCTTCTTATGTTCAACTGGAGAAACTAAGATTTTAAGAGATTAGTAAGCTAGCCAATATCACATAGCTTTAATTAGTTGGTCTAGCATCAAATGAAAGGTCATATGCCATCATTTGGACCAATAGTCTACATACTTCTTTTTTTAATCTCCCATCACTGTGAATAAAAAAACTTTTAAGCAGGTATACAGAATATATGTACATTTGTTTATTTACGTTAATCTTAAATGTGTCATCACAGTATGGAGGAAACCAGAAGTTCTCAAAAACTATGCCAACAGAGCATGAGTTCTGGCAGATTATACCATGCTGGTAAAGCCTGGAGTATAGCCTGGTAACAGAACAAATCTGTTTTCCAAGAATTAGCCTTCCTAAATATGGAAAGGCACATTACTCCATAGGCTGGCCAACTGGTAATTATTTTGTTGGGGTTTTTTTTGGCTGTAGTGACAAATGAAACCGAGACAAATACAATATGGACCCCCTCAATCCTTCCATTTGGCATTGAGTGGCCAGGATGGGAAAGGGGACCACACAGTGTTTAGACTGTCAATAAACCCTAATTGTTAATTTTTTTCCTTCTAATTAACAAACATTTACAATTCTTGTAACAAATATGCATTGTCAAACAAAATAAAGAGCATGGTTATAGGCAAGAAATGAGAAAGCCAAAGATTTTCACATTATAAAGAAGTTTCACACCTTCACATTGTGTATATATTTACTAAGAAAAGAAAGGGTAGGTTCTGGACGTGGAGAATGCCAAATGACAACGCAAAAAATTAAACAACTTTTCTTTTGACAGACAGGAGAAGACTTAATATTGCTGTGGAATTATTACTGAGCCACCTATCTGCAGTCAAACAATCAATTTTTCAGATCAGAATAGGTTAAAAAAGCACAAGATTAATAATGAGGAAAAATATGAAACAATTAGAACAATTTAGCATTGAACAATTTGAATAAATAATGAGATGAAATGAACAACAAGTATGACACTGATACTAATTGTAATGATTTTTTTCAAAAGTAAAACCAATATAAACCAAATGCAACAGTAAAGACACCAAAAGAGCCTAGAAACACTTTAAATAACCAGAAAGCAAATATGTTTGACCTGACAGAGCCAAGACAACATTAGATTATAAAACTGTTCATAAAACCTTACAAAGAAGGATGATATAAGATTATGGGGTAGCATCATCTCATAAAGCAAAGAGATATAGTAGGGTAAAATCACTTTAAAGGAAAGCTTGGCAAGACATCCAATTAAGCAAAATAATATGAAGGACATTTAAAGACAAAAAATGGAAGAGGACAACAAACAAGAAATTGGGAAACATTTTTTAAAACCAGATTACAAACAGTTTTCTCCATCAAATGCAGTGAAACAATCACACCTGGGCCTTAACATCACAGGTCCAGATGCGCTCAAAAGGAAGGTGAAAACAGCTCTGAAGAGAACAAATATGGGAAAAGCAGCTGGTCAGCTGGACCAAGTGTATATAAAAGAAATCTGTGATGGAGGTGAAACAGCCATGGAAATGTTGAGAAATCAATATCCTAGATATTTGTGGGGAAAATAAATATACCAAAGTCATAAAGAAAAAAAGATCTTAAAAGTATTAATACCATAAAGAGGACCCTGAGAACATCAATAAAGAGCAACCTATATATCTACTCTCCTATCTAATCAAAATCATATGAGAATCATCCATGCTCAAATGCATCCTCACTGAGGGTTAAGTAGGGGAAAAGTAGACTTTCAATAAGTGATAGGAACTACAAAATTACCATTTCATAATTGACTTTCCAATCTAGCTAAGAGTTTGTCACTGTATATGCTTGAATATCTCCAAACTGAGGAAATCTACTAAAAATGTCATTGTACTATTCAAATTTTCCAATAACTAGCACGTTTGAGACAGTATGGCAGAAAAAGGCCTGGGCCATCAGAGGTCCAGGCCTTTTATAAGATAGATAATATAAGATTCCACTGCGCTGGTTTGCCAATTATAAAAACACATTTGATTCAGCTAAGTAAAAAATACCATTATCACAGCTATCTTTTCAAAAAGGTGTCTCCCAAAAGGTATCTCTAGTCCATACACTAAAATTATTCAAGATTCCCTGAAAGATAACAAACATAATTCTGTTCAATGTTCTTATCGTAAACATCAAGCAAGGCTAAAAACAAGGAGATGTATGCTCACCAAAGCAGTTTGCCAGTAACTTAGAGGACATCCATCTAAGTGTCCAAACTGAATAGGAATCCCTGTGGATGATCAAGTACTCTAGAAATTTATTTACATAGGATTCCATGGAGCCCCCAGAACATTGCTGAGCCTTCTAGAAGGAATTACTCAAAAGAATCTGACTTGCCTATTAATACCAGAAAGATCAAGTGGATGAAGAACATCTACTGCCCAAAATACAGCATATATTTGGATGAACTATGTACACTTGTACATGCATTTGCATCCATACAAACATACATATATACACATACATAGGAAGTCCCAAAAGCCTTAGAGCAGTTGTTGTTTTTTTTTTAAAGCAATTGGGGTTAAATAACTTGCTCAAGGTTACATGGCCAGTCATTATTTATGTGTGGGTGCTCATTTTGAGTCGTCCCAACTCCGGGCCAGCGCTCTTACTCACTGCGCCACCTAGCCGCCCCCTTAGAGCAGTTTTAAAGTATTAAAGCTCAGAATTGCCCTCAGACTTTGGGGACATGGTAGATATGTATGTACATGTGTGTGAGTAAATGTACGTATGTATATGGAAGATAGTACAGATGGACAATAAATTCTGTAGAGAATTGAACAAAAGAATGAGCTGGCTGAATTACCTTTGTGAAACAGGAGAGCTAAACTGGAGCTTTAGCAAAGCAAAGTTCCATGTTTTTAGTCCAACTTCCTATCAGAGTTGCTACATAACAGTAGAACTCTGAATGTAACATTCTCTGAAGAATTAAAAATGAATTATCACTGAAGGCAATGGAAGGAAGAATGACAGATAAAAGCAGGGTGCAACATAAAATCCAAACCTATCTGGAAGGTATTTAACACTACCCTCCCTTCCTGGGAACATTCCACTGAGAGGAAAGACCCAATCTTTTATCTTCCTCAATAGAGTAATAATTAATAATAATACTAGCATTGATATAGCACCTACTATACTCTTCACCAGTATCTCATTTGATCCTCACAGCAACTCTAGGGGGCAAGTTTCTCAGTTTCCAACAAACTGGTCCTATTTTAGGTTATAATAAAATAATGGAAAGAGGAAAAGGACTAGAATCAGAAGACCTGAGTTTAAGTCCTGATTCTTCTATGTATCATGTGGCCTCAGAGAAGTCACTTCATTCCTCTGGGCTTCAGTTTCCTCATGTACAAAATGAAGGGGTTGGATTAAATGACCTCTGAAGTTTCTTCCAGCTCTAAATATATTCATAAGAATAGGTTATCTATTCATAAGAAGATTCAGGATCTGAATGGCCATCTAGGTCAAAATGCTCCTTCCTATCTTTTGACAAAGCTACGTTTCAACAACTCCCAGGAGGGTAACTTTCTTATCAAAGATTTTCAATTCAATTTGATAAACATTTATTAAGCACCTGTTATGTGCCAGGTGCTGTGCTAAACACTGGGGATACAAAAAGAGGCAAAAGATAGTCCCTGTCCTCAAGAAGTTTACAATCTAATATGGAAATAACATGAAAATAAATATATATGAAGAAACCTACATATAGGTTTATAAGAAATAACAGAAGGAAGGCAGGGTTTTCAAACTAAACCATCATCATCATCGTCTGCAAAAATCAATTTTTTTTGTCTATAGTTATTCCTTCAATTACCTTTTATCTTATTGCTACAGCCACTATTTCTAGTAGTATATCAAATAGCAGTGTTGATAATAGTGATAACCATTGCTTTATTCAATCCAATTGAAAAGGCCAATATTTTATCCCTTTCATATATAATACTGGTTTTTAGTTTTAAAAACTTTTATCATGTTAAGGAAACATCCATTTATTCCTATTTTTTCTAGTGTTTTTATCAGAAATGGACTTTGTTATTTGTCAAAAGTTGTTTTTTTTTTCTGCGTCTATTGATATGATTATGTGATTTGGGTTTTTCTTGCTATTAATTAAATGGGATTCATACCATTTCAAACAGGCAATAGAAACACATAAACTTTGTCTTTAAAAACAGATGAATACCCTCGCTGAAGATGTTCTTGATTTATATAAAGATGAGTCTAATAAAGATTTTATGTAGATGGGAGAAAAGACATAGAGGTTACTTATTATTGATGTTCTCTCAGTGATTTTTTAGGGGTAATATTAAGGTCTGAGGTTCCCCCCCCCGCCCCGCTCAGATGAGTACTGTTCACTGAACACCTTCACTGTGATATCTAGGTGTTCCTGGTCTGATTCAGCTGCTTTTCCCATCTTTACACCCATTAGTGCCATTTCTCTTTAAGCACATGTGGAGGTGTAATATGAGAATTAAGATGTGAAGGTTCCACTGTCTTTGTTGAAAGAAACAATTAATAATAGTGACTTTTAAAAATATTTTCCATTTTCTTGTTTTTTGTCTTCTTTCCCACTTTCATCCTGAAATGCCCCTCGGATTACTTTGCTTAGTTGGATGTCTTGCCAAGGTTTTCTTTAAACTGATTTTACCCTCCACTGCTTCTTCCTGCTTTATAAGTTGATATTACTCATAATCATACATCATTCCTCTTCATAAGATTTTACAAATGAGTTTACATTCTAACCTCCTGCCTTTGGCATCCCTGCTTCTATTTCTTTCTGGCAAAGAAGTTAGAGGTTTGCTAAGTGCTTTCCAGGCTCTTTTGGTCTTTCCTTGTTGTAGTAACTAATTTACATTATGTAAATGATAATTTACAATAAAAATAATTTATAATAAGATTAACTAAAATGTATATTATTGGTTAATCTTCTAAATAAAATTACTATAGTTATTGTCAATACCTTTTCTGTTCTATTATCAATTTTTGATTGAAAACTGTTTAGTTTAGGGGGAAGTTATTTCAATTGAACACCATATCTTTTCTCATTATTTGTCCTCTTTTTTTGTTTTAATTAATTCTCACCTTAGCTTTATGAGGTAATAGTCTCATTATACAAAGGCAGCTAATTCAAGAATAACCCCCATATTAATAACAAGTCTCTTCTTGTCTGTTATAATCTAATTCATTCTTTACGGTGTTACTTGGTGTTTGTATGTTTAGTGCTTACCAGTTCTTTTCTCGAAGAAAGAATTCATCATACATAAAGGCATGAGGCTCTTATGCAATATACAAGTCTTTGGTCACTCTAAAAGTTTCTTACATAACCAGGCTTTCCCATAGATTTCTCTCCATCCTTTTTCCATCTCTATATTGAAGTCACCATCTATCAGAGTATGTGATGATTTAATTTATAGGGTCTTATCAAGTCTCTGTAAAATTTCTTTGCTACTTCATTCTATCAACTAATGTTGGTGCAATTAATTTTCATGGCATTTGAAAAATATTTGCCATTGATACCTCAATATATATAATAACCAAATATCCCCTACCTACGCATCCTATGAGACTCTTACCCATATCCTCCCATGAATCTGTCATGGACAGCCATATAATATGCTTGCTTTTTCCTGACATGTCCAGAATACCAGTGAACACTGTTCCATAATGCTCTTTTAAAAAAATAGAAATAAGAATAATGTCACAAACTTCTTGTCAAAAATATTTTCCCCTAGTTATTCTCACTTAAAAATAGTCCAGAAAGATTGCTGTTGCCTAGCACCACTGCTTTATTACTTGACATGGCATCTCAAGATGATCAGACCAATTCTGTCCTATAAATCTATCCTGTTCAAGGTCATGCCATGCCTGAGAAAGGAACAGTGTACAAATAAAACCAAGATGAGAAATATATTCTTTACTAAAATAGCAGTTTTGATAATATAGTCTTGCAAAGAAACACAAATATGCATTCTCCTTATAATTCTCCATCCTATTTCTAACAGTCCATTTGTTAGGAAAGAAAGCCATGTTCAGAGTCAAGACCAGTTTTGAAGTCCTGCCTCTGAAATATACAGGCTATGTGACTGGGAAAGTCATTTAACCTCACAGTATAGCCAGTCAACTCCCAGAGGCTGTGACTTGACAAACAAGTGTCAAACTATATTGGTGGAAGGAGCTTCCTCTTCAGGAATTCCCTATACCAATGAAATCACAGATACAGTCCAAAAATCTAAACAAACAAAAATTAGTCATTGTCAGACGTAGTCAAATGTGTTGGCTAGTTTTGCTGAACTGCTTTTTTCCTTTTTTCTTAAATCTTTGTTATAAGGTATAGCCATTCCTTATTGGGCAAGGGAAAGGGAGAAGGACATATTTGAAAATGAAGGTAATATACAAGAGTAGAGGTGGATAAAAATAAACGACCTTCGCAAATGGGTCACTAAACCAAAACCAGGTGGAGAAATGAACGTTAGAAAAGTCGCTGGGAGACAAACAACTTAAGAGATGCTGGATCTTTAATAACTAATTCATAGCCTGACAGCTATTTCCCAAGGATGCATAAAGGATAAATTTTCTGAGAAAGTTTTTCAGAGTATGTCCTAACAATTCAAGATTTTGTAGTTTTTAACAGAATTGTTTACTATGTATGGATGTGTACACACACACACACACACACACACACACACACACACACACACACAGAGTTCTTGTCCCTTGTGCTTACTTTCTTTCCATAAGCAGAATAGAAAAATACAAATGAAGTGAAAAGGAGAAGGGAAGTATTGAACGTTGAATAAAGGGATCATAAACTCCTCAGTGAAGGAATCACAAAAAAGACAAAATGAAATCAAAGGCTCAAAAGAAAAGTGGCCATCTGAAAGACATACATTGACAATATTCTATTGAAAAGGAATAGACAATTCTAAAAGGGAAGGTAGTGATTTCACCAAAGGACAGAATAAGTGGAAAGGAAAAGGGGTATTTATTTTGACAAATACTTTACCACTCAAAAAACCTTGTTTTTATTTTTTGCTTCTTTTTCTTTAAAAGAATGAACTACCAATGACAAAGCCTTTTATTAAGCCAATAATCTTTCCCTCTCCACCTATAATTTATTGGTTAAACAAATCCAGACTGTCATAGAATAGGTATTTTTAAAGCAAGGTCCACCATTACTGAAATGATATTGAAGACTCTGGGCACCACTGTAGTGCCAAATTATTCTGGGAATATGGGAATGCCAGCCTGACTGACAATTTAGCTACAGTGAAAGTGTCCAAGTACCTTTCATTCAATATAGCCTATAAAGGGCATGGGGCTGAAGGCCTTTTATTTTGCAATCTCAAGGGCAGTGCCATACCCTAATCTACTTAGGGATGTACTTTCTAATACCTAAACATACTTTATACATTTTGCATAATGTATACACAGGGGCTACTGTATACAAGAGTACCTTGGACATTCTGTTCAGAGATCTTTGCTAATACCCCCAACCCACCTCCCAACCTACCCTCTGCCTCTCTTTTCCAGGAGACAGCCTACTACAAATCAATAGGAATGTGAGGTGGTTAGGAAGGGGTTGGGGAGAGTTAGGATACTGAGACAGAGGGGAAAGTCACCCATTCATCAATCTCCTGGGGTACCAGCATCTTCTAAGGGCAGCACACTTTTAAAAAGGGAAGCTTTTCTATGTTACTGTTAGAATTTTTAAAAATCCAGCCTAATGCCAATGCATTATTTTTTCTTTAAACCATCTCCCACAGTCATTATATAGAATTTGCTTTGCCAACATGCAAAGTAAATTTATAAAATGAAATTGGCTGAAAATACCTATAATTCACATACAATTATCAGAAAATCTTACCTAAATCTTAGAAAAAATTTTCTAAAACAATGAGAGTAAGTAGGGTATAACATAATGATACCCAATACTGAATTTTTGATAAACATGAATAAAGAATATCTTATAACACAAAAAAAGTTCTGTAGAAGAGACAAATATAGAAAATAAATACAATAACAACGTCCTTCTTGAAGTAAAGGGAGTCAGTACTTGATGATCAGACCCAATCAAGACACAAGAGGCTAGCTCAAAAACCAGCTATTTACTAGAAAAATGAAGTGTATTTGGGACTGATGGGGAATAGATAAATTCTTAAGGGTCTAATTATGATGGAAATCATTGTACAGTACCTTTCCCAACTCTATTGTATCATACAAAGAATTAAACATATTTTTAGTTCTCTCCTTTCTCATCTCCATTAACCCTTGAATAATTTTTATTCCTCATTACTTAAAGATTATTGTTCCAGTTAAGCAAGTCTATTTGTTTTATAAAACTACCACAAGATCAAATTTAATAATGTTTTAATGTTAAGTGAATTGTAAAAAGTACTTTTACTTTTGGGGCTTTTATATGGGTAATGGGTGGAGATGAGGTCTAGACATGTGCATGTATCAGAACATGCAACATATTCATCCTACTGACCCAACAGGTCTCAGGAGAAGAAACAACTTGATGTGCTTATAAATCACCTATGTTTCTTGCAACTGTATTTACAGTTTAGCTAAAAATGAGCTTTAAAAACACTCACAAGGGC
This sequence comes from Gymnobelideus leadbeateri, assembly GCA_011680675.1. Taxonomy (NCBI): domain Eukaryota; kingdom Metazoa; phylum Chordata; class Mammalia; order Diprotodontia; family Petauridae; genus Gymnobelideus; species Gymnobelideus leadbeateri. The sequence continues at coordinate 439,178 of WOXC01006816.1, read as the reverse complement.
CCATTTTATTGCTAAGATGTCAATTGTGAAATGAGGAAAATAATGAAAACCAAGAGGACTTTCTGACCACCTGAAGCCCATGGCATATAAAAAACGAAGAAAAAGAAGCAGCAGCCACAGTCAACAAAATGCAACATAGCTCAAAACTAAATGCAAAAAGATACATGTTGAATGCTTTCTTTACCTTCAGGCAAGTTTATTCTCCAAATGTATAAAGACTGACTCTCCTCTGCAACCATTTCCAATGTTACTGCCCTGCATGCAAACTTCCATTTTCGCAAAAGTAGAATTAAGCAATCAAAATCTAAGAAAAACTGCCACCCACACAAGTGAATTTTTTTTAAACAAGGAGCTTGGTTAATAGCTATAGAAAATAAAACCTTAATAGACAAGAATGTGAGTCAAACAACCTTCCATGCTTTAAATATTCTTCAGGAATCTGAGCACTCCAAGTGAGCTCTCAAACCAAACTCTAATCATGATGGCTCTAAGACAAGGTCTTTCTCATTCTTCCTCACAATTTTTTCCCAGGCATGTAACAGAGAACAGTTTGAGTCGAAGCCGTTCACAGGGTTCATTTTCAGCTACAACAACCTGTAATTACTGAAATGAAGGTAGACGGCTGGGTAAAGGACACAATATTTAAGATGTAATGTAAGCCTACATATATTCTCCCTATGAAGGAGAATGGATTCAATACTATGGAGGCTGTATTTAAGACTATGCCTCACTCAGAGCAGGGGAAAAAAGAGGTGAAAAGACTTTAAAATCCAAACCCTACTATATACCTCATAAATCCAGAAATAAATGGTATTGGACTAAAAAGAAACAAATAAAATTCTTCCAGTTAAGCTTCTGGTGGTTACTGCATGCTTGCAAATTGCAGACTACTGTTCTTCTCCCTAGGCAAGTTCACTTTTATCTAAATTCCCACAGTACCCTGTTGCTATCCCTTGTAACCAAAAGCTGAATACAGTGGATTAGAAATCATTCCATAGAAAGAATAAAAGAAGCTTACCACAGATCAGCCAGAAGTACATTTTCCCGTCTCTCTCATTTCGCATGCTCTCTTACATTCAGTAACACAAATGAGGAAGCTCAAGCCTTTCACTTAGCTTCTGGCAGAGGGAGTGGGTGTAACTCATTAAGCTTCATGCAATGATGAATCTGGTCATTTGGGTGTGTTGGAAAGACTGTTTCTCTTCTCCACCCACTCCCACCTCCCCCCTCCCTCTTCCCCTGCCTCCTCTAGTTTTTCCCCTTAGGCATTCTCACCTAGGAGAACTCAGGCTTCCTGTCACTTAGAGTCTCAGTCCCTCATTCCTCTTATCTACAGTGAGACTCCTACCTGGGTCTTATTTATACATTTTAGATGAACCACACTTTCCCATATAGTGTGACACTTAACAAGAGCACAGGCATAAGACAGATTCTGAGAGAATCACAAAGCAAGAAAACTATAATATGGTTTTAGAGAATAAAAAGTTGTAAATTCCTTAGGAGAAGAGAAGTAATTTAGCCAATCAATATAACATTCTACTGATATTAAGGCTATTAAAAATGAGATGACTGATAACAAAGATCAAATATTTATTTCAATCTCTGTACTGTACTACATACAGAATTAAAGGAAAGAAACTAAACTAGATTTACTGCTTAAGGAGTTAACAAAAGCTCTAAAAAAATATTCCCAATGGAGAGGAAGCAAGCATTTATTAAGTGTCTACCATGTGCCAGGCTCTGTGCTAAGTGCTTTATACTATCACATTTAATCCTTACAACAATACTGTGAGGTAGGGGCTATTATATTCATTTTAGAGATGAGAAAACTAAGACAGAAAGAGGTTAAGTGACTTACCCAGAGTCACATAGCTTCTCAGTATCTGAGGCCATATTTGAACTCCAGTCTTCCTGATACCATAAGCCCAGTGTTCTTATCTACTGAGCCACCTAGGTACCTCTTTATCCCATTGTCCTAATTGCATAAGCATGGATATTGGATGAAAACCTCAAAATTACTAAATCATTTCCCAATACCTTATATGGGGCAAAATTTATTTAAAGATCATCAACAGCATCAGAAACTTCACCTAAGGAAAAATAAATAAATAGGGTACTGCATCAAACACAATCACACCCTTCACAGATGAATCTGATAGATTAATAGAGAATTAATACTTAATACCTCCTCTAAAGATTTCCTCTGATGCCTCAATGTAGAGATGACCCTGAGTTTTCAAAGACTATGGCAATAGCGTACAAGTTCTAGCAAATCCTACTAAACAGGAAGGGGGAGAATGAACTTGGCAACAGAGGGAGCACAGCTAAATTAGGTGAGGTTCATTACCAGACAAGGGAGGGAATGATAGATTTTTTTACGTCAACCACTCACACACTTTCTCTTAAGTCACAGAGACATTATCTACATCTAAGGTGTACTTACTACAACAAAATCAAGGGATCTTTGAAGCATTAAAGTGTCACGGCTGACAAGCCAGCATTTATGTAATACTCACAAAACTAGTATATACCAGTATATACATTCTATTGAAAGTACTTTCCTCAAAGAGCCACAAAAAAAAAAAAAAAGATAAGCTAGTGTTACATGATAGGCAGCTAGGTGGCATAGTGGATAGAATACCCCAGGGCCTGGAGTCAGGAAGACCTGGGTGAAAAATCCAGCCTCAGATACTTACTAGCTGTGTGACTTTGGGGACATCATTTAAACCTGTTTGCCTCACTGTATTCATCCATAAAATGAGCTGGAGATGAAAATGGCAAACCACTTTAGTATCATGGCCAAGAAAACACTAAATGGGGTGACAAAGAATCAAACACAACTGAAACAACTGAACAACAAGATTAATAAAATCACTAAAATTTTCCTAAAATTACTAACATGAGCTATCTTCTTTTTTTTCTTTCTTTTTTTTTTTTTCGGAGGGCAATTGGGGTTAAGTAACTTGCCCAAGGTCACACAGCTAGGTTTTTGTTTGTGTGTGTTAAGTGTCTGAGGCCGGATCCGAACTCAGGTCCTTCTGACTCCAGGGCCAGCACTCTACTCACTGCGCCACCTAGCTGCCCCAATGAGCTATCTTCTTGAGAACAATTTCCATCTTTGAATCTGGTTCTTCAGCTCCCACCTAGAAGGCCCTGGGCTCCTGATTAGGGACTATTTACTATATCTTATCCAACTCAGCCTTTCCAAGTATCTCTCTGACCATCTTCATGCCATGCTGTCCCTCCCCCAAACTCCTCCCCGTCCCCCTCAATTTCCATTTCCAGCCACAGGAATATCAATCAAATCAACACTACCACTACTTGAAAGATGTGCCAATCAATTACCCTATGACTCCACTTACCATCTTTGGCAAAAAAACACTCCTCTCTGACCACTATTCCATTATTTGAATACTCAGTCCTTAGCACAATGCCTGACACAAAGTAATGTGCCATACACTTGAGTGCTTTTCCATTTCAAATATAAATTCATTCATTCATTGACATTAAGCTGATTCTTCCTTCTCACTCACGTCCCATGCCAATCAATTGCCATATATTCCAACATCTCTTGAAACCAAACCCTTCTCTTCAATACTTCTTTAGCTCAGATGCTCCTCACTTCCTGCGTAGACTAAAGCTACAGCTTCTTAATTGGTATCTGTGCTCCTAGTCTTTTTCCTCCAAATTTCATTCTCACAACAGCTGCCAAATTGATATTCCTAAAATGCAGGATTAAATACATCACTCCCCTATTCATGAGGCCTATATGATTCTTTATTGTTCAAAGACAAGGTCCAGGCCCCTAATTCAGGAGATGTAGTCACAGAAGGCACAGAATGTAATCACAAAGTGGTAAAGAAGTGGTGAAGTATAAAGATGGGTATATGTATATATACATATGTATATGTATATATATATATGTATATATATATATATATATATATATTGACGCCTTTATGAGATGCAAATATTTCTCTTGGTCAAGAAGAGAATGATATAATTGACTGGGCAAACAAATTAACCATTCTGAGTGGTTTAAATAAGATCTAGACATTTTCCGGTCCTTCCAGGGCAGGAAAATTTGTCTCTCCTCCCACCCCTAGCCCACTTCCCTCCACATCTTTCACGTAGCTTTGAGAAGATACTGGACCAGTAGGTGATGTTGTATCCAGTGGTAAACACACCATACAGATGCAGATGCAAAGAGATGAAAACCCAAGGAAGGAAGCAGCTGCAATCCATGTGTTTCCTGGCAGCAGAGAAGAGAGTTGGAGTATGGAGACAAGCAGATTATGGGAACTTGGCTAAGTGGACACTATACCCAAAGAAAGCTATGTGAGGACTCTACAAAGAAAGAGCATTTCCACATGCCTGCAATGCTCTTCTCTCAGAAGCCCTCACTCTTTTTAGAGCCCAGCTCATATGCTATGAGACCTTTCCATATCCCCTCCTTCAACTGTTACTGCCTCTCCCATCCCCTAAAATTAATTTATATATATATATATATATATATGTATATATATTATTTATTTTGTATCTATTTAACTGTGCTCGTGAAGTATCCCTTCAGGAAAACGTGAATTCCTAAAGTGTATGGACTTTTAAAAAAAATATCATATCCCCAGTGCCTAACATAGTTCTTGGTACAAAGTAGGCATTTAATAAAATAATTGTTGAGTTAAATCAAGTTGTCAAAGTGTAGTAGGGGGTTGGATCAGAGAGCTTCCCACAGAGCTGGGCATACAAGCTTTGGGTACATGGGGAGGAACACATTGTTCTAGACTAGAGAGAGAAGGAGCCATACCAAAGAGGACTGTTGACTGAGTTGCCCACTCTCTGTGCCAAGGAGTGAGAAGAAACAGTTTCTAGTCTTTTTTTTTTTAAAACATCCTCTTTGCTAGCACATAACTACTGCAAATTTTCCCTTGGATTTTCCAAAATAAATGGAGGAGATTTCCCCCCTTATCCCCACCCCAATAGGAGCTATGGCAGCTACATGTGCGTGGAAGCAAGAACGTCTGTAGGCATAGGTGAGTCAGACACTTGATCAGAAATCTGTAACTGCCTCTTCCACTTTGTGTTACTTTCCCTGAGCACAGGTTGCTGAACAGGGCTTGCTTAAATGATGAAAGTTTCCAGTTCTAGCAATAACAGTTGAGTTTGAAAGGCTGGTCATTCCTGAGTAGTAATTGTCAGCAAGGGTACTTCCTGCAACTCTGCAATTTTTCCATGGAGGAAAGAACCATTGTTGGGACTGTGCTAGAATATGAAAGCCAAAGTCAAAAGACCTCAACCATGGGAATGCTGCATGGACAGCACAAACTGAAAATAAAATGAAATATGTCTAGCAATCCCACAACTCTCCTGCAAGTTTCCTACTTCCAGAACTAGGAAAGAAGTGACAGGTTATATGTTTCATTGTGTTAACTTAAACTTGTGAATCTTTTGTAATAAGCCTTTCTTTTGTGGTAATAGATATACAAATAACTATCCTGTACCTGATATCTATCAGTTGGTACAGTGACTAACATTTCTATTTTTCCTCCCAGTTCCTCTACAAAAAAAGATGGTAATGGAGTAGTGAGATTAAAGTGATCTGCTTCTGCTCTCCAGCCCTTCCTTTTTCCCCCTCACTTAGATCCTTTTCTTTCTTTCATCTCTCCTCTCCCATCCCACCTGGACCCATGCTCTGACATTCAAATTTCTTTGGCTTATGACTCTTCCCTCAAGAACTTCTCCCCATTAAGTATGTCTCACTTTTCCCTGTTCCCATGTCCTGTGCAGTTTGTTTTGCTACACCAAATCATGAAGGTGCCTATATATTCAGCTCTTTTTTGTCTAGTTGAGGTAAGAGTGAGGTTCATGTGGTCCAAACTTAAACACAAACACACAAACACACACACACACACACACACACACACACACACACTCTTTCATGTTTATATACTTTTATTCTCACTAACAAGATTAGGACAAATAGTTAAGTTCCACCCCATGGGTCTTCCTCCTTTATTCTCCTGTGTATTCTTTTCCTCTTCCCTTTTCTTACTCTATTAAGATCATCAAAACAAAAGAGATCAACACCCAGATCCTCTCTCTTATTCAAGACCTCTATGACCCAGGAAGTCATTAAAACTCTGAAAGCATATTTGCATATTCTCCTCTTAAAATAGAAACCTTTGTCATTACATAGCCCCTCCAATTATCTCAAATATCTTTATTTTCTACATTTCTCTCAACTCCTGTGATTATATTTCAAAGCTACTACCTAATTCTAATATTTTTATCAGAAATGCTTGAAACTCCTCTGTCCCATTAAAGATCTGTTTTTCCCCTTGTAGGATTTATACCAGTTTTTGCAAAGGAATTTATTAGTTGCAAGCCTTTATCTTTTGCCTTTTGGAATATCAGATTTCAATACTGAAGTCAGTCAACAAGCATTTATCAAGTGATTACTTTGTTTCAGGTATTGAGCTAATAGCTAGGAATTCAAAGAAAGGCAGAAGAACAATCTCTTCCATTCTAATGAATGAGACAAGATGCAAATAATGACAGCCTTAGAAACTATGTAGTTTATGAATGGAAGATAATTTCTGAGAAAAGGACTAGCAGCAGTCCAAGTGGGAGGTGGGAGAAGAGGGGAAAGAGGATGTAATGCCATGCACAGAAGCTTTCCAGAAGAATACTACTGTGAACAGCTTTTAAGATTCTGATTTACACAGTACAGTGAATACTCTATTCCATAAAAAATCAAAGCAAAACTTTCACAGAAAATCAAGCTACAGCATTCACAATATTACAACTTATCACAGCACAGCTTATCATTAAAATGGCCACATAGTTTTCACCAAAGTAGTCACAATATTTAGAACAAAGAACAATCATCTCAAAATACAATAGTCAAAGTCTTCCACTCATGGGGCAAAGACTTCCACTTATAAGGGGGCACTCTTAAGTTAACTCAATCAGTCACTTATTCAGCAAAGTCTTCCACTCATAGGGCAAAGTCTTGATTAACTCAATCAGTCACTTATTCATCAATCAATTAGTAAGTATCACAAACAAAACTCTCCACCCCTGGGTCACTAGTAAACTACAATTTCATCATTACTCAGTACCCAGGGAGAGGTCTTTCCATCTTGACTTGGAGCTGGTTCTCAGATTCCCTGGATCCCCTTCCATGGTCCCAGATTCTACCTGGATTCACCAGACTGTCACCTGGGTGCAACGGCAGACAGCTCCCAGTTCCTTGTCCAGCTCTCTGGGTAGGTACTGCTCCACACTGAAGTTCACAGGGTCTGGTCCACGTCAGATCCTTCAAAATTTCTGCTTCAGGGAATTCAAGGCTCAACCAAGCCACAGAGTCTCAGCATCCTACTCATGCTTCCTCAGTCACCTGGGCTCCTGGATCCTGGCTCCAGGCTCCTGTTCAGAAGAATCTCCACCAACACAAGGTCTCAGGAAATTCTGGCTCAGTTCTCAATTCTCTCTTCTCTAGCTGCTCTGCCACAAGATGCTGGTCCCAGGAAAAATTCTGTGTCTCTCTGGGGCTTTTCTTATATACACACACAACATTAACTTCCTGTTTCAGCCAACTTCTTCCTGTTGCATCAGTAACAGGAGACAGGAGTTCATACCTTCTGTTTCCCCAAAACAGAGGCTTGGTCAGTTACTAAGTGCTAAGTACCTGGTACCTTTGCCAACACAAAGGGATCTTCAAACTCAAATTATGTTACCATTAAAGAGGAATAGGTAAGGACCACCTACAGAAGGTGGGATTTGAGCAGAATCTTGAAGGAATTCAGGGAAGCAAGTAGACTTAGGTAAGGAAGGAGAGCATTCCAGAAATGGGAAATAGACAATGAAAAAGGCTGCAAAAGGAGTGCCAATATGTGAGGAATAGCAAAAAAAGCTGGTGGAGTTGGATTACAGAGTATCTGGGAGATGGCAGGGGAAGAAAGTTATAAGAAGACTAGAAAGTTAGGAAGGGACTAAGCTGTGAAGAGATTTAGACTGAAAGCAAAGAACTTAAAATTTTATCCTGTAGGTAATAATCACTGGAATTTATTGAGTGGAAAGATGGGCTTGATAGGATCAGATCTGTGCCTTACAAAATCATTTTGGCAGCTGAGTGGAGAATAGAATAGAGCATGGAAAGACCTAAGGTAGGGAGAGTAATTATGAGGTTACTGCAATAGTCAAGGCAAGAGGTGACACAGGCATGTACTGGGATGCTGACTGTGTGAGCAGACAGATGGGGACACACACAAGAAAGGTTTTGAAAATAGAAATGACAAAGGATTGAATATTCGGAATGAGGGAGAAGAATGAGTCAAGGATAATTATTACTGAAGCTTTGACCCTAGGTGATAATGCAGATAGAATTGGCCTTAAAAGTAATAAGAATGTAAGGAAGAAGAGGTTTGAAAAGAAAGATGAGTTCTTTGGGAATCTGGGGTATGTTAACTCTGAAATGCCTATAGGATCCCCAATACATGATGTCCAAAAGCATTAGGTAATGTGAGATTAAAGCTCAGGAAAGAGATTAGGAAAGAATATTTAGAACAGGGATTCAGGGGTGGAGCCAAGATGGCAGAGTAGAAGCAGCACATCCAAGGCTCTCTCCCCCTAGATCACATCCAAACTATGTAAAAGGGGACTCTGAACAACTTCTGGAGCCCCAGCACACACAGAACAACACAGAGAAGCTAACCTCCCACTGAGGACAGCCCAGCAGCCCTGCAAGAAGGACCAGCACAGCACTCTAGGAGCCAGCAGTGCAGCACGCAGCCTGCGGAGAGCCGAGCCCAGGCCCTCCTGAGCTGTGGTTTTAGCCCCAGGGCGGCCAAGCCAGCAGCTGGCTGGAGGGACCCCAGAACACCAGCAACTGTGGCGATTCCAGAATTGTCAACACAGACATGCCTAGGACAAAGTGAGAGGTGAGTGCCCTATGGACTTTGGGACCAGTACTTGGGGAACGAGTCGGCTTCCTCCCCTAGGGGCTAGAAGCCACTGAGGAGACATGCCATTTTGTAGTTTTCAGAGGCAACTCCAGCTCCTGGCCTTCGAACTGTAGGGAGATCCAGGGATCAGTCTTGGGGGTAATCACTTTTGCTTTAACCTCCCTGGATCTGGATTGTGATCTGGGGTGGAGGTCATGGGTGGGTTTCCAGTTTGCCAGAAACAGAAGTTGTCCCGACACGTTCGGGATGAAAGTTCCCCTGTCTGGCGGCAAAGCCATAGTGTGGCAACAAGCTCAAAAGTCAAGTAATTAGGTGGCAACATGCCAAGGCAAAGGAAACAAATTAAACAGAAAAATGAAACATTAGACTCCTATTTTGGGGGCAAAGAGGATAGAGGCATGGAACAGGAAGAGGACTGTGAAGTCAGAAATCCTGCTCCAAAAGCCCCAAAGGAAAATATCAGCGGGTCACAGGCCATAGAGGACCTTAAGAAGAACGTTAAAAATCAAATCAAAGAAGTGGAGGAAAAATTGGGAAGAGAAATGAGAAGGATGCAGGAAAAGTATGAAATGAGGGTCAACAGCCTGACTGAGGAAAACAACACCTTAAAAAATAGACTAGCTCAAATGGCAAAGGCAGCCCAAAAGGGCAATGAGGAGAAGAATGCCTTAAAAAGCCAAATTTGCCAGATGGAAAAAGAATCTCAAAAGCTCACTGAGGGGATTCATTCCTTCAGAGTTAGACTGGAGCAAATGGAAGCTAGTGACTTTATGAGAAATCAAGATGCTGTTAAGCAGATCCAAACAAATGAATGATTAGAAGGCAATGTGAAATATTTCATGGGAAAAACCACTGACCTGGAAAATAGATCCAGGAGAGACAATTTAAAAATTATTGGTCTACCTGAAAGCCATGATCAAAGAACCTAGAAATCACCCTTCAAGAAATTCTCAAGGAAAACTGCCCTGATGTTTTAGATCCAGAGGGCAAAATAGAGGTTGAAAGAATCCACCGATCACCTCCTGAAAAAGATCCCAAAAAGAAAACTCCCAGGAATATTATAGCCAGGTTCCAGAATCCCCAGATCAAGGAGAAAATACTACAAGCAGCCAGGAAGAAACAATTTCAATATTGTGGAAACCCAATCAGAATAGCCCAGGACCTGGTAGCTTCTACACTGAGGGATCGAAGGGCATGGAATATGATATTCCAGAGGGCAAAAGAGCTGGGACTGAACCCAAGGTTCACCTACCCAGCAAAACTGAGTATTTTGTTTCAGGGGAAAATATGGTCATTCAGTGGAATAGAGGACTTTCAAGCATTCTTGAGGAAAAAACCAGAGTTGAATAGAAAATCTGACATCCAGACACAAGAAGGAAGAGATGCCTGAGAAGGTAATCAGGGAAAAGAAATCAAAAGGAACTTATCAAAGTTAACCTATTTACATTCCTACATGGAAAAACAATAACTGTGACTGATGATATCTTTCTCACTATGAAAATAATGGAAGAAGGGGGTGTGGTCATATGAATACATATATGAATGTCTGTATATATGTTTACAGTTATACATGGATAGAGGGCATAGGTTGAATTTGTTGGGAAGGGATGATACTTAAGGGGTGAAATTATGAGGAGAGAGAGGAAAGTGGCAAGAGGAGATGAGGAAAGACAGGGTAGGGCAAACTATCTCATGTAGAAGAAGCAAGGGGAAGTGGCTGCAGGGGAGGGGAAGAATAGGAAGGCAAAAAGGCAAAACCACATTCTCACTGAATTTGGTTCAGGGAGAGAATGACATACATACTAAATGGGATATCTCAACCGGCAGCAGAATAGGGGGAAAGGGGATGAGAGGGGGGATGATGGATGGGAGGGCATTCTTGGGGGGAGGAGAGGTTGGAAGTACCCACTATAGAAGAGGGACAGGATCAAGTAGAGAATGGACCAGGTGGGGGGTGGGATGGGTGGGAGGGAATTGTAAGCAGCCTTGTACAATATATCTACTATGGTAATGTTTTGCATAGCTAGACATGTACAACATATACTGAATTACTTATCTTCCCAGAGGGAATGGGTGACAAGGGAGGAAGGGAATGGATGTGAAATTCGAGGTCTTAAAATTAAATGTTTCAAATATATATAAATACTATTATTAATACTCTTTTGCATGTAATTGGGAGATAAGATGTGCAGGCATTGGGGCACAGAGACTCACCTTGCTCTAAGGGAAAAGTCGAAGGGGGTATGGGAGAAGATATGGGAGAGAGCAGGATGGAGGAAGTGATATCTTGTGGGACTGCTATTCTGGGATGGTGGGTAGGGGAAAAATGGGGAAAAACAAAAATTGTAACTCAAAATCTGGCGGAAATGAATGATGTAAAACAGAAGTTAATAAAGCATTTGTTTAAAAAAAAAGAATTGGGATTCATCTGCATAGAGATGATAGCTCAATCCATGGGAACTGATGAGATCATCAAGGGAGGAAGAACAGGGGGAAAGGCCCAAGCCAGACACACTCACTATTAGTGTGTGTGACAAGGATGAAAATCCAACAGAAGAGACAAAGAAGACAGGTGAAGAAGGGAGGGAGGGAGGAGAAGAGAGAGAGAGAGATGCAAAAAAAATCCAAAGAAGAGAGAGTACCCAGAAGGAGAGAATGGTCAACAATATCAAATGCTACAGAGGGACTGAGAAGGAAAAGTAAGAAGGAAAGCACTGGTAACACTGGAGAAACAAGCAATGGGAAGCAAAGAGCATCCCCTCTACCATGGCCAGAGAGTTGGTAAGAATAAGTGAAAGCACAACCAGTATTGGAATGGGTGGGCAATGATGATGCACTATCACCATGAAGGAGCCAGGACTCAGTGAGTAGCAGAAATGAGAGAGAAAAAGGTTCAAGATGAGAAAAGGGTTGTTAATTATGGGCAGGCATTCCAGAGAGCACAGATCTGGAAAAGAACATAATACTGGGTTGGTTTGTTTTGTTGTTGTTGTTGTTGTTGTTGGAGGGGGGAAGCTAGAGCAATTGGGGTTAAGTAACTTGCCCAACGTCATATGTCTAGTTTTTGTGTTAAGTGACTGAGGCTGGACTTGAACTTAGATCCTCCTGACTCCAGGGTCAGTGCTCTATTCACTATGCCACCTAGCTGTCCCCATAATATTGTTGAAAGAGATGGATGTGAGGGAGTAGGCAGGGGGAAGATGGGAAATAGAGTTTGTACATTAGCAATGGGGGGGTTCAGAATCATTGGGATGGAGAATGGGGAGATGATGCAAAACAAATATGCTGAATAATGAATAACAAGACTTCTCTCCTTTATATTGGTAGCTGTCAAGTCTTGTGTGATCCTTCCTGTCTGTCACTCCTTGGTAATTGAAAACTTTCTTTTGGGGTTGCTTGTAGTATTTTTACATTGGCCTAGAAACTCCAGATTTTGGCTATAAAATCTCTGAGAGTCTCCATTTTGGAGTTTCTTTCAGGGGGTGATTAGTGAATTCTTTCTATTTTTACTTTGCCTTCTAGTTCTAATAGGACAGCAGTTTTATTTATTAAATCATGGTATTCAGGCTTTTTTTTTGGTCATACTTTTCAGGGGAAAGGAAAGGAAGAAATAAATATTATATTAAGCATCTACTATGTGCCAGGCACTAAGCTGAGTATTTTTTTAAACAAATATCTCCTCTGAACCTTAGAACACTTGGATATATGTATTATCACTATCCTCGTTATCATCTTTTTTTTTTTTAACAATTAAGCAAACTGAGGCAGACAGAGAAGTTAAGTGATTTGCCAAGGATCACACAGTGACATGTTAAGGCCAGAATTGAATTCAGGTTCAACCCTGCATGCCATCAATTTCATCTAGCTGACTCATGCAGATTTTTAGATTATCTGTCCTTGACCCATTTTCTAAATTAGTTGCTTCTGATAGGAGAAACCATCTTTTTTTTTTTTTCAGTGTTTTGATTTGGTTCTAATGTTTTTTCCTATGAAATCTCTTATTTCTTTCTGGTTCATTTTAACTTTCAGAGTATCCTATTACCCGAAATAAGTTAATTTATCACTTTGTGTCCTAAGACATTTATTATCCTTCCAATTCTTGCTTCCATTACCCTTCGTTTCATTTATAATTACATTTTGCATCTTGTTTCATTTTTCCCAGGTATTCTATGAATAGTGATATTTCTGGAGCCTCATCTGAGCTCTCAAGTCCCCTGTTCCCAGGCACTGTGATGGAGGCTTTAATTGTCAATGAAATGTGCCTAATCATCACTGGCTAATTTTTGTCTTGTTTGTCTGCCCTCGAGCTAGCTTTTCTGGTGGACCCCTTTCTGGCTTTCAGCTTGTTGTCCTGTTCTAGATAAAGGTAATTACTGAAGATGTTCTTTGTATTTCTTGAATAGTATTTGGCCTGGTAGGCTAACCCCTAATTTTTTTGAAGGGACCCTATCAATTCTTTTCAGGAGACCCTAAAAATAAGCCATGCCTAAACTTTATTTAGATTTTCCCTCAGATAGGGGCAGCATGGGATAAGTAGCCATAGAGAGCAAAAAATGTCTGAATACTCTCTCTATGGGTTGAATTCCCCCAGGACTGAATGGGTCTTTGTGGCAGAAGACCCAGGGACTCTTTGTGATTAGGGGTCACGAGGGACACTGGTAATAATGGCAAAACTATGACTCTTCCAAAATGTTCCTTCATATCAATTTTTTTTAACAGCAAAAGAAAAACTTAAGTTACAAAGCATGTCATCACTATTTCCATAGAGAGGCAGTTTGTTATACTGAATTTGGAATCTGAAAACTGAAGTTCAAATTCCACATTTAACATTTCCCTGGCATAAACTTAAAATTGCTAGGCTTTGGGTTCTTCATCTTTAAAATTAGGGAACTGGGGGGCGGAGCCAAGATGGCGGAGTAGAAACAGCTCATCCAAGCCACTCTGCCCCCACATTCCCCCCAAACGATGTAAAAGGGGACTCTGAACAACTTCTGGAGCCCCAGCACCCACAGAACGACACACAGAAGCTAAACTCCCGCTGAGGACAGCCCAGCAGCCCTGCAGGAAGGACCAGTGCAGTGGTCTGGGACCTGGCAGCGTGCAGCGCGCAGAGCGCAGGAGCCCAGCGGAGCCCAGGTCCGCGTGAGCCGAGGTTTTAGCCCCAGGGAGGCAGGGCCAGCAGCCAGCTGGAGGAACCCCAGAACACCAGGAGCTGTGGCAACTCCAGAATTATCAACATAGACTTGCCTGGGACAAAGTAAGAGGTTAGTGTCCTATGGACTTTGGGACTGGTATTAGGGAATACGTCGGCTCCCTCCCCTGGGGGCTAGAAGCCGCTGAGGACAAACACCATTTTGTAGTTTTCAGAGGCAGTGCCCGCTCCCAGCCTGCAAATTTGTAGGGAGATCCAGCGATCAGTCTTGGGGGTAATCGCTCTTGCTTTAACCTCCCTGGATCTGGATTGTGATCTAGGGTGGAAGTCGTGGGTGGGTTTACAGCTTGCCATAAACGGAAGTTGCCCCCCACACATTCGGGATGAAAATTCCTCTATCTGGCCTTAAAGCCATAGTGTGGCAACAAGCCCAAAAGTCAAGTAATTAAGTGGCAACATGCCAAGGCAAAGGAAACAGAAAAATGCAACCCTAGACTCCTATTTTGGGGGCATAGAGCAGGAAAAGGACTGTGAGGTCAGAAGTCCTGCTCCAAAAGCCCCAGGGGAAAACATGAGCGGGTTGCAGGCCATAGAGGACCTTAAGAAGGACTTTAAAAATCAAATAAGAGAAGTGGAGGAAAAATTGGAAAGAGAAATGAGAAGGATGCAGGAAAAGTATGAAATGAGGGTCAACAGCCTGACTGAGGAAAACAACACCTTAAAAAACAGACTGACTCAAATGGCAAAGGAGGCCCAAAAGGGCAATGAGGAGAAGAATGCCTTAAAAAGTCGAATTTGCCAGATGGAAAAAGAATCTCAAAAGTTCACTGAGGAGATTCATTCCTTCAGAGTGAGACTGGAGCAAATGGAAGCTAATGACTTTATGAGAAATCAAGATGCTGTTAAGCAGATCCAAACAAATGAAAGATTAGAAGGCAATGTGAAATATCTCATGGGAAAAACCACTGACCTGGAAAATAGATCCAGGAGAGACAATTTAAAAATTATTGGACTACCTGAAAGCCATGATCAAAGAAAGAACCTAGAAATCACCCTTCAAGAAATTCTCAAGGAAAATGCCCTGATGTTTTAGATCCAGAGGGCAAAATAGAGGTTGAAAGAATCCACAGATCACCTCCTGAAAAAGATCCCAAAAAGAAAACTCCCAGGAATATTATAGCCAGGTTCCAGAATCCCCAGATCAAGGAGAAAATACTACAAGCAGCCAGGAAGAAACAATTTCAATATTGTGGAAACACAATCAGAATAGCCCAGGACCTGGCAGCTTCTACACTGAGGGATCGAAGGGCATGGAATATGATATTCCAGAGGGCAAAAGAACTGGGAATGAACCCAAGGGTCACCTACCCAGCAAAACTGAGTATTTTGTTTCAGGGGAAAATATGGTCATTCAGTGGAATAGAGGACTTTCAAGCATTCTTGAGGAAAAAACCAGAATTGAATAGAAAATTTGACATCCAGACACAAGAAGGAAGAGATGCCTGAGAAGGTAATCAGGGAAAAGAAATCAAAAGGAACTTATCAAAGTTGAACTATTTACATTCCTATATGGAAAAGCAATAACTGTGACTGATGATATCTTTCTCACTATGAAAATAATGGAAGAAGGGGGTGTGGTCATATGAATACATATGTGAATGTGTGTGTATATGGTTACAGTTATATATGGATAGAGGGCATAGGTTGAATTTGTTGGGAAGGGAGAATACTCAAGGGATGAAATTATGAGGTGAGAGAGGAAAGTGGCAAGAGGAGATGGGGAGAGACAGGGTAGGGTAAACTATCCCATGTAGAAGAAGCAAGGGGAAGTGGTTGCAAAGGAGGGGGAGAATAAGGAAGGCTAAAAAGGCAAAACCACATTCACATTGAATTTGGTTCAGGGAGAAAATGACATACATACTAAATGGGATATCTCAACCTGCAGCAGGATAGGGGGAAGGGGGATGAGAGGAGAGATGATGGATGGGAGGGCATCCTTGGGGTGAGGGGAGGTTGGAAGTACCCACTATAGAAGAGGGACAGGATCATGTAGGGAATGGACCAGGTGGGGGGTGGGATGAGTGGGAGGGAATTATAAGCAGCCTTGTACAATATATCTACTATGATAATATTTTGCATAGCTAGACATGTACAGCATATACTGAATTACTTATCTCCCAAGAGGGAATGGGTGACAAGGGAGGAAGGAAATGGATCTGAAATTTGAGGTCATAACATTAAATGTTTCAAATATATATAAATACTATTATTAATACTCTTTTGCTTGTAATAGGGAGATAAGATGTGCAGGCATTGGGATGCAAAGACTCACCTTCCTCTAATGGAAAAGTCGATGGGGGTATGGGAGAAGGTATGGGAGAGAGCAGATTGGAGGAAGCGATATCTTGTGGGATTACTCTTCTGGGAGGTTGGGTAGGGGAATAATGGGGGGAAAATGACTGTAACTCAAAATCTGGCGGAAATGAATGATGTAAAACAGAAGTTAATAAAGCATTTGTTTAAAAAAAAAATTAGAGAACTGGACTAGATGATCTATAAGTACTCTTCTAGTGCCAAAATGCCATGCTCTTGTGATTTAGAACCATGAGATTTGATTTGAAGTCCTATTGGAGCTCCAACACACACAGTTTCAGTTCCTCAATATGTGAAAGGAAATTCTAACAGTTGCTTATGAAAAAGCATTTTATAAACCACAACATACTGTATATCAATGTAAGCTATTATATTATTATCACTGTTGTTTTTGATTATGATAATTTTTTGTTGTTTAGTCACTTTTCAGTTGTGCCAACTCTTTATGACCACCTCTTGGGGCTCTCTTGGCAAAGATACTGGAGTGGTTCACCATTTCCTTCTCCAGCTCATTTTACAGATGAGGAAACTAAGACCAACAGTGTTAAGTGACTATCCCAGGGTAACACAGCTAGTAAATGTCTGAGGCCAGATCTGAAAGGAAAATGAGTCTTCCTGATTTCAGGCCCAGCACTCTATCCACTATGCCAACTAGAAGTCATAATAAATAACCCCCACCTAATTCCAAGGAGACTGATGAGGTTGTTAGTAAATTTTAAGCAATGAAGTGTAACATAATTGATTTTTATTCATACTATTACTACCATTACTACAGATAATGCTACCTAAGTATGTATAAAATTTTTTAATATTGCCACTTTTTTACTTGATGAAAGATATACTGATTTTGAAGACATAGAGCTGAATTCAAATCTTACCCCCTTCTTGTTTGTGGACACTGACAACATATGTGTATACCTAAATCTCCTTTTCCTCCTTATCACATTTCATAAGAAACATAGTTCCTAGGTTTCACAATATACACTAAAAAAATTTTAAGACAAGAAGATGACATTGAATCTGTTAACATTTTATTAATTAGTAAATTAAAAATAACTACCAGGGAAAAGATTTCAAACAGTAAGTAAGGTAGTCTTCCTGATTATTTAAAAAATACATACTTAGGGGCGGCTAGGTGGCGCAGTGAGTAAGAGCGCCGGCCTCAGAGTTGGGATGACCCGAGATCGAATCCAGCCTCAGAAAATGAGCACCCACACACAAATAATGACTAGCCGTGTAACCTTGAGCAAGTTACTTAACCCCAATTTCTTAAAAAAAAAAAATACATACTTTTCCTCATCTTGTAACATTGTCATTTTAGCCTCAACTTATATGATTTTGTAGGCAAAGTCATATATATCATGATGCAGGAGCAACCCCTACTAAAAATCTGTTAAGACTGAAAATTAGGCTTCCATGAAAATAGTTGTGGATACCTCACAGGGTGCTTTGCATTCCAGAGTTTCAAACAGGGTGTGAATAGATAGTGATTAAAATTTAAAATCTGCTATTTTCCTGAGGTTGCATAGATGTTTCAGAAGAACTGCTGACAAAGAGGTCTGAGGTAAAACAAAAATCAAATTTTAATTATACAGTTGCATTTTATATACATGTATACTTTACATGCATACAATGTATTTCACCCCCATGCCAAGTCATCCATTAACAAGTCATAGGAAATAGTCAAACTTTCTCCACTTACTAAAGAACAACTACTCCCTTGGTAGAATGCAACATCTGTAGATCCCAATTCCCATATCATATTCCACCTTGCCCCATTTCCCCTCACCCCACAAAGCTAAAGCAGATAACATAACAGAAAGGAAATCACCCTAAGTCATTTGAAATTCCCAAGATACTTTCCAACTTGCTCTCTTGAAATCTGAGAATTTTTCTGAAAATATATGTAAATGGAAGGAAAGGAAGATCTAGGGCCCTATAAAAAGAAGCCCATGTTAAACATATAATCTAAAAAGTATTTAAAATGGAATCATGCAAACAGTGGAAGGATCAAACTTTTACAACGAAATTCCCTGGACAGTCTGGTAACAGTATTAAATAACATTTCAATACCTCAAAGATCTGTGATCTTTTCAGTATGGGTCACAACCCCTTTGACCTTTAATAAGCTTTAAAACTTCACAAGACTTCTGAGCCCCTCTATAAGTTAGTAGGTGGCCTTTTAAAGTTAGAGCAGCCAAAAAAAAGTCAGCTAATAGTACACCAGAGCATGAATCTATCCAGACTTGCGATAAGCTGGTCCTCAGACAAATACAATACTTCACAGGTCTGGTACTTGAAGCTCTTATAGGACCTTGCTGAGCTTACGCTCTAGTAACATAGTTTTTGAGAAGTTTTTTACCTATATGCCAAAATGTGTATCTCAAGTAGGGTTTTCATAGAAGAAGGGTAGCAATAATGGGAAAGTCAGGAAACAATTTTATCAAAGTAAAGATCCTGGATACACAGTCACAATTCACTTTTTTTTTTTCATTCCTAGGAAGAGCTTCAAGAAACAAGCCCTCAAATTAACTTTTAAAGACAAATTACAGTATTGGGAATACAGGGAGGACAGAAAGTCAAAGGCCCCAGAAATTGACTGTATGTGCAGACCCTCTAAGATATAGCAAGGTCACTCTCCTAAGTACTGGGAAGTAAGGATGGAAAGGTTATCTGGTATAGAATAGCTGGGTGGAGGAATTATATGCCACAATTATTACTAACAACTGCTAAGCTCAGTTATTTGTACACTGCTGAAGAACAATATGGGCTTCCAGTACCCACTAATCTTGGCACCACGAGGCAAAGCTCTAGTTATAGGTCTGTTCGAATGTGAGAGTACTTTGTAAAGTGTCAAGTGCTTGACAAATTCAGGCAAGTCTGGTGTAATATCAAAAGCATCAGCTTTGGAATAATGGGACAAGAGTTTTAATTCTAGCTCTGCTAATTCACTTACTACCTGTAGGACCACCTTGCTCTGTCTTCTCTTGGGGACCTTTTCAGGGAGCTATGCAAATTCTGTGTCACTCCAGAATTTTGCCACCTACCTCCTGAGTATCTCTTCCCTTAACTTCCCAGCAAGCGCTGGCATTCCCAGAGAGCTCACCTTATAGCTCAGGTCTTCAACCCAGGGCTTTCTACAGTGCTCCAGAGGCCATTTCTGGACCAATAACACCTCCTACTGCTACCTTCAAACTCTTCAATAAAGTCACCAAAGCTGTATTTCACCTGCTCTTCCTGTAATGTGAGGTCTTGCCACTGGAATTCAAAGACTCTGGAAGAAAGAGTGAAGCTGAAGACTATACAACTTACAATTCTTTCTCACTTAAATCCAATTCACAAGCAAATCAAGACATCACCTGTGATGATATTGGACCTCTTTGAAAACAAAGGATGAATATAGATACTTATGCTTGGACTCATTCCTCAATAGCTAATATATTTCCAATACTCTTACACTCTCTCCATTCTAGTGGTGATTCTGAACCCTATCCCAAACTACTTACATATTCCCATCCCCCTCAACAACAGGCCCATAACATTCCCCTACAAGAAGCTACCGGTCCCTTTGCACTGTGCTCTCTGAAATGCTTGCTCCATAATTATCAAACTTCCTCTTCCTTTAAACTTTTTCATTTCTCATCCCTTCTATCTTCTAGCATTCAGGGAGAACTAGGGCCTTCCTAATAACATTATTAGCTAAACTTTTCATGCATAACCTCACTCACTGGTTGCAGTGGGGAAGATTAATCATCCTTGTTTCCCACTGCAATTTTCATATCTTTCTGCCATTACATGGAACCTCTCCTTCTTAGAGGTCTATCATAGTCAAATTTATCAACCAAGCTAGATCTTGATGAATGTCATTTGTTAACTGCCAGGATATTCTCCTTCCTTCTTCAATGAGTTCAGTTGCCTAGTGGACATCAATATACATACTGATGTTTTATCCTAATATTCCAATTACTCAATCTACTCAATTCTTACAACCTAGTCCTTCACTCCAACTTGGCTACACACAAAGATCCTCATATATACCCTTGATCTTGCCACCATCCAGTATTCCACTTACATGTTCATAAACTCTGAAATTCCTTTATCTAATGATATTTTTTATCATTCCATCTTTCCTTATTTCTGAAAATCCCTAACCCCATTCTTCATCCTCACTGTGGCCTCCTGAACCTCTTTCCCTATCTTAACCCCATAGTGAATCAGCTCAATTCTACTATCCTCATACACTAGAATTCCTTGACCTCTTGCACTATCATTGAACACACTTTGCCAAATCCCACTCTTGACATAGGTCCAGCTTATGCTGTCTTCATCCCTATTCACATGTCACAAAATCATGGTAACTCAGAGAACTACAAACTTATGTTGCACAATCTCAACTGGGCCCTAATGACAGAACACACCCCCTTTTTATATACTTCTAATCAAAACTCTATCTTCCTACTGGGGGCAGCACCACAATAGCTGTTCCAAATTTTCCCATCTATCCTCATGTCACCCATAGTACCTCTTCCCTACCCCTTCCCAGCTGTGGATTTGTTCTTATACTTCACTGAAAAGAAAAATGAGGTATTCACCAAGAGATTCCTGTTTTCCCCTCTTCCTCATCTCATAACACTCAGACACCCCCACCATCTCTTTCACCCCTGTGTTATAAGAAGAGGCAGGCCTACTTCCTGCCAAAACAAACCCCTTCACATGCACCTTTGATCCCATCCCCTCCTTTCCTCTAATCTTCGATCTATCTCCTGTTTTTTCTCTGCTTCTGTAAATACAGCTCTCCCCACCATCCTTAAAAAAAAAACTCTGACTAAATCTGACCACTTCTGATAGCTACCATCCTACAGCTTTCTTCCTCTGAGAGACTAAACTCCCTGAGAAAACAATCTGTACTAGATGTCTCCACTTTCCCCCTTTTTAATTCTAAATTCTCTGTAATCCATCTTCCAACTTCCTGCCTTGACAGAAACTGCTTTCAAAGTTGCCAATAATTTCATAAATGTCCAATCTAAGAGCCTTTCCTTGGTCCTCAACCTTCTTGACCTCTCTGCAGCCTTTGACACTATTGATCATTCTCTTCACCTAGATAGTCTCATCTCTCTAGGTTTTAGTGACTCTGGTTTCTCCTGATTTTCCTCCTGCCAGTTTGACTGTTCCTTCTTCAGGTTGGAGATGGCTAGATAAACAAGGTTCTCTCTTTACTATTATAAAGGAGCAGTCCCTGAAGACCCAGAACAAAATCAAAGAAAAAGGCTCAACAATGAGGTGTTACACAGCTTTTAAAAATGTAACCACAATAGGGGATCCCTTTGAGAAGTTCAAATCAGTCCTCTGAGTAAATTAAAGGGAAGCAACACAAAGACAGGAATAAAATTCCACAATGAACTTTAAAAATCAGTTCCCTGCGTCCTGGAAGGAGATTCAAAAAGGAAGTCCAACTACCTGATGGGATGAAAAGACACAAGGAGTTAGAGCATGAAAAGCTGAAAGAAACCATGAGAAAAACAGAGTCAGAGGCAATCACTACAAAGAAAGGGGCTAGGACTATAAGAACAAGGTCCAAATGGGCCAAAGGTATGTTAAGAAAAAAGCTGCACTACTGAACCATGGCCTCACACTCTCAATTATAGTGGTAGTACAATTGGGAAAGGGTCATTGAGGGGAAAATCCTCAGAAAAGAGACAGAGATAGATTTCAGACTGAACTGTTTTGCCAGAGGGGCTGTCTCTAGCTTGGGGCCCAGAGTTCACAAAAAGACAAAGAGAATTACAGATCCTTTGATATAACTTTCCAGAAAACCTGTTTGGGCAACAGGTCAGTAGCAGGGTGAAGGGCAAAGAGGAATGGCTAAATAACACTGATCACTATGTCATCCCCTTTAAATTGCTATTAGTATATACTATCTCATGCAGGTTCTCTATTGATCATAAAAATAATAACAGTAATAATAATAGCATTTATATAGTACTTTAAGCTTTGCAAAATTCTTTACAAATATTATTATCTCATTTTATCTTCATGGCAACCCTAAGAAGCATGGGTTATTATTATCCCCATTTTACAGACAGGGAAACTGAGGCAGATAAGTGAATTGCCCAGGGTTTCAAAGCTAGTAAGTATCTGAGGCCAGATTCAAAATTGATTCTTCCTGACTCCACTGTTCCACCTAAGCTGCTTCAGTTTTCCAAACTCCCTAATTTTCTTCCTCCTGACAAGTTAGGTATACTCGGATGAAAAGATTTATTTCCATTTCTGCCTCCCACAATCTTTACCCAGTATTTTCCACCATACTTTCCTCTTGGTTTTAGTTGTGGTTTCCATATTTTTAGGAAGGATACTGATAAACTGGAGAGCATCTGGAGGAGGACAGCTAGTATGGCGAAGAATCATGAATTTATTCCACAAGCACTCTATTCACCGTGCCACCTAGCTGCCCTAAATTTAGAGTTATACTAGGTGTGATATAAAGAAAAACTTTGTAACAATTAGAACTTTCCAAAAGTATGGGAGACTAAGGAGGAAATGGGTTGCTCTTCACTGAAGGTTTTTCAAGTAAAGGCTGGATTAAACACTTCTCAGGTCAATGCTTCCGAGAATTTTCTTGTTTAGATAGATGGTTTTTAAGGCCCTTTCTAATCCTGGGATTCTGTGACATACCACAATTTGATCAGCAAAGTCCTATCTCAATCTTTGGACAGAATTTCACTTCTACCTTTGTACTATCAGATTATAGCATTGCTACCACTATTGCTATAACATGTGATCTTTGATTTTCAAAAACTGTTATAGTGGAGGAGAAGTAGTAGCAGGTCCCACACAAGCTAGAAAAGCTTTACACAAGTCAAGTTGTAGGACCAACTAAGTCTGTAGTTTGCCCACAGAATTATGATTTTTTTTTTTGGTCATAGCAATTCTCAAAGAGTAGAGTCAATGGAAGGAGTGCCTACACCAACTAAATTTACTGATCCCCAAAGCACTGAATTAGAAGTACAAGTTTCTGGAAATAATTTATTTCTAATTCTCATTTTTTAAAATGTTGTCTAACTCATCTTTTTCTTTTTTATTGTAGTAGTTCCCAAGAAAATAGGACAAAGTCTTGTTTATAACACCTAACATGAGCCTTTGCAAACTAATGGTATTTAATAATAAAGTGAAGGCATAGAACTGCAGAAGTGAGAATAGGACCCATTTGTCTTGCTCTCTATCCAAGAATCTGTCTACCAGACCAGCTTGCCTCTAGGAACATGACATCCCCATTAGGCACTATTTTCCCAGTAGGAAAGAAGTACATCATGTCAGTGTATGCAATTACTTTCCATTGAAAAAATAATCCATTTGAATTCTAAAGTATTAATATCATCTGGTGTTGAAGAAGAGGGAAGTAGAGAAGGATGGGAGGGAATTGTTAGAGAATGTTAGATTTAGCTAGTTAGTGATTGCCTCATCCAACCCCTCATTTTGGAAATGAGGACACAGAAGACAACTTCACAGTGATTTGCCCAAAGTCACAAAGATTTTTTAAAATTGCCTTTATCATTATGAACTTGACAAATGTCAACAATAACATTTCCCTATGCAAAGAAAAAAAAAGAAATATATATGAAAATCTACTGCATACATGTTGGCTCCCACACTGCCCTAGAGATTATATTTAATCATATAGTATTCCCATGGGGATTTTCTTCTACTCTCTTCTGTATATTTTTAAAAATGATTCATTGGCACTGTGCTTTCTTTTTTTTTTCAGTAGCACTACCATTACCTTTACCATTACCACATCCCTTCTCCCAAAAGAAGAAACTTAAAGTCATCCTTTGCAATAAATAGTCAGGATAAACAACCCCCCACATTGGTTATGTCCAAAAATATATGTATCTCATTTTGAACCTCACTGTAAGAATGTAAGAAACATAGTTTGCTTACAGGTCATACAAAAGCAGGCAGATGGCAGAATTTGACCCCTGGGCCACAGTTTATCAAACCCTGCTCTGGTCTATCACCTGTCTTCAAAAAGGTAGAAAGAATAATCATTATTTTCTAGAAGCATCACGGAGACAGTTAACACCCAGTCAGAACCAAAATTCGCGTCTCCTGAATCCTAGGCCAAAGATTTTTTCCACTATGACACTCTTTATACTTACAAAGTTTTATAAAATGAGTGCAATTTATAGTGTAGAACTGTATGTATTGGTTATTATATAAGGGCCAATACAGTGCGATGAAAAGAGAATGTGGTTCTTAAGAGGTAAAAGACCTGAGTTGAAGTCTGGCTTCAGATGACTACTAGTTATATACTTTGAACAAGTCACTTTTTCTTTCTCAGTTTCTTCCTTTGTAAAGGAATCATTCCTATTATAAGTACTTCAAATCATTGTGGTACAAATAAAATAAGGGTTGTAAAATACTTTCCTTAGCATTCACTTTGGGCTAATCCCCTAACTTGATCTTAGACTTTGAGTCTGTGTACCTTGAAGGTGGTGACCACTGTCAGGGCATAGAAATGAACCTATAGTCATGCTACATTTGATAATTTAGCAATAATTAGCTAGTAAAATCAACTAGCTAGTTGATTCAGCTCTTAGCAATGGCATTTACTAAAATGGTATCATAAAAAGGGTATCTATAAAACACCAGTACACCTCCTTTCTCCAGAACCTGGGCATACTCTGCCAAAAATACACCTAGCATCTGTTGGAAGAGCGGACACCAACTTAAGGATGCAATCTTCTGTAAAAGACAGGAGGGGTTGGGCTCCAAGTCCCATAGAGGGTCACTTTAACAAAGAAAAGAACTGCCTCTTTATCAGGAACTGGGCAAAATGAGGAGGGGGTGGGGAATTATATTAAAGGATATCAAGTAAATAAAATGGGAGAAGAGGGAGCTCCTATTAAATACCTTATCAGTAAAAGACTCTTGTTCTCAACTAAGGGAGCAGGGGAACAGAGATAGATATGTTATGAGAGAGGATTAATTAGAGGAAAAATAAAACAACTGTCAGTGCAGTGAAGAACCAGCTGAAGTTGAATAACATAAATTAGAAATGTGTCAGTACAGTTGTGAAACTTCCTCCAACTGTATTCAGCAGCTCAGGGAGGAAGAGCAAAGGAGGCAAACGTTAGGCATGATATATGGCAGTGGTTTGGTAAAATAGGAAAGGCGGGGCAAGGGATTCAGGAACAGAGGGAAGTATAGAGATGAAGTTACTATTGTGCTGGGATAGGAAAGAGAGACAGTCAGAGAAGGGGTTATATCTTTTTTTTTTTTTAAAGCAATTGGGGTTAAGTAACTTGCTCAAGGTTACACGGCTAGTCATTATTTATGTGTGGGTGCTCATTTTCTGAGGCCGGATTTGATCTCGGGTCATCCCAACTCCGAGGCCGGTGCTCTTACTCACTACGCCACCTAGCCGCCCCAAGGGGTTATATCTTAAGGAAGTTTAGAGCAGCACCTCCCGACATACATTAAGATAATCTTCAGACCTAAAGACCTAGATATAAATAGGATGACATTATAAACAAACCAGAGGAACAAGGAAGAAATTACCTTTCCAACTTTTTTTTTTTTAAAGCAATTGGGGTTAAGTAACTTTCTCAAGGTTACATGGCCAATCGTTATTTCTGTGTGGGTGCTCATTTTCTAAGGCCGGGACGATCCCGGGTCATCCCAACTCCGGGGCCAGAGATCTTACTCACTGCGCCAACTAGCCACCCCCCCTTTCCAACTTTTGGACAGGGAAAGAGTTTATGATGAAACAAGTGATAGCTTTAAAGGATTTTACACACAAAAAAAACCTCTAATGTAGTAAAAATTTGAAGTGAAACAGGTAGATAGAAAAAAAAATCTGTGTAACATTTCTCTCATTTAAGAGGATCTCATAAAAAACATAAAAGGATCTCAATTAAAAGGAATTAATTCAAATTTATAAAATTAAGAGCCATCCTCCAGAAGATAAATATCAAAGTAAGAAATCCAAGCTATATATAATTTTATGAAAAATGTTCTAAATCACTAATAATTACAGAAATACAAAATAAATAAACTCTGAAGTTCCTCATACCTGTCAGATTGGAAAAGACAAGAAAAAAGGAAAATGATGGGAGAGGGTATGGGAAAACAAGTACATTACTGAAATGTTACTGGAGCTATGAATTAGTTCAGTCATTCTGTAAAACAACTGGGAACTATTTACAGAAAACTAAGACCCAGCTATACTACTATTAAAACTGTTCACAAAGAAAGAGGGAAAGGATCTATATTTACAATCAATTAGCCAGTCAATTGAAAAACAGCCAGCACTTATTAATTTTACCTATTATGTGTTAGGCACAGCAGGAAGTACTAAGGATACTGTGGAGCACTTAGAGCTTGGTCAGATATGAAATACACCAAGGTCATCCACCACATCCCAGGCCACTGCCAGTCATCCTGATTTTGTTCTGCCACTAAACTTTGACGACCCCATGATGTCATTGGCCCTCTTTGAAAACTAAAGATGAACAGTAATATACCCCCCAAAAAGAGGAGTCCAAGTACTACTTGTTCTCTCACTTTCATTTCCAGATTCTTTATTTACCTCCTTCAGGGAGCATTCTTTCCTTCTTTGAAGTTCACTCAATTAAAATGTTCTACACAATCCAAATTATGGTAGGTGTAGCATACCACACCCTAAGTCATTTTTCTTCCTTTTTCAAGGCATTCAGCATCTGACTCACCATCTTCCTCTCCTCTCCAGCTTTTGCCCTTATAAACAAAGGAAGGAGTGAGGGAAATGGACATCTCTTGAATCTCATTTTGAAGTTATACTGAGTAAAGTGAATAGATCCAGGAGAAAAATTTATACTATGCCAAAAATATTGTAAAAACCAACAGTTTTGAAAGATTTAAGGACCCTGATCAACACAAGGATGAACCATGATTCAAAGAACTAATGATTTAGAATGCTATCTACCTCCTAAAAGAGAAGTGACTGTAGTAATGGAGAGTAAAACAACACATTTCTGGACATGAACAATGTGATAATGCATTTTGATTGTGAATTTGTTAACAGCATTTTGGGTTTGTTGTTGTTGTTTTGTTTTGTTTTTCCTGCTGTGCATTTGGGGAGGTGGGAGGGAGAAAGGCCAGGTGCTTGTTGATTGCAAAGAATAGAATTTAATTTAAAAAATAAAGAAATGAAGCAGTGGGATATAAAGAAGCAAATAAACTCAACAGTCTAGAATTTGATGACTTCAAAGACTACTGATAAGAACTCATTACCGAAAAAAACTATTGGGAATACTGGAAAGTAGTCTGACAGAAACAAGGTATAGATTAATATACTTAAATGATAATTAATAATAAAATTAATAATAATTAATATAATATATAATTAAGCTGCAAGTGAGTATATGACTTAGACATAAAGGATAATATCATAAACAAATTAGAGGAGCAAGAAAGAAATTTCCTTTCAGGTCTATGGATAGGGGGAGAGTTCATGACCTAACAAACAAAAAAAGAGGATCACTAAAGATAAAAGAGACGATTTTGATTCTATAAAATTAAAAAACTTTTGCACAAATAATACCACTGCAATTAAAATTAGAAGGGAAATAGGTAACTGGGGGGAAAACATCTTTGCAAGATCATCTGATAAGGGACTCCTTTAGGTTTTGTTGTTTTTGGGACAGAGGAGAGAGACTGGGTTTTCATATTTTGTCCAAATTAGAAGTATAGCCATTCATGACCCTGACCCCAATACTAATCACCATGGAAACTTTGACTTATTTCTTTTTTTTTTAATTTAATTTGATTTTTTTTTTTTTTGCTTTTTGGAGGGAGGGAGTAACTGTTAAATGTCTGAGGCTGGATTTGAACTCAGGTCCTCCTGATTCCAGGGTGGGTGCTCTATTCACTGTGCCACCTAGCCACCCAAATCTATTCCATTTTTCTGATTCAGCTAAGTTTACCGATCCTTAGGCAGTCTGATATTTTTAAATTCCAAGAGTCTCATCTTATTGATGCTTGACTTGGTGCAGACAGCAGATAGGCTTTAGCCCACCTGCAGATCAATACTTCTAAGCTAAAGTGATCCACCAGCCTCCTCCCCCAACAGTAGGTAGTAAAGCCATGATTTACAAGGTCCAGATCTAATTTCTAAGAATCATCATACTTCCTGACATCTATGACCAAACAAATATCCTGGATGCCATATTTCAAGAAAGTAAAATAGAGACATCACCTAAGAGAAACCTCAAACAGAAAACACTTAGGAAAGTTATAAGCAAAAACCAGACATTTAAAATAGGGAAGAGAATCCTTTGAGCTAAAAGGAAAAAAGGAGTAACATTTAGCATCACACTGACTGCATGCAACTATGCTACAACTATGACAAAGGAGACAAATCAACCAAGAATAAGTTATCCTGCAAAATGGAGTATAGTTCAATTACTACAATGTAAATCGAAAGAACCACACACACACATGTAACAGAATAAAATAATACTCATAACAATAAAAAATGAACGTTGCAAAATTATAAAGGGCAATTATGACTTGAAAAAAGAGGTGTGTGAAGACATTCCTACTCACTCCTTTGCAGACATGAAAGATCCACAAGTATTACTCATTACATAGATTTTCCAACTTTTTCAATGTATTGATCAGTTATGCTGATTTTTTTAAATCTTTTTTCTTGCCTTTAAAAATGCTATTTGATGGGGCAGCTAGGTGGCGCAGTGAGTAGAGCGCCGGCCCTGGAGTCAGAAGGACCTGAGTTCAGATCCAACTTCAGACACTTAACACACACAAACAAAAACCTAGCCATGTGACCTTGGGCAAGTTACTTTACCCCAATTGCCCTCCAAAAAGCAAAAAAAAAAAAGCTATTTGTTGTATGTGATGGCTCTCTGGGGCAAGAACAAATAGGTAGAATTATAATATGAAAAAACAAGATAGCAATAAAAATTTATTTTTTTTAAAAAAGAATAGAGTCTTACCAGGAAGAAGCAGACCTTTAATAGAGTGGAGGACTTTTCAAGCATTCCTGATGAAAAGGTCAGAACTGGGTAGAATCTCTCAAACACAAAAAGGTTACAAGAGAAACCTGGAGAAATTTAAAAAAAAAAATTTGAGCAATTTAAAGGATCTAAATGATAATCAAGTATTTACATCCTAATTGGAGCAGGGGTGAGCCAGAGAAGGAAAAATAACAACAAAGAGAACAGAAAGGGACACAAGAAAATCAGGGCAGTTTTGTTATGCTTAAATTACATTTAGTAATCTTTAAAAACCATTGAGGTCCACAGTTTCATACACAGTGTTCTCTTTTTTTTTATGTTCTTTGTGTATTGAAAGGTTCAGGTTTTTCAATCATAATACAAAATACAATTTTAAAGAGAATCATAGGATGGGGAGGAGGGGGTAAACAGTTAAATCAGACTAGCTGAAGAGCATTCTGAATCACTGCTACTTTATAACTGGTGAATCATAGCTGCTTATATTCTCCTAAACAAATCCTAAGAACAGGTTTAACAAGACTGAGAGGAAAGTCTAAAGAAGACAGTACAGATATATTCTCATATAATAAGGTTCACAAGGGTACTGACTTCCCAACTATACCACTAACAAATTTATAAAGGATAAAAATCATTTCCCTATTGATGCTTAAACACTTCATATTCTGAAGTTGTTTATTCTGTTACGCTCATCAATATTTCTTTCTTCCTTTGTTTCCTCTAAGAGAATGTGAGCTCCTTAAGGACCTGGTTTTTATCTCTGTATTTCTAATACCTTAAATAATTCCTTGTACATAGAAAGCAGCCAAGAAATAAATGTTTGTTGAGCGATTTTGTCTTGTTATTGTATTTTAAAAGTGTTACATGATCATTAAAATGTACCTATTTTACCAATCATATTTCCAGGATCAGAATCCTATATTTATTCAAAATTTTTCATTAATTACATGTGAAATGAGATGTGATCTACCTCATCAAATTAACAAAAATTAATCTTCAAAAATTAGAAAGAGGCAACATCAGCCACAGTTTTTCTTTAAGCATTTTGCCAAATTGCCAGCTATAATGCAATTACATGTAACTTTTATTTATGGATAGCGATTCATCCAATACCATAATTCCATTGTTAAAAAGAAATGAAGAAAATCAAACCCAACTTATTTCAAGACTTTAAAGATCTATAATTTCATTAGTGTGGATACTGCTTCCATGCCTTAATAGAAAGTCTTTATGAGAGTTGCTATGATGAAAAAAAAATCACTGTGTGATGAGTCTCTTAGAACTTAGTTAAAATGGTCCTTGGAAAAAAGATGTACTGATGATTACCAGGCCCACAGTTGAAGCCATTCCAGCTGGGTAGGACCCACCAGAACTCATGATCTAGACAGACTTTGATAGAAACAATCAATCACACTAAGGCCACAGTGAGACACTGGATTAATAAGTGGAAGAATTCAGAATACAGCTCATTAAATATGTTTGGTGACAGCCAAAGACAGCTCAATGGTGGAGTGGACAGAATTGTGGCCTTGGAGTTAGGAAGACCTGAATTCAAATCCTACCTCAGACACTCCCTAGTTCAATGACTCTGGACAAGTCATTTAAGCTCTCTATGCCTCAGTTTCCTTGTTGGTAAAAATATGGGTAATAATAACATCTACTCCAATAATGTAAAAGTGTTTTGAAAACTCTAAAGTGGTATATAAATGCTAGTTCTTATTTTTGTTATAATTATATTTCCTTGATTGCATGAAGGTAAAGGATCACAACTATTATTCACAACTACTATTCCTACTCAGTCGAGCAGACAAACACTGTATTCAACAGTTTATTGGCACACCCTAAGATACTGTAGTCATTTTGACAGCAGTCCATCATGTAAAAAAGAAAAGTAGTGTAACTGGACAACACTAGGCTGCTGAAGCTTGGCAAAAGATGCTATTTTACAGCAACCACACACAAATATTTTAAATAGAACCAACAAGTTCTTTTTGAAAACAACCTATATAAATTCTCATTAGAATTAGCAGTTATGTCATATGTAATTTTGGCTTACAATCAAAGAAGATAAAATTACCAGATTTTCCACCATTTTCCCTAACTTCCTCTTTCTGTTTTCTCCATAGAATGTGTACAAAGTTGCCAATTACTGGGGTTCTACAATGGTTAGTGATTTGTACAGATAAAATGTTACTCGGATAGCATCCTGAACAGAAGCCAAAACGTTTGAACAATCTGAACAAAAGCCTAAAAGGTGACACACCCATTGATTTAGTATAAGAGGCAAAACTATAGTTCATCAGCTTACTTCTGCCTGATTTTTAGAAAGGGGAATTTCCCAACCAAGGATCACAGCTCATTAAACAGTTAAGCTGGTATACTTTCATTAGGCTGGTTGTGACAAAAGTGATTCTTTTTCTTTTCTGGGTTCCAGTACAACTTGGCTAAATGATCTATGATTCATAGTTCTAACTTTTCCTATAGCCTTGCGTATTCTTTTTCTAACTACAGATTAAATCAATTTATTAAAGACCTATAAATGATTTGCATGTATGAGTGGCAGTGGGGCAAAGAATCAGGGTTGGTATGGCCCTGTGATTTGATAACAAGAATGCTTGGTATGGAAACTTGTAATGGAAATGCAGATTTGAAGATCTTCCCTGCCCCTAGGCCCTTTGATTGGCTTAAGAGACTTTGATTGACTTAAGTGACTCTGAGAACTTTCCTGATTTGAAAATATACTCTGCCCCCTAATAGGCTGAATGTGGTCACATGGAGCCTGTCGTAGGAGGCTTGGTTTTCAGGAATGACCACACCTTGATGCTGTGTGATTGGGCAGTGGGTCAAGAGGGTGGTTACATTCTCTGAGCCAGGAGAAGAATATATAATCCCTGATTTGAGGCTTTGCTTTGGGGCTCACTTTGAGAAGTGTTGTGTGATTTGACCAGATAAGACTCTGGGAAGCCATTGTTGAGAGCCCCCTGGCTTTGAAAACCCAGATGTTGATGCTTTCCCTCTCTGGTAACTGTGATTTTGATATTGATAATGGTTGGACAGTTTGGAAGCCTGTCTGTTTACTCTGAAGTTTGCGGTGCTGACCTTTTCCCCCTGAACTAAGTAATATATGTTTGTTTGATTAAAGTAAGCTTGTTAACCCATTTTGAGTTGCTTTCCTTTTGAAAAGCAGATCTAAGAACCTGTGTTGGCAGTCACCCTGGGGATATTGGGGTGCTTGCTACTACAAAACTCCATCAATGTAGAATCAACAACTCATTTATAACTTTGGGTCTCATAGAGTTGCCGTGGCTGCTGAGAAATTAAGTGATTAACACATGAAATAGGTCCTATGGTAACATAGCTAGTATGCATGAGAAGCAAGACTTGAATCCAGGTATTCCTGACTCCAAAGCAAGTTCTCTATTGACTGTACCATGCTTCCCTCTCACTTGGATTTCCATTGTCAAAAACTGCTTGAACGAGGTGATCAGAGTTAAGGATCAATAACTTCCATCAGACATCCTATTACCTTAGTAGGGGTAGGTAGGAGGTACAATGGAAACAGCATCAGGCCTGGAGTCAGGAAGATCTGAGTTCAAATATGACCTCAGATACTGACTAGCTGTGTGAATCTGGACAAGTCATTTAACCCTGTTTGCCTCAGTTTCCCCATATGTAAAATGAGCTAAAGAAGGAAATGGCAAGCCACTTCAGTATCTTTGCTAAGAAAACCCCAAAAGAAGTCACAGTCAGATGTGACTGAAAATGATTAACCACCACAAAAATTATCTTAGTATGAGAAATTCCCAGAGTTAAGCATAATAAAAACAAATACAATGGTCTCACAATAGTAGGTTTCTTTGAGATTTCCTAAACTACTGTGAGCATTTATGTATATTCAAATATTCAAAGCCAAGGCTCTCCATACTTGGCACAGTTGTACTCACATGTTTTTATTACATGAAAATGCAACATATCATTTATGTAATCCAAGGTTCAAGCTCATTTGTAAAACAGTGAAGAATGATTATTTGATGCCCAAATTAGGGGTAAAGTTGATGAAAGTATGAGGGAAGAGATATCATCAGGATTCCAGCTGTAAGACAGAGCATATGGGTCCTAGGTTTTCTTCTGGGACAGAGCCCTAGAGGGAGAGAAAGACTTTGGGAAGAAGCTGACCTGTAGAGGAGCTGCCTTGAGCTCCCTTTCCCAGCTTATTACACTAGAGAAATTGCCTCTTGGGTGAGATTGGGAACTCTTCCCTTGATTGAACTAAAATATCTTACTCAGATTGGAAGAGCTAATCCACTATGTGTACTGTCTGATTTATTTTAACCTGTAAATCTTCTCTGAATTCCATTTGCTATTCACTATGTGATGATCTCTGAAAGGAAGAGAGCACTCCACCCTTAAAGGGATAGCAATCAGGAACACCGCTTGAACCTAAAATTATTTTCCCTAGACTAAAATATATAGGGGGCAGACAGATATAATTCTAACTTGTTATTCCCTCTCTGAGGAGAGCAGAATAATCATCTTTATGGTCCCAATCTGCTTTCTGACTGGCAGTAATTGAAATCTCCCTTGGAGAATGGTAAGTGGCAACTAAAGATGTCTAGTCACATCTCCCTGTAAGGGACATCTAGACAAATCCATGTGGATACCCATTACCTACATGAGCAAAATACACACACACATTTATATCTCGAGAGCTTTGACCTTGCCCTAGAAAATAGACATATACTTTAAAAAGCAGAGATGAAGCACTAACACATAATTACAGTAAATTCATGGTAAGAACCAAAAAACATTGTAAAGGCCCAAATAAGGAACTACTGGACAAACTAAAAAAGGGAAGGAAATTCATTGTGACTTCCTTCCAAACATAAACTTGGTGGGGAGATGGAAAAAGTAAGGATTTTTAAAAAAATCTTTTTACCTAAAGTTTCCAAAAAGGCTAAAAGCAGTTCTTAAACTCAGCTGCTCATATCCTCTTTTTCTATTAATTTTAAAAAGGTACTTTTTCTCTTTACATTAGTCACAGATCCACCCACCCACCCCCACCCCCACACACAAACATACAAATACACAATCCAGACTGAATCATTCCTTTCAACAAAGAAAAACAATTAAGTGGGGGAAAACCTTTGGCTTGGAAGAGAAAAAACAAAAGTAGATAATAGTGTGTTGAAATCCAAGATAAGTAAGTAGATTTTTAAAAAGATCACTTCATGCTAATCTCAACCAGATCAAGTCACGAGGCTACCTTCCAAGAAACTAAAAAGGAGGCTACACGCTGATCCACTGATAATGTATTTGATACATAGTAAGTACCTAGATGACTTAGTCACTAGACTTCCTTGGGCTTCAGTTTCCTCCTCAGTAAGATGAAGGGGTTGAGCTACATGGCCTTTGATTTCCCTTCAAACCCTAGATCCAAATCTAGAGTCAGATACAATGTATCTGATGGTGCATACAATGTTTCAGCAGTCCGACCACTCTGCAGTGAGTTATTCTTGTTAATATTCCTTAGATTTTCAGTCACTAAAAGTTCAATATCCTTTTAGTGATCTTTTCATTTTCACTGCTGTACTCTTTATGGTTCTGCTTATTTCACTTTGCAGAAATTCATATAAATCTTCCATACCTTTGAATTTCTCATAGATATCATTTCATTGGCAATCAATAAGCATTTATTAAATATCTACTATATGCAAGGCACCGTGCTAAGTGCTTGGGATACAAAGACAGGCAAAAGACCATCTCTGCTTTCAAGGAGTTCACAATCTAATGGGGAAGACATATACAAACAAGCTATATACAGGATAAATAGGAAATAATTAACAGAGGGAAGACAAACTAAAAGGGATTGGGAAAGGCTTCCCGTAGAAGTT
Organism: Gymnobelideus leadbeateri; assembly: GCA_011680675.1. Taxonomy (NCBI): domain Eukaryota; kingdom Metazoa; phylum Chordata; class Mammalia; order Diprotodontia; family Petauridae; genus Gymnobelideus; species Gymnobelideus leadbeateri. The sequence continues at coordinate 403,786 of WOXC01006816.1, read as the reverse complement.
AGAACCTTATCTAGAACATGAAGCCAGGAAGTGGTGATGAGGAAAGAGAACATTTCAGATTTGGGGAATGGCCAGTGAAAATGCAAGGAATTAAGGGAGTGTCTTGTTCAAGAAACAGCAAGCTCAGTGTCACTGGATCAAAGAGTGGGGGAAGGGAAGCAGCATAAGGTATAAGAAGACTTGAAGGATGGTGTGGGAGGGCCAAATTCTTAAGGACTGAAACAGGATTTTATATCTAATCCTGAAGGTAATATAGAACCCATGGAGTTTATTGGGTAAGGGTCAGAACATGGACAAAACTTCGCTTTTGGAAAATCATTTTTGGCATCTACATGGTAGGGAGACCAATCAGTAGTCTGTTTCAATAGTCCAAGCATATGGATATAAGGGTCTGTAGAAGAGTAGTGGCAGTCATCAGAGGAGAAAACGGTAGTGGCAGTCATCAGTATATTCAAAAGCTATGACAAGGGTGAAATGAACAGGTCTTGGCAATGGCTTGGACATGGTGGGATAAGAGAAAGTAATTTGAGGATGATATCTAGGTTGTGAGCCTAGGTAATTGGGAGAATGATGGTTCCCTCTCCAGTAAAGGAGACTGAGGGAGAGTGTAATAATATGCTATTACATTCATAAAAGTAGGGGTTGTTTTTTTCTTCTGTTCCCCATTTGAGATCATGAATGTTGTTCCAGCTCTTTATTACCACAAAAAGTATTGCTATGGAGATATATATATATATACATATATATATATATATATGTATATGTATATATATATATATATATATAGTACTTTTGTTTTCCATAGTCTTTTTATTCTTGAGCTTCAATATTTCTCTTCTAATAAACAAGCTTTCCTCTTTCCTACTTATTTTAGGATTACTGATTTATATATGTTCTAATTTTTTAAATTGCAGGTTCAGTTTAATAGTCCTCTCACTTTTCTTTTGTTTATATAAGTTCTCTGAGATAAATTTCCTGATGAGGACTACTTTAGTTGTGTCCCAGAAGTTTTGATATGCTATTTCTGGTTGCTTGAACCACAAAGAATGCTGGTATGCATAGTTGTATATACTGGCCCTTTGTATCTGCTTTTTACTTCCTTGAGGTATGTACCTTAAGGTAGTGAGGTTGCTGGGTCAAAGGGTAGGGCAATTTAGCGACATAATTCCAAGCTGAAATTCAGAATTATCAGACTCTTTGACTTTCCCACTTTGGGGATGCCAGTTCACAGGATACATCTGTGTGTGTTTCTTTGCTTGGTCTCGTTGACCTCATCTTTTATCCTTGTAAATTTGCAAGATGTGAAGTGCAAAGTGCTTTACATGTGTTACCTCATGTAATCCTCAATGACAGGTAGGTGTAATTATTAGTCACATAATATAGATGAGGAAACAGAGAGAGAGATTAGGTAACAAGATAAGGGTTATAAACATGTAGGTGGCTAAGGCAGGATTTGAACTCGAATCTCCCTGATTTCAAGTCTAGCATTCTATCCACTGTACCTCCTTGCAGCTGAGAACATGTAATGGAAATGCAGATTTGAAGATCTTCCCTGCCCCTAGGCCCTTTGATTGGCTTAAGTGACTCTGAGAACCTTCCTTGATTTGAGAATATACTCTGCCTCCTAATAGGCTGAATGTGGTCACATGGAGCCTGTGGTAGAAGCCTTGGTTTTCAGGAATGACCACACCTTGATGCTGTGTGATTGGGCAGTGGGTCAAGAGGGTGGTTACATTCTCTGAGCCAGGAGAAGACTATATAATCCCTGATCTGAGGCTTTGCTTTGGGGCTCACTTTGAGAAGTGTTGTGTGATTTCACCAGATGAGACTCTGGGAAGCCATTGTTGAGAGCCCCCTGGCTTTGAAAACCCAGATGTTGATGCTTCCCTCTCTGGTAACTGTGTTTTGGTATTGATATAATGGTTGGACAGTTTGGAAGCCTGTCTGTTTTATCTGTCTGTATACTCTAAAGTTTGGGGTGCTGACCTTTTCCCCCTGAACTAGGTAATATATGTTTGTTTGATTAAAGTAAGCTTGTTAACCCATTTTGAGTTGCTTTCCTTTTGAATAGCAGATCTAAGAACCTGTGTTGGCAGCCACCCTGGGGATGTTGGGGTGCTTGCTGCTACAGAACGATAATCAGGAACTGTACTGATTACCCTTTTATTTCTCTAAGAAACATGCTGCATTAGGCTCTCTTCTCTCTCTAAACAGGCTATTTCTTTTTAAAGAGAAAATAGGACTTTAAAAAGAACCTTTGAAATCACTGGATCAGATTCATGATCAATCCAGTCCTGTGTTTTGTCTGATGGTGACAAGGGGCATTTTGTTGAAGTGCTTATTCTCCTTGTCATCAGCCTCAAAGCTCTTTGATATAATCTTCTCTTTAGGTCTTCATGACATTGCTTTTTCCTGATTCTCCTCCTTCTTGTTTAACTACTCTTTCTCTGTCTCCTTTGTAAGATCTTTATCCAGATCTCAACCAAAAACAATGTGTCTCACAGACTATGTCCTAGACAGACCCTCCTCTCCTCTATCCCAATATTATTTCACTTGGTAATCTCATCAATTCCCATGGATTCAATTATCAACTTCATGCAAACGATTCTCAGATCTATTTGTCCAACCCTAACCACTCTTCCACATTCCAATTTCACATCTCTGGCTGTCTATTGGATATCTCAAACTAGGCTTCTCACAGACATCTTAAACTCAACATGTCCAAAACAGAATTCTTTTATCTTTTCCTCAAAGAGATTCTCCTTTCTTCTTAACTTCCCTATTAATTTTGAGGGCACTATCATGCTCCCAGTGACCTAGACTCCCAAACCAGATGTCACTTCAATGTTTCACTTTCACCACCCATATCCAATCAGCTGCTAAATCCTGTCAATTCTACTTTGACACCTCTCACATATACCCCCTACTCTCCCCTGACACTACCACCACCCTGATGCAATCCCTCATCACCTCGTGTCTGGACAAGCCTGCTGATTGAGCAGCCTGCCACAAGACTTTTCATCTCCTGACTCTGGGCATTTTCACCACTGTCCCCTATGCCTGAAACTCTCTTCATCTCTGCCTTCTAGCTTCAATGGGTTCAGTTCAAAGACTTCTGAAAGAAGTCTTTCCTAGTCTCTTTAAACTTAATTTAAGTGCCTTCACTCTGAGATTATCTCCAATTTATTCTGTCTGTATATGGTTTGTTTATACATAGTTGTTTGCATTGTCTTCACCATTAGATTGTGAGCTTCCTGCAGACAGGAATTGTCTTTTACCTCTTTTTGTAACTCTAGCATTTAGCACAGTCCCTGCCACACAGCAGACATTTAATAAATATTTATTAATTGACTAGTCCTTGCATATGATCATTTATAATTTAAATTTCCTCCTTTGTTAATTGCCTGTTTTTCTTGGCCATCGAAGATATGTTATTAAATATGCATATATTTAATAGATTTATAGAAGTTTGGATATCAAGTTTACCTGATAAATTAATTTATAATTATAATTTATAATGAATTTCCAATTTTGTTCTTTTAATTTTAGATATACTGCTTTTGGTTTTGCAAAATCCTTATCTATTCAAACCTGTCAGTTTTGTCCCCATTATTTTCTTTTTTGCCTGAATGTTTAAAAAGTCCCTCATTCATCACAACTGAGACAAATTTCTTTATCTTCCATTTTAAAAATATTTTTAAAAAAATGATTTAGGGCAGCTAATTCTATTAGAAATTACTGTGGTAGGTGGCTTTTAAACTCCATCTCCCCTATTCTTTCTTTTTTTTTTCTTTTAGTATGTATTCTGTTTTCCCAGTAGTTATCATCAAAGAACAATTCCATTTTTTGGTGCTATGGGGCGGGGGGTATGAATTTATCAAACACTAATCTTTTATACTCATTCAGCTCCTTATCTAGAGTCTCCATTGATAGATTTTTTTCTAGTTTTTCCACTACCAGTTTTTATAATTATTGCCTTATACTACAGCTTTTTATCTGGTGATCCTAGCCCCATCCCTTCTCTATTTTTCCTTTTCATGGTTCTTTTAAATATTTCTATTACTATAGCTTTTTCATGTGAGTTTTATAAGCTTAATTCTATGTAAATCTATTGGTTTTTTTATAAGTACTGATTTAAATCTATTAATTTAGTTTAGAAAGTACTTTTTTTTCTATATTTGTACTAACCATAAGATCTATCCCTCCATTTGTTCTGTTATTGATATCTGTCAAAATCTTTTTGAAATTATTTTTGTGTAGGTGTTCTATATATCATGATAAATTACTGTTCAAGGGTGTCCTGAGTTTTCTAGGGATACACTCATATCATTTACATATAGAAACATTTTAACTTCTTCATTATCAATGGTCATTCTTTTGTGCCTCTACGAATATATAATATTTGTTCATGGCTTCCAATATGTAATTTTTCTTTATCATGTGAAAAGACCCTTTAAAATGTTTTCAAAATAAATATTTATATTTTATCAATGGTTTTCTCTGAATCTGATCATATGATCATGTAGTCCTTTTACAAATAATTTTATTTATTGTTTTCCTAATATCATGCAACATTTACATTCAATTGGTCATGATTGATAATTTATTTTGATGTAATACTATATTATTTATATTTTATCTATTTTATGTCAATATAATGATATTAACCTATAATTTTCTCAACTTAAAGAATCAGTATGACTTTCTTCACAGAAGCTGAGCACTATTTTTGAAACAGTCACTTCTCTGAGTCTCATTTTCCTCATTTATAAAAATGGGGAAAATAGCATCTACTTCATGGGGTTTTGTGAGATGTAAATAATGTATAACAACATAGCATAAATTGTCATCTATATAGCATATTTGCTTCCCTAAATTTTTGTAGAATTCACTTATAAACTTGTGTATTTCAGCAAGGCAGTTCATTAAAGGCATACCTGAACTCATCTTTTAAGATTTTATTTTGTGGCTTTGAATATTTTATATTTTTGTAGGCAATTCCATGTTTAAGTGTCTTAAATTCAATGATATTGAGCTGTCTATAGTAATCCTGGTCCTTATTCTGATTTATTTTTTTTTGCCCTTGTGATCTCTCTTTTCTATTGTTTAATTCTGGTGATTTGGAGTTGCTCTCTTTTTCTGATTAGACTTACTAACTGTTGGTCGATTTCATTAAACCTTTTGTTTAAAATTCCTCAATTTATTACTTAAATTGTTTTCATATTTTCAATTGTATTGCTCTCCCCTCCAAGAGAATCTCAGAAATCTCTCTTCTATTTTCTGTTATATTGCTCCTTTTCTAAGTTTTCTCAGGTGCATACTCAATATATTTTCTCACTCTTACTTAATTGAGGAATGTTAATTTGCCTCTGAGTATAACTTTGGGTGAATCCCATAGTTTTTTATATATAGTACCTATAATATATAATTATCTTTGATGCAATGATTTTTAAAAATTCTGTTTTTAGCCAATCATTTAATAGCTCATTAAAAATTTTCCATGAGAATAGGGGTGGGGTAGACTATCTATTAATTATGTCATTATTTATTGAATTATTGTCCAAACATGTGTAGAGCCCTTTCAGGTTATCAAGGAGATATAGATGGATACTGCTGATCAGATGAAAATCCTATAACATGTTTCTCTTTGACCCTCAGGGAATTAATGCTCGGATGGACTTATTCAGTCAGACTATGACCGATAGGCAAGTTTTCCTATGTTGAGAGAAAGGACAGAATTTATAGCTAGCTATATGGTTTAATTGACTAAAAGTCTTTTTAGCTCTGCCATTTCTTTCTTTAGGGGGAGTGAGTGGATTAGATTTATCACACATTAACAATGGGGTGTTAAAATCTCCCACTGTTTTTTGCAAGAGTGTAAGGTTTTCTTTTATTAATTTTGCTAGGGAAGTATATTAAGGCTGGTATATACTCATTCTGAAAAAACAAATTTTAATACAATATAATGTCTTTAAAATTTTCTCTGGTTTGAATACAACTTTAAATATACACACATACATACACATATATAGTATATATATATATATATATATATATATATATATAATAACTATTTCATGATATATTCTGGATTGTCCTTTCATTTTGAATCCATTTAGTTTTTTCCAAATTAAATGTGTTTCCTGTAAGCAGCAAACTGTTAAAAACTGCTTTTTAGTTTATATGCATGTATTCTTTTTTTTTTTCAAGCAATTGGGGTTAAGTAACTTGTTCAAGGTTACATGGAGAGTCATTATTTATGTGTGGGTGATCATTTTCTGAGGCTGGGATGATCCTGGGTCATCCCGACTCCGGGGGCCATCGCTCTTACTTACTGCGCCACCTAGCTGCCCCATATACATGTATTCTTAAAATTGTTAATTTTGGCTTTAGACAGTGTCTGAAAAAAACAACATACTTTATTCTAAATAAATTTCCTTTCCTTAAGTTCCTTCAACATGGACTTTCTCTATATCAAAGATAATGATCTTGTGTGAATATTACCTGATTGGGGAAGGGCTTTTCCCCAACTAATTCCTCCTCCTGGTTTTCTCCCTCTTCTAAGAAACTTTTAGTCAGCACAGTGTTCTGAGGGTTCTCACACTATTAGCAAAATGCATACTTGGGTTGTTTTAAAATTTTATCTTTTTGTGTTGTCTCTGCAAAATACACCAATTTTGGCTGCATACATAATGCCTCATTTGTGATCCATCTTAAATTTTACAAATATGGTATTCCCACTTCTATGTTCTGCCACTGTCCTCCTTGAAAAGTGTGCCATGGTTTTAATTATTATTTCTTGATAAGTTATACTTTTGCTTCTTCTAGCAATGAATAATATTCTTATCTGTGTAGTTTTAGAGCTTAACTATGAAGTATCTAGACATGTTAAATTTTCCTCCTGAAATATATGGTAATTAAAATCTCCTCCCCCCCACTTATTTTTCCCTATTGCCTACTTTCTGACTCCCTCCCCTCTGATGATGGCTTCTCCAGGGTCTAGATCTCAACGTGTATCAGCTTGTTCTGATACTGGACAGTTTACGGTTCACCAGCCTAGGTCTCTGTCCCAAGTGACTTTTGGAGAGTCATAACTGTTCCCAAATGGATGCTGGGCTCTTTCCCTCAGGTTCCTGCATAGCCCACCATATACAATGTCCTATCTCTATTCCCTCTGTTCTTCAGTTCTCTAGCCAGGCAATTCAGAGTGCTGCTATCCTGGTGCTATAGCAGTCTCAGATTATTTCTGTCATTTGGAGTTTAGATCTCTGAGTCTGAGAGTGGTAAGGGTGGGAGATGGATATTGGTGCTGAGCTCTATTTCAAGCTCACACATGTCATGGCCCTTTTCTTCTGTTCCTCCATTCTACAGAGATCTTCTGCAACATAGAACATTGCTGCAGAGTCAGCTACTGAAGACCCAGAAAATATCTTCAGCTTGAAACTTGGATCTCCTCCACACTGGGAGGAGAAAGAGGATCCTGGAATATGAGGTTGCATTGTTGTTGCAAGTTTATGGGCAGAATGACTAATTCAGCCTTGTTGCTAGTACTGTGATGGGTGATGGGGAAAGCAGTGCTGAGTGAGCTCAAGGTAGGCATTAGTTCATAGGTGGGTTTGTTGACTTTCTTTTGTCTTTCTGGTGTCCTAGACCCTGGAGACAGCTGAAGCAGCTTTATCTTTGGACCATATTTTCTCCTTTGTAGAGGTTTGAGAGGTCATGAGAATCAGAAAAAACATCTAGTCCTCCAGTTTATTGATCATATCTGTTGTTGTTCAGTCATTTCAGTCATATCCAGTTTGTGTGACTTCATTTGGAACTTTCTTAGCAAAGATACTAAAGTGATTTACCATTTCTTTCTCAATCTCATTTTACAAATGAGGAAACTGAGGCAAACAGGGTTAAATAACTTTCTCAAGGTCACAGTTATTAAGTGTCTGAGGCCAGATTTGAACTCAGGTCTTCCCAACTCCAGGCCTGGCACTCTATCCACTTTACCACCTAGCTTCCCCTTGCCATTATGTACAGCTGAGTCCCCCCCCCACCTCATATTTTACATTTATATTGGTAGTTCCAACAATGTCTTGTTTGTCTATGTCTCCTGCTAAAGTTCCTTCTGCTCTTTTTTAAATGACTTATTGATGCTCTTTTTCCCATTTCTTCATTTAAAAAACTATCATACAACCACTATATCACCATACTCATATTCTGTAAGCTCTTTACCTTCCCAATCTGTCCTTTGCCCCTCAAAAAAGGCGGGGGGGGGGGCTGGAACAGTGGGAAGAGGAATTCTATCTGAAGATAGGAATTGCAGTTGTTCAGCTGTGTCCTAGTGATCCTAGGATCACTTAGTGATCTCTTGTACTATAGCACACTAATAGTGTCCATGCAGTTATCTTGGTACAGGTACTGAAGTGGTTTGCCATTTCCCTGTCCAGTGGATTAAGGCAAACAAAGGTTAAATGACTTGCCCAGGGTAACATAGCTAGTAAGTGTCTGAGGTCAAATTTGAATTCAGGTCTTCCTAACTCCAGGCCCAGCACTGTTTACTGAGCCACCTAGCTGCCACCATAGACAGAGGACCTTGATTTAAATCCCAATTCTGATATCTGTGTGACCTTAAGCAAGTCAATCTCCCTGAATAGATCTTAATTTGCTCAACTATAAAATTAGTGGGTTGGACTGTGAGATCTTCCTGCATTAAACCTAAGATCCAAAGACCTAATAACAAGTCACATGAAACAAATTCACACATCAACTGTTCTGAAAATGTATTTCATATTCTACAACATTAGGCTATAATTCTCCTAAGAGACAGGAAGCATGATTCATCCTCAGCTTCTGATTGTCCACTGAGTAAATATTAGTAGGTAAGTTTCTCTCAGTTTTTATGTGCAATGCCATGATCACTATGTAACTGATTCTTCTACCTCCACTTGCTCCACACTATATCAACTCATACATATCTTCTCAGGTTTCCCTGAATTTGTCCCTTTTATATTTCCCACAGCACAATAAAATCAGATTGCACTGGGGACTGCAGAAATATGGTAGCATAATATTAAGACCTGGAGGAGCTTAGAACCAACAAAAGCTCAATAAAATTCCAAAGCTGCACCAGAAGGAACAATGATAAAGTTACTACAAGGTCCTCCATCCTGTCTAGAACAGCACAAAAGACTGTCAGCTTCCACAGAAGCAGAGGGAAGACAAGTGGAAAATAAAGCACACAAGCAGTCCAGATTCTGTTCAAGAAATAGAGTCAGTGGGCATTCAGGCATTTGCCATTTACTGTGTATGATCCCTCTGTGGCATAGTGTCTAAACTTTGTTTTGTTTTTTTCACAGGAGAACAAACTAATCCCACTGGTTCTCCCCAACCACTACTGTTAGTTCAGTAGAAAACACTTGTCTTACTAGTTTCTCAGGATTGTATGTTCAAAGGAGTAGATTTGTCCTCACCCCACATAATATATCCATTCCTCCAAATGAATCAGTTATAGACAAAAAAAATATAATGGAAATGGCACATATCAGTAATTCAAACATCCATTTGGATAACTGGTGTCTTTCCTGAATAAAGGGAATTCCATAACATTCCATAACTTTGTGAGAGTGAGGAGGATGGAAGAAGAAAGATTGCTGGATGGGGTGGAAAGAAATGGGAAACAGAAAGACAGGTGTTCTCAATAAAAATATTATGGGGACTGAGTAGGGGGAAAGAGAAGGAGAAGGTGAGGGGTATTATATAAAACTTATGCAGATGAACTGAACTGTAAGAAATGTTCTTGCTGGGTTTTTCCCCCTCAATGGATGGTCTAAAACACAACCTGTTGCTAGACTCCTCATCTGCCATTATGGTGGAAGCCCTTACTAGAGACATGTATATCTAGGGAGTTTTGTCAGAAACATTTTTAACTTGCAGTATTTGAGAAAATCACACTTGTTGTTATTAAAATGTCGTTTAAATGCATGTATTGTCTATTGTTCAGGGATGGGGAAATAGTTTTGGAAAAAGAAAACTAATGTTGTATAAATAATAACCCAAATGATCTTGCTGGTTAAAAATACAGTATTTTTGGCCATAAAAAAAAGAAAGAAATAGAGTCAGATGAATACACAGACAGCTCATCATCCAGGTGAGACCATACTCAGGGAGGGGAAAAAAGAAACATTAAAAATATGTGACTAGGGCTGAGGCAAAGTGAAGAAAATAGAGTAAATGAAGTAGAAATAGATCCCTTAAATTATAAATTTCTAATATTAAATAAATTCCTCCTTTACCACCTTTTTTAAAAAGAGTAGGACAGGAAGAAAAAAAGGGGAAAATACAAGATGACAGGAAGAAGGAAAATAGGCAACATAACCATGAATGAGAATGAAGTCAACTTACCCATAAAATGGAAGTGATTTTCAGAATGTATTAAAAAGCAGAATTCAATAATAAATTGTATACAAAAAATTAACGTGAAATTTTAAAATTCACAAAGTTAAAATAAAGAGGTAGAGGAAAACCTATTTTGCCTCAGGTCAACTCAAAAAAGTAACGGTAGCAATCATGATTTCAATCATGTGTGAAAATGCACACTATAAAAGAGAAAAGTTGGTAAACTACATTATGCTTACTGGTGCCACAAATAATGAAGCAATATAATATTTAATATATGTGTACCAAATTCCATAAAATGTAAATACTTAAAGGAATAGTTAACCAAACTGAGAGAATCAGACAAAACTTTACTAGATGGATCTTAATCTACAGACCTAGAAAGTCTAACAAAAGAGCAAACCCAAGAATGACCTAAATAAGCTTTTTAAAAAAGTAGAGTTCCTGTTTTCAAGGAGCTCACAATCTAATGTAGGAGATAACATGCACATAGCCATGTAGAAACAAGAAATGCATGAGAGAGATTATCTCAGAAGGAAGGCACTAAAATTTGGGAGGACTGAGAAATGTTTCTTGCAGAAGGCAAGACTTTAGCTGAGACTTGAAGGAAGCCAAAAAGAAATCCAAAAGAATCTAAAGAGCCAAGGAAAAATAAATTCAAACAGTGAGTTAAAAAATGTTTCAGGATATAAAATAAATCCACATAAATCATGACGATTTCTGCATGTCATTCAAAAGACCCAGCAAGAAGAGCTAGAAAGGGAAATTCTTTTCACAATTGCAACAAAATGTAATAAATATTTTGGAGTCTACCAAGACACATAAAGGAATTATGTACCTATAACTACAAAATACTCTTTAATCAAAAGAAAACCTAAATAATAGGAGAAATTCTAATTACTCAAGGGTAGCTGTTCCAATCGTGGAGGCGGGGAGACAATACAAGTAATTTATTATTCAGTTCTACGTTACTCAAGGCAGCTACACGACACAGTAGATAGAGTGCTAGCCTAGAGTGAGAAAGACCCAAGTTCAAATCCAACCTCTCACACTGCTAGCTGTGTGACCCTGACCAAGTCACTTTACCCTTTTTGCCTCAGTTTCCTCTTCTATAAAATGAGGAGAAGGAAATAGCAAACCACTCCAGTATCTTTGCCAAGAAAACACCAGAGTCACAAAGAGTCGGACATGACTGGAAAATAACTTAACAGCACACCAATTAAACTATGAAACAATTACATTATAGGGACAGATTCACAGAGCAGTGAAGAGATTTAAATGCAACCATATGAGAGGTGACATAGTTCAGTGCAAAGAAAACTGGCTCTAGAATCAGTGGTCTTGGATTCAAAGCCCATATAAACATTTATCACCTGTGTGACCTTAGAGAAGTCACTTGTGCTCCCCTAGGTGTCAGGTTTTTTTTATCTGCAAAATGAGTGGACTGGATTAGATGATCAATGAGGTCATTTTCAGCTCAAGATCATAGGTCCATAGATCTATGATCGTACAATTATAACTAGTAAGTGGTAGAAGGACAAAGGAACCAAAAGCCATCCTACTTCTCCCAAAGCACTTCGAGGCTTAGGGTTAAAGTACTTGATGAACCTCCACCTAAAACATAAAATAATATCTGCTATTTGGATTGGGAAATGTAGAAAATTTTATATAAATTTTTCCCACTTCCTATTTTTACCTTATGATTATAGAGAAATCATGTGAAAACGCTTACAATAATTTTTAGCAGGATCAATAGATTGGAAGTATGTTTACCAGCACAACTTTTACCTAGTTTCTATTTCCTCATGATGCAAAGATCAGTGGGTAATGAATGCCATCAGTAGTTGATAGTTCTATATCTGTAAAAGTCACCAATATCAATGCTGCATTTCAATTGTTATTGTTGGGGGGGAGAGGTGATGAAGGATTGGAGAGCTATAAAAAGGTACACAAATGTATTGTTGGTATGGCTGTGCACTGATCTGGTCATTCTGAAAAGCAACTTGGAACTAGATTCAAAAAGATAATAAACTGACCCAACAATACCACTACAGATCAAAGAAAGAGGAAAAGGACTCATATGTACACAAAAATTTATAGCAACTCTTTTCAAAGTAGTCAAAAACTATAAACCTATTGGAAAATAGCTAAGTAGATCAGGGTATATAAATTAAATAGACAATTATTTTGCCATAAGAAACGAAATGGACAGTTTCTGAGAAACCTGGGAAGACTTGTATGGTCTGATATAGAGCAAAGTAAGCAGAACTAGAACAAGTTATATAGTGACAATATTGTAGAGAAAAATCACTTGGAAAGATTTTTTTTTTTGCACTGATTAATGTAATAATAAACCATGAGTGGGTGGCTAGGTGGCGCAGTGAGTAGAGTGCCAGCCCTGGAGTCAGAAGGACCTGAGTTCGGATCTGGCCTCAGACACTTAACACACACAAACAAAAAAACCTAGTCGTGTGACCTTGGACAAGTTACTTAACCCCAATTGCCCTCCAAAAAGCAAAAATAATAATAATAATAATAATAAACCATGAGTCTAGAGGACTAAAGATGAATCATACTATTTACCTCTTTGACAAACTTAAAATCAAGACTAAAACACAAACTGGACTAGGTCAATGTGAGAATTGGCTTTGCTGGACTATGCAAATTTATATTTAGGATTTTATTTTATTTTGTTTTTAATTGCTGCTTTGTTTTTTATTGTTTTTATTTGGTGGTAGCAGTAGTCATGGTAGGGGAAGAGCCAATGAGAAGGAAGAATAATTTTTTTTTAAGAGGTAAGAAAAGGAAAGAGGAACATAGTCCTCACCCGTCAAAGAACTTGAGACAAGACAAGGATCTTATTTAAAAAAAAAAAAGGAAGAACACTGAGGTATAAGAAATATTTTAAGCCTGTTTCTGAACCTGGGTGTGATTTGGGTGTGATTTGGTATGAACTATGTTGGCATACATGAATGTAGAACTTTTGGGGGCAAAAGCACAGAATATTAAGTCTCCTCACCCTTCAGTGAATCATCAAATTTTTTCAATGAACTTCCAGAAGAAATTGGATGCCCAAGAAACGAGAGAAGATCACTTAAAATTTTGTTTGGAACCTTGATATTTAAATTTATACCACTTGCCTTAAAATTTCATGAAAAAGGAGGGGCTTTTTATGCTGATTAAGATTCCTTAATAGAGGTATCTAAGAAGTATTAAGCTAACTATGCTAAGTGGCTCAAAAAGCTATTGTTATCTTTTCTCTTTAAATCACAATCATTTCTGGGAAAACAAAAAAGTTCTCCACTCCAGATTGAACCCTCCTTTGTGGCAAAGAAAAATAATCAAGCAATGTTTTTGCTTATTTTCAAGTTAGGAAAGCAAAATATTAGACTCAATTATGTTGCACATAATCAGTTACTGCTGTTTAAGCTAAAGCACAGTGACTTTATCACTATAATTTTAATGACATTTGTCTTGTTGATGTGATGACAGCATTAAAATTTGGAAAAATTATAGGACTTTTTCAATAAGATCCATGACAACTCAGAAGAATTTTGCCTAATAATCCATAAGAAAAAGTGAAATCCAGTTTCCAGATTACTAGCTTTCTAGTCCACTGAGTTAAGATATGTGTGTATACACATATGCTTGTATATGTGTGTATATATATGTATACACATATGTGTATGTATGTAGATTTATTTGGGTCAAGAATTGAAGATGGATAATGATTTGGGCCCAGAATGGATTAAATCAAAAAACTGAGTAGAGGGAGGAAATTACATTTGGAAAATTACACAATTCCATGTAATAATTATCTCTTTTTGGAGGGGAATGGAATAAGGTATACATTTTCAGAGGTCACCAATGTATTTGTTTTGCTTGACTGTATTTAGTGGTTTGTAAAAAAGGGTTACACTGGTAGAAGGCTTCAAGAAAGCATGGTTCTGGAGAAGGATGGTTATCAGAAAATGGCAGTGATATGAGAGACAAAGTGGGTGCCCATCAATGAAGAAATGGCTAAACAAATTATGGAATAAAATGTAATGGAATACTACCATGACATAAAAAAATGAAGGAAGGGATAATTTCAGAGAAACCTGGAAAGATTTGTATGAACTGAGAAAAAAGTAAGCAGAACCAGAAGAACATAGTATACAATAAAAACATCATAAAGACAAAATCTTTGGGGATGGCTAAGTGGCGTAGTCAGTAAAGCATCGGCCCTGGAGTCAGAAGAACCTGAATTCAGATCCAGCCTCAGACACTTAACACACACACAAACAAAAACCTAGCCATGTGACCTTGGGCAAGTTACTTAACCCCAATTGCCCTCCAAAAAGCAAAAAAAAAAAAAAAAAGACAAAATCTTTGAAAGACTTGAAAAGTCTTGATAATGAAATGACCAACTATGATTTCAGAGAACTGACGAAAGATATTTCCCACTTCCTGACAGGTGATAGATTAAAAATGTAGAAACAATACATACATTTGGAGTTATGGTCAATGTGAAAATTTGTTTTATTTGACAGCACTTTCATTACAACATTTTCTTTTTCAATGCAGAGAGGTAGGAAGGGAGCTAATAAATACTTATTAATTGAAAAAAATTATCTAAGGGATAATACTGAGTAAAGGAGGTGGGGGTCCATCATGTGGTACAAGTTAATTGAAAGGGATTTAGATTGACTGATTCCATAGATTACAAATGGACAGGTATTGTATTGGTACTGTCAAAATATTAAATACCTAGATGAGGGTCTTCAGGGTGTTGGGTCAATCCTCTTTGGAGGATTTCTGGAAGAACATAGACAAAACATGCACAGGATAAAAATCAATCAATCAATAAGTCAATAAACATTTATTAACTGTTTATTATGTATCAGGCACAATGTTGACCACCAGGAAGGAATACAAAAGCAAATACAGGTATAAAAGCAGAGCCGCTCAAACAGCTCACATTATAATTGAAAAGACAAATAAGCATAGGTCAATACAAGATACAAACAGAAAGTAACCTTAGAGTACAAGGTGCAAGTGATTGGGGGTCTCAGGAAGGCTTCTGGAAGAACATGAGAATCTGATCTGAATCTTGAAGGAAGTCAAGGAGTCAAGGAGGTAGAAGTGAGGGAGAGAATCTCAGGGATGAGAGACGGCAAAGGTACAGAGATGAGAAATGGAGTGCTACCTGCAAGGAAAATCAAGCTGGCTAGTCTCACTAGACTGCAGAGAGCATGAAAGTGTGAGAAAACAGAAAGGTAGGAAGGGTCAGTTTGTGAAAGACTTCATATGTGATCCTGGAGATGCCAGAGTTTATTGAACAAAGGATGACATGGTCAGACCCAAAGTTTAAGCAAAGTTGTTATGAGGACAAAAGGAGATGATATTTTTTCTTTCTTTTTTTTTTGCTTTTTGGAGGGCAATTGGGGACTAAGTGACTTGCCCAAGGACACATGGCTTGTAAGTGTTGAATGTCTGAGGCCGAATTTGAATTCAGGTCCTCCTGATTCCAGGGCTGATGCTCTATTCACTGCGCCACCTAACTGTCCCCTCTTTATTTCTTTAAAGAATATTGTATAGCTTCTTAAATCTTAACTATAATTTGACCAGACCTGGTCTCTGGAGAAGAAATAACTTGATGTTCTCATAATTCTCTAATTTCTAGCCACTGTGTGTTTACATTTAGCTAAAAATGAGCTTTAAAAAACACCCATGATTAAAACAGGTCTGTTTTATTACTAAAATGTCAATTAGGAAATGGATAAAGAAAAACAAAAGCCACAAGTCTCATTCTGACTACCTGATGTCTGTAGTAATAAAGAAGAAAAAGGAGTAGCAACTAGAGTAAAGCATTTGTAAAATGTGTAACTGGTAGGAAAACCAACTGGCCATTTTATTAGCTTCCTATTCAGAGCTTCTCACATCAGTTCAATAATTTACACAAAATCTAAGAGCTATCTATACAATCACAATTATTTTGATTAACAAGAATTCTCTTAGGGAGGTTTCAAGGTGGCTAATCACCAGTCTCACAGAAGTAAAGTATGATTTAACTGGGCACAGACTAAGAGGCAATTTCCACACAAAATATTAGACCAGATTGTCCTTGTACCAAAGACAATTTCCCCTTCCCCACCTCATTATTCTTTACCCATGCTGTATATTTTACTCTGAGATCATGTGAACTCACACCAGGATCTACTATCTAAAAACTATTTTTAAAAAACCTATTAATTTCTGAACAAAAAAAAGGTAAATTCCAGTGTATTAGCATATGTCCTCCCTTCTTTCTCTACTTCCTTGATATTAAAAGGAAAAGGTTGTTTTTTTTCAAAAGTTAACTTATAAAAACAAGTCAAACCTGGATAATAGTAACTAATAAAAAAAACATGAGTAATTAACAACTTGATCCCTTCATACACAATAATGAAAAAAAAGTGTTTTTTGTTTGATTTTAAAAAATATTCCACCATGGTTTTTAGGTATATATTCCAAGTCAGGCAAATATATAAGGTGACACTTTAAATTGTGTTGGCCTTTATTTTCCCTGCCAGCTTTCAATACCAAAAACAAAAAATTCGTTCCCTCTGTTCTTAAGTATGTGTGGTACCTTCTTAATCTCTAATATTGGCCTGATATTCCTCAGCTGTCAATTTCTTAGCACTTGCAGCCAGGGTAGGCTTTGAAAAAACAAACCATTTCAAATATTAGCCTAAGAAAAGCACAAACTGAAGATAAATCTGCTAGCAGTGGTGTTTGGGGGGAGGATGCGGGGAGGGACTAAGTCAAATAATATAAAAGACTTCTAGATTTTCTTGTGTTGAATTATTCATATCCCTGTTCCACTGATCCCTCTCCAATTACACACTGATAGTGAATAATAAACTCCACTGTGATTTCCCCCCATTTTTTCAAGTTTATCCATTCTTCTTCAATCAACCAAGCATGTAAGAATGCTAAGTATTTATTAAACTTATTTTTAAAGTCTTTATGCATTGTATTTGTGGGTTTTCAATTTTTTTATACAGGAAAAAAACTAAGCCATAGCTCAAGCTTATGTATCTTCTACCTTCTACTTCTACAATATAAATTCTGATAGCAAAATTGAGTAAGTTGATTTAATTTCCATTGCACTGGGAGAGAAAGATCAAGACAATCTGCAAGTCATTATGGGGAAAGCCTTGAAAGTAAGTGCTTTCCCCTGAAGGTTCAATTATTATCTTTGATCTACTCTATGATCCATTTCATTATCTGATCTAAATTACTCTCTAGTTCTTCTGCTACACTGTCGGGTAGCTCCTGCACTGTATCAATTGCTTAAGATGCCAGCACTTTTTTTCATAAAGAATTTGGAAAATTTCACAATGAATGTTGTCCTCTAGATTCTTTACATGGTATCCCTTGCTTTCAAGTCCTATTTATATAATAAGGAATTATCTGTTTGGAGCACAAAAACTGTATAAAACCATCATTCAGGGTAGCCATGATAATCAACAATAATTCCACCTTCTTTCATTTTATTTTCCAACTCTTCAGCTACTTTATCATTATCCAAAATGATACATGTATACTTTTCATCAAAGTCATCATTTATTTGTCCTCCTTATACTAAATCATCCAGGTTAATGTATGTCAATCCTCTTCTTGATGTAAGTTCTTTACAACCACTTTATGTACCCCTGAACAGGAGATCATGGTATTTGTCCCATACTCCAACTGAGTTCTTTTTCTCACTGTTGCAAACATGCATAGTCAAGCAAAACCATCTTCTACAATGGCCATGTCCAAAATATATGTTTCATTCTGTACTCTTAGTCTTTCACCTCTCTATCAGGAGATGGGTAATATATATATCATCCTTAGTCCTCTGGAATTGCAGTTGGTCTTTAGATTGATCAGAGTTCCTAATTCTTTCAAGGTTATGTCTTTATCATATTGTTGTCATAGTATAAATTCTCCTGGTTCTGTTAACTTTACTACCCAATCAGTTCATAGAAGTCTTTCCAGATTTCTCTAAATCAGGGGTGGGAACTTGCAGCCTCAAGGCCACATATTGCCCTCTAGGTCCTCAAGTGAGGCCCTTTGACTGAATCCAAACTTCACAGAACAAATCCTCTTAATAAAAGGATCTGTTCTGTAAAACTTGGGCTCAGTAAAAAGGTCACACCCAAGGACCTAGAAGGCCTCGAGGCCACAGGTTCCCCACTCCTGCTCTAAACTCTCCTCTTCATCACTTCTTACAGCACAAGAGTATTCCATCACATTTAAACAGCATAGCTTGTTTAGCCATTCCCCAATTGATGGGCACCTCCTCAGATTTCCATTCTTTGACACTTCATAAAGAGATATAAATATTTTTGTACATCCTCAATTAGAGTTTGTCTTGGACTAATCTCTCCTTTAATATACTTTCTCTTAACCCCAATCTCCCTTCTCCCATTTCCCTTCTACTTCCCCACTGAATGAAATTACACACACACACACACACACACACACACACACACACACACACACATTGAATTCTCTATGTATGGTGTGCATGTATGTGTGTATTATCTTCTTTAACCAGTTCAGATGAGAGTGGAGTTGAAGCACCAGCCAATCTCCCTCATCCCCTCCTCCGTTTGTATATTTATCAATTTGTATATCCTACGTATGAAAGATAATTTCACCTAAATTTCTTTTCCTTTCCCCCATACTCCTAATGTATTTTTCTTCCCCTCTCTTTCCATTCTTTCCTTAAGATCATCAAGACATAAGAGAACCACTTCCAGAGTCATCTGACTCCCTCTATGATACCCTGATAATGGGATTGAAAGGGGATGCCTGTATCATCTCCTCATATTTGAATATAAGCAGTTGATCTCTGTTTAGTCTCTTATATTATTAATATCATGTTTACCTTTTTCTGTTTCTCTTAAGTCCTGTGTTTGATCTTCAAAGTTTCTACAGAGCTTTGGTCTTTTCATCAGAAATACTTGGTAGTCCACTATTTCATTAAAGGTTCGTTTTTTCCCCTGAATGGTTGTACTGTGTTTAGGTGAATAACTTATTCTTGACTGTAAGCCTATATCCTCTGTCATCTGCAATATAGTATTTCAAGATCTCTACACCAATATAAATGTGACTGCTGAATCAATTAAGATCCTGACTGGCTCCTCTGTACTTGAATTCTTTCTTTGTGATTTTTTGCAGTAATTTTTTCTTTGACCAGGAGGATCTGGATTTTGGCTCTAAATGTTCCTGGGAGTTTTAATTTGGGAGTGTCTTTGAGGAGATGACAAGTGGATTCCTATTTTCATTTCTGTCCTCTGGTTCTAAGAGAGCTGGACAGTTATAAGATATCTTGAAATATGATGTGTAGACTTTTTTTTTGGCCATGACACTGAAACAGTTCAATGATTCTTAAATTTTTTCTCCTCAATCTCTTTTATAAGTCAGTTGTTCTTAATATGAGATATCTTATTTTTCTTCTATGTATTGAATATTTTTTACTTTAATTTTAATATCTCTTGGTGTCTCATAGGCTCCTATTTAGTTCATTCTAATTTTCAGAGAGTTTGTTGCTTGGGCAAAGTCTTTGATGTGGCCCTCACGCCAAACTATTGATTCCCTTCCTAATTCTTTCTTCCATGGCTCTTACTTCTTTTCCAATTTTTCCTCTAGCACTTTCATTTAATTTATAAAAATATTTTTTTTTAATTCTTGCTTCATCTCTTCCAACAATTCTAATTGAATTTGTAACCATGCTATATTTTTCTCTTAGGCTTTTTTTCAAGATGTTTTGAAGTCATTTTCTTCCAGGTTTGTCTCTTAAGCATCCTTGTCACCATAATAGCTTTTTATGATGGGATTCCTTTTTTGTTTATTTGCTCATTCTTCTAGCACCTACTTCCTAACTTCAGATATGATGTTAGGGCTGGGTTCTGCACACTTCTGGCAGAAAGGACTGGTTTTATTGCTGATTTCTTGGGGGTATTGTTATTCTAGGATCTCAGGGACAACTCAGGCCAAGAACCTGCAAGTTCCCAGTGTTCCCAAAGAGGTTTGATTTAGGGGAAAGTATGACTGTAGTCCCTTTGGTATGAGACCTTCAAGTTCCTGGCCTGGGTTTGGGTCTGAGCAATAGTAGATTTCTACCAGGATTTTGAAAGAAAACAATTTGGGCCACTCAATCAACAGGACTTTCTAAAACATTACATGAAATGGATATTAGGCAGTAAAGATATAAGATTAAAAATAAAACAGTCCCTATATTCAAGCAGCTTACAATCCATCATGGGAGACAATTTGTGTGTACCGAAGTATAGCCCACTTTTGGGGACAGAGAGAAATTTGGAGGGATAACTTTTATCTGCCAATAAAAAAAGGAGTCTTAAGAGTTAAGTCAGAATGAAGAGGGAATTCAAAGATGACATGAGAGGAAGTAGCACGCTGAGAGATAAACTATAATATAGCCTAATAGAAGTCTAGGCTTTTCTCCACAGCTCCTCCAATATTTGTCATTTTCTTTTTGTCATCTTTGCCAATCTGATGAGCATGAGATAGATTCTAAGAATTGCTTTAATTTGAATTCCCTAATGCACTTGGAGCATTTTTTCATACAGCTATTGATAAACTGATTTTCTTCCCCAAGAACTCTTTGTTCATAATCTTAGATCATTTATCAACTGGGAAATGGCTCTCTTTCTTATAAATTTGTACTTATTCCTTATTCATCTTGGAAAAGAGACCTTTATCAGAGAAATTTGCTGTAAAGATTTGTTCCCCAGTTGTTTCCCTTTTTAGTCTTAGCTTTATTAAATTTGTGCAAAAATGTTTCAATTTTATATAATCAAAATTATCCATGTTATCTATGATTCTATTTTTTGTTTGGTCATTTTCTCCTATTCATAGATCAGACAGACAATTTTGCCCCTCGTTTCTCTAATTTGTTTATGATGTGACCCATTTGGAGTTTTCTTATTGATGCAAGGTAGGTGGACCTGTGAATGGGTCCATTGGGAAAGCAATCTATATATACTTAGATACAAAATATTACTAAACAGTGTATGTCCTTTGACCCAACTATACTACTGCTAGCACTATACCAAAAAGGATCAAAGAAAGAGGAAAAGGTTCTTTATGTACAAAAAAATATTTATAGTAGTTCTTTTTGGGTGGCAAAGAATGAGATGTCCATCAATTGAGAAACAAACTGTGGTGTATGAATATAACAGAGTATTGCTGTGCTCTAAGAAATAAGGAAAAATATGATTAAGATCTGTATGAACCAGTAGGTACAGAAATAAATACAACCAGAAAAAATTAATACTATACAATATCATAAAAATGAACAATTTTGAGGAATTTTATAAACTGATAAAAAAATAAAATAGAAGAATCAGGAGAATGATTTATGCAATGGCAACAGTATAAAAACAAATTACTTTGAAAGCTATAAGAACTGTGATCAATACAATGACCATTCATGTTTCCAGAGGACCAATGATGAAATATGTATCCATGGAAAGATGGTGGATTTACAGTATAGAATGGGACTTTTTTTTAATAGTCACTGAGTGAATTGGTTTTGTTTCACAATACATATTTGTAACAAATAATTTGTTTCTTTTCTTTTATTCCCAATGGGTGGGAGGTGGGAGGAAAAGAAAATAGATTTGTAATTTTTTTTAATGGGGGAGGTACTACAGCTCTGAAAGGTTGTATGCACTGTTGTGTTTTTACTTTCTCATGAAGTGGGAAGTACAAATGTTTGTAATGCAAAATCAAAACAAATTAATAAAAGTTGTAAAACTTTTTTAATAATAAGAAAGAAAATCTATGATTCTGTGCTTTTACAATGGGATCCAAAGTAGTAGCACTAGGAATCTATATCTAAGACAGTGAAAGATGGCCATAGGAAAAGGGCTAATGGGGGTGGGGTGGGGGGCAGAGGTCTTCTGCTTCCTAGCAAAGTCATTTGTGAGGTGAGGGGCTCCTCCAGTTGGCCAGGTACTCTAGCTTTTAATTCTATTTTAATTGCTTTCCATTTAGATTTCATTTGCCTATTACAAAACCCTGTTAGCCAAAAGAACTTATGTATATGCTATTTAAAGCTTTCAGATAGGGAGACAAGAAGGGAGAAAGCATTTTTTTACTCCCTAAAGATGAAAGGTTTGATCCAAGAAAGCTCATTTGTAGATTTAAGAGCTATAAAAGCAGAGAGAGAGAATGTTAATGTATCCTAGAAGTCTGGTATATTAATTCAGGACTCAGATTTTCCTAAATATCAGTTTTAAGCTGCTGAGAGAGGGGCAGGTTGTGAAGGCATGATGCATGAATGAATTTATTTTCATTTTCAAACTGACAGCTGTCATTCTTGGTGTCCAAGGTTTGAATGGAAGGTCTCTCCTTACCCTTCCCTGGGGAAAAGAGAGCTAAAAGAAAGTCACCTTTACAGAGTTGAAGTAGTTTTTTCCTTGCCTAGCTCATTGGCAGCTTAGCTTGCCTTGCTAACTAACACCACCTACTGCATATATAAGTATATACAGAATAAATAGAAAATAAAGGTAATTTAGAGAGGGAAGGCACTAGGCATTGGGAAAAAGGAAAGGGGTCACATAGAAAGTGGTGCTTGAGCTGAGTCTTGGAGGAATTAGGAATTCTACAAAGCAGAGGTGAGAGGGAAGTTCATTCTAGGCATAAGTTATAGCTAGTATAAACTCATGGAATTGAGAGACGGGATGTTCCATCTGCGGAAGAACAAGAAGGCTAGTTTGATGAGACTATATATTGCAGAAAGGGGAACAATATACACAGTGGCTAGAAAGGTAGGTTAAAACTAAGCTTGCAAAGGAAACAGAGAAGTTCGAGATAATAGGAAGCTAGTGGAGTTCAGAGAATAGGAAAAAACCAGAGTCAGATCTATGCTTAAGGAAAATCACTTTGGCAGCTCTGGGAAAGATATATTTGAGTGAGAAGAGATGTGAGGCAGGGAGAATAATTAGAAGGCCATTGCAATAGTCTAGGTAAGAGGTGATGAGGGCGTAAACTGAGAGAGTAGCCATATGAGTAGTGAGAAGGGAGTTAATGTGAGAGGTATTGTGAAAGATGAAACAGTAGGGATCACAGCTATAGAGTTGGAAGAGATCTCAGAGGCCATCTAGTTGAAGGCCACTTCATTTTATAGATGAGGAAACTGTGGTTAAATTATTCCCTGTGCTTATATAAACAGTAGGCATTGGATGTTTGAACATAGCTCCTGACTCCAATGCCAGTGCTCTTTCCACTGCACCATGCTGTCTCCCAAAATTTGCAATTAATTGGATATGAAAATGAAAAAGGAGAGATTTAAAGCCTTCCTTTAAAGGAAACAAGGTCAGAAGAGAGTTTGGTTTGGGGAAGAGGCAAAGAAAATGACTTCCATTTTAGACATGTTGAATTTGAGATACCTATGAAATATTCAGTTTGAAATGTCTAATAAGGGACAGCTAGGTGGTGCAGTGAATAGAGCACCAGCCATGGAGTCAGAGGGACCTGAGTTCAAATCTGACCTCAGACCCTTGTCACACTTACTAGCCATGTGACCTTGAGCAAGTCACTTAACCCCAACTGCCCTGCCTTCCCCCCTCAGGAAAAAAAAAAAAGAAATGTTCAATAGGCAGTTGTTGACGGGACCCAGGACCCTGGAACTCAGGAGAGAAGTTATATCATTCTGGAAGTCAGGTGCACAGAGATAATAATTAAACCTATGGGAGCTAATGAGGTCACAAAGTGAGAGAATGCAGAGAGACAAGTGGAAAGCAGCACAGCGACAGCAAATTGAGTATAATAAACTCTTGCAGAGTGAAGTGAGGAGAACCAGGAGAACTAATACAATAACAACATTGTAAAGATAAACAACTCTGAAAGACCTAAGAACTTTGATCAATGCAATGACTAAACACAATTCCAGAGATCTCATGATGAAAGATGCTAACCCACCACCTGACAGAGAGGTACCTTAGGGTACAGATTGAAACGTATTTTTTCAACATAACCAATGTGGTAATTTGTTTTGCTTGATTTTTACATATTTGTTATGAGGATTTTGTTCTTTTTCAATTGGGGGAGAAGGGGAGTAGAAAGAAGACAAGATGGATTTTTGTTCATTAAAGAAAATAAAATTTGGGGTGGCTAGGTGGTGCAGTGAATAGAGCACTGGCCCTGGAGTCAGGGGGGCCTGAGTTTAAATCAGACCTCAGACACTTAACACATACTAGTCGTGTGACCTTGGGCAAGTCACTTAACCCCAACTGCCCTGCCCTATCCCCTTCAAAAAGCAAAAATAAAATAAAATAAAATTTAAAAAAGAAATGGATAAGGTTCTATCAATCAAAAAGACACTAAAGAAGATATATGTGTATATCAGCCTAAACTCACCTTTATCCTATAGCAAAATAAACATTTGTCATTGCTAAGTATCCTAAGGACCAGAATGTTTTCAGAGAAGACCAGTGTCTCTGGTGTGAGGGCTGCCAAGCCCTTTTCAAGGCTACTTTCTACCTTTCGTTTCTACCTAAATCACCCGACTCTCACCTATGGCTCTAAGAAGTTGTAACATGTATAGCAATCACACCCCAGAAAATTGTTTCAGCAAATGAACTAAACAAAGTTGAGGGTAACTAAGGGTTCTCAAACCCATCAGTAAGTTAGGGGTACCACAACATGTGAAGACTTCCTCTGGTGGAATGGGTGGATGAGAACAATTTGTTCCAATGGCGGGCAGCTGAAGCAGGTGCAGTTTAGTGCACAGAGTTTGATTAGACATCAAAGATACCAAAGTCATCCACTGCATCTTGAGCCATTGCCAATTGTCTTGATTTTTGTCTTACCACTGGACTTTGATGACTGGAAGAGAGTGAGGCCAATGAGTTTTTGCAACTCTGCCTCACTTAAATTCAATTTATGCATGAGTCGAAAGATATTACCCATACCACTTCACCAATTTTTACCTACCTTCCTGTGATGACAGGAAAATAACAAAGCAGCAGGTATAAATACATTGGGAGCTGTAGTTACTACCCTGAACACAGGCAGACCAGGCCATAGAGTCATCTTCTCACTAGACTGAAGCAGCAGTGGGATTTGGCAGCCCCCTGGGTGTCTGAGCAGCCTTCTTTAAGGATCACACTGCTCACCTCCTGGTATGAGGAAGGGGCTAGAAAAGGTGCCGTAATAATTATCTTATTCACCCAACCCTGGACTGCTTAGTGTGGCAGGCAGTATGAGTGAAACCACAAACACAAGAAACCAAAAACTTTTGCAAAGATGATTCCACTCACCATCAGTATGTGGAATATGTACACACTTATGTACAAGAAATCCAGTAGAAGGGAAAAAGAAACAGCTCTTGTAAAAGAACTCAGGAGGTATTATAGCAAAATAGCAGCTCTGAGTGAAACCAAGCTGGCAAATGAAGGCCAGCTTTCTGAAACTGGAGATGGATATACATTTTTCTGGAGTGGCTACAGTGAAGAGGAGGACTGTGAAGTTCTGCAATCAAAACTATTCTAGTCAACAAGCTTGTATGCCTACCAAAAGGAGTGAACAACAGACTCATGATAAAGCAATTGCCACTTGCAAGAAAGCACAATGCCACCATCATCAGTGCACATGCTCCCACCATGACAAATCCTGATGAGGTCAAAGAAAAATGTTATGAAGACCTGGAGACCCTCATCATCAATGTGTCAAAAGAGGGCAAGCTTATAATTCTGGGTAACTTTAACACCGGAGCAGGCATAAACTATCAAACATGGCAGGGAATGTTTGGGAGGAATAGAGGTGGAAACAGCAACAACAATGGCCACTTACTACTGAAGACCTGTGCATCTCACTGCCTTCTCATAACCAACACTGTCTTCCATTTAGCTAAATATAAGAAAATATCATGGGTGTACCCTCACAGCAAATATTGGCATCTAATAGACTATGTCATTGTTAGGAGACAGACAGGATGCAAGAGTGACAAGGGTAATGTGTGGTACAGAGGGTTGGACTGATCACAGTCATCCTTTCCAAACTAAACATGCACATTCAGCAAAAGTGGTGGCCCCAAGGCAACTACCAGAAGATTTAACGTCAACAGATTAGAGAGTTTCTCTGAGGATAAACATTTTATTGCTAACTTGGAGGAAAAGCTGAGACAACACACAGCTGGCAACAGAGGAGCAGAAAAGGAGTGGGGAGCTGTCAGAGATTTGGTTACAGCATTGCATTTACTCATCCAAGCCAGAAGACTCATAAATTTCAAGACTGTTTGATGAAAATGACAGGGAAATTCAGAAGTTGCCAAATGAAAAATGAGAACTCTTTAGGGATTACCAGGAGGATAGCTCTTTTACCTCTAAAGTGAGTAACATTTAACTCCATCAGAAGTAAAGTACAGGGATCTGCCATCAACGGGTGGACCCAGTGCCACGATGCAGATTTTCATGAAGACTTTGACAGGGAAGACCATCATTCTTGAGGCTGAACCGTCTGATGCTATTGAAAATGTCAAGGCCAAGATACAAGATAAAGAAGGTATTTCACCTGATCAACAAAGATTGATTTTTGCAGGCAAGCAACTAGAAGATGGACGTACTTTGACTATAATAATCGGAAGGAATCTACCCTTCATCTTGTTCTGAGGCTTCGTGGTGGTGCCAAGAAGGAAAGAAGTCTTACACACTCCCAAAAAGAACAAGCATAAGAGAAAGAAGGTTAAGCTTGCTAAAGTACTATAAGGTTGGTGAGAATGGAAAGATTAGCCACCTTCGATGAGAGTGCCCTTCTGATGAATGTGATGCTGGAGTCTTTATGGCTAGCCATTTTGACAGACATTATTGTGGCAAGTGTTGTCTAACCTACTGCTTCAACAAGCCAGAAGACAAGTAAATGTATATGTGTTAATAAAAAATCAACTATTAAAAAAAAAAAGTAAAGTGCAAGCAAAGCTAAGAGAGATGCAAGATTCTCAGCTCTGTAAGAAGACAGATGAAATTCAGTTTTATGCTGATAATAACGATCCAAAGTGCTTTTACAAGACCCTGAAGGCTATTTATGAGTCAAAACATAAGTACATTGATTAGTGATAAAGACATGATCCTGGAGAGGTGGGCTAAATATTTCCACAGTGCTCTCAACAGATTACCATCAATCAATGTCGAAACCACTGATCATGTACCTGAGGTTAAAAGTTAATCCCTGTCTAGTTGAAACTTCCAACTGAAGAAGATTTTGAATGCCATTAAGGCTCCTCTGTGTGGCAAAGCACCTGACGCTGATCCTATTCCAGTTGAGATTTACAAGGCAGGGGGTCCACTGCTTGTACAAAAGCTGACTGAAATCTTCTGAGTTATGTGGTAAAAGGAAGTTACCCCCCAAGAATTCCATCTCTATAAAAATAAAAGAAATAGGTGGTCCTATGACAACACAAGGGAGTTGGGAATGTCTCTTTATTACTCACTACTGGCAAGATTCTTGCCAGAGTGCTCCATAATAGGGTAATCCTTCATTTGGAAGATGGTTATCTACCTGAGAGCCAGTGTGGCTTCAGAAAGGACCAAGGAGTGGTTGATATGGTGTTTCCTGTTGGACAACTAGGAGAAAATCAAGGAGCATAAATTGGGTCTGTAGCACTGTTCAAAGACCTAATTAAGGCCTTTGACACTGTCAGAAATGAGAACTTGTGGAAATTTATGGCAAAATTTGGTTTCCCAGAGAAGTTTATCAGTATTGCATGTCAGCTTCATGATGGCATAGATGGACAATGCTCTCACACTTTCCCAGTCACCAGTGGAATAAAGCAAGGCCGTGTGCTTGCTCCCATGCTTTTAGCAAGATGTTTTCAGCAATAATGTCAGATACTTTCAATGAGGATGAAAATGCCACCAAAGTCAGCTACCACACAGATGATAAATTATTTAACTTGAAAGGTTACAAGTCAAGACTAAAGTGGAGGGGGCAGTCATCGTGGGAGTTTTTGTTGGAAGATGACTGTGCACTCAATGCAACCTCTAAAGATGAGATGCAACAAAATATGGACAGTTTCTCTGCTTCTTCTTCTGGCTTAACAATTAACACCAAGAAAACACAGATTCTCCACCAGCTAGCACCACACCATCCATACATGGAACCACTGGTTACAGCAAATGGAGGAATTCTGAATGCTATGGATAAGTTCACTTACCTTGGAAACATACTTTCCAAGGATGTATACATAGATGGCAAAGTTAATGCATGTATTGCCAAAGCTAGCTCAGTGTTTGGGAGGCTCCAAAGGAAAGCATGGGAGAGAAGAGGTATTAAACTAACTACAAAACTAGAGGTCTACAGAGCTGTTGTGCTGACCTCATTGTTGTAGGTCTATGAAACCTGGACAGATTACAAGTGCCATGCCAGGAAAATGAATAACTTCCATTTGGATAGTTTTAGGAAGATTCTGAAGATCATCTGGCAAGAAAAGATACTAGAAACTGATGCCCTTTCTCAAGCTGAACTGCTGAGCATTCACACTATTGCAGAGAACACAACTATACATTGTTGGAATGCCAAATGTACATTTGCCTAAAAGACTATTTTAAGGAGAACTCACAAGGCAAGTACTTACATGGAGGTAAGAAGCAATATAAGAACATTCTCAAGGTCTCTCTGAAGTACCTGGAATCACTTGGGAGACATGGGAGATGCTGGCCCAGAACCACCCAGCAGTTTGCCCACATCAAAGAAGGTGCTGTGCTGTATCAGCAAAGCAGAATTGCAGTAGCTTAAAAGAAACATGAGGTGCAAAAATTTAGACACATCTCCACCCCAAATGTTTGTATAGACTATTTGTGACTAACCTGTGGTAGAGCCTTCTGAGCTCTTATTGATCTGATCAGCCACAGACACCTTGACCCCTACATAGTGATATCATTTTGATCCTTTTTTAGAATAAAGTAAAACAACCAACCAATCTACCCCATAACTAAACCCTCTTATTATAAGTATTTTCCCCTATTAGAATGTGAGGTCCCTGAGAGTAAAGACTGGCTCACTTTTCTACTTTGTGTCTTGAGAACTTACCACAATAGTTTAATAAACACTGGTTAATTCATTCATTCATTTATGAGTCCTATGTCCTAGAGAAAGATAAATTCCTAGATAATTCTCATGTAAACATGAGACATATCCATATTCTCTTAGATGGCTACACAGAAATCTCCATGTAGATCAATCAAATCTAGTTTTCCCAACATTTTTTAAAGGAAGAATATAAGACTATTTATTGACCACTGTTCACCAGTATTTAAAATAAACAATATACAGTTGTATAACATTCCAATGACTACAAAGTTATTTTTTTTTTTGCCTGACTCCTGTAGAGCCAAGTGACCCAAATACTCAAAAGGCTTGGTCCTACGTGTTGAAGGGGTAGGTTGGGATAAAGAAGGAAAAACACACACATCAAAAGTATAGAAGACTACCTAACATGGGTATGTCTGCTTCCCCATTTATGCCCATTGTTAGGAAAACACAACCCCCCCCCAATTCCTGC
The DNA here is from genome assembly GCA_011680675.1 of Gymnobelideus leadbeateri. NCBI lineage: Eukaryota > Metazoa > Chordata > Mammalia > Diprotodontia > Petauridae > Gymnobelideus > Gymnobelideus leadbeateri. The sequence continues at coordinate 373,857 of WOXC01006816.1, read as the reverse complement.
CCTTTGGGCAGAATATGTACATTCTAGCAGATGGGGGGTGTTACTACATAATTAAGAGAGGAGCCTTTGGTTAGTAAAATAAGATGGGACATCCCTACTTTCTGAAGCAGGAAGTCCAAGTTTTTCTCTTTTTTAAAATTAAGGCCAAAACAGTTCTATTTTAACATTTCAGGTAAATAGTTCAAACAAGTTCCAGCAGCATTTACCCAAGCATGTTTCTAACCTAGGACTGGGCAACATCAATGATCAAGATGTTGGATCTGTGGGGAGGCTGCCAACAAGCATGGGAAAGCCTTGGCTCTTGTCTAACCAGATCTGACCAACGAGGCTTTGGGGAGAGAATCCCTTTCAGATAATAAATGTGGAGTTGGCCTTTGCATCCACAGGCACAATGCTCATCACCACCTTAATAGGGTCCAGATACTGAACACTACCCTACTGTGAACACTCCAGCAAGGTTGCAAAGTGCCTACAAAATCATTCTGTTCAGGAACAGTTAGTGTTTGGAAAAGTGAAGGCAGCACTTTTTCTGCTAGTCAGGATGAAAAGGGTCTCCAGCTCCCCCAAACTGAGCAATAATGGGAAATGGTTGCTGACCATAACCTTTCAATGGATTTATCTCTAGGTATAAAATGTAGCTTTTATTAGTAAGTTGGGTTGCAAGTGAATGTCAAATTTCTACATGGACACAACATTGTCTCACACAGCTAACATTAGGCATACATGGGGGCTAAACATTGATTAGCATTCAGCATTGTGACTACAGAAGGTATTAATTAGTATTTGTAAAAGTTTTTCTCTACTGTGGAAGAAGTTAATGATTCCATAGTATCAAATGTTCTCTTCTGTGATAAATGTTAAGTAAATGCAGAAAACTTGTATTTACTTGTTCAGTTACCAGTGCTGTTGATGCAAAATAAAAACCAGCTCAAACAAAAAACAAACCAAACAAAAACAGAAACCTACTTTAAAACCTACCCAACTCAGTTCTCATTAGATGTAGATGGTGCTCACACTGCTAACAAATCAAAGAATGGAATCGATATCCAGATTTGGTAATATATGTATATATGTATGTATGCATATGCAAATATGTATGTATATATATATATATGTGTGTGTGTGTGTGTACACACACACACACACACACACATGTTTTTAAAAGCAACATAAATGATTATTGTGCTTTATGTTCAGGACAGGAGTGCCAGGTCAGTCGCTCCTTGTTAAAGGCGATGACTATCTGAGGACATTTCATATTTGATTCTTTGGCCAGTACTAGTCAGCCTCATCGGAATCTTTCCACTTCATGAGAAACATCAGCTCTACACTGCTGTCAGTAGCACTGATGATTCACTCTGGGTCAAGGCCCCTTGCAAAGCCCTGAGGCTTGTCAGCTGACTCACACTTCTTCTTTGACTTGCTGTCCAATAGAGATTTCCTCTTGGCTCCATCCTTCTCTTTCCCAGCCTTCTGAGAATTCAGATATGCTTCAATTAACTCTGGACAATCCAAGTTTTCCTCAGGGTCCCACGTGTTGTCATGTTGTCCGCATCGGTGAGCCCTTTCCACTTCAGGAAGTATTCCACCTTCCCATTCACCACACGCAAGTCCAGCACCTTATCCACCACAAACTCCTCGGGCTCCACCTCCTCTACTTTCTTACTCTTGCCATTCTGTTTCTTTCCCATTTTTTGCAATGTAGTTTTATTGGGAGGTCATTTTTTATTGCAGACTTGAAGAGCTTTTACGTCTCAGGTGCCTGCGGTTCAGGAGAGAGGATAGGCTTAGGGGCGAGGGGGCGGAAGGTGGCTGCAACTTCAGAGGGCCCAATGGCCCTCCCAAGATTTTTTAAATCTGCAATTTCCTTCCAGTTTATCTTTCTGTTGGATTAGTCAGCCACAATATCTAAGGTCTTTTATTTTTTTTCATTTTAGTTTTTCCTTTAAGAATTTGTTATTCCATTCAGTCAATGTACATTTGTTTTTTCACTCAAGCTGTTTTGTTAGCTATAATATTTGTAATCAAAATATACTGACCCTACTTTTTTTTTTTTTTGCTGTTTGCTACTATCATATATGAAATCATGATGGTAACTCCTGTTTGAAATGCAGCTAACATGTAATAAATTTTTTCCAGCCCTTCATTTTGAACCTAAATGATTTTCTGTCCTAATTTTTAAATTCAAACATATAAATATATTTTGAAAACAATATACACTCAGAATTAATCCTCAATATTTTAGTGTTTCATTTTCACAACTCCAGGCAGCATTGGCCTGATTTTATTAGTAACCTCATTTTCACTTTTGTATTAGCAATCACACACATTCTAGCTATGCGCAGTAAAGAAAAAATGAAAACTGCAATGTTCTCAAGTTTATGGGGCAGCTGGCAGCCTACTGGGCACTTCACTGGTCTTATTCACTCGATTATTGTAAAGAGCTTTGCATTCCTTCATTGCACAGTTTTATTGGCTACCTTTAAAACTCAAATGTTGTGTTGCAATGATATCTCTAAAGCATAGTGCAAGTCCTTTGGACTCTAAGCCCAAACATGCAAAGTTAGTGATATGACTTAGTAAGAAAATAAAGGTGTTAGATAAACTCCCTGCTGGAATGTCTGCTGCCAACAAATATCCGCAGCCACTGTCTGTCATAAGTTGGTGTTAAGAAATCAACAGTTCATTATATCTGCAAAAAGGAGGAAAGCATTCGTAAAAAGTATTTGTGAATCAGTTTCAGAAGTGCTGAAGTAATCTTAAAAGTATAACACAAATAATGAATATAGGGCGGAGCCAAGATGGCGGAGTAGAAACAGCTCATCCAAGCCACTCTGCCCCCAGATTCCCCCCAAACTATGTAAAAGGGGACTCTGAACAACTTCTGGAGCCCCAGCACCCACAGAACGACACACAGAAGCTAACCTCTTGCTGAGGACAGCCCAGCAGCCCTGCAGGAAGGACCAGCGCAGTGCTCTGGGAGCCGGCAGCACACAGCCCGCAGAGCGCAGGGAGCGGAGCCCAGCAGAGCCCAGGTCCGCGTGAGCCGAGGTTTTAGCCCCAGGGAGGCAGGGCCAGCAGCCAGCTGGAGGAACCCCAGAACACCAGCAGCTGTGGCGACTCCAGAATTATCAACACAGACATGCCTAGGACAAAGTAAGAGGTTAGTGTCCTATGGACTTTGGGACCTGTATTTGGGGAATGCATCGGCTTCCTCCCCTGGGGGCTAGAAGCCACTGAGGAGACATGCCATTTTGTAGTTTTCAGAGGCAGATCCAGCTCCTGGCCTGCAAATTGTAGGGAGATCCAGCAATCAGTCTTGGGGGGGTAATCGCTCTTGCTTTAACCTCCCTGGATCTGGATTATGATCTAGGGTGGAAGTCATGGGTGGGTTTACAGCTTGCCAGAAATGGAAGTTGCCCCCCACACGTTCGGGATGAAAATTCCTCTATCTGGCCTTAAAGCCATAGTGTGGCAACAAACCCAAAAGTCAAGCAATTAAGTGGCAACATGCCAAGGCAAAGGAAACAGAAAAATGCAACCCTAGACTCCTATTTTGGGGGCACAGAGCGGGAAAAGAACTGTGAGGTCAGAAGTCCTGCTCCAAAAGCCCCAGGGGAAAACATGAGCAGGTTGCAGGCCATAGAGGACCTTAAGAAGGACTTTAAAAATCAAATAAGAGAAGTGGAGGAAAATTGGAAAGAGAAATGAGAAGGATGCAGGAAAAGTATGAAATGAGGGTCAACAGCCTGACTGAGGAAAACAACACCTTAAAAAATAGACTAACTCAAATGGCAAAGGAGGCCCAAAAGGCCAATGAGGAGAAGAATGCCTTAAAAAGTCGAATTTGCCAGATGAAAAAGAATCTCAAAAGTTCACTGAGGAGATTCATTCCTTCAGAGTTAGACTGGAGCAAATGGAAGCTAATGACTTTATGAGAAATCAAGATGCTGTTAAGCAGATCCAAACAAATGAAAGAATAGAAGGCAATGTGAAATATCTCATGGAAAAAAACCACTGACCTGGAAAATAGATCCAGGGGAGACAATTTAAAAATTATTGGACTACCCGAAAGCCATGATCAAAGAAAGAACTTAGAAATCACCCTTCAAGAAATTCTCAAGGAAAATTGCCCTGATGTTTTAGATCCAGAGGGCAAAATAGAGGTTGAAAGAATCCACAGATCACCTCCTGAAAAAGATCCCAAAAAGAAAACTCCCAAGAATATTATAACCAGGTTCCAGAATCCCCAGATCAAGGAGAAAATACTACAAGAAGCCAGGAAGAAACAATTTCAATATTGTGGAAACACAATCAGAATAGCCCAGGACCTGGCAGCTTCTATACTGAGGGATCGAAGGGCATGGAATATGATATTCCAGGGGGCAAAAGAACTGGGAATGAACCCAAGGGTCACCTACCCAGCAAAACTGAGTATTTTGTTTCAGGGGGAAATATAGTCATTCAGTGGAATAGAGGACTTTCAAGCATTCTTGAGGAAAAAACCAGAATTGAATAGAAAATTTGACATCCAGACACAAGAAGCAAGAGAGGCCTGAGAAGGTAATCAGGGAAAAGAAATCAAAAGGAACTTATCAAAGTTGAACTCTTTACATTCCTATATGGAAAAGCAATAACTGTGACTGATGATATCTTTCTCACTATGAAAATAATGGAAGAAGGGGGTGTGGTCATATGAATACATATGTGAATGTGTGTGTATACGGTTACAGTTATATATGGATAGAGGGCATAGGTTGAATTTGTTGGAAAGGGAGAATACTCAAGGGATGAAATTATGAGGTGAGAGAGGAAAGTGGTAAGAGGAGATGGCGAGAGACAGGGTAGGGTAAACTATCTCATGTAGAAGAAGCAAGGGGAAGTGGTTGCAAGGGAGGGGGAGAATAGGAAGGCAAAAAAGGCAAAACCACATTCTCATTGAATTTGGTTCAGGGAGAGAATGACATACATACTAAATGGGATATCTCAACCTGCAGCAGAATAGGGGGAAGGGGGATGAGAGGAGGGATGATGGATGGGAGGGCATCTTTGGGGGGAGGGGAGGTTGGAAGTACCCACTATAGAAGAGGGACAAGATCATGTAGGGAATGGACCAGGTCGGGGGTGGGATGGGTGGGAGGGAATTATAAGCAGCCTTGTACAATATATCTACTATGATAATGTTTTGCATAGCTAGACATGTACAACATATACTGAATTACTTATCTCCCCAGAGGGAATGGGTGACAAGGGAGGAAGGAAATGGATCTGAAATTCGAGGTCTTAAGATTAAATGTTTCAAATATATATAAATCCTATTATTAATACTCTTTTGCTTATAATTGGGAGATAAGATGTGCAGGCATTGGGACACAAAGATTCACCTTCCTCTAATGGAAAAGTCGAAGGGGGTATGGGAGAAGACATGGGAGAGAGCAGATTGGAGGAAGCGATATCTTGTGGGACTGCTATTCTGGGAGGTTGGGTAGGGGAATAACGGGGGGGAAATGATTGTAACTCAAAATCTGGCGGAAATGAATGATGTAAAACAGAAGTTAATAAAGCATTTGTTTAAAAAAATGTATATCACAAAGCAATTAAAAAGTGGAAAAGCAGCTAAGTTTGTGGGTAAATGAGATGGTGGTCACACCTAACCTCAAAGCAAGCCTCTGCCCATGCTACAGGTTCCTGAGCATCCAGGTCTGTGAGAGAGCTACCAGACCAGGTCTGGCAGAGCAGCCCCTGAACTGGGGCCAGGGACTTATCCCAAGGCATGTGCTCTTCCTCAGAGAAAAGTTTAACCACATTGCTGAAAGGGAGATTAGAGTTGGCAGGTTGCTACTTTCCCATTTTTACCTTGGGGTTTTTCTGACATTGAAGACCCTGCTTCTCCCTGTCCTGTTTGGTACTGCTTATCCTTTCCTCTGTCTTTTATGTGCTATTTCATGGTTACTATACTAGGAAAAGTACATATTATCATAATTAATATTTTATTATAAATAATTATATGCAGAAAAGTATATCTTCAGTAATCTCTAGCATAAGATTAGTTTTTGATGGTCATGGGAACCTAATCCCTCATTTCCCATAGGTTCAAAGTATCAACATTCACATTTTACTTTTGTGTTGTTTCCTAGGAATGTTACCCCCATGAAAGTTGAGGATTGACTGTCCGTATGTACTTGTTCTATGATTCTAAACCCATGCAAAATACCTCAACAAGGAGTGGAAGCCAGGTGTACTATCAGTTCCAGGTTCTTTATTCTTTAAGCAAACAAAAAAAAAGTTAAATTTAGTCAAAATATTTTTCAGCATCTATTGACATAACCATGTGGTTTATATTGTTTTTATTATTATTATAATCTCTTCAATTCCTTATATAAATCCAACCTGGTCATATTATAAAATGTTTTTAACCTTATTCTTTCCTCCTTTTTGCTCATATTTTATTTAATATTCACATGTCAATACTCTATTGAGATACTGGTCTATAGTCTTTTTTCCTTACTTTATCTCTCCCTGGTTTAGGTATCAAGATAATATTGGTATCATAGAAGCTTGATAGAATCTTATCTTTTTCTAGTTTTGCAAAAAGTTTATGTAATACTGGAATCAATTGCTCTTTGAAAGTTTGACAGAATTGATTTGTAAAACCACCTGGTCCTGCAACTAAATTAGTAGACTGCTTAATTTTTTTCTGATATAAGGCTAAACAATCCATTTCTTTTTCTATTAATCTGGGTATCATAAATTTTTATAAACATTAAACCATTTAGCCTAATTTATAAGTTCTGTTAGCATATAACTGGGTAAAACAGTTTCTGATATTTTCCTTTACGTCATCAATTTCCCTAAATTCTTTTTCATCTTTGATACAATCTGGTTTTCAATTTTTTTTTTTTTTTTTTTACAAAATAAGGGGGGGGGTTGCTCTTTTTTTTTTTTTGGATGGGAGAAGGTAGGGCAATTGGGTTAAGTGACTTGCCCAAAGTCACACAGCTAGTTTTTGTGTTAAGTGTCTGAGGCCGCATTTGAACTCAGGTCCTCCTGACTTCAGGGCTGGTGCTCTATTCACTTTGCCACCTAGCTGCCCCACAAAGTTTTTATTGATATCTTTTTGAAGCATATAAGTTTATTATTAGTATTAGTTTTCTGTCTACAGTTCCTTTCAGCAAAATACAGCTTTATTGTTTGTCCCTCTTTATTTTTTTAACATTTGTTTTTGCTTTGCCAAATAACATGATGGCAACTTCTGCTTTTTTGAATTCATACATAGATACATAGTCTCTCTATCCCTCATTTTTACGTAATGCCTTTATTTTTTAAATAAACATCATGTAAGCAATATATTGCAGGGTTTTACTATCCAATCTGTCATTTTTTTATTTTATTGGATTATTTAATCCATTCACATTTAAAGCATGAGATTGGGTTTAAATTTTATTCCACTTGTCTCTAATATTGGATTTCTTTTCCAGTCATGATTTTTTTTCCTCTTCTTCTGTAAATACAATACTATGTTCCTTCAGTTACTTAACTAATTTTTAAGGTGACCTTGTTCTGACTGGCTCTCTTCCTCTGAACCCCTCTTTTCATTTTTACCCCCTTTTCCTTTGTAGTTTTGCTTTTTCTCTCCTGCTTTTATCTAGTTATATAATTCTTCGTCCCTTTTCTTCCTCAGTTGATAAGTTTCCTCCTTCATCTCCTCCCCTTCAACTTGTCCTATTCAACATCTCTTATTAATTTCCCTTTTTTGCACCCCTTTCCAAAAAAGATGCTTTAAGAAAAACATATCATCCTCAAAAAGTTTCAGGTCTGCTTTTATGATTGCTATCCTACTTTTTAAAAAAATTCAGCCAAAGCATAATAAAGTTTGCTACAGCTCCTAATTTTAAATGTTTTTGGATATTTCTATTTCATGTATGTTTCTTGAAAATAACTGTTGGATTTTTTTTTAATCCATTCTGCTATCCTCTTCTATTTATGGGTGAGTTCATCTTATTAATATTTACAGTTACAATCATAAACTGTGTATTACCCTCCATCCTATTCTATACTTTTCCTCCTCTTTGCCTCATTCTACCCTGCCCTTTACAAAGAGGAGGGGGTGATGAGGGAATGTGCTCAGCACTAATGATTTATGCTTAATAGATTTGCTTCCTCCCACCTGTCCTTTTTTTCTTCCCCTTACCCAGATCCTAAAGGTTCTTACTTTTATTTCTTTCCTTTTAAACTCCACTTTAGAATCCACACTACAACCTACCCAGCAAAACTGAGTATCATGTTTCAGGGGAAAATTTGGTCATTCAGTGGAGTAGAGGACTTTCACACATTCTTGATGAAAAATACAGAGTTGAATAGAAAATTTGACATTCAGATATAAGAAGCAAGAGATACTTGAGAAGGTAAACAGAGAAAATAAATTATAATGAACTTATCAAATTTGAACTATTTACATTCTTACATGGAAAAACAATACCTGTAACTGATGAAACTTTTCTCAGTATGAAAATAGTTGAAGAAGGGCATATGGGCATATGAATATATATGTGAATGTGTGTATATACGTTTACAGGTATACAAAGATAGAGGACACAGGTCAAATTTAATAGGAAGGGATGATACTTAAAAGGTGAAATTAAGAGGAGAGAGAAATATAATGAGAGGAGATGGGAGAGACAGAATGGGGTAAACTCTCATAGAGAAGAGGCAAGGGAAAATGGTTACAAGGGAGGGGAAGAACAGGAAAGCAAAAAGGCAAAACCTTATTCTCATTGAATTTGGATAAGGGAGAGATAGGAGGGAGGGTAATATAGTCAGTCTTTTACAATATATCTACTATGGTAATATTTTGCATAGCTACACATGCACTATATATACTGAATTGCTTATCTTCCCAGTAAGAGTGGGTGACAAGGGAGGAAGGGAATGAATCTGGAATTCAAAGTTTTAAAATCAAATGTGCAAAAATGTATAGATACTATTATTAATACTATTTTGCATGTAATTGGGAAATAAGATGTACAGGTATTGTGGCACGGAGATTCACCTTGCCCTACTGGGAGTGTTGAGGGGGGTACGGGAGAAGATATGGGAGAGAGCAGATTCAATGAGGGGATATCCTGTGGGACTGCTATTCTGGGTGGGGGTGGGGAAAAATGGGGAAAAAAAGTTGTAAGTCAAAACCTGGCAGAAATGAATGATGTAAACCACAATTTAATAAAGCATTTGGAAAAAAATAAAAGAATCCACACTACAAAGTTGGAGTTGGTTTTGCTCATGACTAATCTCTTCCTCACTCTATTCTCTTTCTCTCTTATTCCCCATCCTCTGTCCCATATTTCTCCTATTTCTGGATTGGGTGGCGTATATCTAGACCAAAGTCTGTGCGTGCATCCTTAAATAAGATAATAAAGTAACCCTTTTCTTCCCTAGTATATTTTTATTTCTCTCCCTTTCCTTTCTTAAGATCATCAAAATATAACAAAACCATTCCTGAAATCTTTGTCTTGCTTAACTCCCTCTATGACTCCCAAGGAATTTAAACTTTTGAGAAGACACTTGATTCTTTTCCTCCTACTAGAATGTAAATTCTTTGTCTTTGTAAAATTCCTTCTAACTGATCAAACATATTTACCCTTTTAAGTTTCACATGCCTCCTGTGTTTTAAGTTCAAAGTTTTTGTTCAGTTCTGATCATTTCATGAGGAATGTTTCTTAATTTCATTAAAGGCTCTCTCTTTACTCTCTAGGCTATAATGGTTTTCTTGTCAAATTGTCATTTGTGAACCTGTATCTTTTGTAATATTGAATTCTAACCTCTTCTCTCTTAGATAAGTATCTGCCAACTCTTGTGTGATGCTAACTGGAGTTTCTCAGTGCTTGAAATTTTTTTTTAACTTGAAAGTGGTGGGTTCCTTACAGTTTTTTCTTTGACCCAAAATCTCAGGATTTTGACTCTGAAATTCCTGAGTATTCTCATTTTGGGATTTCTTTCATAAAGATTACTACTGCTCTTTTTCCATGCTTCTAATATATATGAGCAAATTTCACCCATGATTTCTCAAAATATCAAGGCTCTTTTTTTGTGGGACTGTAAATTTCAAGCAGTCCAATAGGCTTTTTTTTCTCTTTGACATGTTTTCTAGATCAGTTGTTTTTTTGACAATAGATACCTTGAATTTTCCTCTACATCTTAAATCTTTTGGGGTTTTTTTCATATTATTATTGTTTCATAGAGTAATTAACTTCTTTTATTCCATACTAGTTTTCAGGGAGTCTGTTGTTTGATTCAGCATCCTTATACCAAAGCAACGATTCTTTTTCCCAGTCTTTCTAGAGTTCCCATTTGTTTTTTAATTTTTTCTTCTGTCACATATCATTTATAATACAATTTTAAAGTATCTTCTTCATTTCTCCCAGGAATTTTAGTTGTATTTGTTGCCACAGTGTTTGTTTGAGCCACAGCTTGTGTATGTTGTACAGTTAGTCTCTTCTTCTGGGTTCTAGTCTTCAGCATATTTGGCTCCATAATAACTTGTTTATGGTGGGAATTTTTTAAATTTACTCTTTCTTCCAGCCTTACTTTTTGAATCAGGACTCTATGTTAGAGCCAAGTTCTGTACACTTCTGGGTGGAATGTTGGAGACTTGTCTGATCAGATCCTGATATGAATTATCAGGGGTCCTGACAGTGCCTTCTCTATATATGTTATTTTCTTCAAGGATCTCAGTGGTGAATCAGACCAGGGAGCAGAAAACTTTAAACATTTTCCAAATTGGCCTATTCTAGAGCATGTTTTGATTGCTGTCCTACTGGTATTAGCTTTGCTGACTACCAACACTGAATTGAGTCTAGGCAATACCACCATAAGCTTGCCTTTTGTTAGAATTCTGGTACACAACTACCCTACTGGTAGGAGCTTTGCTGATTGAAGAGCTGTACTAGTCCCATGTTTGGTTCAAAACAGTAAACATTTATTAATCATCATCTTTGTGAAAGTCACTGGAGCCCCAAGGATAGATGGAGGTCCTACTTTCAGAGATACTATAGTTGGAGCTTACATTTTAACTTGTTGAAGGACAAGGATCAGTTTCCTTAAAAAAAAAAAAATCCTAACATCCCAGTCGTGTTTCCTAGATACTATCCTATACATCTCCTTTCCTTTTCAGCTAAACTTCTGAATGAAGTTATCTACATTCACTGCCTCCTCTTCTTCTGACCTCACTCTTTCCTGTCTGGTTTATCATTCAATTGAAACTGCTCTCTCTAAACTTACTAATGACCACTGAACTGCCAAATCTAATGGCCTTTTTACAGTCCTTATCCTTGATCTTTCCATAGGCTTTTATACCATTGACTTTCTTTTAGGTTTTAATGCCACTGATCTTTTCTGATTCTTCTCCTACCTAACTACTTTTTCTCAGTCTCTTTTACTGAATCTTCTTCCAGGTCATGCCCATTAACCATGGGTACCTCAAAGTTCTGTACTAGATCTTTTCTTTTCTTTTCTCCCATTATATGATCTTGCTTGGTAATTTCACATCAATAGTCACAGATTCAATTATCATCTTTATATGGATAATTCCAAGAGCTATATATTATCCCTCATTTATCTCCTGAACTCCTATCTGGCATCTTCAACTGCATCTCAGATACCTCAAAATAGAAAGCTCAAACTCAATATGTCCAAACCAGAAGTCAGTCTTAGCCCTCAAACTCTCCCCTCTTCCAAATTCCTCTAAGACTGCTGAGTGTATCACTTTCCTTCCAGTCTTTTCTCATTCCCTCATTTTCCTTGATCTCTTTGCTGTCTTTGACACTGACAATCACCCTCTTCTCCTTAATATTCTCTACTTTCTAGGTTTTTTGACACTATTTTTCCCATTTTCCTCCTATCTATCTGACTGCTTCTTCTCAGTGTCCTTTGCTAGATCTTTATCCAGATCATTCCTACTGTTTTGCCCAGGACCCTCTTCTTCCTCTATTCTATTTCACTGGGCAATCGCATCAGCTCCTATAGATTAAATTATCATTTCTGTGCTAATGATTCTCAAATCTACTTATGTACCCCACCCTATCTGGGAATCTCATCTCACATCTACAAATGCTTATTAGAAATCTCAACTTAGATGTCCTGTAAATATCTTAAACTCAACTGAATTCATTTTCTTTGCCCCCACACTCTCTCCTCTTCCCTATTATTGTCAAAAGCACCACTATCCTCCCAGTACTCCAAGTTCAGAACTTAGGTTTCATCCTCAAATTCTTACTCTCTTACTCCTCATATCCAATATGCTGCCAACGTCTGTTGGTTTCACCTTTTTAACAACCCTCAAATCCATCAACTTCTTTCCTCTGATTCTGCCACTACCCTGGTACATTTCCTACTCACTTCTTCACACCTGAACCATTGCAATAGCCTACTGGTTGAGTTGCCTGCCACAAGTCTCTGCCATTCCTTGGAATCCTTGTTCATTCTAGAATAAGACATTCTACCTGCTGACTCTGGGCATTTTAACTCTTTCCCTCATGCCTAGGACTCTCTCTCTTCATCTCTGCTTCCTAGATTTCCTGGCTTCCTTTAAGTCCCAGCTGAAATTCCATTTTCAACAGGACGTCTTTCCCAATTCCTCTTAATTCTAGTGTATCTTCAATACTGAATATATCCCATTTATCCTGTAAATGCCTTGTTAGTTCATAGCTATTTGCATGCTGCCTCTTCCATTAAATCATGAGCTACTCAAGGGTAGTGATTGTCTTTTGCCTTTGTATCATCAGTGCTTAGCAGAGTAGAGTGTCTAGCACACAGTAAGGGCTTAATAAATGTTTACTGAGAACTAGTAATCCCAATGTCCCAATGCCTTTGGCCTCTTATATTAAATCTAGTCAGGACCCCTGATGATTCATATCAGGATCTGATTAGACAAGGCCCCAACATTCCAACCAGAAGTGTACAGAGTTGGAGTCTAACACAGAGTCTTGATTCAAAAAGATCTAGTTAGGCATGACTTAGTCCTAGATCACTGATTCAGGACAAAAAGTCTTAAGGAAGTCTCAGTGGCAGTAAATCCTAGGTTTAACATGTTGCATATGAATCCTCAAATGTTCAACTCTTCTGAACAGTTAATAGTAAGATAACAGTATTAAGTTTCCAGTTCTTTGCTCTAATTCTCTACTTTAGCTACTAAAGCTTAGAACTTTGGGAGTACCTTCTATGCATATAAACAAACGCACACACATACAGAGTAGTTTGGTGGTTTTGCATTTTTTTCATCCCCATGAAGGGTTTTTACATATACATGAAAAGATAATACCCACAGTGTGTTACCTATTCATTTGATAAGTCCAAGGATTTAAGAGTAACTTTTAACTAACTTGAAATAACAAAGATCAAAGATCATACCTGACTAAGAAGTAGGAAAGCTGGATTTTCATCTTTCATTTCATAGCATAAACTCTAAAAAAAAAAAAAAAAGAATAAAAGGGAAGGGAAGAAGAAAAGAAAAGGGTTACAACAAATAGCAGTATTTCTCATGGTCATCAGTAGGAATTACAACTATCCAAAACATGCAGAAGATAATGAAGAGATAATTGAGGGCCATTTCCAAAGATTTTAGAAAACATAAATGGTAACAATAAAATATAACACCAACACATAGTGAGTTTACCAAATATATCAGACAGGGAATTTTTGTGGGTGTTTTATAAATTTATTTGGAAATTTTAATTAGAAATCTCAACAATGTCCCCAAATTTCTCATTTTAATTCAGAGCTTTACTGATTATTTAATACATCCAATCTTTTCTTAACTAAGCAAATACTATTTTTCTTACATTCTATCTACACAAATTACTAAAAGTCAGTTTGTAGTTCATAGTACAATAACCTTAAAAAATATAAACAGAAAGATAAATAAGGAAGTAAAAGACTTGAAAAGATGTTAGGAAAAAACCCCTAAATTTGAAATACACTGTAAGAAACCTGAAATGAAATAAATGTTGATTAACTTTTCAAACATGTAGGGAACTTTTGTAACTAAGAGCAACTTGTGCTCTAAGACGTTAAAAAAAATTAAAGTACAATGCAGAATCTCAATTATTTCTGTTACAAACCTTAATGAAATAAAATTAGTAATCAACAAGGAAAATATAAGCAAAAGAACTTTTTCAAACCCATAAGGAGACTAAAAATGATTCATAAAATTAGAAGTAAAATTTTTAAAAATCATAAAAATAAGAAAATATTCTATTAGATATCACTGACTCTCAAGAAGGACCCTACAGAACATATACCAACCTCCAAATGAACATGAATTACCTTTTAATATTCCCAACAAGTGGTCATCCAGCCTTTGCTTGAAGAACTTTAATGAAGTTCTTATCAGTTACCAAGACAGCACATTCCATTTATGATGGCTCTGTTAGGAAGTGTTGTTTCCTTATATGGAGCCTAAATCTACCTCTATACAACTTTACATGCACCCATAGCTTCTAGCGTCTCCCAATTTAACAGCCTTTCAAATATCTAAATAAAACCATTATAAACTTTTCTTTTCTATTTTCTAAGTTCCTTGTTCCTTTGACAGATTCTGAAATGGCATGAACTTAAGACCCTTAAGCATCCTGTTGAACACTTTCAGGGCAATGTTCTGGGTCACTCTACCAGAGACATCTTTCACTGTTGACAAAGAGTCAGTAATGACTCTTTTGACCCATCACTCAACAAGTTCTGAATATACTTAACAAGAAATTCTTAAGAGCTTATATTTCATTGATTCACATGGTGCTCACAACACTCCTGTGAAGTAGACTGGACAGGGGACTATCATGTCAGTTGAACAAATGAAGAAAGTGAGACCTAGAAAGCCTCTGTTGTGTTATAAAAATTAGGAATTAGTGTTTGAACAGTGTCTGGTAATCTTACCCTCCATGCTTCTCTTGAATTGTGGACCATAAGAAAGTGTGTGTGTGTGCATGTATGTGTGTATGTGTGTATGTATGTGTGTGTGTGTATTCCTCTCCCTTCCCCCACCAGTCAGAATGAAGTGATAATGATTTCTCCCATGACAATGAAGAAGTGATTAGATTAATAGAGGGAATATCCTTTGCTAAAAAAAAAAAAAGTTCAAGAGAGGCTATGTTCCTTGGTTTAACATGAACCAAATTAAGAAAAGCTACCTAGAACATTATCTACCAAATCAGAATCATAAATAGGCCAATAGCCTATGCCCCAGAGAATCAGAGCACCAGGATTCGCTTTCAACTATAGCAACTAATGTGGTAGTGGCAGCTACCAACATCTCAAAGGCCATCTTAAAGCTAAGGGCCATTAGCCACCCTTTGGAACCTCTGTCTGCCAAGTATGGAGGTCAACACACTGTAACTATGATTCCTGGTGACTGCATTGGGCCTGAGCTCATGCTGCACGTCAAATCTGTGTTCAGACATGCCTGTGTAGATTTTGAAGAGGTTGAGGTGAGTTCTAATGTTGATGAGGAAGACATCTACAATGCTATCTTGGTCATCCAATGCAACCATGTAGAAACATCAAAATCAACCACCATCTGCCACCATTCTATACGTCCAGGAACAACATTCTTCACACTAGCTTAAACATCTATGCCAATGTCACTCACCATAAGTGTGGCAGGTATAGTGACTTGCCACAAAGCCACAGACATCCTCTTTGTTAGGGAAGATACAGATGGAGAGGATAGCAGCCTAGAACATGAGAGTTTTTTAGGTGTAGTGGAGAGCTTGAAGATCATCACCAAGGTCAAGTCTCTGATCATTGGTAAGAATGCTTTACACGTGACCCAGGAAACTAGGCATAAGAAAGTAATCACTGTGTACAAGGCCAATGCCATGCAACTGGGAAATGGCCTCTTCCTCCAGTGCATTAAGGAGGTTGTTTCAGGCTATCCAAACACCATGTTTGAGAGTAAAATCATGTAAAATACCACAAAGCAAGTAGTATCTCAGACCCAGAAGTTTGATGTCAGGTGATGCCCAATCTTTATAGCAACACCATCAATAATGTCTGTGCTGTGTGAGTTGGGGCCCCACATCTTGTGGCTGGGGCAAATTCTGGACAAGTATATGCAGTTTTTGAGATCGCAACCCAGAACACAAAAGCATCACCAATAAGAACACTACTAACCATATGACCAGCCTTTTAGACAGCTGCATGATGCTGGACCATCTGAAGTTCCACTCATATGCCACTCTGATCCATAATGCTATTCAGACACTAATGGATGATGAAAATATGCCCCAGATATCAGGGGCCAGGACAGTATCTCAGAAGCTATCCAGGACATTATCAGAGCAAGCAAAGCTTTCCCTCCACACACTCCAAGCTATGTTGTGTATTTGTTGACTTCTTATACCTGTTTGTCAGGAAACTGAGTCTGGGGAGGGGGTTGCCTCCTTCTAGGTCCCAAGTGTACTCTTCCTTTCTCACTGCTTCATAATTTATAAAATAAACAACCATGTTCTCCTTCCAAAAAAAATTCTCTTTTGTATTCTTTGTCTAATAGTGGAGGTCAACCTAAACAATTAATTACTCTACTCCACTTAAATAAGTGATATGATGCTAAGTCCTGGTTCCTTATCCAAGTGAGGACATATCTATACCAAAGACTTTAGTACAAAAACATCCTTGACCAATTGTGATGACACTACATAGAAGTTCAAGGAAATAATGAATCAGGAGGCAACATTCAAGCCAACCCCCTAAGAAGGAACTGCTTGGGAGTAGAGGAAGCTCTTTAGCCTCAGTCTCCTCTCTCCTACCTTAGCCAAAGGACCTTCTGAACTTCATAGGAACTGGAGGCTTATGTACTTCCCATCTTCCCATCAGGGTCAGAGTGTTGACTGCATTAGGAGCCAAGGACAAACCAGACAGAGATTCACAGCTCTACAAACAGCCCAGTCCTCTCCACCCCCACTCTCTCCAAAATAATCTGTACTAAACCTAAGGGGAACATTTTAAGGAATCCAGGTAAAAGACTTCCAGGAATTGTGAGTTATTTGTTTGTCACATGTGCTCTATAAATTTAGGTCCACTTTCCCCTAGACCCTGTGTACTGGTGGGAGAGGGTATCACAGATTTTGAGGGAGTTGTTTACATCAACTATACTACCATAGTAGATATTCTTTCTGGAAGCTAATTAACTCTGGATGACTAATTGATTTCAATTGGCAATCATGGTGGAAAGCAAACCAGGGGGAACCTACTGGCAACCATGAAGGGACATAGGAGGCAGATTTGGGGGACTCAACTTATCAGTGTGAGGGGGGGAAAGGGATAGTCATATGTGAAAATATATGCTAAAGAACTGGAAATCAAGTCCATCAATTAAAGAATAGCTAAACAAGTTGTGGTATATGAATATAATGGAATACTATTGTGCTATAAGAAATGAGGAGCAGAAAGACTTCATAATAACCTGGAGAGATTTATATAAACTGATGCTGAGTGAAAGGAAAAGAACCGGGAGAACATTATACACAACTATAGACACATCGTATCTGACTTTGATAGACTGGGCTCATCTAAGGAATGCAAGGTTCTAAGACAACTCCGAAAGACTCGAAAGACTCGTGATGGAAAAGGCTATCCACATCCAGAGAAAGAACTTCAGATTCTTTTTGCAGATTGAAGCAAACTATTTGCTCTCTCTCTCTTTTTTGTTTTGTTTTGTTTCTTCTTTCTCATGGTTCATTCCATTGGTTATAATTCTTCTTTATGACTTGACTATTGTGAAAATATGTTTAATGTGAAGGTATATGTAGAACCTATATTGTATTACATGCCCTCTGGTGGGGGGGAGGTGGGAGGAGAGGGAGAGTGGGAAAATTTAGAACTCAAAAACTTGTGGAACTGAATGTTGTAAACTAAAAAGAAATCAATTTTATTATTTTTTTTCCACAGAAATTCACAGCCCCCCCGGGGCCCCAATCAGTTTAATTGGCAGGACTGCTGGGGGACAAGGAGAAGAGAGACAAGGATGGGGGTGGCTCTTGAACAGCAGAACCGCAGGCCAGGGCCTCTAGAAGACCAAGTCGGGAGCCTCTAGGGGACCTAGTCAGAGGCCTCCGAGCTGTCCTTGACGTCAGTGCTCTCTGTGGTCTCGCTGACCTCACTAAGATCCTTGCTGTCGCCGCTGCTGCTGTCCTCAGCTGTGGAGCCTAGGCCCTTCTCCTCATGGCAGCAGTCCCCTACATGGTTGGCTTTGGGGTCCATCTTGTTCTCCAGGGAGGCCAGCAGCAGATGCCTGCCTTTCTCTTTCACCTCCAGTTGCTTCCTCAGCTCCTCAGCCATCTGGGTCAGATCCCGCTTCATAGCATAGGCGTCCTCCCCGTCAGCATAGTACTTGGGTTCCACCTCACTAATCTGAAAGTTAAGTGTGTTGGAATACAGGTGCAGAGCTGCTCGGTTACTTTTCCTGACATGGAGGGAGACATATTTTGCATTGAAGTTCTCTATCATGGCCCTTGAGGCCTGGTCCATAAGTTTCTGTGCTAGACCTAGTCGGCGGTGGGAACGTTTTACAGCCAAGGATGTGATATGTCCATGGGGGACATCATCTGGATCTTCCTCCATCTTGGCCAGGACATAGCCCACGATCTTGCCATTCTCATCTTCAGCAATGTAAGAAAGCTGAGGCCATGATAGACCGTGGTAGAAATAGTATTTCATCTGATAGTTTTCTGGAAGGCACAGCAGGTTACAATGCTGCATATTCATCAGGTCTTCTGGCCGTGCGTTGCGAATGTTCATGATGCCGAGACCCAAGTGGACCTAGTTGGGTTGAGGTTTGGTGAGGAGAGACAACAACTGCACTCCAAGCCGTCACCGCCACAGCCGCCACCACCGGATCCAGGCCACTGCTAGGCCAAGAAAGCAATTTAAAAAAAAAAGAAAACATATGCTACATTTGTATCCTTAAATGCTTATGCTTGTTCATAGATGTTAAGTTCAAATTTTAAAAAATTTAAGGAAGATAGATAAAGTGACTATTATTTGCTATCAACCAAACCAAGAAAAGGAGAAGGATGTCAGAGTTTTCTTGGAAGATCAATCTTCCCTTCAAGTGTATGTCCTCATTAACATTACTACTATTTTACTTGGTAAATCAGCACCCTTAACTGAACTTTATATTTGTTTTACTTTACTGAAAGAATATAATCTTTTGTTTCACAACTACAATAAAATGTGAAGTGGAAATTGCCTGAGTCAGAAGGTTTGGGGATTAGCAGGAAGAAACTGTCAATCAAAAATGTCTCTCTAAGCAGAGTGCTTGTACATGAATAAATAGTGTGTTTGACAGATTTTAGGTAAATGCAGAGAGCAGATGATTTTTCTACCGATGAGCTAACAGGTAAACTGAAGTTCTCCTGATTAACAATCTTTGACCTAAAAATCTGTCTGGTTCATTGGTAAGTAAATCAAGGGAAGAAAAAAATAATTAACTGACCCATAAATTCAATCAACATGGTGACTCCAAAGCCCTCCATAAACATTGTCACAGAATCAGAAAATTTCACAGTTGGAAGGCACTTCAGTGGCATATCCAAACTAACCTATACCAAAAAAAGAATTCTCATTTATAACACACCCAAGCAGTCAAGCAGACCCTTTGTTTAAAGAGTCTCCAGTGAGGGAAAAACTATAATCTCTCAAGATAGCTTATTCCACTAGGCAGCCCTAATTACAAGGAAGTTTTTCCTTACTTTAAGCCTAAATTTGCCTCTTTACATGGCCATCCATGGCTCTGGGTTCTGCCCTCTGGAGCCAAACAGAATAAATCTAATACTTCTTCCACTACTTGAACACAACTTTCATGCTTCCCCTGTGATTTCTGTTTTCCAGGCTAAACATCCAGTTCCTTTAGAACCTATCTCCCAGTGACTCAAGGCCCTTTGACATTTTGATTGCACTCTTCTACATACATTCCAGCTGGTTAATGTCCATCCTAAAATATGGCACCCAGAACTGAACACGAATTGAGCTAGGTGTAGAGCTGGACTATGTCCTTATTCTTAGAAGCTGTAGCTCTTTTAAGGTAGCCTAAGAGCCTCATAGCTTTTTTTGACTGCCACATCATACCACTGATGGACTGATCTTCCAATTCATTAAAACTCCCAAATCTTTCTGCTCAGACAAACCAGGTCTACCCCACCTTCTCCTTTTCAAGTCAATTTCTTGATTTTATACAAAGCATTAAATTTCATTTTATTAGATTCAGCCCAAATTTCCACTCTGCCAATATCTGGTTTTGTCTTTGACTCTGTCATACACAGTGGTAGATATAACTCTCACCTCTGTGTCACCTGCAAATTCAATAACAATGTTATCTATGCCCTTATCCAAATCCCTGTGGAAAAGGTGAAGCATTTTCAGCTGCAAATAGTAAAAGAGCTAGTGCACAGTTGAATTCTCTCCCTCAAACCTCCCCCACAAAAGCTAGAAATCGCTCCAGAGCAAATCCTGACTGAGAAATCTAAGGGAAAAATAATACTAGATAATTTTTCCATCCCTGATCAGTACAAAGAAGCAGACTTGTGAAGTCTGGGTTTTGCTAGGAATAACTGAATGGAGTGCAGGGATTGAGAGAGAATTGAAGCTAAGCCCTGAGACAAGAAGCCTCAAATCCATATAGAGGAAACAGATCTTGAGCAAGAAACAATAATAGATGCCACAGGCAGCTCTATCCCTCACTTCCCAGTCCAAAGTCACAGATCCAGGGCAGACTGAGGCATCTTGTATCCCAGAATACAAGTCCAGTCTGAGGAGTGTTCACCCTTGCTCTAGATCAAAACATTTTGGGAAGTATTGAAAGCTAGCACTACATTGTATACTGAGCAAGGAGTAAGTTCAGAAGCAAATGGTAGCCATGTGGTTCTGACTCCAGGCTTCTCAGTTCCAGTCTCCAACCCAGTGTGAAGCCTGCAGCTGAACAACCAGGGTTGGAATCCCAGACCAAAGGGGAACCATCAGTTTTATCACTTTGAATCATCAGAGTTTTCCAGCTAACTAACAATGGCTGAATCCAACAGCAGGCTGCCAGAACTCCAAGGACAGGCTCAGCAACTAAGATCAGCTCAGACCAGGAGGGAAGCAATCAGACTTTGTTTCTGGATCAGACTACTCTGGGAGAACTGAAGGTTTCCAGGGGTCCAACCTGAGCTGGCCCTCACACCCCCAGAATAAAACAACACTCAATACCTAAAGAAAACAGCAATAGAACCAGCTCAGACCCTCCCTGTAAAAGTGTGCAAAACTCAGACCCAATACCAAGTCTAAAGTCAGGAAACAGGCTGCAAAATGAACCACCCCCTCACCCCCCCAAAAAAAGAAAAAGAATCCCACCATGAAGAACCATTATAATGACAAGGGGGATCAAAACAGAAACATAGAAGAGAATGACTCCAAAGTATTTTTAAGGCAAAGCCTCAAAGAAAAATACAAGTTCAACAAGAATTTAAGGAAATGATAAGGCAAGGTTATTTGGGTTTCTTTTTTAAGTTAAAATGTTTTCATAAGTGAAATGAGAATGCTATAGGAAAAACAGGAAAAGAAGTGAGAATTATGGAAGAAAGAATTAGAAAGGGAATTAATAGTTAGGTGTAAAGGGTACAAGACTTTGCTCAAGCAACAAACTCCCTGAAAATTGGAATGCACCAAATAGAAGCTAATTATTTCATAAGACAATAAGAAATATTAAAGAAAAGTCAGAAAATTGGGGGGGGGAGAAAATTTAAGTTACTCTCATAGTTAAAAAAAAAAACAACAACTATCCTGTAAAACAGATCAAGAACAGATAATCTGAAAATCTGAGAATACTTGAAACAGAATAAAATGAGAGCATAGACATCATATTTCCAGAAATCTCAAAAGAAAATTGCTTAGACCTCTTAGAATCAAAGGGCAAAATCAAGAGAAAAAGAATCTACCAGTCACCTCCTTCAATAAACTCTCAAATAAAACTCCAAGGAACATTAGCTATAGCTAAAACACAGAGCTTCTAAATTGGGGGAGGGGAGGAGGGGAAGAATACTGCAAGCAAACTGACAGAAAGAAAAAAAATTCAAGTACTAAGGAGGAACTGTCAGGATTATACAAAATTTAAGAGTCACAACTATAAAGGTGTGGAGAGCTTGAAATACAATATTCCACAAGGCAAAAGATATAGACTTACAAGTAAAAATAACAGCAAAAATGAGCATAATCCTATAGGTGAAATAAACTCTTTCTTTAATGAAAGACAGGACTTCTAAAAATTCCAGATGATTATCCCCAAATTGTGCATAAACTTTGAAATACAAGCCCCAAAGTCAAGAGAAAGATTTAAAAAAAAGATAAACATGAACAAGCAATCCTAAGGGAGTAAACAAGAATAAATGGTTCACATTCTAAAAGAGGTGATGATAAGTGTGTTTCCTCACAACTCTATCATCATCAAGGGTAAAAGAGGGGATCTAATTATGCAGAGGACATGGAAGAAGAGGTGTTTTGATAAGACTGAAAGAAAAAAAAAAGAAAAGGAATACACTAGGAAGGAAAGGGGGACAGGAAGGATGGGGAAATTTATCTGATGTAATCAGGGTGAAGAAAGGTAGAATGTTAGAAAACTATATAAACAAAGAGGAAGGGGTGGGGTGAGCAAGTGGCAAAAGTTCATTCTCAATTGAATTAGTAAAGGGAAGGAAAATACATACATACACACACAAACAGGGTACAGAAATATATTTCACTCAATAGGGAAACAGGAGAGAAAGGGGAGAAGGAATGAGAAGGGGGGTGAGTTAAGGGAAGAATTAGTCCTAAATAAAAGACTCAATGAAAGGATGACCAGTCTTACAGATGGAGTTAAAAGAAAGAAAGGATAAGAACCTATGTTTGGGCATGAGGTGAGAGAAAGAAAACACAAGGAGGGAAGGTAGAGGAACAGAAACTATACCAAACCTAGAGCACTGGTGCTGAGCATAGTCCTCTTCTACCACACTTTTTATTTATTAAGGGAGGGCAGGATACAAAGGGGAAAAAAGGATGAGAATAGGATAGAGGGAAATACACAACAATTATAACTGTGAAAGGATAAACAAAAGCAATGCAGTTAAAATTAGAAGAGAAGCAGTAAATCAAAGGGGAGAATACTTCTAGCAGGATTCTCTGATAAAAGGCTCATATCTAAGATATATAGAGAACAGATACAATTTTATAATAAGAAGCATTCCTCAATTGATTAATGATCAAAGGTATGAAAAGGTAGTCTCCAGGGGAAGAAGTCCAAGTTACAAATGTTGTTCAGTCATTCAGTCATGTGCAACTCTTTTTGACCCCATATGTAGTTTTCCTGACAAAGATATTGGAATGGTTTGTTCTTTCCTTCTCCAGTGGATTCTCTAGCAAAAAGAAGTTAACTGACTTGCCCAGGGTCACATAGTTGGTGAGTATCTGAGGCTGGATTTGAACTCAGATCTTCTTCACTCCAGGTCCAGTGCTCTATCCACTGAGTCACACGGTTGTCTCGAAGTTATAAATAACCCCATGCAAAAAATGCTCTAAATCAAAAATATAAATTTTAAAATGTTTTAAAGCACTAGTAATTAAAGAAGTACAAATCAAAACAATGCTGAGATTTTATCTCAGACCTATCAGATTAGCAAAATTGTCCAATAGAGAAAAATTGGAGGGGCTATGGGAAAACAGGCACACTGATGTACTGTTGGTGGGGCTGTAAACTGGACCAGCCATTGAACCAAATTTCTGGAAAGCAATCTGGAATTATTCACCAAAAGTTATTACACTATCTGACCCAACATTATCATATTTAGGTCCAAATCCTCAAAGAAAATGGAGAAAAAAGGAAAAACATACCATACATGTCTACAAAAATGCAAATAGTAACTCGTTTTTGTGTGATAGCAAACAACTGGAAGGAACTGGTAGGTGGTGTAGTGGATAGAGGAACAAGTCTGAAATCAGGAAGACTCACCTTCTTAAGTTCAAATCTGGCCTTAGACACTTACTGTGTGACCCTTGGCACGTCATTTAACCCTATGTCTACCTCAGTTCCTTATCTGTAAAATGAATTGGAGAAGGAAATAATGGCAAACCACTCTAGTATCTTTGCCAAGAAAACCCCAAATGAAGTCACAAAGTGTTGGCCACAGCTAAAATGACTGAACAACAACAAAAGAACTGGAAATGGAGGGAAGGAAGGAAAGTAGCAAGGCAGGGAAGGGAGAAAAGGAGAAAGGGAAGGAGAGAGGAAACAAGGAGAGAGGACAAGAAGGAGTGAGGGAGAAGAGAGGAGAGAAACAAAAGAAGGAAGGCTTTACTAAGCACCCACTACATGCCAGAATTGTACAAATCACTTTACAAATAATATTTCATCTGTTCCTCACAACAACCCTAGGAAATAGTTGCTATTATTATCCCTTTTTTATAGTTGAGGAAATCAAGGTAAACAAAGGTTAGGTGACTTGCTTAGGGTCACAGCTAGTTAAGTGTCTGAGACCAGATCTGAACTCAGTTCTTCCAGATTCTAGGGCCAGCAACTCTACCACTTGTCCCAGCCAGCTGTCCATCAACTGAGAAACAGCTGAACAAGTCACAATGGGAGAATATGATAGAACAGTATTGTGCCGTATTAAAAAAAAAATATATGAAGGGAGTGGTTTCAGAGAAACCTCCGAAAAGCTATATGAACTGAAGAATGAAGTGAACAGAACCAGAAGAACAATTTTTGCGATCATAATACTTTAAAGACAAACAACTTTGAAAGATTTAAGAACTCTGATGAAGGAAATGACCAACCACCACTCCAAAGTACTCATGCTGAAAATGCTACCCACCTCCTAACACAGAGGTGATGGGACTCAGAGAGTAAATTCATATACAAATATATTCTTTGACATAGAAACTTGTTTTACTTGACTATACCAGTTTGCAACAGGGGGTTTGTTTTTTCTTTCTCAATGGGGGGTAAAGAGGAAGCAGGAGGGAGAAAAGGAAGGATTTTTGTTGATTAAAATTTTATTTTAAAAAATTTTAATAAATAAGAGGAATGATAGGCATTTTCAGAGCATAAGTTAAGGCAAAAACCTACTGAAATATTTCTAGAACAAGCAAACATTACTGCACCAACAAAGAGTGAAGTATTCTAACAGATACATGCCAATGAATTTGTCTCATGTAACTGAAAGTCATTTACCAGCAGGTAAGAGTACATCAAACAATGAATATCCAAGAGAAGAAGCAAAAGGACCTCTCTAGGTGACACCTGCATGAGCTCAGCAAAAAGCATGTTAACAAAGACGGGAACAAATGGCTGTTGTGAGAATTTAATTATAGAAACAGAGGGTTTAAGATGCAAGAAAATAGAATCAAAACTAGATAGTACTGAAGAGCTTTCCTTAAGGAGCCTGGATTTAGTAATCAATTCACATTATTTAAAGAAATAACATTTAAAGAAATGTTAGAACATGCAGCACAACACTGAAGGCAGCAGAAATTTAGCACCTACAAAATGCTTAGTAGGATGTGACTGGTGGCTAGAATTACACAGCAGGATATCAATACTTTTGACTGTCTGATAGATCACAAATCCTGATACTACAAATAGAGATGGCAAAATGTCTTCAAGAATTCAATCAAGAGGGGAGGCTAGGTGGCACAGTGAGTAAGAGCGTCGGCCTCGGAGTTGGGATGACCCGAGATCAACATCAGCCTCAGAAAATGAGCATCCACACACAAATAATGACTGGCCATGTAACCTTGAGCAAGTTACTTAACCCCAATTGCTTTAAAAAAAAAAAAAAGAATTCAATCAAGAAACACTACCAGGACTGAATCATTATCCATGACTAAATTACTGCTCATAGCATTTATTCATAAAACCAAAGGATATAGATGTTACCATGCCATCTAACAAAAAGTTTTTAAAATACAGAGACCCAACCAAGAAATCAATATCATGAGAAGAAAACATCATGGAAAGAGAACAAGGTACATACAATCCCTAATATCCTACTACTAAAATTTTCCTGAGGATACTTTCAGGGAGCTTACAAAAGATGAACATATATTCTAATACATTTATTCAATTATAAAAAGCAATTATCCACCTGTTGTACAGCCCATAGAACATTAAATGTAAAAGCAAATCGCAGAAGTAACTTGTTGTCAGAACATTTCTACAAAAATCCCATTGAAGGGGCGGCTAGGTGGCGCAGTGAGTAGAGCGTCGGCCCTGGAGTCAGAAGGACCTGAGTTCAGATCTGGCCTCAGACACTCATCGCACACACAAACAAAAAACCTAGCCGTGTGACCTTGGGCAAGTTACTTAACCCCAACTGCCCTCCAAAAAGCAAAAAAAAAAAAAAAAAAAAAAGCAAAAATCCCATTGAAGAAAATGAAAACAAGATTAATAGTAATAATAATAATCTATACCCAATGTAATATGCATTTTTAACACAACAAAAAACAAGGACGTATGTACTATCTTAATCACTGGACATATCTCCTTGAATTAAAATAGATTAAATATTTTTAAAGAAAAAATCAATGTCTTGAGTTGACTCAGTTGAGACTTGATGAAGTAAAAAAAAGCTCAGGGAAACCAGTTCAAATGCCTCTAGCTCACAGAAATGAAATCTCTGTATTTAAATAAATAAAAGTGAAGACAAGCTATTTCACTGAAAGAAAAACTACAATAATTTACATATATATTTTTCGATAGTTATATAGTCTGGTTTTTATGTCTATCCTAATAGATGAGAACTGTATAAATAATAATAATGATGATAATTCAATACCTAACTTTAAAATGGAAGAATTTCTACTTAAAGCAATCATTAGGTTAAGTTTTTTAATGGGGAAGAAGGTAGAGCCTCCAATGCTTTTAAAGATAGGACAGGTTGCACTGCTCAATTTCACATCAGCATTTCTGGGGTTTTCAAGGGCAAAAAAATCAGGATTGCACATCCTCTCCAACAGAATTTAAGTTCCTTGAATGCAGGGATTGTTCTGTTTTCTCCTTGTGTCCCATAGTACCTAAGACAATAAATGTTTCTGAATGAATGATGACAAATTATACATAAGAGAAAAATGAAACTTGGAAATTTACAGTCATCATGTGAGCAAAGTTCAGTCATCTGATTTGAGTGATTTGATATTTTTATTATCAAACACCTTATTACAAAAAAAAATTGATGACAAAGTCTTACAAAGTGTACAAGATTCACAATAGTGCATATCTCACTCATCCCCCATTGGACCAGTTGCTAAGCCCTACCCATTCTCCCCCTACAAATACTTCTCACATCTGTTCCCTTCTCTCTATTTTATTCTCCTCCCATCTGTGCTTCTGACTTTCTAGACTGCGACTGCCTTCTCACTCTGGATCTTCCTTCAGTGCCTAGGGCTTTCTCACCCAGAAAAATCTCAGCCCCCTTCTCCCACTGGCAGGTTCCATCTGGTAGCCTCCATTTTGGACACAGGCTGAGATTGATCATGCTTCAATCCTCTCCCAGCTATGCTTCTGACTCTCCAGACATCCACATCGCTCATTTCTGACTTCTCAGCTCCCCTTTATGCACTATTAGAATGTAAGTTCCTTGAGGCACTTTCTTTTTCCTTGTGTTTGTATCTTCATGCTTAGCACAGTGCCTAGCACACAGCAAACCCTTCATAAATGCTAATTTCCTACCTGTTGCCTATTTATACTATTATCACTTCAAGCCCTTATCACCTCTCACTTTAACTACTACATTTGGAACCAGGAAGACCTGAGCTTAAACCCTGCCTCAATATGCTTCCTAGTTGTATAATTCTGGACAAATCACTTAATTTTTCTCAATCTCAGTTTCTTAGATAACAGATAATGTGCTTTGCACCTGATTAACTACTAATACTGTAATAGTGTCCTAACTGGTCTTATCATTTCTAGTTTCTTCTTTCTTGAAGCTTTCCTGTCAACAGTACTGACCATGTCAACTCTTCTACTCAAAAACCTTCAATGATTTCCTGTTGCCTCAAAGATAAAAGTAGAGGACAGCAGCAGCAGGGTAGACTTAGGCCCATATGGATAGTCAAGGGAAAAGCTGCTGGAGAAAAAGCAACATAGCACAGACTTGGAGGGACTCCAGCTTTCCCCAACAAGTGCAGCACTGAAATTTAAGACAGTACTGAAAGTACAGATGACAAACTGGAGGGGAATGAGAGGTTTTCTCTATGTGCTTGATGTGAGTCATGTCTATATCCTTGCTGTGTAAATACAACTGTTTAATGTTTTAAAACTTTATGAACCTAAATGAGGTTAACTTTTGGCTATCTCTGGAAGAGTGTAAGAGTCAGATATGAAAAGGGTCCACCTAAGTAAAGAGAATAGTCACAGAAGTACAGAAGGGAGACTTTTAACATAACAAAGGTTGGCTGGAACTTGCTTATGTAGGCTCTCAAAAGCCAACTGTTAAGTTTTCAGTTAAATTTTAATTTACACCTCAGGAATAGGCAAACACTCAAGTCAGGGCTTGATTTATTGCTTTGCTGATGGTCTTGACTTTAAAAAATGAGGAAGGGGCAGCTAGGTGGCACAGGGAATACAGCACCAGCCCTGGAGTCAGGAGGACCTGAGTTCAGATCTGGACTCAGAGACACTTGACACTTCCTAGCCATGTGACCTTGGGCAAGTCACTTAGCCTCAATTACCCTGTCTTCCTCCCCTCCAGAGAGCAAAAAAGAAAAGAAAAGAAAATGATGGAGAAAATGTTAATAATGATTACACTTTAAAGTACAATGGAAGTACTTTTTTTTCCTTCTAGAGAGCTGTTGTTAAACATTTTCCAGAACACTTCTGGTTACACATTATAAGAACCTCTCAGGACCTTAATTTCCTCATCTGTAACGTGGACTGCTTGGACAAGATTATTTCTAACGTTCTGTTAGGTTAATATTCTATGATGATCTGTAAGTGCTAGAGTTAAAATGAAAAAAAAAGGAAGATAAATAAAAGGGAAATCAAAAAAGGTAAGAGGGGAAAGAAAAAGGAAGAAGAGACAGGATAGTATAGTGGAAAGAAGTCTAAAGAAGTGCTTTCAGCTCAAAGTTCTGTCATTTGGCAGTGTGACTATGATCAAGTCTCCCAACTTCTCCTGAGATGAAGATTCCTCTTCTATAAATGGAGATAACAGCATCTCTAAATAATGTGGCTATAAATAACAACTCACAAGCATTTCAAAAATAATGGGTTCACAGATCTAGAGGTGGAAGAGACCTCTCAGAGGCCATCTTGTCTAACTACGCTTTATAAATGATGAAACTAAGGTCCAAGAAGGTTAAGTGACTTCTGTCCACTATGTATGAGGCAGTGTGCTAGGTGACTGAAGGAAGGAAAGCAAAAGGAAAACAGATCTTGCCCTCTAGGAAATTATTTTCTTTTGGAGTAAAGGGGACATACATCTATAAGTCCAGAATTTATGTTCAAAGTAAATACAAATTTTGATGGAGTACTATCAGCTAGAAAGGTTGGGAACAGGAAAGGTCACTTGAGATGAGTTTTGAAGGAAATTAGGGAGTCTAAAATGCAGAGGTGAGGAGGAAGGACAGTACAGGTTTGGGAATATCCTGTACAAATGCTACAAGGAAAATAAATGTAATGTCATAGAAGAGAAAGAGGAAGTAGGGCAGTCTAGCTAGAAGGCAGAATACATGAAGGGGAAGAATGCTGTAAAATGGGGAAAATATCACCTACTTCCCAATGTTGCTGCAAGGACCAAATAAGATTCTATTAGTAGAATGCTTTGCAACCTTAAAACACTATATAAATGCTATCATTATTATTATTACCTGAAAATAGGACAGTAGTATATATGCTACCTATCTCACAGAACTGTTGTGAGAAAGTGTATGTATGTGCTTTTTTAAAAAATCCATATCCTCGGACCAAGAGATCCTAGTGCTAGGTATATAGCTGAAGGTCAATAACAAAAACAAGTCCCTATGTACAACAAAATATTTATTAAAAAAAAAACACTTTAAGCTATCATAAAGAACTGGAAACAAATGTAGGTGTCCATAAATTGGAGGAAATTTGCCATTTCAGTCCCATATTTATATTTTTAAAAAGTAAATGTTTATAGTTTTTTGTTTTTATATCACCTGAATCTCCCACTGAATCCTGCTCTCTACTTCTTTATAGAGGCCTGTTCTTTATGATAAAGAATTTTTTAAACAAGAAAAAAGAAGAAACACATCTGACAATGTATGTAATGATTTTTACTTTGGTTAATCTTGGCAATTTACATTTTTGTAATTATTCATCCATTTCACTAGGATTGTCAAATTTAATGACATACAATTGGGCAAAAAAAAATCCTAATTATTGTTTTAATTTCTTCTTCATGGGAGGTAAATTAATCCTTTCCATTTTTTATACTGGTAATTTGGTTTTCTTCTTTCTTAATCCAATTGAATAAAGATTTATCAATTTTATTGGTTTTTTCATAAAACCAGCTCTTAGTTTTATTTATTCAATAGTTTTATTAATCTCTCCTTTGGTTTTCATTTCTAATTTAGTATTTAATAGTATCTAATTTCATTTCTAATTTAGTATTTAATTGGGAATTTTCAATTTGTTCTTTTTCTAGCTTTTTCAGTTGCATGCCCAATTCATTGATCTCCCTTTTCTCTATTTTATTCATGTAAGCATTCAGAGATATAAAATTCCTCTAAGAATCACTTTGGCTGCATCCCATAAGTGCTGGCATGTTGTATCAATATTGTCATTCTCTTGAATGAAGTTACTGATTGTTTCAATGATTTGTTGTTTAACCCATTCATTCTTTAGGATTAGATTATTTAGTTTCCAAGTAGTTTTTAGTCTATCTTTCCATGTCATTTGTTACATATAATTTTTATTCCATCATGGTCTGAAAAGTCTGCATTTAATATTTCTGTCTATCTGCACTGGATTGTGAGGTTTTTATGCCCTAGAACATGGTCAACTTTTGTGTATGTGTTATGTACCACTGAGAAAAAGGTATATTACTTTTTATTCCCATTCAGTTTTCTCCAGAGGTTTATGATATCTACCTTCCCTAAATTCTATTCACCTCCTTAACTTCTTTCTTGTTTATTTTGAGGTTAGATTTATCAAGTTTAGAGAAGGGGAGGTTGAGGTCCCCCATTAGTATAGTTTTGCTATCTATTGTTTCAACTCTCTTAACTTCTCTAAGAATTTGGATGCTATACCACTTGGTGCATATATGTTTAGCAATGATATTGCTTCATTGTCAATGGTGCCTTTTAGCAGGATATAGTTTCCTTCCATATCTCTTTTAATTAGATCTATTTTTGCTTTTGCTTTGTCTGAGCTTAAGATTGCAATCCCTGGTTTTTTGCTTTAGCTGAGGAACAATATATTCTACTCGTCTTTTACTTTTACCCTGTGTGTATCCCCTGTTTCAAATGTGTTTCTTGTAAAGAGCATATTGTAGGATTATGTTTTTAATCCATTCTGCTATCCACCTTGTTTTATGGGAGAGTTCATCCCATTGACATTCACAGTTATGATTACTGTGTCTTTCTCTCCATCCTACTCCCCTGTTTATTCTTTTATTTCCCCCTCCTCCCTTCCTCTCCTTGAAAGTTTTCCTTTTGACCACTGCCTCCCTCAATATTCCCTATCAGTAACCCTCCATTTTCCTACCCTTTGCCCTTACTACTTCTTCCCTCCCTTCTAACTACCCTCCCTTTTCTTTTCCCTGCCCCCTCCTACTGTCTATAGGGCAGGTTAGATTTTTATAGTTAACAAAGTATGTTATTTCCTCCTTGAACCAAAACCAATGAGAGTAATCTCACACAATGTTCATCTCCTTCCCTTCTTTCCCTCTACTATATTTTTTATGCCTCTTAATGTGGCAAAATTTACCCTCTTCTGCCTCCTCCTTTCTTCTTCTCCCATTACAATCCCTTTGTACCTCTTAATAAGGTTTTTTTATTATCATATTAGTTAATTTGTATCTACACTCTCTATCTATGCATATCCCTTTTTAAATGTCATGATAATTATACAATTCTTAATACTGACAGGTATCATCCTCCCATATAGGGATGTAAACAGTTTGCTCTTATTGAATAACAAGCTCTGTGTGTGTGTGTGTGTGTGTGTGTGTGTGTGTGTGTTTTCCCAATTTAACTTTTTATGTCTCTCTTGAGTCTTGTATTTGGAGATCAAATTTTCCATTGAGCTTTGGCCTTTTCATCTGGAAGGTTTGGAAGTCCCTTATTTCGCTGAATGACCATCTCCTTGCCTGAAAGATTATGCTCAAATTGGGGAGGGGGAAGGTAGTTGATCCTTGGTTTTAGTCCAAGCTCCTTTGCCTTATGATATATCATATTCCAATCCCTCCAATCTTTTCGTCCCGAACATGTGGGGGGCAACTTCCGTTTCTGGCAAGCTATAAACCCACCCACGACTTCCACCCTAGATCACAACCCAGATCCAGGGAGGTTAAAGCAAGAGCGATTACCCCCCAAGACTGATCGCTGGATCTCCCTACAATTAATTTGCAGGCCAGGAGCTGGATCTACCTCTGAAAACTACAAAATGGCATGTCTCCTCAGTGGCTTCTAGCCCCCAGGGGAGGGAGCCGATGCATTCCCCAAATACTAGTCCCAAAGTCCATAGGATGCTAACCTCTTACTTTGTCCTAGGCATGTCTATGTTGATAATTCTGGAGTCGCCACAGCTCCTGGTGTTCTGGGGTTCCTCCAGCCAGCTGCTGGCCCTGCCGCCCTGGGGCTAAAACCTCGGCTCACGGGGACCTGGGCTCTGCACGCTGCGCACTGCCAGCTCCCAGAGTGCTGCGCTGGTCCTTCCTGCAGGGCTGCTGGGCTGTCCTCAGCGGGAGGTTAGCTTCTCTGTGTCATTCTGTGGGTGCTGGGGCTCCAGAAGTTGTTCAGAGTCCCCTTTTACATAGTTTGGGGGGAATCTGGGGGCAGAGAGGCTCAGAGGAGCTGTTTCTACTCCGCCATCTTCCCTCCAATCTTTTAAGGTAGATGTAAGGTCCTATGTGATCTTGACTGTAGTTCCTCAGTATTTGAATTGTTTCTTTCTGGCTGCTTGCAATATTTTCTCCTTGACCTGATAATTCTGGAGTTTGGCTATAATATTCCTTGGAGTTTTCAATTTGGGATCTCCTCCAGTAGGGGTCTGGTGAATTCTTTTGATAAATGTTTTACCCTCTAGTTCTAGGACCTCAGGGCAGTTTTCCTTGATGATTTCTTGGAATATGTTATCAGGCTCTTTTTTTCATCATGGCTTTCCAGTAGACCAATAATTCTTAGACTATCTTTTTTCCATGTCAGTTGTTTCTCCAATGAGATATTTTACATTTTGTTCCATTTTTTCATTCTTTAGATTTGGTTTGACTGATTCTTGATGCCTCATAGAGACATTAGCTTCAATTTGTCTAATTCTAAATTTTAGCAAATTGTTTTCCTCAGTTTTTGAATCTCCTTTTCCATTTGTCCAATTTTTACTTTTTTATCAAATGCTTTATTAATTTCTAGTTTCATCATTCATTTACACAAGATTTTGAGTTACAAATTTTCTCCCCTTTTTCCCCTACCCACCACCCCAAAATAGTGCTCCCACTGGATATGTCCTCCTCCAATCTGCTCTCTCCCATATCTTCTCCCATACTCCCTCCAACTTTCTAGTATGGCATGGTGGATATCTAGGCTGCAGTGCCTATATATCTTATTTCCCAGTAACATGTAAAATAATATTGATAATAGTGTGTGTATAAATGTATGTATGTTTGTTTATTTTAAACATTTGATTTTAAAACTTTGAACTCCAGATTCATTCCCTTCCTCCCTTGTCACCCACCCTTACTGGGAAGATAAGCAATTCAATATAGGCTGTACATGTGTAGCTATGCAAAATATTTCCATAGTAGTTATATTGTAAAATATTGACTATATTACCCTCCCTCCTATTACACCCCCCACTTGTTCTATTCTCTTCTTTGATCCTGTCCCTTTTCAAAATTGAGTGCTTCCAATTTCCCTCCCCCCCCCCAGCCTCTCCTTCCCTCCATCACCCCCCATCTTATCCCCTTCCCCCCTACTTTCCTGTAGGGTGAGATACCCTATTTAGTGTGTATGTCATTCCTTCCCTAAGCCAAATTTAATGAGAATAAGGTTGCCTTCCTGTTCTTCCCCTCCATTGTAACCATTTTCCCTTACCTCTTCCATATGAGATAGTTTACCCCATTCCATCTCTCCCCATCTCCTCTTGTTATATTCCTCTCTCACCTCTTAATTTCACCTTTTAAGTAGCATCCCTTCACATTAAATTGGTCCTGTGCTCTCCATCTATTATACCTGTACACATATATACACACATTCACATATGTATTCATATACCCATAGACCCTCCTATATAGAGATATATATGTATATTTATGTATATATACATTTCTATTCCCTTCAATTATTCTCATACTAAGAAAAGTTACATAAGTTACAATTATCATTTTTCCACATAGGAATATTAATAGTTTGATAAGTTTTGATAAGTTCCATATGATTTCTTTTCCCTGTTTACCTTCTCATGCTTCTCTTGTTTCTTGTATCTAAATGTCAAATTTTCTATTCAACTTTGATTTTTTCATCAAAAAATACTTGAAACTGGGACGGCTAGGTGGTGCAGTGAATAGAGCTCCGGCCCTGGAGTCAGAAGGACCTGAGTTCGGATCTGGCCTCCAACACTTAATCCATACAAACAAAAACCTAGCCGTGTAACCTTGGTCAAGTTACTTAACCCCAATTGCCCTAAAGGGGCAGCTAGGTGGCGCAGTGAGTAAGAGCGCCGGCCTCGGAGTTGGGATGACCCGAGATCAAATCCGGCCTTAGAAAATGAGCACCCACACATAAATAATGACTAGCCGTGTAACCTTGAGCAAGTTACTTAACCCCAATTGCTTAAAAAAAAAAAAAAGAATACTCGAAACTGAGGTGGCTATGTGATGCAATGAATAAAGCACTGGCCCTGGAGTCAGGAAGACCTGAGTTCAAATCTGGCCTCAGGCACTTAACACACACACACAAAAACTAGCCATCTGACCTTGGGCAAGTCACTTAATCCCAACTGCCCTCTAAAAAGCAAAAAACAAACAAACAAACAAAAAGAATGGGATTCCAGGCGGCTAAGTGGTGCAGTGAATAGAGCACTGGCCCTGGATTCAGGAGAACCAGAATTCAAATCTGGCCTCAGATACTTGACACAATTATTAACCATGTGACTTTGGGCAAGTCACTTAACCCCAATTTCCCTCCAAAAAGCAAAAAAAAAAAAAGAATGCGTGAAAGTCCTCTATTCTACTGAACAACCATGTTTTCCCCAGAAACATGATACTCAGTTTTGCTGGGTAGGTGATTCTTGGTTTTAATCCCAGCTCTATTGCCCTCCAGAATATCATATTCCATGCCCTCCAGTCCCTCAGTATAGAAGCTGCCAGATCCTGTGTTATCTTGATTGTGTTTCCACAATATCGAAATTGTTTCTTCCTGGTTGCTTGTAATATTCTCTCCTTGATCTGGAAATTCTGAAACCTGGCTACAATATTCCTGGGAGTTTTCTTTTGGGGATCTTTTTCAGGAGGTGATCTGTGGATTCTTTCAACCTCTATTTTGCCCTCTGGTTCTAAAACATCAGGGCAATTTTCCTTGAGAATTTCTTGAAGGATGGTTTCTAGGTTCTTTTTTGGAGCATGGCTTTCAAGTAGTCCAATAATTTTTAGATTATCTCTCCTGGATCTATTTTCTAGGTCAGTGGTTATCCCAATAAGATATTTCACATTGCCTTCTACTTTTTCATTTGTTTGGATCTATATCTTGATTTCTCATAAAGTCACTAGATTCCATTTGCTCCAATCTAATTCTGAAGGAATGACTCTCGTCAGTGAGCTTTTGAAATTCTTTTTCCATCTAGCAAATTTGGCTTTTTAAGGCATTCTTCTTCTCCTCATTGGCTTTTTGACCCTCTTTTGCCATTTGAGTTAATCTATTTTTTTTTTTTTGCCTTTTGGAGGGCAATTGGGGTTAAGTAACTTGCCCAAGGTCACACGGCTAGATTTCTGTTTGTGTGTGCGTTAAGTGTCTGAGGCTGGATCTGAACTCAGGTCCTTCTGACTCCAGGGCTGATGCTCTACTCACTGCGCCACCTAGCCGCCCCTAATCTATTTTTTAAGGTGTTATTTTCTACAGTCAGGTTGTTGACTCTCATTTCATTATTTTCTTGCATCGTTCTCATTTCTCTTCCCAATTTTTCCTCCACTTCTCTTATTTGGTTTTCAAAATCCTTTTTAAGCTTCCCTATGGCCTGTAACCAGCTCCTATTTTTCTTGGAAACTTTTGGTGTAGGAGTTCTGAGTTCTTTGTCTTCCTCCTGTTCCATGCTTTGATCCTTTTTGTCCCCAAAATAAGAGTGTAAAGTTGGAATGCTCTACTTGGTTTGCCTCCTTTGCCTGCTCATGTTGCCACTCAATTACTTGACTTTTGAGCTTTTTGCCACAGTAGGACTCTGCTACCAGATGGGGAAGCTTCATCCCAGTCACTGGGGTATTAGTTGGGTGCCCTCTCTGAAGTCTCTACACGCTCTGGCAAGCTGGTCATGCACTCCAGGACCTCTACCCTAGACTGCAATCCAGATCCAAGAAGGTTAAACCAAGAGCAATTACCCCTCAGACTGGTCACTTGGTCCCCCTACAGTCTGCAGGCCAGGAGGTGAAGCTGCCATGTGGCTGTGGCCACATGGCCCTGGCGCCTCAGCAGCTTCTCTCTCCAGGGGAATAAAGGCCAACCTACTGGATCCCAATGTCCACACTGCACTGACCTCTAACTTTGTCCTTAGCCTCTATGGGTTGATAATTCTGGAAACTTCCACAGCTGCTGGTGATCTGAAGTCCCTCCAGCTGGTGGTTGGTCAGGTGCACCCTGAGACTAAAACCTCAGGCTCAAGCAGGGCTGGGGTTGGCTCCCAGAGCACTGTGCTGGACACTTCCTGCCGGCCTGCCAGCCTGTCCTCAGCAGGAGGTTAGCTTCTCTGTGTTGTTTTGTGGTTTCTGTAGCGCCAAAGTTTGTTCACCATCACCTTTTACATGATTTGGAGGTGGTGGGAGCTGGAGCCCTGAGGAAATCCTGTTTCTACTTCACCATCTTGACTTCTCCCCTTCACTTGTGTGTAATTTTTACTTTTAAGGAGTTATTTTCTCCAGTTAGATATTGTACGTCCTTTCCCATTTAGCAAATTTTACTTTTTAAAGAATTGTTTTCTTCAGTGAAATATTTTGCCAACTGTATTTTTAAAATAATTAGTCACTTTATTTTTTATCTCTCTAATTTGTCTTTTAAAATCCTTCTTGAACACTTCCAAGAATATTTTTGGGGCTTAAGACCAGTTTCTATTCCCTTCTGAGGTTTCAGATGTGGGTATAGGGTCAATGCTATCCTCTTCTAAATTTGTATTTTCCTGCTCACTATAAAAGCATTCTATAGTCTTTGTTTTTCCAATTTGCTTTTTGCCCACTGTGATTGCCTATTTCCTGGTTTTTAAAGTGAGGCTCTGTTTCTAGGGTACAGAGGGCTCTGACCCACGTTTCTTATAGAGGTAGGGGCCTGGTTACTGGTTTTGCTTGCTGTAGCCTCTGGTTCTGGCTGGCAAGTGCTGAGACCAAGGCTGGGCGCCAGGACTTTCTGTGTTTCCCCAGAGTTACACTGAAGCTCACAGCATGAGGTATGAGAAAGGGGTGTTCTGGCTGCTTCAGATTTCTGGCTCCATGTCCCTGAGCTAGAGCTCAGGTGGGTTCAGCCACTGATGACCGGGGCTGCCCTGGTGTCTGCCAATTCCCCTGGTTGTATGAAGGCACACACGGAGTAGTTCTAGTGTTAGTGCTTTCTGACTCCACTCCCCTGGGCTTCAGGATCTTCTACTGTTTGGCTGAGACGGGGCTTGTTGGGATACCTCAAATCCTGCACTTTAGCCTCAGCACAGTCACAACCACAGCCTTCCTCCAGATTTCCCAAGCCTCCAGCTGGTTTCACTATTTCAGGATTTTACCCTGGGGCGATATTCTTTTGGTTTTTCAAGGTCAAAAAATTAGGGGATGTGAGTACCTAAGGCCTACTCCATCATCTTGACTCCTGGAGGTTCAGGTAGGAGATTTAAACATCTACCCTGTGGCCTGATAGCCCCAGGAATAGCTGCTGCCACTGCCACAGTCCCTGTACTTGTCTCTTACCCAGTTCCAAAAGACCCCCATCCTGCGGTGAGAGGTCTGGGAATTGCAATTGCCCCTGTGGTGGGTGAGTCAGTTCGCCCAGGCTCTCTCCAGCTCTGCTATGGTTGGGTCTGTGCTGGTGTAGCCCTCCATGCTCTGTGCTCCTCCCACCCAGTACAATAAATCCTACCAGTCAATTTTTTGCACTTTCCTGAGCTGGAAATCTGCCACACTCCATCTCCCAATGGATTCTGCCACTCTAAAATCCATTTAGATTCACTTTTTGGAAGTAACTGAAGGAATTCATGAATGAGTTCAGGTGAGTTCCTGCTTTTACTCTGCCATCTTGGCTCCACCTCCCCCTTAACCATGTGTCTACTTAGATACCCAGACACATCTCTCCATTGCCCCACATCATATGCAACTTTGATTCTTTAAAGATTGTGATACTTTAAAATCATACAGCATACAAAATCATTGAACAAGATCTATGGTTTTGGGAGTTTTTGGGGGGGGCTGCTTTTTGTAGGGGGGAAGGCAGGGCAATTGGGGTTAAGTGAGCTGCCCAGAGTCACATGGCTAGTAAGGGTTAAGTGTCTGAGGCCATATTTGAACTCAGGTCCTGCTGACTCCATGGCCAGTGCTCTATTCACTGTGCCACCTAGCTGCCCCAGGGTTTTTTTTAGATGTATTTTTTTTTTTATGCCAGGGATTCATTTCTGATCCTCAAAATCACTGTACATGTTCCCAGATGAAACCCAATCCATTTTTTTCCTCCTTTTCTTTTTTTTTAATTTTTTTTTTTTAAAGCAATTGGGGTTAAGTAACTTGCTCAAGGTTACACGGCTAGTCATTATTTATGCGTGGGTGCTCATTTTCTGAGGCCGGATCTGATCTCGGGTCATCCCAACTCCGAGGCCGGCGCTCTTACTCACTGCGCCACCTAGTCTCCCCTTTAGGGCAATTGGGGTTAAGTAACTTGCCCAAGGTTACACGGCTAGGTTTTTGTTTGTGTGGATTAAGTGTCGGAGCCCGGCTCTGAACTCAGGTCCTTCTGACTCCAGGGTCGGCACTCTATTCACTGCGCCACCTAGCCGCCCCTTTTTCCTCCTTTTCAATCTCAGATATATTTATAGATAAATATGTAATCAACACAGTTGGATGATCTAGTCTGTACAGTAGGCATATTCCATCTACTTGATTTTTTCTATATGGATTGTTACACTTATCTCTTTTAATAATTATAGATATCATGAAGGAGGCCCTGTAATATTCCTATGATACAAACTGCCAACAGGGATATATAAAGGACCTCAAACATATAGAAGTCCCTTTTCCATCTGAACTATGCTTAAGACATCCTCCATAACAGGAAACACCTTTGGGCAAGTATCCATCTATTCAATGCTTATGCTTGACAATAAATAAGTAGAGAGTTGGAATTACCTTTGCTATTATCAAGAATCCTCATAAAATATTTACATATGCAAGAGAAAATCCTTGCCAGAGAAGATCTTATAAGGCTACATTCTGTCCTATGAAGTCAAATGCTTTTTTTGTACTCAATAACAGTTGGATCTTGTATTCTTTCCACCTTTCACTCATCTGAGAGATTATAAAAATATAAGTTTGCTGTAGAACATTATGTGCAAAAGTCTTTTCCTTATTTTCCTCAGAGACATTCTAATGTATGTATGTATTACACATATATATGTAATACATAAATAAAATATATTATAGACATATCTAATATGTATCTCATATACACATATCCTGCTAAAATATGTTACAAAACATGATATAGGTAAGGCTTTATAATATATTTGTCTGTGTAAATATGTGTATGTATTTATGCACATAGTATCACTGAGGGAAAAAAACAGAAGGGGAAAGGTTTTTGAACATATTAATCTATATCAGACTATGTTTGAAAGCTTTTGAAAGCCTTTCTGCATCATGTTGTAAGATGTTATAAAGATGAGAGTAAACAATCAATTAATTAATATCCAAAAGTTAGTAATTAATGACTTTTGGGAATTAATATCTATGATTTTTTTCCATTATCCTATGATTTTTCTCCCCCAAATAACATGTAAAGTAATTTCTCAATTCTTTCAAGATTACATCACCTCCAGCACAGATTATCTAGGTGTGAACAGGTGGTCTTGTTCAGTTGCACACTCAGATTTCATCTTCATGTCATTTCAACTTTCTTATATAATCTCTGTGAGATCCCCATGTAGGGGGTTGTTACAGAACAGCAATGTCTGCTCCATTTCAGTCATTTAGTCAATAAGCCTTTAGTAGGCATCTAAAATGTACCAGGTATACAATAAATACCAGGGATACAATAAAGACAAAATATGGTACACACCCTCAAGGAGCTCACAGTACACACCCTCAAGGAGCTCACAGCCTAATGAGGGACACAACAAATAAAAACTACATAAAAACAAGTTACATACAGGAAAAAATTGGAAATAATTAATAAAGGGAAAGCCCTAGAATTAAGAGGGGATTAGAAAAGGCTTCTTGTAGAAAGCAGATGTTAGCTGGGACTTGAAGAAAGCCAGGAGAGTCAAGAAGCAGAGGTGAGGAGTTAGAGCATTCCAGGAATAAGAGAGCCCAGAGAAAAATACCTGAAGTGGAAAGATGGAGTAACTCATATGAGGAACAACAAGAAGGCCAGTGATGCTGGAATAGAGAGAATATAAGGGTCTAGGTAGAGGTTTGTGAGGTACAAGAAGACTGTAAGGGGAACAGGTTATGAAGAGTTTTGAATACCAAAAAAGATTTTGCATTTGATCCTGGATGTGATAAGGAACAATGTGGAGTCAAGGATGACATCTAGATTGCAAGCCTGGGCAATTGGGAGCATGGTAGCACCTTGACAGAAATGGGGAAATTTAAAATGGAGGAAGGTCTGGTAGGAAAGATAATAAATTAAGTTTTGAACGTGTTGAGGTCAAGATGTGTAACAGGGACTTAGAAATGTGAGTCTGGAGCTCAGCAGAGAGGTTAGGATGGGTTAAGTAGATAATGAGAATCTTTAACATGGAGATAATAATTAAATCCATGGGAACTAATGATGTCACCAAGTAAAAGAGTATAGAGAGAGAACAGAAGAAATTGATTTATAGAGGGAGTTTCCTCATATGGTCATTCCCAAGACCAATGAAGTCACAAGCTCAGCCCTTATTCCTGTCCTACATGCAATATAGGAGATTTCCCTTCTTGTGAATGTTGAGCGCTATGTCCCACAACTGTCAAATCTCTTCTGGAAGAAGGTATTTTTACTATAAAAATGTGAAGTTTCCTAGTATTCTAAAGACTTCTGGCCTCTTATTTCTCAAATCTGAACCATATTTTTAACATTGCCATTTTTCCCTTTATACATTTTTACACTGAAATCAGAGAGTATCTATATATGTATATATATATAAATATATATACACACATATGTAGATATTTATTTAAATATATATTATGTTGAAATGCTTTAAATAATCCTTTTCATATAATTTCTCTATTTCAGCATCCTCTACATATCATAGCTTTTATACTATTATCATCTTCATGATTATCTGTTTACGCTTATCATGTTCCCTCTAAGCCCTGATATACAAGTACTCAATGAAATGAAGTATTATGTTGCTTTTAGGCACATAATGATGTCAATTCCAGTAACTACTGATCTCTAAGAAAGCCTTATCTTCCTATTTTTTACTCCTCCTGGGAAAGTCAGTTTTGGAAGAAAAGGAACATACTGTGTATTTTTCACAGA
Organism: Gymnobelideus leadbeateri; assembly: GCA_011680675.1. NCBI lineage: Eukaryota > Metazoa > Chordata > Mammalia > Diprotodontia > Petauridae > Gymnobelideus > Gymnobelideus leadbeateri. The sequence goes on along the minus strand of WOXC01006816.1, from coordinate 331,770 downwards.
TTCTGTGTATAACAGTTCAAACATTTGTGTTTTCTAAATAACTATTTAACAAATTCAGTTTAGCAAGATTGTTAAGTGCAAGACTTAAGTGATTTTCTCCCTTTCCTTGGAAAAAAGGAGCCTATGATTCCCACAATAACTAAATGAAATGGAAATCTGTGAATCAATGTTTTTTGTAGTATTTATTTGCTGTATCTAGATCCATTTGGTTGTTTGCCTTTTTTGTTTTGGCACATCTGTGCTACTCTGAGATGACAGAGTAGAGCATTGCTTAGATATGAACTCCTGTTCATCTTGCTATAAGTCCTTCTTCCTTCTTAGCTATTTTGGGGTGCTGGATGAGAGTGAGAGATGGAATATTACTAACCTTTCACTTGTTTGTTTTTTTTGCCAAAAACAAAAAATTTCCCTTCTGTTCCAGAGAGTTTTGGAGCAGACCCAGAACTACCTTATCTATGGCTGCCAACAACCTCCTGTCCAAACCAATGAGACCAAGTGTAATTATCAACCTCCTCCTCCTCCAACTAGATCATTTATGTGGCAGGCAATGGCATATGTTGCAACAACTCATGCGAGGTTCAATAGCACAGAGAATAAACAGAGTATCCTGGCCATAGCTAGAAACAGTAAGCCAGTAACATGTCCTTGAGTTGCTGTTGTTGTTTTCCCTTCTGGGGAAATTACCATATAGAGAACTATTTCCTTTTCTCCTTTTCTTACTGTTGCTTTTATACTATATATTAAAAATATATGTATTATATTTTTATTTCCTGGTAGTAAGAGAAAGCTGGGCTAGACACAATCTCACACAAGGTAATCTTGCTGAAAGTTATTTTTTCAAAGTGTCATTGAAGCCTTTTGGTTTTCTATTTCTTACATTTCATAATATACATGCATATATATATCCTCCATTCCAAGATCCACTCACTTAAAATAAAGAATAAAAAGAGGAGAATAATCATTTCAGCAAAATTAACCAATACATCTGATAAGTAGAGGTATACAGAGAATGATTTTACACACTTACACACACACGTCTAACAGTAGCCATCTCTAGGGCAGGATAAAGAAGAAAAAAAATTATGATAACTATTATATATTTAAAAGGAATAGCAAGTTGTACATAATAGATTTGTAGTTTCATGTGCAAAAAAAAAAAAAAACCTACTGTGATGAGAGGGATACTGAATAAATTAGGGAGATGTAAAAGGAATGCCTTGCCTTAGTGAGGGACCGGCTGAGATTTTGGAGATTTTGTAACATAAGTCTTTCAGTAAGGTGCTGGGGTTTTTTTCCAGCTTTGTTCAGCAGTACATGAGTAGCAGCAAAGGCAGTAAGTAGATATTGTGAATAATCCAAGGCTAAGGCTTGGCAAGGCAAGATCTTTGATATGATAAGGAGTCAAAAGACTTAAGAGAAGACAACAGTGGAGAGTTAAATAGGTTTATGAAGAAGTCAAGATGGGAAATGGTGGAGAATGTAGCCAGTGTATGGGGTAAATGCCTGGGAAATAAAGTGAAGGGTAGAAGGATAGAAGGTCTTGGTAAGAACAAAAAAACAGGGTTTGGGACTACAAAACAGTTATGAAAAGTAGAATGCAAGAGATTGTGATCAGCAAAAGGTATTTCAGAATTCATGAATATGGAAGTGGAACACTTGTGGGTAGATATCTCTGTGTGGAGCTAAGATGGAATGGAGGAGGTCATGGGAAACACTATTCCCATCATTTGTCATCTTTGCTAATTTGCTGGATGTGAAGTGAAACCTCTAAGCTGCTCTGTATTTTTCCTATTATTAATTATTTGAAGCAATCTTTCATATAGTTGCTTTGTGGTCTAATATATTTGAGTTAGTTTCCTATATATCTTATTCATCAAACCCTTGTCAGAGACATCTGACAGAAAGATTTCTCCCTACCACTTCCCTTTATCATTATGTTAATTTTATTCAAGCATGTTTTTCAATTTCATATAATCAAAATTTTCTATTTCTTCTTTTGTGACTGCTTCTATTTCTTTTTTGGTTAGGAATTCCCTCCCTAGCTTTAGATGTAAGTGGTACCTAATTTGTTTCTCTTTTAATTTTTTGTATGCTATGGTCTTTAATTTTCAGGCCACAGACTTATTTTGAGCTTACATGGTGGTACGTGGTATAAGTAGTTTATCTAAATCAACAATTCTGCCAAAATGCCATCCATTTTTTCCATCAACTCTTGTCAAACTTAATATTCTTCTCCATGTAATTTGTGTTCTTGAAAGTTTTTTAGTTTAGCTGTTTCTGATTCTTCTTTATTTAGTCCTGTGTACTCAAGATTTTAAAAAAATTTTTAATTAGTAGCAAATAGTGTTTCATAATGAATGCTTTATAGCACTAGAAGCATTAGAAAACTAAAGCAGTACATTTAAGTACAAAGTTGTTTGCTCTTTAGCATCACTGTTTTCAGGTTTACACTTCAAGACTGCAGACTCTTAAAGGAACTTTCAAAAACTAATAAGAGTTCTTGCAGGTATTCTAATCCCAGCCAAATAGAAATCATCTAGTCTAAAATTCTCATTTTAGAAATGAGCAAACTAAAGCCTACATAGATGCACATCCCAGAGGAAACCAATTTATTTAGTCATTTGCACAAGGACTTGGAACTTGGATCTCCTAACTCAAATTCTCTCCCCATTAAATCTTACTGAAAAGTGGGAAAATCTGGTATATTTCTATTATTTCCAAACTATTTCCTTCCTGTATTATCTTGGGTCTTTTCTAAAAAGTCCTACTTGCAAGCATCTATAGTTGCACTTTATTTTTGAGTCTTTATCATTGGTACAGGGTTAGAGAACTCAATTTCCAACAAAAGGAAGATTCTCTTATATTTCTTGGGGAATTACAAGAATTTAGATCTGACACTTTATAACAGCAAGCACCCTAGCATACCCAGGATGGTTGCTAGCACAGGTTCTTTAATCTGCTTTACTAAAGGAAAGCAACTTTAAAGAGGTCAACAATCTTTAATTAAACACACACACACACACACACACACACACACACACACACATATCATTCACTTAGCTCAGGAGAGAAAGTCAGCACCCTGAATTTCAGAAAATACAAACAGAAATTACAGGCAGACAAAAAATACAGACAGAGAAAATAACACAATTCAACAGACCAGCTGTCTTACCATTACATACATACATAGTTACCAGAGAGAGAAGTACTAACATCTGGCTTTTTTATGGCTACTAACCTCAATGGCTACCCAGAGTCTCATGTGGCCAAATCACATAACTCTTCCCATAAGTTAACCCCAAAGCAAAACCTCACTTCAGAGTATATATACCCTTCTTCAAGGTCAGAGGACATCACAACCTTCATGACCTGCTGCCTAATTACAGAGTAACAAAAGGTGTGGGCCTTCCTGTAAAAGAAGCCTCCCCCCAATCAAGCCCCTCCTGTTGGGTTCCACTTGAGGCCCATTAAGGTGTAGGAAAGGTCTTCAAATTCTCTTACCATTACACACAGGCATTATTTTCAGAGATTTTATTAGATTCTTTCATTATATGTACAAGGTCCGCAAGTTATTTTCCTCACCCAGAATTGTTTAATTTGAATGTGCAGGTACTACACTTAGATCTAAGAGGTTTGGGAAGAACACAAGCATTCTATAAGGTTTTTTTTTTCCCAAGCAGCCATGAAACTATAAAGATCTACTTCAGGTACTGCATTAAGGGCAAATTTTTGTTAATTTGTTTCCTTCTGGCCAGAGTTACAAGAAAGGTTTTCTTTCTCCCCCCTTCTTCTATATTCCCTCCCTTTTCCTCTCAGTAATAGTCACACTACTTATCTTTTCATTGTTAAAAGGTATAGTCAAGTGTGCTATTTTTTCTGCTTAATTACAGCTGGCACAAATCAGGAGGGAGTATGTCTTCTGCGAACATAAGAAGTTGGTTATTTCTGCTCCTGATTTCAGTGTGGGTATTTATTTTGAAAGCAGTGGAGGAGGATCTGATGGGACTACTTCAACAGATGGGTACTTTGAATACTGATAGATATAGAAAAGCTTGATCAGGCTTTGTCAGAGACAGAAAAGATTCCAAAGTTGGTATTCTAACAGGACACCAAAAAACAGAATGAACATTAATGCTGTATGTGCAGTTTTGCATCTCCTTTCCTTCCCTCCTTTCATACCCTAATCAAGGAACAGTTGAAAACTATGAGATATCTTGGAAATCATCTGGACCCATCTTCTCAAGTTATATAGATGAGGAAAATAAAGACAGATTTTGTTGTTGTCATTCAGTCATTTCAGTCATATCCAACTCTTTGTGAAGTTTTTTTTGCCATGAGAGTGGAGTAGTCTGCCATTTTCTTCTCCAGCTCATCTTGCACATGAAGAAACTAAAGTAAACTGGGTTAAGTGACTTGCCCAAGGTCACACAGCTAGTAAGTTTCTGAGGCCACATATGAACTCAGGTTTTCCTAACTTCAGGCCCAGTGCTCTATCCACTGTACCACTTAACTGCCCATGTCCCTGACAGATAGTAGACACTTAATAAATGTTTCTTTCTTTCCTTTGTCATACACAATACAAGGTATTCCAAAGTCAGTGAATTTTAAAACTTTGAGACACCCTGTCTCTGTGCCTTTTTTCTGGCCTAACTCCATGCATGGAATGCACTGTCTTCTTATCTCAGCTTCAAAGAATCCCTGTCTCCTTCAAGTACAAGTACAATCTTCTAAATGAAGCATTTCCTGATTCCCCTCAACTTCTGGGGTCTTTCCTCTCAAACTTCCTTTAATTTAACTACTTTGTGTGCATCTCTATATATTCTTTTAATATTTATTTGGGGTGTGTGTGTGTGTGTGTGTGTGTGTGTGTGTGTGTGTGTGAAAGTATATATATGTGTGTGTGTGTGTGTGTGTGTGTATACACACACACACACACACACGTATGCATATATAAAGACCTTGTTGTGTCTCACATTAGAATGTAAGTTATTTGTGAATAGGGACTATTTCATTCATGGTATTGGTATCCTCAGCACCTAGGACAGTGACATATACTAGATGTGTAACAGAGATTTGTTGGTTCACTAATGGGCACTAGAGAAACAATGACGAAAAATTTCTTGATTCATATTCTTAAGGAGGAGGAGAGATACATGTACAATGTAGAAGGAAAAGGAGGGGTCTAGAAAAATTATATAAGAAACTACATGTGGGGCCAAGATGGGGGAGAAAAGACAGGAAGTTACCTGAACTCTCCCCAGTTCCACTGGAAACAACATTAAATCAAACCTCTACATGGATTCTGTAGCAACAGAACCTATAAAAAGACAGTGAAACAATTTTCCAGCTTAAGATAACTTAGAAGGACTTGAGAAAGCTAAGCCTCACTTGGGTAAAAGGGAGTACAACCCAGAGCAGATTGTGTCCAGGCAAGCCAGCAGGAGATTCCTAGCCACAGTACATATCAGCAAGTGAGATGCCTCAGTTATGGCTCAGCAAGCCAGCTGTAAGGCCTCTAGCTCCAGTGCAGAAGACAAACCACGAGCCCAGGAACCCCCAGCAAAACAGGCGTGACTAGCTGGGCCACCCTAGCTCAGTGGGCAAGCTGCTAGTACCCAAGGCCCCAGCACAGAAAGCAAGTGACCAGGCCTCAGGCCCCCAGAACAAGAAGTTTGGGACAGTGCCCCCTGTGCCCTAACTTTGAAAGTCACAAAATGGGCTAAATATGAGTAAAAGACAGAAAAGATACCTGACCATAGAAAGCTACTATAGAAAAAGGGAAGACCAAAACACAAACTCAGAAGAGGACAAAAATGTCAGAATGCCTACATACAAAGCCTCAAAGGGAAAGATGAATTGAACTTAAGCCCAAAAAGCCTTATTGGAAGAGCTCAACAAGGATTTTAAAAGTCAAATAAGAGAGGTAGAAGAAAAACTGGGAAAAGAAATGAGTTATACAAGAGAGAGTCAACAGCTTGGAAAAGGAGGGACAAAAATTGAAGAAAAGAATGCCTTAAAAAATACAACTGGCAAAAAAAAAAGATACAATTGGCCAAATTGGGGGAGGGGGGGAACTCAACTGAAGAAAACAACTCCTTAAAAAAGTAGAATTGGTCAAATGGAAAAGGAGGTACAAAAACTCACTGAAGAAAATAATTCCTTAAAAATTAGAATTGAGCAAGTGGAAGCTAATGACACCTCAACAATCAGTCAAAATCAAAAGAATGAAAAAACAGAAAATATAAAATACTTCATTGGAAAAACAACTGACCAGGAAAATAGATCCAGGAAAGATAATTTAAGAATTATTGGAATATCTGAGTCATGATCAAAAAGAGAGCCTGAACAGAAATTATCAAGGAGGGGCGGCTAGGTGGCACAGTGAGTAGAGTGCCAGCCCTGGAGTCAGAAGGACCTGAGTTCAGATCTGGCCTCAGACACTTAACACACACACAAACAAAAAAACCCAGCCATGTGACCTTGGGCAAGCTACTTAACCCTCCAAAAATTGCCCTCCAAAAAAAAAAAAAGAAAGAAATTATCAAGGAAAACTGCCCTAATATCCTAGAATCAGAGGGAAAAATAGGAGTTAAAAGAATCCACCAATCACCTCCTGAAAGAGATCCCAAAATGAAAACTCCAAGGAATATTATAGCCAAATTCCAGAACTATCAGATCAAGGAGAAAGCAAGCATCCTCAAATATCAGGATTACACAGGACTTAGCAGCTGCAACATTAAAGGATTGAAGGTCATTGAATATGATATTCCAGAAGGCAAAGGATCTAGGACTACAACCAAGAATCACCTGGCTGGTGAAATTAAGCATAATCCTTCATGGGAAGAATGATCATTCAATGAAAGAAAAAAGACTTTCAAGCTTTCCTGAGGAAAAGACCAAAACGGAAAATTCAATCTTCAAATACAAGACTTAAGAGAAGAATAAAAAGGTAAACAAGAAAGAAAAAATTATTCAATAAATTAAACTGTTTACATCCCTCCATGGGAAGGTGATACTTGTAACTCTTGAGAAATGTATCTCTATCAGGGCAGTTAGAAGTACTAAACATAGACAGAGGGTGTGGGTATAAGTTGACTTTGATGGGATAACATAAAAAATTTTTTGCGGTGGAAAAAAAAGACTTGTATTAGGAGAAGAGGAAAGGAGGAGGGAGAATAGGGTAAATTATATCACATCAAGAGAACAAAAGATGTACTGCAGTAGAGGGAAAGAAGGGAAGGAGATGAGCAATGTTTGAACCTTACTCTTACCTGATTTAACTCAAAGAGGGAATAATAATTGGGTATATAAATTTTATTATACCCTGTAGGGAATTAGGAGGGGAAAGGAAAAGAAAAGGGAGGATGGGACTGACAGAAGGGAGGGTAGAAGGGAAGGCAGAAATAGGAAGGTAAAGGGAAAAGAAAAGGGAGGGCAGATTGAGGGAGGCAGCAAAACAGATGAGGAGGTAAAGGAGAGGGGGAGCGGGGGAAAGTTAATAATCTTAACCGTGAATGTGAATGGGATGAACTTTCCCACAGAATGGAAACAGATAGTAGAGTGAATTAAAAGCCAGAACCCTGCAATACAGTGTTTACAAAATTATATTTGAAGCAGAGATACACACTAAGTAATGGCAAAAAAAAAATGGAACAGAATATATTATGCTTAAGCTGAGGTAAGAAAAAGCAGGGGTAGCAATCATGATCTCAGATAAATCAAAAGCAAAAATAGATCTAATTAAAAGAGATAAAGAAACTACATCTTGCTAAAAGGTACCATAGACAATGAAGTAATATCAATATTAAAACTATACGCACCCAGTGTCATAATATCAAAATTCTTAGAGAAGTTAAATGAGTTTCAGGAAGAAATAGATAGCAAACTATACTAGTGGGGGACTTCAAACCCCCCCCCCCCCATCAGAACTAGATAAATCTAACCAGAAATCTAACCACAAAATAAACAAGAAAGAAATTAAGAAGGTGAGTAGAATTTTTGAAAGTTAGATACAACAGACTTCTGGAGAAAACTGAATGGTGAGAGGAAGGAATATATCTTTTTTTTTCTCAACAGTACATGGTACCTACACAAAAATTGACCATGTACTAACTACGGCATAAAAATCTCACAATCAAATCCAGAAAGGCAGAAATATTAAGTGCATCCTTTTCAGATCATGATGTAATACAAGTTATGTGTAATAAAGGGCCATGGAAATAAAGATTAAAAAGGAATTGGAAACTAAATATTCTAATCCTAAAGAATGAGTGGGTCAAACAACAAATCAGAGAAAAAAATCAATAGTTTCATCAAAGAGAATGACAATAATAAGACAACATACCAAAAGTTATTGGATACAGCCAAAGCAGTTCTTAGGGAAAATTTTATATCTTTAAATGCTTACATAAATAAAACAGAGAAAGAGTAAATCAATAAATTGAGCAGGCAATTTAAAAAATTAGAAAAAGAATAAATTAAAAATCCCCAATTAAATACCAAATTAGAAAATCAAAGGAAGGGTTAATAAAACTGAAACTAAGAAACTATTGAACTAATAAAACTAAGACCTGGTTTTGTGGGGGGAAAAACAACAAAATAGATAAATCTTTGGTTAATCTGATTTTTTAAAAAAGAAGAAGAAAATCAAATTACCAGTATCAAAAATGAAAAGGGTGAATTCACCACCAATGAGAAAGATTAATTAATGCTTTAATTTCTATCTTGTTGAACTGCATGCCAATAAATCTGACAATCTAAGTAAAATGGATGAATATTTACAAAAATTTAAATTGCCCAGACTAACAAAAGAGGAAATAAAATACTTAAATAACTTCATTTCAGAAAAAGAAATTGAACAAGCCATCGATGAACTGCCAAAGAAAAAATCTCCAGGGCCAGATAATTTTACAAGTGAATCCTACCAAATATTTAAAGAACAATTCATTTCAATACTTTATAAACTTGCCTATAAAAACAGGCAAAGGTGGGGCAGCTAGGTGGCACAGTGAATAGAGAACAGGCCCTGGAGTGAGGAGGACCTGAATTTAAATCCGGCCTCAGACACTTAACACAAAAACTAGCCATGTGACCTTGGGCAAGTCACATAACCCCAACTGCCCTCCAAAAACAAAAACAAAAATTAGGCAAAATAGTCCTACTATATTCCTTTTATGACATAAATATGGTTTGGATATCTAAACCAGAAAGAACCGAAACAGAGAAAGAAAATTATAGATCAGTTTCTCTAATAAATGCTGACAAGCAAAAATATTAAATAAAACATTAAGAGAGTATAACAATTTATCACCAGGATAATATACTGTGACCAGGTGGGATTTATACCAGGAATGCAGGGCTGATTCAATATTTAGAAACTGTCAGTACAACTGACTATCAATAACAAAACTAACAAGAAATCATAGGACTACTGCAATAGATGCAGAAAAAGCTTTTGACAAGATACAACACCCAATCCACTTATTTGATTCTCCATCAGTTCACATAAGTCTTTCCATGTCTCTTTAAATTCATCTATTTCCCCACAATAGTATTCTGGGGCATTCACTATCACAATTTATTTAGCTATTCCCCAACAGCTGGGTATCCCTGTAGTTTCCAATTTTTGCTAACAAAACCAAACCAAACCCTGCTTTTGTATACATAAGACCTTTTCCGAGTTCTTCAATCTCTTATATGACATATAACATTTTGAGTATGATTCCAAATTGCTTGCCAGAATGGTTGTACCCATTCACAGGTCCATCAATAGGATATCAATGTCTATTTTCCCACAGTCCCTCCAACATATCAATCTGATGCACATGAGGTAGAAATTCAGAATTACTTTAATTTGTATTTCTCTAAGTAGTTGTGATATGGAGCAGTTTTTATATGATTATAGATATCATAGGTTTCTTCTCTTGGAAATCGCTAGTTCATATGCTCATTCCATTCATCAATTTACTCTTATAAATTTGAATCATTTCCTTATATATTAGAAATGACACCTTTGTCAAAAAGAATTGCTGGAAAGATTTCCCCCACTCCCCACTAATTTCCCTTTTAATCCTGAGTTTATTAGATTTGTTTGTGCACATTTTATATTTTATGTAACCAAAACTATCTGTTTTTCCTTCTGTAATCTTCTCTGTTGTTTTTGGTCATGAAGTTTTCCTCTATTCATAAATCTAATGGATAATTTTTCCTTATTTCTCTAATTTGTTTATAACGTGACTTTATAAATAGGTCATATATCCATGTGAAATTTATCTTGGCAGAAGGTATGAGGTGTTGGTCCAAATCTAATCTCTTCCATACTGTTGTCCAATTTTCCCAGCAGTTTCTATCAAAGAGAGCGCCTTTAAAGCTAGGTGACTAGATTCATTTGCTTCTGTATATTGTATATCTGATCCATTCTATTGATCTATTCATTTTTTAACTAATACCCAAACTGGAGAATTTCAGATTTGCAGTCTAGTTTAAGATCTAGGACTGCTATACCCTTTCGTTCTCACTTTTTTCATTCTTTCCTTTGGTCTTTTTATACTTATATGGGAATTTTGTTACAATTTTTTAAGGTTCCATAAAGTAATACTTTGGCAGCCTAATTAGTATGGGATTAAATAAGTAAATTAAGTTAATGAGTACTGTCATTTTCACAACATTGACTCATTCTGTTAATGAACGACAATATTTTTCCAATATTGAGATTTGTCTTTATTTCTGTAAACAGTAGTCTACAGTTGTAGTTATCTAGTTATGTATATTATGGCAAGTATACTCTCAATTATTTTATATATTCTATAGTTATTTAAATGGAATTTTTCTTTCTATCTTCTGCTGGATTTCACTGGACATACATACACATATTGGGTATACATATGTATATATATATCCACATATTTTTATATATGTGTACATATATAAGCTGATGATTTATACGGAGTTCTTTCATAACTTGTAACTTTGATGAAATTACCACTTTTTGCATATTTGTTTTTTCTTGACCTATGTTTACTCCCTCACCTTTGTTTTAATCATCTTCTTGCTAGAGCTAGCATTACTTGTGCTGTGTCAAAGATCAGTGATGACAATGGGCATCATTGTTATCACCTCTGATTTTTCTGGAGAGAATTCCAAATTATCCTCTTATATAACATTAGCTTTTAGTTTCATAGATACATATACATATGTATGTGCTTGTACATATGTGTGTATGAGTATGTGTGTGTACACACACATATAAAATTTTAAGGCAAGGTTCTGTAAATAGTTTTCTTATATTTCCAAGATATAAGAATAAATAAAAGGGAGAGGTGGGGAAAGGATACACTAGGAGAAAAGGGGAGAAAGGATAAGAGAACTTAACACATATAATCAAGGCACACAAAGAATAATACATACAAATAGGAGTAAGAGGAGAGGACGACATTAATTCCACTTTCATCTAAGCTGGTCAACAGAGCGCAGAACACTGAAAACAGAGTTTGGTGTAGAATGCATTCAATTCAATAGAGATTTGGATAGGAAAAGGAAGAGGAGAAAGGAGAGTATAAGAGGGAGACTAAATTCAGGAAGGGATTAATCATCAACAAATCATTAGCAAAATGAACCATAAGCTTAGAGAGGAAGGATCAAATAGAAAATTAAAATGAAAGGAAGAAAGAACAAGAAACCCTTATAATGATAATATATTAATATATTATAATAAATAAGGATTAAAGAGTATAGACAAGAAAAATATAAGAGTATCCAATGGAGGGAAATACACAATTAACCATCATAACTATAAATGTGAATGGGGTGAACTTACCCATAAAAAAGCAGAAGAGAACAAAATTAGTGCATAAAAACTCCAACAACATGGTGTTTACAAGAAACACAAGTACTTACAGAGTTATAATACAGGGTTGGAGCAAAACCTCAGATGAACACTAAAAAAGCAGTTATCAGAATTATTATTTCAGATAAGGCAAGAGCAAAAATGTACTTAATTAAAAGAGAAGCTATGTTGAAAAAAGGTAAAATTTTATCATGGTGGTTGTTGTTCAGTTGTTTCAGTCATGTCCAACTCTTCATGACCTCGTTTGGGTATTCTTGTTAATGATACTGGAGTGGCTTGCTATTTCTTGAGAGCAGACACTTTCATCTCTATTTGTATCCCCAGTATAGAGCAAACACAAATGCATTGTCATTTATTCATTTATTCCAGTTACCAAGAAACACTAAAGAAGTAAACAAATACTTCTTCAAAACGTTCTTTACATGAAAAAGACTTAAATTATTAGATATTAATTGCCAATGGTTGATTCATGTCAATATAACAAAATAACAATACATCTTTTGTGCCAGCTAAAGTAACAAACTTAATATTTATCTGGGGGAACAAAAGGTCAAAAATCTCAAAAAGATATCACCCCACACCTATCAGATTTACTACTATGACAGAAAAGGAAAAATGACAAATCTGTAGCATATATGTATATGTATACATATGTACATATACACATATATATGGATGTACATATGGATGGATATGTGTATGTGTGTCAAATACAAGACTCAAAAGAAGCATAAAAAGGTAAACAGGAAAGAGGAATCATAAGGGATTCAATATGGTTAAACTGTTTACATTCCTATACAGGATAACGATACTTGTATCTCCTGAAAACTTTAGAAGATACTTGTATCTTCCAAAAACTCAGTTCTCATTATTAGGACAGTTAGTAGAAGTACACATAGACAGAGGGTATAGGTGTGACTTGAATATGATGGGATGAGTTATCTAAAAAAAATTAAATTAAGGTGTGAAAAAGATGAATGCATTGAGGAAGGGGAAAGGGACAAGTAGAATAAATTATTTTACATAAAAGAGGTGGGAAAGAGCATTTACAGTAAAGGGGAAGATGAAGGAGTTGAGGGGGAGCACTTGAACTTTCCTCTCACTGGAAATGGTTCAAAGAGGGAATAACATTCACACTCAGTTTGGTATAGAAATCTATAGGAAAAAAAGGAGGGGAAGAGTATGAGAGAAGGGGGAGGGGAGCTGCCAGAAGGGAGGGCAGAATTGAGTTGGTAAAAGTCAGAAGCAAAACACTTTTGAGAATGGACAGGGTAAAAGGAGAGACTAGGATAAACGGGGTGGGGAGGAGGGATAGGATGGCAGAAAATACCATCATAACTGTGGGAAAACATTTATAGCAAGTTTCTGATAAAGACCTTATTTCTCAAATATATAGATGGCTGAGTCCAATTTCTAAAAATGATAGCCATTCCTCAAAAGATATGAACAGGCAGATTTCAGAGGAAGTAATCAAATCTATCTAAAGTCATATAAAATAAATGCTCTAAATCACTACTGATTAGAGAAATGCAAAATAAAACAACTCTAAGCTATCACTCTGTATCTATCAGATTGACTAATGACAGAAAAGAAAAAAACAATAAATGTTGGAGGGGATTTGGGAAAATTGAGACATTAATGCATCATAGATGGAGTTGTATACAGATGCAACCATTCTGTAGGGCAATTTGAAATTATGCCCAAAGGCAAAACCATGCATACTTTTTTGGTGGGGGGGGGCAGGGGTAGGAAAAGGCTCATACAGCTAGTAAATGTCAAGTGTCTGAGGCCGGATTTGAACTCAGGTCCTCCTGACTCCAGGGCCAGTGCTCTACCACTGCACCACCTAGCTGCCCCCATGCATGCCTTTTGACTAAGGCTGCAATACCACTCCTAGGTCTGTATCCCAAAGAGATTTTTAAAAAGAATGGAAAAGGACCTATATGTACAATTTTTTTTTTTTTTTGCTTTTTGGAGGGCAATTGAGGTTAAATGACTTGCTTGAACTCCCATAGGTAGTAAGTGTGTCAAGTGTCTGAGGCCGGATTTGAACTCAGGTCCTCCTGACTCCAGGGCCAGTGCTCTATTCACTGAGCCACCTAGCCACCCCTACAAAAATATTTATAGCAGCTCTTTTAGTGGTGGCAAAGACTTGGAAGTTGAGGGGATATCCATCAATTAGGGATTGACTAAACAAGTCATTGTTTATGATTGTGATGGAATACTACTGTGCTGTAAGAAAGGACAAGCAGGATGCTTTCAGAAAAAACTGGAAACACATGATCTGAGGCAAAGTGAAATGAACAGAACCAAGAGAACACTGGATATAGTGACAGCAACATTGTATGATTATCAGCTGTGAATGACTTGGCTATTCTTAGCAATACAGTGATCCAAGACAATTCTGAAGAATTTATGATGAAATATGCTATTCATCTCCAGAGAAAGAACTGATGGAGTCTGAATGCAGATCAAACCATACTTTTCTTTATTTTATTTTTCTTCGGGGGGAGGGGTTCCTGTATTTTCCTTCACAATTTGACATAGAAATATGTTTGCATGACTGCACGTGCACAACCTATATCAAATTGCTTTCTTCTCAATGAGGGAAGAGGAGGGGAGATTAGAGAACTTGGAATTAAAAAAATTTTTTTAAACAAATGCAAAAAAAATCATTTTCACAGGTAATTGGAGAAAAAAATAAAATATTAAATTAAGAAAATAAAACAGGATGGCTATGTGGCACAGTGAATAGGGCACTGGCACTAGAGTCAGGAGGACCTGAGTTCAAATCCAACCTCAGACATTTAACACTTACTAGCCATGTGACCTTTGGCAAGTCACTTAACCCCAATTGCCCTGCCCTCCCCCTCCAAAAAAAGCAACAACTAAAATAAAAACCAAGAAAACAAAATAAGAAAGAAAGAAAGCAAATGATTCCAAAATACCAGCAAGCAAAGCCTCAAAGTAAAATATAACAAGGACATAAGGACAACTAGAATTTCTTGAAGAAATGAAACAGTAGTTTGGGGAGGTTTTCAGGAGTTTAAAATATTTTTTAAAAATTAAATTGAAACACTACAAGAATGAACTAGAAAAGAAAGGAGAGCTTGGAACCCGTGGTAGGAGAATAACTTAGTACAAGATGTACAAAATTTTAAAAATTATTGAAAAATAGAATGATCCAAACAGAAGTTAATCTGAAGTGGAGTTGAAATGAAAAGAAAAGAACAGTAAAAACTTTTGATCTTAGTCTCTAAGGTAATGAGAAGAGGAAAATAAGAACAAAAGCAGATTGCATTAAGCACAAAGCACTGATGCCAAGTATGCTTCTCTCTCACCATCCTTCTTTTCTTTTTAAAGAGGGGAAAGGAAACAAAGAGGAAAAAGTATAAGAGAACAGAGAGAATACACAAATTGACCATAAGTTTAAATAAAACTAACTCACCCAATAAATACAGAACAGGCAAACAGAATAGATTAAAAAGCAAAATATAAAGGTTTACAAGAAATGTAATTGAAACAAAAATTCTCAGAGAGACTAAATAAGGATCTGGAGGAAAATCTGTCATGCTTAAATTAGATTTAAAAACGCAGAAGTAATAATCATGATCTGAGTCAAGGTACTAAATGGCATAACATCTAAATACTAAAAGGGAAAGCTAAACAAGGTAAAGAGAGAAATAAACAGTAAATTGTAATGGGTGAAACTCCATGTCAACTCCTCAAAAGAATCTTGGAGATATAGACAAATACAACCCAAAAAAAGAAAAAAGTTAAAGACGAGAATTAAAGAAAAAATAGATATTCTATAGACCTCTGGCAAATACCAAAGAAAATAGAATAGAAACACATATACATATTTCTCATATCTGCATGGCACCTTTACAAAACCTAACCACATATGAGAGTATAAAGATCACACAAATGCAAAAAAGCATAAATATTAACCTTGTAGTGATCAAAATGAATAAAGGTCTGCTGAAAGAGATTAAAAATTAATTGGAAATTAAATCATTTAATCTTAAAGAACTGGAGGGTAAAAGAACAATTCATACAAATAAGAGATCATTAAACTTAATGACAAATGTGAGACAAGATAAAATCTATTCGGGATGCAACCAAATAAATTTCATATAACTAAACACTTTCATCAACAAAAGAGAGGATGGATGAATCAATGAATTAAAAAAACCTAGAAAATCAAACAAAAATTTCAATTAAGAAACAAAATAGGAATTCAGAATTTTTTTAAAGCTATTAACAAAATTGAAAGCAAAAAAATATCCACTGAAAATTAAGAGTAGGAGCTGAGATTTTTGGGGGGGAACAACAAAATAGATAAGCCATTAACTATTGACTTTTAAAAAGAAAATTAAATTATCAATATCAAAAATAAAAAAGAATTCATAACAAATGTAGAAAAAGGAAATTATTACAAACTACTTTGATCAGCAATGTGCAAATAAAACCAAAAACTCAAAAGAAATAAGTATATGTTTATAAAAATAAAAAATGCCTTGATTAACAGAAACGGAAAATTAAAATAGTCCGACCTAAAATAATTTGAAGCAATAAGCAACTGAAAAAAGAAACTTAGGACCACATGCATTTATAAGCAAGTTATATGAAACATTCAAAGAAAATTAATTCCAAGAGTATGTTAAATGTTTGTAAATATAGGGAAAGAAGATACTCTTCTAATTCCCCTTTATAAGACATATATGATCCTGGCACAATACCTAATGTTGATGCAAAAATGATGAATAAGATTTTCTCAAAGAGGATACAACATATCACTAAGATTATAGACTATGAACAGGTTAGATTTACACAAGGAATGCAGGATTGATTTAGCATTAGGAAAATTGTAAACTTAAAAAAAAACGTTTCTAATAAGAACATCAAAAATTACATTTACATCAACAGTGGTATGGAAAGCTTTAGACAAGATCCAACACCTATTTCTGTTGTTAAAAAAAAATAAAGACTAGAAAATATAGGGGTGAACAGATTTTTTCTTAATATAATCAGTAGCCTCTATCTAAAACAAAAAGGGTGTGTGTGTGTGTGTGTGTGTGTGTGTGTGAAGTATATATAATGGGGATTAACTAGATGCCTTTCAATAAAATTGAGAGTAAAGCAAAGATGCCAATTATCACCATTATTATTTGATACTGTGCTAGAAATATTAGTAGTGATGATGATGATAGCTAGCATTTATGTAACATTTTGTAGTCTGTAAAATGCTTTATATATGATCCTCAAAATATACCTGAGAGGTAAGTGTTATTATTATTCCCATTTTGCTAATGAGGACACTGAGGCAAACAGATGTGAGGAAATTAAAATCATGCTGTATCATTTAATAATTGATTCTATTCTGCAATCAACCATATTTCCCATTTTGTCAATCCCCATTTCTCAGTTAAATTCAAGAATATGGTCTCTCCCAGTCCAAGTTAAAGATGTGGTTAAATGATATTGTCACTCCCTTTCAACTAACCCCAGGGACATCTGTTTTGTTTCCTATAAATAGAAGTTAGTTTAGGTTGAGCCCCTCCTGAAGTGATAGCTCTACCTCTGTCTCTCTTTGTAACATTCAGAGTGGTTTGATCTCCCCCAAGGGAAACTAACCAGGTTGTCCTGATTGGGGTGGTTCTGATTTTCAAGCCAAGATTACTAGAGGTCATTGGATTCCATAAAGCAATTAAAACAATTAGCATTCCTCAATTGTCAGAAGGATATGATCATCCATACCTGAAAGCCAACCCACCTTTCCCATCTGTAGACAATTGTGATATTCCCCAATCACCCAAAACTCCCCCTTTCCCGAGTTTCAATAAAGAGGGTTTTTACCATCTTACCAACATAACTGAGGGGGACAGTCTGACCCATTTTATTAACAGCTATACCTGTCACTGTTAACAAAACTGTTATCTTGCTCAGAGAAAACATATATCAGTTTGCCTTTGTTGCATTTTACTTGCCACAGAAGTGACTTACCCAGGATGACACAGCTGATAAATGTCTGAGGCAAGATTCAAACTTTTTAAGTCCAGCACTTTTAACCACGAAGCCACCTCAATGACTCTATAGCTGTAACAATAAGCAAGAAAAAGAAATTGAGGTAATAAGTATAAGAAAAGAGACAAAATTATTGCTTTTGATATAGTTTCTGTGTGATGATATGGTTTATTAGAGTTGACTTAAAATTAACTGAAAAAGGAACTTGAGCCAAGTTGCAGAATGTGAATTAATATAACATATCATTAGTATTTCTGAATATTATGAACGAAATCTAAAAGAGACAGTTATATTGATTTACTTACTTAGTGCCATACCAAACTACCAAGGAATTACTTTATAGAACTAGGGGAAAAAAATAACATAATTCATCTTGAGGGGAGAAAAGGTCAAAGAATTTCAAGGAAATCATGAAAAAAAGTGAGGAGTAAGAGGGTCCCACAATAGTAGATCTTAAACTAGACTACAAAGAGGTAATCGTTAAAACAATTTAGTATTGGATAAGAAATATCAAGACTGATCAAAGGAATAGATTACACACAGGATATACAGAAGTAATTGAGTCCAGAAACCTAGTATTTGATAAACCCAAAGATCCCAGCTACTAGGACAAGAACCCACTATTTGACAAAAAACTGCCAAGAAAACTAGTAAGCTGCCTGGTTGAAAAAAGGCAAAGACCAACATCTCAACTCTATATCAAGATATACTCAAAACTGGTATGTGATAATATAAGAAAATTAGGGCAACAGTAAGATCGATTGATATGGGAAGAAAGTCCATGACCAAATAAGAAATAAGTTTATGGGAGGTGAAATGGATTTTGATTGCATAAAATTAAGAAGTATTTGCACAAATAAAACCAAAGCAGTCAAAATTAGAAGAAAAGCAGGAAAGTGGGTGGTGGGGAGAATTTTACAGCAAGCTTCTCTAAAAAGCATTCATTTCTCAAATATATGGGTAACAGCCAAATTCATAAAAATAGGAGCCATTCCCCAGTTGGTAAAAGGTCAAAGTAGATGACTAGGCAGTGGAGGAAGAGATCAAAATTATTAATAGTCATATGAAAAATGGTATAAATCACTAATAATTAAAGAAATGCAAATTAAAACAACTCTGAGGTACCACTTCACACCCTTGGCTAAGATAACAGATTGGCTAAAATAACAGAAAAGGAAAGTGACAAATTCTGGAGGAGAAGCACTGTTAACGGAGCTGTGAACCAGTCCAATCATTATAGAGAGCAATTTGGATCTATGACCAAAAGGCTATAAAACTGTGCATTCCCTTTGACCAGGCAATACAACTACTAAGATCTATACTCCAAAGAGATCAAAGGAAAAGGAAAAGGACCCACATGTAACAAAAATATTTCTAGCAGGTCTTTTTGTGATGACAAAGAATTGAATTTCAGGGAATAGCCAAGAAAGTTATGGTATATGAATATGATGAAATACTACTTAACTATAAGAAACTATAAAGGACATGGTTTCAGAAAAACCTGAGAAGACTTATATGAACTGATACAAAGTAAAGTGAGCAAAATGAGGAGAGCAATGTACACAGTAACAGCAATAATAATCATCAACTGCAAAAGCCTTAGTAATTCTGATCAGTACAATGATCTATCATAGTTCCTCAGGATTCATGATGAAAAATACTACCAATCAACAAAAAGAGAACTGATGGACTCAGAATGCATACTGAAGCATAGTATTTTTTCTTTCTTTGCTTTCTTTTTTTCAGAATATGACTAATGCAGAAATGTTTTGCAAAACTTCATTATGTATAATGGGTAGTATACTTATAGGCTTTTCAAGATGTGGAGGAAGGAAGAGAATTTGGAATTGAAAATAGAAATAAAATTTAAAGTGAATAAAGAAAAAAGTCAAATAATTGTCAAAAGGAAAGTTTTTAAGGCTATTTTACCAAGTTCTGATAAGATTATACAAAAGACTCACACTCTATGATTTTGCACTTTTAATTATACAAAATCATTAAACATGTCAATCTGCTGAGGAGGGTGAAGAAAATGAAAAGACAGAGAGGAAATAAGTATTCTTTCAACCTAAACTACTGTTTCTCGATCTATAAAATGGAGATAATAATAGCACCTACCTCCCAGGGCTGTTATGAGGATCAAATTAGATAAGAACTATAAAGCACTTAGCCATGTGCCTGGCACATAGTGAGTTCTATATAATTACTAGTTGTTATTACTATTACTACTACTTATACTACTACTACCTGGAAGCATATATTTATATGTGTGTATACATATAGGGAAAAGAGAAGGGAAATATTTGTGGTCCCCAGAAACAGAGCCCCTAGTGAAACCATAAAATAGGTCAGGAAGGCTTCCATGAAATTTTTTTAAAGCATTAACTTGAGACTCTGGATTAAAAAAAAAAATTAAAAAAAAAAAGGATGGCTCAGTGAAATGCTCACATTCTCTATAAGCAATAGGCTGTTATAGCTTCACAAATGAAAACAAAATCTAGTAACCTACTTGTCCAAAAGGACATATGGACAGTAATTATAGTATTCTCTATTAGTCACTCAGTAAAAATTGGGGCTTGCATAAGCAAATGGCTAAAGATCATTTTCATTCATTCCTTTTAGTACAAGTTGCTATATTTCATACAAAATAGTTGGATACAGGCTCATTAAAAATAATAAGTCTTTACAGTAAAATAATCCTGAAGCACTTAGCTTTAGGAAAAGGTTTGTCTCAATTTAGTGAGGCTCATACAACAAATGGCTACTTGTCCAAAGCATTTCAATATGTGCAAGATGGTTAAATGAATGTGGCAGGGAAGGGAGATAACTGCAATGTGATCTAATTGATAGGTTAAAAAGCCAGTTTGCAAATTAGAACATTACTGAAGATTAATTATAATAAAAATGGATTTTAAGATTGTAGTTAAATGTTTACTAACACTTTAAAACATTTTTTTTAACTGTGCCCTATTCTGGGGTCTCTTTTTAAATGGGAAGTTTTTTTTTTATTATTATCTTTGTTTGAAATCTCTGTCTCCCTCTACAAATATCAGAAGGATGACTTATTTTTTATAAAAATTATGTCCTCAAAAATCCTTTTAAAGACTCTTCTTCTAAGTGATGAGCAGGATTCTCTCAGAAAAACCTGGAAAGACTTGCATGGGCTGATGCAAAGTGAAATGTACTATGTACAAAGTAACAATAATATTGTAAAATGATCAGCTGGGAATGACTTGGCTATTCTCAGCAGTAAAACGATCCAAGACAACTCTGAAGGACTTACGATGAAAAATGCTATGCATCCCCAGAGAAAGAACTGATGTTGTCTTGAATACAGACTGAAGCATATTTTTCTTAAGTTTTGTCTGCTTTCTTTTCACATGACTATTATCTGTTTTGAATGACTACACATATACACATGCACACATCTAACCCATTGAAAGCAGCAT
Source organism: Gymnobelideus leadbeateri (assembly GCA_011680675.1). Taxonomy (NCBI): domain Eukaryota; kingdom Metazoa; phylum Chordata; class Mammalia; order Diprotodontia; family Petauridae; genus Gymnobelideus; species Gymnobelideus leadbeateri. The sequence goes on along the minus strand of WOXC01006816.1, from coordinate 310,449 downwards.
TAACTATAACAAACAATGCTTTAGCTAGCATTACCTTTACAACATACAGATTTCAAGTAAAGATAGAAAGAAAAAATGGGTGTTGACTGAAATTCTCCAAACTTTCAGACAAGTTACAGACAGTTTTATTCTATGTTCTTATAACTCTCAAGTTTATGAGCTTAATTCCATAAAGCTTTCACCACAAGAACTACTTATTGAAAAACTAGTGTGATTAGGTTTTGTTGCAAGTGAAAGATGAAATGACTTAGGAAACACAAGTGCACTCTTCCAGGCATATCAATTAATAAGGCAATGCATGTCAACTGCCCAAAAAACTGGGACCAGACAGCTTCAGTTTAGGCCTGGACCCCAAATATAGGGGGAGACATACTTTTATACATTAAAAACAATTGATCAAATGAAGTCAATTAATTAAAAGGAAACAATACAATAATAGGTAGTCTGACTTCTAATTGGAGGAAAGATTAGGGACTTTCCAATTTGGGAGAGGGAGAACAAAGAGGTGCAATCCCAAAAAGAAATGTGTCCCATTCCCCTCAAGTATCTATAAACAATCAAAGGAACATGGAAACAATAACTGTTTGATCAACATGGGGCCGGTTTTCAAATAAGATATGGGTTGCTTGAGATGTGTAATTGTGAGAAAACTCCTTGCATCAATCTTTGGATCTGACCAGATTTCTGGTTAGCATAACCTAGGTCCTTGGTTAAAGGTCTCCAAACAGCAGGTAGAGGTAGTCCACCTTCCCAGCTAGGGCTAGGATCAAACAATGCAATAACATTTTCTCTCAATTCCCATGATTGAAAAGTCTTTTAACAGGATTGAAACTGGACTAGACCCCTAATTGGACAGAAAGGAAACTAAGCTAGCTCCAAAATTGAGTTACAAGACATCGTCAGTGTGGTTCATTCAATTCCCACAATTAATCACTTGCTCTACTAACCCCTTCAATCCCCTATTATATTATACTAAGTATTATCACCAGCAATTTTAAGTATCATGATTTAGGAAATCTCAACAAGTATCCTAGAACATGGAAAGTTGACCTAAGAGTAGAAATTTCTCTGCAAATTTGTCCTAGAAACGAAGCCCATTTCAGGTACTGTTAACAACTCATACACCCTGATATGTTGGTTTAACATGTCACTGAGTTTAGTGGACCAAAGTGGACAATTTGTGGACAGCAATCAAGGACAGATCCCTTTGACACGGAATTTCCAAGGGAAGATATTTCCCAGAAGCAGATAACTTCATGAAATAGACAGTTAAACATAAGACAGAATAAGAAATTTAATGTTTAAATTGATTGAATGTTAGACATGTGTATTTGACCAAATCCTTAATATTCTCCAGCATGTGAATGGCATAGAGGAGTTAGGGAAAGATCTGGAGGAAATTAAACATAAAGGGATATATGACTGGGAAATTTGGGGTTGGCTGAAAAAATTGGGGTGGATATAGTAAGTTTTGAAAATCATGTGTCTTATAATACTAATAATTGTTATTGAATTAATTTTGCTTTATTTGATGTTTCCCAATACTTGTATTTAGCTATGGAAATTCTTATCAGAAAATTTAAATAAAGGTATCCCAAGAAGAAAATCATAGGATGTATAAAAAAGTGGTTGGAGAAGTACATATGGGATCTTTGACCAAACAAGGGACTTTGAAAAGTGCATTTCTGGCTCAGGTTTCTTGGTGCCACTATATTAGAAGATACTACCTAGTCTCTATTTTGAGCTTGCAAACATTGTTCCTGGCACCTAGAAGGTCACACCATCTGCACAATCAAGCCACATCCTTTCCAGATGTGTATACCCTTATCTTCTCCTACTTTCTGTAAAATTCCATTTTTCTACACTTCTTATGTATTTACATTCTATATAAGGTTAATGAAGCTAATGCTTTGCGCTGACTTACTCTTGTAGATGATCAGCTGAACCTGTACTCTGAACATAATAAAACTGCAGCTACCTATCTTTCTGTCATAGATTCAGTGATTGACAATGGTATCTAATCAATGGATAATTTCCATCTCACTGGGCAGAAGTGGCTGCATCATTTTTGGTTAAGTGATCATGTGATCCTTTGACCACTGCAACATTACAGCCCCCATGTCTAGATTAATAATAAATATAATCTTCAATCTCTGCCATTCTTGTGAAAGCATCAACCTAGTTATTCATCTTGGCAGAGGCCACAGGATATTTCTGATGGGCACTAACATGCCCTACAAACAATTGTATGCTTCAAGAAACATTAGCATAATTAATCCATTCATCTTAACCTCTAAGTACAGAGTCTTTAATTGTCTAATTCCATTCTCTCTGAGGCCCAGATCACTTAGTCAAACCTATGGCCAACCCATGAGTCAATAAAAACAAAAATGTTAATGAATGATGAGGCTTGTGACCTCATCATTCAAGTGGAACTGATCTCTCCAAAGTTACTAATGATCTCTTACTTGCCAAATCTAATGACTTTTCACAATCCTTCTTTACCTTTCTATAGACTTTGCTACTGTTGATCACCTTCTTTGACACTTTCTTCTCTCTAGGTTTTCATGACACTGCTCTCTCCTACCTGTCTGCTTCTTCTTAGTCTCTTTTGCTGGAATTTTGCCCAGGTCTTACTTGCTAACAGTGAATCCACCATGGGTCGATCCTGGGATCTCTTCTCTTCTCCCTCAATACTTTTTCATTTGGTGATTGCATTGGCTCTCATGGATTCAATTACCATACATATACTGATTATTCTCAAATCTACTTGTCCCATAGACATCTTAAACTCAACATGAACAAAACTGAACTCATCTTTCCCCCCAAATCCTCTCCTCTTCTAAGCTCCCCTATTACTGTCAAGGGCCCCACCATTATCCCAGTTAGCTACCCAGGCAACTTAGGAGTCATCCTCAACTCCTCACACTCTCACACTCCCCATATTCAATCTGTTGCCAAATTCTGTCAATTTTGTCTTCTTAGCAGCTTTTGTATATTTCCCCTTGTCTCCTTTGATTCTAACAGCCCCTCATTACCTCATACCTGCACTACTACAATAGCCTGCTCATTGGTCTCCCTTCTTCAAGAATCTAACCATTCCAGTATATCATCCATTCAGCTGTCAAATTAATCTTCCTAAAACTCAGATCTGTCACTCAATCACCTCTAGGATCAAATATAAAAATACTCCATTTACTTTTTTTAAATCCTCTAGCATTTAAATCTCTTCATAACCTTCTACACACACACACACACACACACACACACACACACACACACACACACACCCTACCTTTCTATTCTTTTTATGCCTTACTCACCTCTATGTACTCTAGTCTCCTTACAGTTCCTCAAACAAAAAATTCCATTTTCTGATTCCAGACATTTTCACTGATTATTACCAAAACCTAAAATATTCTCCTTCCTGCTCCCTCCTGCTTTCCTTCAAGTCTCAGTCAAAATTCCACTTTCAACAAGAAGCCTTTCCTGATCTCTCTTAAGGCTAATGGCTTCCCTCTGTTGATTATTTCTAATTTATCCTGTATATATATTATTTGTACCCAGTTGTCCCCCCATTAGACTGTGAGCTCCTTGAGAGCAGAGACTGTCCTTGCTATTCTTTGTAAATTCAGTGCTTAGCACAGTACATGACACATAGTAGACACTTCATAAATGTTTTTTAAATGACTGACACTCATGGACCTCCAATCTCCGATAAACAGATGTGGAGGTGTCTTCTCATATCTCTTCCTCCCAGTTGTGCTTGTTCTTAGTAATTTTGCAACAGTTACTTTTGGGGTTTTTTCTTGGTTATTCTTTCCATTTACATTGTTCTAATCATTATGTACATTGTTTTCACAGCTCTGCTTACATAGTTCTGCATCAGTTTGTTTAGATCTTTCCATGCTTCTCTATATTCATCATATTCACCATTTCTTATAGTATAATATTATTTCATAGCAATCATATGCCAAAATTTGTTTAGCTACTCTTCAAATGATGGGTACCTATTTTGTTTCTAATTCTTTGCTATCACACAAAAAAAGTAGTGATATGAATATTTGGTGTCTCTGAGAACTTTCTTTTTATGGATGGCCTCTTTAGGGTATAAGCTGAGTAGCAGAATCTCTGGATCAAAGGGTATAAACATTTTAATCACTTTATTTTCATAATTCTAAACTGCTTTCCAAAATAGTTGTATTGAAAAATTGAAAGCTCCACTAACAATGCATGAGTATGTCTATCTTCTGACAACCACTCCAACACTGATTACTTCCATCTTCTGTCATCTGTGTCAATTTACAGCCACCCTGGGTTTTAAAAGCCAAAAACCAAATTCTTCGTTGGAGAGAATATTTTTTTGCTCACCTAACATGCTGGAAAGTAGGAAGGAGTCATTTCTAGAAGATGTCAAAAGACCTTCTAATGTGGAGAGTTCTATTTGCCCCCAGACAACTGCTAGGCCTGCTGCAATCTCCTGCTTAAACTTTAACAATCCTCCAAGCTTGCGTGGTGGTATGGCCTCAAAGTTAAAAGCCTGAAGCCATTCGAAGAGCACTCCACCCAAAAGATATGATCTAATTGTACCTGAAACAGACTAGTGGGAGGAAGGGGGAGGAGGGCAAATAAATTCCATTTACCAAACCCCATCCTCTATAGGGATCTGGTTAAGGGGAATTTATCTTTATGGGGTCAAGTGTGAAAAATTCTCTACTTTAGCCACCTAATAAGTATAAAAACCAATCCCCTTCTTAAGCTCCAATTGATTCAGCTGATTTTACAAAAGCAAATCATTTGTCCCAGTCTATGTAATTATGCAACTGACAAATGCTCTAAATCATTCCCATTTGCCACTGTTCTAAGGTTTTATTGACCTGTTTAAATTTCTCTGTAAACCACCACAGTTCTTTAATGTTAAAATCCTATACACTTTCTTCCAGGAGCCTATCTGACCTTGGTTTCATTAACAATGAACTCTTCACCTGAGTAATCAATAAATCCACTAGGTGGTCCCCCCGATAGCTGGTATTTTTTTTTTTTAATTAAAAGCTCATTTGCTTCTTCTTCTAACTGCTTGATCCTTAAAGATAATATATGTTCTCTTTACTTACTGTGGAAAAAAGGTTTTCTCCACAGATGACAGAAGAAACTAAACTGGACTTTTAGCATTTCCAACCCCATTTGGGGTTTTCTTAGCAAAGATACTAGAATGGTTTGCCATTTCTTTTTACAGATGAGGAAACTGAAGCAAACAGGGTGAAGTGACTTGCCTAGGGTCACACAGCTAGGAAGTGTCTGAGGTCAGATTTGAACTCAGGAAGATCAGTCTTCCTGACTCCAGGGCCTGTACTCTATCTACTGTACTACCTAGCTGCTAAATAAAGCTTAACATGTAGGACAGTCAGAAAAAAATGACCAGAGATGAAAAATAAAGTGTCTTGTTTGTAGAATAGCTAGAAGGCCAGTGTCACTAGATTAAAAATTACCAGTCTCTTTATATTAATAAAACCCATCTCCCTACTCCAAAAAGAAGATCCTCCAAGTATAACAAACAAGGCTTTTGCCTTTGGAGGAAAAAAAAGGATTCTAACCAGTCTGGTTCCCTTTCTTCCACAATACCTTTCCTTTCATTTAAAAAATGAATTTGGGGGTGGAGCCAAGATGGCGGAGTAGAAACAGCTCATCCAAGTCACTCTGCTCCCAGATTCCCCCCAAACTATGTAAAAGGGGACTCTGAACAACTTCTGGAGCCCCAGCACCCACAGAACGACACAGAGAAGCTAACCTCCCGCTGAGGACAGCCCAGCAGCCCTGCAGGAAGGACCAGTGCAGCTCTCTGGGAGCCGGCAGCATGCAGCCCGCAGAGTGCAGGGAGTGGAGCCGAGGTCCTCGTGAGCCGAGGTTTTAGCCCCAGGGCGGCAGGGCCAGCAGCTGGCTGGAGGAACCCCAGAACACCAGCAGCTGTGGCGACTCCAGAATTATCAACATAGACATGCCTAGGACAAAGTAAGAGGTTAGCATCCTATGGACTTTGGGACTAGTATTTGGGGAATGCATCGGCTTCCTCCCCTGGGGGCTAGAAGCCAATGAGGAGACATGCCATTTTGTAGTTTTCAGAGGCAGATCCAGCTCCTGGCCTGCAAATTAATTGTAGGGAGATCCAGCGATCAGTCTTGGGGGGTAATCACTCTTGCTTTAACCTCCCTGGATCTGGATTGTGATCTAGGGTGGAAGTCGTGGGTGGGTTTACAGCTTGCCAGAAACAGAAGTTGCCCCCCACACGTTCGGGACGAAAATTCCTCTATCTGGCCTTAAAGCCATAGTGTGGCAACAAGCCCAAAAGTCAAGTAATTAAGTGGCAACATGCCAAGGCAAAGGAAACAGAAAAATGCAACCCTAGACTCCTATTTTGGGGCATAGAGCGGGAAAAGGACTGTGAGGTCAGAAGTCCTGCTCCAAAAGCCCCAGGGGAAAACATGAGCAGGTTGCAGGCCATAGAGGACCTTAAGAAGGACTTTAAAAATCAAATAAGAGAAGTGGAGGAAAAATTGGAAAGAGAAATGAGAAGGATGCAGGAAAAGTATGAAATGAGGGTCAACAGCCTGACTGAGGAAAACAACACCTTAAAAAAAATAGACTAACTCAAATGGCAAAGGAGGCCCAAAAGGGCAATGAGGAGAAGAATGCCTTAAAAAGTCGAATTTGCCAGATGGAAAAGAATCTCAAAAGTTCACTGAGGAGATTCACTCCTTCAGAGTTAGACTGGAGCAAATGGAAGCTAATGACTTTATGAGAAATCAAGATGCTGTTAAGCAGATCCAAACAAATGAAAGATTAGAAGGCAATGTGAAATATCTCATGGGAAAAACCACTGACCTGGAAAATAGATCCAGGAGAGACAATTTAAAAATTATTGGACTACCTGAAAGTCATGATCAAGGAAAGAACCTAGAAATCACCCTTCAAGAAATTCTCAAGGAAAACTGCCCTGATGTTTTAGATCCAGAGGGCAAAATAGAGGTTGAAAGAATCCACAGATCACCTCCTGAAAAAGATCCCAAAAAGAAAACTCCCAAGAATATTATAGCCAGGTTCCAGAATCCCCAGATCAAGGAGAAAATACTACAAGCAGCCAGGAAGAAACAATTTCAATATTGTGGAAACACAATCAGAATAGCCCAGGACCTGGCAGCTTCTACACTGAGGGATCGAAGGGCATGGAATATGATATTCCAGAGGGCAAAAGAACTGGGAATGAACCCAAGGGTCACCTACCCAGCAAAACTGGGTATTTTGTTTCAGGGGAAAATATGGTCATTCAGTGGAATAGAGGACTTTCAAGCATTCTTGAGGAAAAAACCAGAATTGAATAGAAAATTTGACATCCAGACACAAGAAGGAAGAGATGCCTGAGAAGGTAATCAGGGAAAAGAAATCAAAAGGAACTTATCAAAGTTGAACTATTTACATTCCTATATGGAAAAGCAATAACTGTGACTGATGATATCTTTCTCACTATGAAAATAATGGAAGAAGGGGTGTGGTCATATGAATACATATGTGAATGTGTGTGTATATGGTTACAGTTATATATGGATAGAGGGCATAGGTTGAATTTGTTGGGAAGGGAGAATACTCAAGGGATGAAATTATGAGGTGAGAGAGGAAAATGGCAAGAGGAGATGGGGAGAGACAGGGTAGGGTAAACTATCTCATGTAGAAGAAGCAAGGGGAAGTGGTTGCAAGGGAGGGGGAGAATAGGAAGGCAAAAAAGGCAAAACCACATTCTCATTGAATTTGGTTCAGGGAGAGAATGACATACATACTAAATGGGATATCTCAACCTGCAGCAGAATAGGGGGAAGGGGGATGAGAGGAGGGATGATGGATGGGAGGGCATCCTTGGGGTGAGGGGAGGTTGGAAGTACCCACTATAGAAGAGGGACAGGATCATGTAGGGAATGGACCAGGGTGGGGGTGGGATGAGTGGGAGGGAATTATAAGCAGCCTTGTACAATATATCTACTATGATAATGTTTTGCATAGCTAGACATGTACAACATATACTGAATTACTTATCTCCCCAGAGGGAATGGGTGACAAGGGAGGAAGGAAATGGATCTGAAATTCGAGGTCTTAACATTAAATGTTTCAAATATATATAAATACTATTATTAATACTCTTTTGCTTATAATTGGGAGATAAGATGTGCAGGCATTGGGACACAAAGATTCACCTTCCTTTAATGGAAAAGTCGAAGGGGGTATGGGAGAAGGTATGGGAGAGAGCAGATTGGAGGAAGCGATATCTTGTGGGACTGCTATTCTGGGAGGTTGGGTAGGGGAATAATGGGGGAAAATGATTGTAACTCAAAATCTGGCAGAAATGAATGATGTAAAACAGAAGTTAATAAAGCATTTGTTTAAAAAAAATTTAATTTAATTAAAAAAAATGAATTTGACCACAGATCATAAAAAAAAAGCAAAAACTCTGCTGGCACTGCCAAATATTGTAGGATAAGCCAAAATGTGGCTTCAACCACCACATTCAAGCTTTAAAAAAAAAAGTACAAGAAGAACTCATTAACCATAAAAGCCAATTTAAATTATCTTTATGTAACTTAGTGATAAAAAAGCATATAAAATAAAACTCTCCTTTTTAAATCACAAGATCAGGAACTCTAGGCAGTGAGTAACCTTCATGAGAGCTCTTCAAAAGACTTCTGACAACCTTCTCCATATTCAGGCAGACCCTTTTATAATTCAAGCCACAGGTTTATAAAGTAGGAAGACTAGGCCAGGCCAGCCAAAAGGCAGGACGACAGACCACCCTCAGCAACTCCAAAAGTCCCAAGACTCCATATGAGTCCTTCTTACACTATTCTCTTTAGCTGCTACTGAAAATTCAGTGGTGAATATTTTGGCACATAAAAGACCTTTCTATACCTCTTTAGGACACATTTTAGTCACTTTTTAAAGCATAATTCCAAAAATCTTTTTGGAAAGGTTGAGGGACAATGTATTAGTGTCCCTTCATTTCCCTAATTGCTCAAACCCTGAGAATTCCAATTAATTCCTAATTAATGGGAGTCCCATCCTTGGAGTAGTCACAATATGTCCTATCTGCCTGCAGCTTATGTGAAATAAAAATTATCATTAATAAAGGACATATGAAGAAAGAATAAAAATGTAAATGAAGACTAAATAATGCAATCCTAAAGAGCCGATGGTTCCTACATCAAAATTAGAAATAATTTCATAAAAGAAAATGACAATGGAGGTGATGTACTAGAATCTCAGAACAAGATATACATTTTCTGACACAACCAAAGCATGGATCTTTTTGCTTGGTGATACTTATTTGTTAGAAATGAAGGAATTCAGATTTGGGAGGGGGTTTTGTTTTAAGGGAGGTATAATAATAATAGTGGGGGGGTGTTTGCTTTTTCAGAGGGGGGAAGGTAGGGCAATTGGAGTTAAATGACTTGCCCAAGGTCACACGGCTAGTTTTGTGTTAAGTGTCTGAGGTTGGATTTGAACTGAGGTTCTCCTGACTCCAGGGCCGGTGCTCTATTCAGTGGGCCACCTAGCTGCCCAATAGTGTTTTTTTTTTTTGAAGAACATAAAACATTTCTGTTTTTTTTAAGAGAACAAGCACTAATTAAAACTTTTAGAAAATATACCAAAGCCAGAAGAAACTCTGAAAGTGACTCAATCAAGATAATTTTGGAACTGAACACTTACAGGAACAAAAGAAAAAAATTAGAGTTGAGTGTACTTTTTGAAACCTTAAAAAAGTAAAAAAAATTTAATATACTTAGAATGGGCACAAAAGAAGAAGTTAAGATTAAGGGGGAAATTAATAGAATTTCAGGTGAAAAAAACAATTACTAAGATTTTTAAAGAGCTGGAATTTTAAAAAATTTATTTATTTACTTTTAGTTTACAACATTCAGTTCCACAAACCCTTGAGTTCCAAATTTTCTCCCCCTCTCTCTCTCCTCTCCCTTCCCCCCCATGGTGGCATGCAATCAAATATAGGATCTACAAATACCTTCACATTAAACATTAGTCATATTGTAAAGAAGGATTATAACCAATGGAGTGAACAATGAGAAAGAAGGGACAAAACAAAACACAAAAGAGAGAGAGCAAGAAGTTTGCTTCAATCTGCATTCAGACTCCATAATTCTTGCTCGCGATGTGGATATCTCTTTCCATCATGAGTCTTTTGGAATTGTCTTATAGCCTTGCATTGCTGAGAAGAGCCCAGTCTATCAGTCAGTCATCACAGCTATGATGTATCTGTAATTGTATACAATGTTCTCCTGGTTCTGCTCTCCTCACTCACCATGTTTATATAAGTCTCAATCTGTCTGACCCTCATTTCTTATAGCACAATTCATATACCACAACTTGTTTAGACATTCCCCAATTGATAGGTATCCCTCTGATTTCTAATTCTTTGCCACCACAAAAAGAGCTGCTATGAATATTTTTGTATATATTGGTCCTCCTCCCACTTGTATGATATCTTTAGGATACAGTCCAAGAAGTGGTATTACTGGGTTAGAGGGTATACACATTTTTATAGCCCATACAGCAGTCAATGACTATAGTAATCTACTGTTTGATACATCCAAAGACCCCAGCTTCTGGGATAAGAACTCACTATTTGACAAAAACTGCTGGGAAAACTGGAAAATAGTATGGCAGAAACTGGGCACAGACTAATATCTTACACCATATACCAAAATAAAGTCTAAATGGGTGCATGATCTAGGTATAAAGGCTTATACTGTAAAGAGCTGGAATTTTAAAAGACCCACCTAAAAGAACTAGTTAGGCAACTAGGTGGTGCAGTGAATAGAGCACCAGCCCCTGGAGTCAGGAGGGCCTGAGTTCAAATCCAGCCTCAGACACTTGACACACTTACTAGCTATGTGACCTTGGGCAAGTCACTTAACCCCAATTGCCTCACCTTCTACCCTCTGGGAAAAAAAAGAACTAGCTAAATTAACCAGAAAAAGACAGGAAAATCAAATTACCACAATCAAAAAGTTATATCACAATAAATACTGAACCTGAATCACAAAAGTTCAGTCAAAAGGGACTGTAGATACCACAAAATACTTCTCTCTATAATATAACAAATAGTACTTATATATAGCATTATAGAGTTTGTAAATCACTCTACATGTTAACTGAATTTGAGGCTCAAAACAACTCAGTGATGATGTAAGGGGCATTATCCCTGTTTTACTGATGAGGAAATTGTTTTAAGAATGACTTTGAACAAATAAGTTACTTTGACTATTATAAATACCCAAATTAACTACAAAGGAGACATGAAGGAAGATACTACCTGCATCCATAGAAAGAAATAATAAATAGATGTACAGAATAATTTTACATATATCTATACACATACACACACATACCATGTCTGTGTCTTATGATAGCCATCTCTAGGGTCGGGGGAGGAGGAAAGAAGGAAGAAAAAAATTTCCAACTCCACCTAGCTGGGACATTTTATGCCCTTAGATGACCAGAGACCTTATTACTTCTTGGATCAAATACAAAATACTATTTGGTATTCAAAGTCTTTCATAACCTGTCTTCTTACACTTTGCTCCCTACCATGTACTCTTCAATCCAGTAACACTAGCCTCCAGGCTATTCCACAAAAAAGAAACACCATCTCTCAACTCTGGTCATTTTGGCATGGGGGGGCGGTGTTCATACCCCATAGCCGGAATGCCCTACCTTATCGACTACACTTACTGGATTTATTGTCTTTTATTCTCCACTCAAATTCTACTTCTACAGAAAACCTTCCCCAATCTCCTCTTAATTCTAGTGCCTTCTCTCTGTTAATTACTTCCTACTTATCTTGTACATAGCTTGTATATATTTATGTGTTTGTTTCTTTATTCATTAATTTATTTGCATGTTGTATTGCTCATTAGATTGTAAGATCCTTGAGGACAGAGACTATCTTTTGTCTCCTTTTACATCCCAGCACTTAGCATGCTGCCTGGCACATAGTAGGCACTTAATAAATGTTTTCATTGATTGACTGAAGATCAGGAAGCTGTATCAGGGAAGCTGACACATTCCCCATGTTGTGGGGAAACTCTGATAGGAACTAGTCTATCACAATACATTACACCTAATAGAACTCTGAAGCTAACCTAAGAACACATTAGGTTTTTTGGCTGCCATGATGTACTACTGGCAGATGTTGAGATTTCAATAGACTTGCTTTTCTTCCACACAAATTATTGTAGAGCTATACACAGCACCTTTATCCTCCACTTCCTGTGGCAGCTTGGTGATACAGCTTGGAGGAAGCAGTGGGCCAGGAATCAGAAGACGTGAGTTCAAATTCAGCCTAAGATACTTACTAGATGTGTGACTTAGAGCAAGTTAGCCTCAATTTCTTCAACTATAAAATGGGGATAACAACATTACCTATCTGGGAGGGCTTTAGTAAGAATCAAATGAGATATGTGTATTTATCACATTACCTAACACATAGCAGATGCCATCCCCTACCCCAACTTGTACAGATGATTTTTTAAAAATAAATATAGAGAGGTAGTGAATACAGCACCGGCCCTGGAGTCAGGAAGACCTGACTTCAAATTCGGCCTCAGACACTTAACACTTACTAGCCATGTGACCTTGGGCAAGTCACTTAACCACAATTGCCCTGCCTTCCCCCCTCCAAAAAGCAAATATATATATATATATGAAATCGTCATTCATCATTATTAAATTCTATCATATTTGATGGGAACCTGTGAAGAATTTTTGAAGAAATAAAATTTTTATATACAGAGAACTGAGTCAAATTTATAAGAATACAAGTCATTCCCCAATTGATAGGTGGTCAAAGCATATGAACAGGTAATTTTCAGAGGAAGAAATTAAAGATATTTATGAACATATGAAAAAATGCTCTAAATAACCATTGATTATGCAAATCAAAACAACTCTGAGGTACTACATCTCACCTGTCAGATTGGCTAACATGAGAAAATAGGAAAACGATAAATGCTGGGGAGGATGTGGAAAAATTGGAACACTAATGCATTGTTGGTGGAGTTGTGAACTGATCCAACCATTCTGGAGAGCAATTTGGAACTATGCCTAAAGGGCTATAAAAATCTGCATACCCTTTGACCCAGCTTCTAGGGTCGTATCCCAAAGAGATCAAACAAGTGGGAAAACAACCCATATATACAAAAATATTTATAGCAGCTCTTTTTGTGGTGGCAAAGATTGGAAATCAAGGAGATGCCCATCAATTGGGGAATTGCTAAACAAGTTGTGGTATATGAATGTAATGGAATACATTTGTGCTATAAGAAATGAGGGCAGATGGATTTCATAATAACCTGGAGAGACTTATATAAACTGATGCTGTGTGAGGGGAGCAGAACCAAGAGAACTTTGTATACAATTACAGACACATCGTATCTGTGACAACTAACTTTGATAGACTGGGCCCCTCTCAGCAATGGAAGGTTATAAGACAACTCCAAAAGACTCATGATGGAAAGGGAGATCCAGATCCAGAGAAAGAACTACAGATTCTGAATGCAGACTGAAGCAAACTACTTGCTCTCTTTTGTGTTTTGTTTTGTTTCATTCTTTCTTTCTCACTGTTCATTCCATTGGTCATAATTCTTCTTTACAACCTGACTAATGTTTACTGTGAGGGTATCTGTAGAACCTATATTTGATTGCATGCTGCCATTGGGGGGAGAGGGAAAAGAAAGAGGGGGAGAAAATTTGGAACTCAAGGGATTGTGGAACTGAATGTTGTAAACTAAAAGTAAATAAATAAATATTTTTTTAAAAAAATAAGTTTTATTGATTACAGACACTGATATGACAACAAAACTGGGTGTAAAACAAATTAACACCTAAAAACTGTTTTATATTGTCAGAATAGGTATATTAAACAAATCATTATCAGAAAAAAAATCAGACAAGCCATTAAATTTTATGTAAACAAAACTAGGACCAGATAGATTTATAAGTGAACTGAGAAACATTTGAATGAGCTCTGAAACTATATGAATTGATTTGAAAATTAGAGAAGAGGTCTCTCCAGGGGATTCTATGAGACAAATAAGGCTTTGCTCTTCAAACCAGTGGATGAAAGGGCAGATAAAAGGAACTACATTGAGAGTCTTGCCTCATAATGTATAGCTTTCAGAAAAGTGAGACCATTCACTGCAAACTTCCTCTTTTCCCCTCTTCCTCATCTTTCTTACCCTCTATCACTCAGATGCTTTCTGCTACTATTTCTTCCTTCACTCCTGTTTCACATGATGAAGTGGCCTTCATCATGTGAAAGGGCTAACCTCTCTATCAGTTCAAGTGATACCATTTTTTCCTATTCTCCAACAGATTGCCTCCTCTGCCATTCCCACTGTCACTTATTTTCAATCTCTGCTTGGGTCATTCCATATTGCCTACAAACTTGCCCATGTCTCCCTGATTGTGGAAAAACCATCATGTGGCCCTTCCATTCCTGCTATCATCCTATATCTCATCTCTTCTGCCCTTTGTAACTAAACTCCTTGAAAATACCATCTGCAATAAGTGCTTCCACTTTCCTCCCACTCTCTTTTTAATCCTTTACATTCTGGCTTCTGATTTCCATGGAAACTGCTCTCTCCAAATTTACCAGTGATCTTTTAGTTGCCAGATCTTAGGGCTTTTTCCTCAGTCCTCATTCTATTGGACTTCTTGGTCAAGCATTGTCTGGGGCAATCAGAAGTTAAGTTACTTTGGTCCAAAGATACAGAAAGGATAAGTTATATACAGGACTTCAGTCCAAGTTTTCCTTTCTGATTCCATGGCCAGCTCTCTATTAATAGCCACAGTGCCTCTCATAAATCATTTTTAAACAAAAAAAATTAAAACTATATAATTAGAACAATATATGCAGAAAAAGTCTTTGATACAACATCCATTTATCTTTAGAATAGTAAAAACTATAGGAATGGGTTTTTCCTTAACAAAACAGAAAACATTTATTCAAGTTCAAGAGTCAGTATTGTGTGTAATTTACAAATCATTCCCCCAAAAAATAATTAAGAAAGGATCCATTTCATACCCTTTTTTGCATATTCCTAGAAATATTAGCTACAGTACTTATAAGAAAAAAATGAAAAGAATAATTATTGTTACAGAGTAAATTAAGATGCTTGCAGATAACATGACACTTTATTTACAAACACAAGAGAATCAACAAAACCAAGAAAATTTCAGAATACTAAGATACAAGATAAATCCATAAAGTCATCAAGATTTTCATATTTTTCCAATAAATATCAGGGAAAATTATAGGGGATATAGTGATAGAGGATAGAGGGAAGATGGGGCATGTTAGGACCTAAATGATCCCAAATTCCTTACAAATAACACAGCAAAGCTCTAAAAATACATTAAGATTTTTTCTTTTTTGCTTTTTGGAAGGCAATTGGGGTTAAGTGACTTGCCCAAGGTCACACAGCTAGTTTTTTTGTTAAGTGTCTGAGGCCAGATTTGAATTCAAGTCCTCCTGACTCTAGAGCTGGTGCTCTATTCACTGAGCCACCTCGACACCCCTAGATTTTTTTTAAAAAGAACTATTTATTAATGTCTCTACCCAGTCCAGGACTGTTAAAAAAAAAAAAAGCAATAGATGGAGCCTTTAACTAAAAAAAAAAAAATCTAGAAAAAATGCCAACAATTCAACTGGGTGAGCAGAGCCTATCATTAAGATAAAGTTCAATGTCCAGAAATAGGCTGGGAAAATGAGCAAAAAATAATAATAACAATTTGACCATAAGATCTACCATGGTGTCAGAGAAGACTATGACACAAATTTAGAAGAAGACAACAATGTAAAAACCACAACCAAAAAAGCCTCAGAGAAAAATGTTAATTGGACACAAGCCCAACAAGAATTCCAGGAATAGTTAAAGAAAGAGATAAGAGTGGTAGAGGATAAATTGGAGAAAGAAATGAGAGTAATACAAGAAAACTATGAAAAGAGAATTAACAGCTTGGCAAAAGAGACACCAAAAAAAAAACAAAACTGAAGAAAATAACACCTTAAAAAACAGAATCGGCTAAATAGCAAAAGAGGCACTGAAAAAAATACACTGAAGAAAAGAACTACTTAAAAAGCAGATTTGGTCAAATGGAAAAAGAGGTACAAAATGTCACTGAAGAAAATAATTCCTTAAAAATCAGAATAGGGTCAGTGGAAGTTAATGATTCCAAGACATCAAAAAACAATAAAACAAAGTCAAAAGAATGAAAAAATAGAAGAAAATGTTTAATATCTCATTGGAAAAACAATTGACCTGGAAAAAAGATTAAGGAGAGATAATCTAAGAATTATTGGACTATCAGAAAGTCATGATCAAAGAAAGAGACTAGACATCACTCCAAGAAATTATCAAGGAAAATTTCCCTGATATTTTAGACCCATAGAGTAAAATAAAAACTGAAAGAAAGCATCAATCATCTCCTGAAGGAGATCCCAAAATGAAAACTCCCAGGAATATTATAACCAAATTCTAGAGTTTCCTGGTCAAGGAGAAAATACTGCAAATAGCCAGAAAGAAAATAATTCAAATATCACGGAGCCACAGTCAGAATCATGCAAGATTTAGTGGCTTCTACATTAAAGGAGCAGGTTTAGAATAAGATATTCTAGAAGGCAAAGGAGCTAGGATTACAACCAAGAATAACCAGCAAAATTTAATGTAATGTTTTAGGGTGGAGGTGGCTATTTAATGAAATAGAGCAATTTTAAGCATTTCCAAAGAAAAGACCAGAGCTGAAGAGAAAATCTGACATTCAAACACAAGACTCATGAGAAACATTAAAAAGTAAACATGAAAGAGTAATCATAAGGGACTCAATAAACTTTAAACTGTTTACATTCCTTCTTGGAAAGATGATGCACATAACTTCTAAGAATTTTCCCATTATTAGGGCAGTTAAAAGAACATACATAGAGAACATGGATATAAATCATTATACTGGAGTGATCTAATAAAAAACGGGGAGGTGGTGGTGAAAAAGAGGGATGCACTGGGAGAAGGGGGAAGGAAGAGGTACAAAGGGGAAAATTTTCTCACATAAAAGAGGCATGAAAACAATACCTTTTACAACAGAGGGGAAACTGGGAAGTGGTGCTAGAAGGCAATGCTTGAATCCCTCATCAAAATTGGTTCATAGAAGGAAGAATATATTTACCCAGTTAGTTGTATATAGAAATATAACTTAGCTAATGGGGAAATAAGAGAAAAAAGGAATAAGGAATTTGAGGGGTGGTGAATTAATAGAGGCAGTGGTTGGAATCAAAATAAACTTCTGAGAAGGAAGGGGGGGGAGGAAGAAGGAGAGGGGAAGAAACAGAAGATAAAGGGATAGAGAGAAATACACAGCAATCCTAACTGTGAATCTAAATGGGATGAGTTCACCCATAAAAAAGGAAGCAGATAGCAGAATGGATTAGAAACCAGAACCTAACAACAAACTGTTTACAAGAGACTCACTTGAAAAAGAAAGACACACTGAGTATTAAAATAAAGGGCTGGAGTAGAATTTAATATGCTTCAACTGAAATTAAAAAGGCCGGGTGGGGGTGGGGTAGAGCAATCATGATCTCAGATAAAGCAAAAGCAAAACTACACCTAACTAAAAGAGATAATCAGGGAAACTACATTTTGCTAAAAGGTATAGATAATAAAGCAATATCAAAAAATTTTACAGCAGCCTTCTCTGATAAAGGCCTCATTTCTCAAATATATATTGAGTATAGAAGTGAGTCAACTTTATAAAAATAAAAGCCATTCCCCAATTAATAAATGGTCAAATGATAGAAGAGTTTTCAGAAAAAGAGATCAAAGCCATCTATAGTCTTTGATATGAAAAAATTATCTAAATCATTATTGATTAGAGAAATGCAAATTAAAACAACTCTAAAGTACCATATCACAAGTACCAGAAATGACAAATGTTGGAGAGGATGAGGGGAAAATAGTGGAGTTATGAACTGGTCCAACCATTCTGGAAAACACTTTGGAACTATGCCCAAAGGGCTATCAATCTGTGCATACTCTTTGACTTAGCATTACGACTATTAGATCTGTATCCAAAAGACATCAAAGAAAAAGGAAAAGGACCCATGTGAACAAAAATATTTATAGCAGCTCTTTTTGTGGTAATAAAAATTGAAAATCAAGGGGATGCTCATAAATTGGGGAATGGCTGAACAAGTTATGGTATACCAAATTTCACCACATAATCATCACAGATTTTATGGCAAATTTTTTGCAGAAAGGTAGAATGTGATCATTATGTGACCCCTTTATGATTTGAGCTGATATTACTTGTCTTTCAGTTTCCACCAGTCTTACACCAACTTTGCACTCACTGGAAACTGTCTTTCTGCAGCTGTGTTTCCATGCTGCTCAGCAAACACAATCACTTTCATCTTGAAGCCTGTAGAATAGTTTTATATTTACCCATAATCAGAAAGAAATGCTTCACACATTAATATATCACTTGCAGACAAACTGTACAGTTTAGCTAGCTCAGGAAGATGCAAGTCTTACCATATCATCTGACTTAATCATGGCAGCTTTGCCTGCCCACCAGCTCCCCTTGTACCTTTGGCTTTTCATTGGGTTGAATGACAATACCATTAGTACTACAATGCTCCAAACAAACCACAAAAGTCAGCTTTCAGAAATAGACTGACAATGCACTTACACTGAGAATTCTAGGCTCATAGCTCACAATCCATGAGAGATAAATGCATATCCATATGCCACTAGTGAATACATTGCTGCTCTGTTTACCTTTTAAGTGGTGTCATGAACAGAATCACAAACCAATTTTTGGACTGAAAAAAAAAAAACAACAGGATGTGATGATTATGTAGTGTCAATGATTATGCAGTGAAACATGATAAGATTGTGTGTAATGGTAATTTGAAGATCTACCCTGTACCTTAATAAGCCTAATCGAATCTGAAGACCTTCCCTGCTTTAAAAATAAACTCTGATCCCTAAATGACTGAATGTAATCACATGGAGCCTATGGTAATGAGGAGTTTGCTGAAGAGTAAAGCAGAGCCCAAAGGAAGCTGGGAGTAAGAGCCAGAGAGACAGTGGTCTGAGCAAGACAGACTTGCTCAGGCAAGTAGATGGGCTCAGTAAAAGTTGGCTTTTTGCCACCTGCTGGGACAGCTAGTCTTGTACTGGTTTATGGGAAGGCTAAAGGATGTTGTGGCTCTTTGCTATATTGTAGTGCATAAATTTCTATGTTGCTATGATGGATTTGGTTTCCTGTGTTGGGATTTGGTTTTTGGGTATCTGAATAAATCTTTTGCTTCAATCTTCTATATGGAGAGTCTGCTATATTTTGTGATCAAGCACCATGAGGGAATATTTATAGTCATGGTCAGTGCTGTAAATATTGCATTGGCACTACATTGTTATGGAGTACTATCGTGTTATAAGAAATGATGAAGGGGGTGGTTTCAGAAAAAACATGGCAAGACCTATAGGAACTGATGCAAAGTGAATTAAGAAGAACTAGGAGATCATTGTACACAATAACAATGGTGTAATGATGACCAACTCTGAAAGACTTGGCTACTTAGATGGATACAATGATCCTAGACAATGCCAAAAAACTCATGATGAAAAAATGCTATCCACCTCCAAAGAGAAAACGGATAAACTGACTGCAAAATGAAGTAAAATATTCTTGCTTTTTAAAAAATATTGCTAATGTGGAAATATGTTTTGCATGATTTCACATGTATAATTGTTATCATATTGATTGCCTTCTCAGTGGGTGTCAGAGCAGTGGAAAGAAGGGAGAGAATATGGAACTCAAAATTTTTTAAAAATGATTTTTTATTTAAATGATTGTTTTGATTGTTTGTTTATAAAATTTGATTGTTTATAAAATTGATTGTTTATAAAATTTGATTGATTGTTTATAAAATCATTAAAAAATGATTTTATAAAATGATTGTTTTAAAAACTGGTTCTCCAAAATAAAATGTGCACACAACTTGCTCTTAAGTTTAATCCACATTGACATTTTCTCCATCACTTTCTTAAGTCTAGCCAATAAACAAAACAATAAATCAAATCCTGATTTTTAGTATTTACTGATTTTCAAGGTGTAAATCATCACATTAAAAATTCAATAACTAACTCTCCTGAACCACGACCAGCTGGCTCCAGCAAATCCCTTCATCAGGGGGACTGAATAGTCCAGAATAATGACCAAATTATAAACCCAGGAGACTTAAAGAACCAGAGAAGCTTTGACAAAATAGGGAAGAGAAAATATCTGGAAAAAAAAAGAAGTAGTTTTAGTATCAAATGCTACAGAGAGGGCAAGAAGGACAAGGATTGAGAAAACTCAGTTGGACTTAGCAAGAATTTCATTTCATTTCATTTCATTGCAGTTTCAGCAAACTGAAAGAGAGAGAGAAGCCAGGTTTCAGGGGGTAGAGTAGCAAGTTATAAATAAAAAAAAAAAAGAATAGAAGAAATGGGTATAGACAGCTTATTCCTCCCCCCCTACCCCCCACCCCTTAGAATTTGGTTAGGAAAGAGAAGAAAGACATAGAACTATAGCTTCAGGGAATGGTAGAGCCAAATAATGGTTCTTTAAGATGGGGAAGGTATGAGTATATTTATGGGTAACAGGAAAGGAACCAGCAGATAAGAAGTTGAAAATCGGGAAAAAAGGTCAACAATCACTTTTTTGGCACTCCTGGAAGAAACACGGGAGGATGGGATCAAGTAAAAGACTTCACATTGGTCCCCTGGGTATAAAATGAGGAATTGTTGTTCCAGGTATTTTAGGAGAACTCCTATTGCCACCTGGGGATGTTTTGCTGACCAAATGCTGCCTGTGGTGAACATAGAAGCAGAGGAAAGTAGTGTTTTGTTTGAATTTAATTATGAATTGTATCCTTTTTCAATTCAACACTAGTCAAGTTGTTTTTATTACATTTTATGATCCCTGAGTGTCTTATTGCATGCTAATCCCATGCCTGAATCACTGAACTAGCTGAGCTAGGCTCATCCTGGAATATTTGGCATTTGTCAGCAGAGATTGTCTTTAGTGACCATGAGGTTAAATTCATAGTTAAAGTGGGATAAGAGTGAAGTGAAAGAAAGGGAACCTTGAGGGACTGGATCGCCAGATACAGGATTCTGGTATCCTCTGGCCACAATATTGTCAGGAATAAGGAGGAATGTCCCACTTCACTCTGTATGAAGCTTGTCAAAGAAACCTTTGTTTGTTTGTTGCTCAATAAAACAACAAAATTAAACACCCCTGAAAAGCTGGATCACCAATATAAGGAAAACACAGATAAACTGTATTTGTACTTTGAGTAACTCATGTGAGCAGTGAATATACAGATGCATATAAATACGTATATATTATTTTTAAGAATGCTTGAAGGCAAAAAAGCAACTTTTGGATCCAGTAACTATAAAGGTGAATATGGCAATGCCAAAGGGTATAGGAACTGATAAAAAGGGAAGCATGATATCTAACCAAGAAGCATCATTAGAGAATACATTGAATCCTGCTAAGACTGGGTCTAAAGAAAAATCAGAAGCAAGACTGAAGACAAGATTTAGGAATCAACACAAATGAGAAAAAAAAGCTTCTAGCTTATGCTGAAATAAAGTCTCCCCTGGAGCCTGAGGGACCACCAAGGAAACTATGGAGTTGCAGAAAAAGCCAGCTCTCTTCATGATGTATTCATAGATCACCAAAAACTTTAATGAGGTAACAATCTGATGAACAGCAGAAATTAATAATTCTTAATGTACTCACCGAGTATCCCTTCCCCACCATCCACCAGTGCTACACAAACTGACCCAGAGGCTTGCAATAGGACTCAACTGCAGCACCCTTTCCTCCCAATGCTATAGAAAAGCAAAAGGCAGAAGTCTGCTCTGGTTGGGAAAGCAGTTCAGCAACGCTCTCTGTTGCAACTGAGCTTAGGCAGAGAACTGAAAATACAGAGGAAAATGGCTAGGACAAGTGTATGTGGCTGTGTGGCACTAAACTAAGCCTGAGAGAAAGAGACCAGCATCCAGCTGGGGAAAGTCCTGTCCTGTTTCCCTGCCTACCCACACCTACCTCCACCTCTCTTCCCCATAGAAGTCACTCAGACTTAGCTTAGAAGGAAACTAAGATGGCTTTGAGGTTCAGTCCCCACAGAAACTGCCATCAAAAGGAAAGGAATCAGGGCGGCTAGGTGGTGCAGTGAGTAAGAGTGCCGCCCCGACCGGGGATCTGTCTCAGCCTCAGAAAATGAGCATCCACACATAAATGATTGGCCGTGAGCAAGTTACTTAACCCCAATTGCTTTTTTAAAGACATTTTTTTTAATTAAAAAAAAGGAAAGGATGGGGGTGGCTAGGTGGCACAGTGAGTAGAGCGTCGGCCCTGGAGTCAGAAGGACCTGAGTTCAGATCCAGCCTCAGACGTTACGCACACACAAACAAAAACCTAGCCGAGTGACCTTGGGCAAATTACTTAACCCCAATTGCCCTCCAAAAAAAAAAAGCAAAAAAAAGGAAAGGAACCAAAAAATGAGCAATAGGATAATATAAAGGGAAAAGACTGAAATTACCAAAGATTTCAGGAGGAAGAAAACTCAATGAAAACCAAAAACAGATGGAAATAGAGATCAGCTAAAAGATAGATATGACTGAGTATAGTAAAACAAAAAAAATGAAACAACACTAAATGAAGCTGAGGTTCCCAAGAGATTGCCAAGAGAGCATGGAATTGCATCAGGATGAACCGGAAGGCTTTCCTAAAAAGAAATAGGATTCTGAAAGGCTAACTTATGGCTTGCACAGCAGAAATAATTGGCAAAACATAAAAATTTGAATCCCCATGGCAAGCATCAGAGATACAAAAGAGAGAATAACAGAATGGCGATGCAAATATTCAGAAGTAAAGGGCAATTGGTGAGAAGAGAAGCAAAAAGCAGTCACAATAAAAGAAAACATGATCTCTATAAAAGTAAGATTGATCTTGAAGACAAAACATGCAGACGACTTAAGGATTATACATGACCCAGAAGAACCTAACATTTAAAAAAAAAAAACCTGAACCCTATAATACAAAAAATCATAGAAGAAAATTACCCAGAACTTCTGAAAACAGAAAACAAGATGTCAGTTGAAAGAACACAAAGATCTCCCCCAGGAAAAAAAAAACCTGTCTACTAGCAAACTTTAATTCCTGTAATAATTCAATTTAATAATTTGTCCAATGTAAAAAAAATTCATCAAGTGACGAGGAGAAATAAAACAAAATTCTTTAAATAAAAGGAAAGGAAATTTAAATAACACAAGACTATTACATCAACAAGAAACCACAGGAAGGAATAGAATCATGTAGAGGCAGCTGGTGGTCCAACAGATAGAGCACCGGTTCTGGAGTCAGAAAGACCTGAGTTCAATTTCAAATGGATACTTCCTAGCTGTGTGACCCTGTGCAAGTCATTTAATTTCTATTTGCTTCAGTTTCCTTAAATGTGAAATGATGATAATTATGACACCTATCTCAAAGGGCTGTTGTGAGGAACAAGATAATATGTATTAAAATTACTTAGCACAATGCCTATCACATTGTAGGCCCTATAAATGCTTATTCCCTTCCCTCTCAATGTGTTCTGAATAGAAAAGGAGCTCAAGATGCAACCCAAGATGAAGTGCCCTAAAAACCTAAGTCTAACCATTAATGAAAAATGCAGCAAAAGAAAAAGGTCCACAATAAAACTGTAACAGAGAGGCAATTAAGGGCCGTCTTTCTAAAAGTGTACAAGAAGACAAAAGTGAATGTAGAAGTCAAATTGAAATGATGGTGCAGAAACAGTCCTGAAACATCATGGACTAAACCCCACAATATTCCCTTACAGGCTGATTTGTGGGACTAAATTACTGAACTGGAGGGTGGGGAAAAGTGGGAAAAGGAAGGGGAAAAATAGAGCAGAATATCTGTTATAACCTAAGCAAGTTAAAGGCTAACAATGAAGGAGAAATAACTGCTGTAGTCTCTCATTAAGAAGACAGCCTATGAAAAAATTGGTGAGGAGGCAAAGGGAGGGATTAAAACGGGAAAGGAAAGAGGGAAATCTTGTTCTAGTGGTGGCAAGGGATACCACTGATGAATGCTCCCATGGGGGAAGGGAGATGGGGACTATACAATGAGTATAATCTACAAGAATTTTGTGCTGAAACTACTCATCCTGCCTCATATGAAGGGGAATCAAAGCTCCTTAAGGCAAATGGCATCCAGGAAAGTGGGAAGGCAAGAAACTAGGAAAGAGATTTCATGGCAAATTGGGGGGGAAAGAGGGGAAATGACCAGAGGACAGGCAAAGGTTAATAATGAATTGCACAACTAGGGACAAAGGAAAATTCCTACTTTGGGACAACATCCTCTCTATCACCTGTAGAAAATGGTATTTCTGAGACTAAGGCAAAATAGAAAAAGGCAGCTGGGGACAAGATCTACAGGGCAATAACCATACACCAAGTGCTTAGAAGGAATACAAAATACATACCTTAAAAGCTTTAACCACATGAGGAATACAAAGACTAATAGACTAAATAAGCATAAGGGTCATGAATAAAAGTACAGAAAAGATAGAAAAGTGAAGACAAATAATGAAGTGGAGATTTAAAAGAATCTTTTTGAGAAAAAAGGCAAAGAAAATGAAATTTTAAATACTATGGAAAAAATTGAAGGGGAAAAGAAGGGATATTTTACTTGAATAAATTTTTTAAATGGTGGAGAAGAATTAAACAAATGGAGGAAAAAACAGGGAAGCAATAAGCAAAACTAGCAATGAGCAAAACCCCAAAAGTTAGGAAAGAAGTAACAAATTAATGGAGGGGGGTGGCCTTCAAGGTGAGGTAAAGAAAGCTGGTTAGAATAGCATTGTCTTCAAGTAGATTAAATTAAAATAACTGAAGAAACAGTGTTTACAGAGAAAGAAGAAAAAATGCTGATTGAGAAGAAGAAATTAGAGACAAATGAAGGAAAATATTAACCTAACTCTCATAACTTTAAATGTGGATGATTGAAATGTGGCATTCTCCATCCCTGAATTTTGAACAATCCAAAAGAACAAAATATATTGGAAAAGAAAACAAAACCCCATGAACTGTTGCTTGTACAACATACACCTAAAAACTAAAGACACAGAATAAAAATGAGGAACTAAAAGAAAATTTACTATGCATCAGTTCAGTCCAAAAAAAGTAGGAATTGTAGTTATGATATCAGATAAAACAAAAACAAACATTCATTCGAAACATAAAAACAGTATAAACAAGGGAACTACACTGTTCTAAAAGGAACTATAGACAACAAACCAACATCAATATTAAACTCAGTGTCTGATGAACCAGAAAATATAAACTATTTAGGAAAGACCACCCCATTTAATAAAAACTGATCAGAAAACTGGAAAGAAGTCTGACAGACTTTAGACCAACACTTTACAATGTATTCCACAATGTATTCCACAATACATTGCAAATGGATACATGACCTAGATAGTCAGTATCATAATATAAAAAAATTAGAAAAGAAATCTTACTTTTCTCAGCTATGGATAGTAGATATTTTCTTAACCAAACACGAGACAAAGGCAATTACAAAAACTAAAACAAATAACTTTTATTATATTAAACTGAAAAGGTTCCAGAGAAACAAAATAATGAACCTGGGATAAGAAGAAAAATAGTGAAATGGAGGGAAAACATCTTTATATCAAATTTCTTTGACAAGTTTTCTACTTAAGTTATATAATTAACAGATGTGTGTTATGTATTTACATATATGCATGTACATTCATAACACATATATGTATGTATTTATGTGTTTGTACATACACACATAGATAGAGAAAAAGAGGTAGATAGGTAGGTAGCAGCAATGAGGCACACTGGATAGAGTGCTGTGCCTGGAGACAGAAAAGACCTGAGTTGAAATTTAGCCTCACTCACTTCTTAGCTGTGTCACTCTGGCCAAGTCATTTTACCTCTGTTTGACTCCCTTTCCTGAACAGTAAAATAAGGAAAAATAATAGTGCCTACTGCCCTGAGTTGTTGTGAGGATTAAATGAGATAAAATGCCTAGCACATAGTAGGTGCTATATAAATGCTAGCTACTATTATGACCAGAAGTCATTCACAATATTAAAAGATGAGAATAGTTCTCAAAAAACTGCAGACTACTACTAACAACCATATGAAAGGTTGCTCCGAATCACTAAAAATCAGTGTAATGCAAATCAAAACAATCTTGAGTTTTCATCTCACACTCAGCAAATTGGCCAAGATAAAGTTTTCATCTCACACTCAGCAAATTGGCCAAGATAACAAAAGATGGAAATAAGCAAAGTTGAAGGGGTTGTGGAAAGATTGGCATATAAGTGCATTGTTGATAGAGCTGTGAATCAGTAAAACCCAGGGGTGGGGAACCTATGGCCTCCAGGCTATATGTGGCCCCCTAGGTCCTCAAGTACAGCCCAGAGGGCTACATGTGGCCTTGAGACCAACAGTTCCTCATCCCTCATATAACCACTTAGGAAAGCAATTTGGAAATGTGCAAAAAAGGTAACTAAACTATGCATACCCTTGGAATCAGAGATTCCATTTCTAGTCTTCTACCCACCCCAAAGAAATCACTGATACAAGAACAAAGTTGTCAAGAACACAAAAATATTTATAGTAGCACTTTTTGTGATGGCAAAGAATTGGTAACAATGTAGATGCCCACACATTTAAGAACAGCTAAATAAATTGTGTACATGAATGGAAAGGAATATTACTAGCTATAAGAAATAAGGAACATGATGAATACAGAGGATCAAAACATCAAGAATTGATGAAGAGCAAAGTAAGCTGACTCAAGGAAAACATAAAAAGTACAATGTAAACAGAACCACCACCCCCAAAAAAAATCCAAAGTGAATGTTGGAAAATTATAAAGAATACACACACCTTGAAAGAAGAGATATGAGAAGACACCCTATTCATACCCCTTTGTAGAGGTGGGAGATTCATAAGTGTTGTACATTCATATATTTTCAGAATTTTTCGATGTATTGATCAGTTATGCTAATATTTTCTCTTCCTTTTATTTTTTTATCCTTTAAAAAATACTACTTGTTGGGGCAACTAGGTGGCACAGTGAATAGAGCATGGGCCCTGGAGTCAGGAGGACCTGAATTCAAATCCAGCCTCAAACAATTAACACTTACTAGCCATGTGACCTTGGGCAAGTCACTT
Organism: Gymnobelideus leadbeateri; assembly: GCA_011680675.1. Lineage (NCBI taxonomy): Eukaryota > Metazoa > Chordata > Mammalia > Diprotodontia > Petauridae > Gymnobelideus > Gymnobelideus leadbeateri. The sequence goes on along the minus strand of WOXC01006816.1, from coordinate 283,054 downwards.
AACCCCAACTTCCCTGCCTTCCTCTTTCAAAAAAAAAAAATACTACTTGTTGTATGGGATGGTTTCCTGGGAGGGAAAGTGGAAAGGGTCCTGGGAAAGAACAACAAAAAATAAATAAAATATTATTTTGAAAAAATAAAATTATTCTGAGAAGGGATCCATAATCTTCACCAAACACCCAAAAATGTCTTTTTCTGGATCTTATGAATGTCTTGAGGAAATCACTCTCTACAAGGATCTTACACCAACTTTCCAGAAATGTGATAAGAGAGAGAGAGGGCTGGAATGGAGGGGGTGGAGAGTTCTTCAACTGTATATCCTTTTATATTGAAACCCCATTTTATTCCAAAGACCTTTTTCCCCCTTGTTATGCATTTGTCTGGTTGTGCATCTTGTTTGTTAAAAAAAAAAATACCCAAAACATTTTTAAAGACTCCTCAACCCCAAAGATCACAGCATTAATCTTTATACTACCATAACAATGAAAGAAAAATGAGACCCTGACATTTAATGGGGGGGGAAGAAAATGGAGACAATATATTAAGATATTTCAAATTAATCCCTGCTCTTATCTAATTTGGGGGTATGGAGTTTGGGGGGTTGGATAGGGACACTTGTACAATGTAAAAAAAAATTGATTACAAAGTTTAGATCTTTAAAATGAAATGATATTAGACAAAGTTGAGGTGGGAATTAACCCCTTTCGAAGATCAATATTCCACAGTTTTCCAAGTCTTATACAACAGTCATCACTTCAAGGATCTTCGATTTTGTCCTTTGACAAACAGGTATCAGCAGTCCTCCACCACTTAATCTATAATGCTCAGGAATTGCTACAGCTTAAATAATTCATTGCCCTGTGGCCACTCTTTTCAAACCTTGCTAGACTGTTTTTCTCAGCAGACAAACAATTCGTTACTTAAAGCCCTTCAGGCTTGGTAGTTTCTAACAGAGCTGTACTAGAACTCTGCTAGAGAAGCCAAGGCTACCTGTGGTACTAGGAGGCATTAGAGAAGGTCTTTAGTGGAGGCATTATTAAAACTCTAAAACTAAACTTACCTTTTTTCCCTTGCCAGTAGCTCCTCCCCGACTCTGCCACAACCTATAGATGTAGTTTCATTACTGACTCCTAGACAAAAGACCAATACAGGTCTTACACGTTCTCATCTTCCTATCTGTACCATCCATTTACCATTCACATACTACTGTAGGGCCAACCCCACGGAGTGGAAAGTTCAGTCACCTAGGAGTCCAAAGACCTAAGTTCCAGCCTTAGTTCTTCCACTGAATAGCAATGTGACCTTGGGCAAGTGATTTGACCTGTCCTGACCACAGTTCCTATCCATAAAATGAAAGGGAAGGAAAGTTTCTTTGCCACTCTAACAACTTACAAATTTACTTTAAAAAAAAAAAATTGCTAGGTCCTTGAGGATAGGGAACTGGTTATCATTAAATAATGTTCAATAATTCCTGTTGGGAAATTTGCTTAGGCTACTCTGTTCATTTAGAAATCTGTATCTAAAATAAACAAATGAATGGGGGGAAAGCAGTAGAAAAATGAGTCAGGAGTAGGATGTAATGGACAAGGAATAAGACTTGGACTCAGGAGCATGAGCTCAAATTTCACCTCTGACACTGACTATATTACCTTAGCCAAGTCACAATCTCTTTTTTTTTTTGGAGGGGGAAAGCAAGGCAATTGGGGTTAAATGACTTGTCCAACGTCACACAGCTAGTCAGTGTCAAGTGTCTGAGGCTGAATTTAAACTCAGGTCCTCCTGACTCCAGGGCCGGTGCTCTATTCACTGCGCCACCTAGCGGCCCCTCACAATCTCTTTATGCCTCAGTTTGCTTGCCGTTAATATAAAGGGGTTGGACTCAGTGACTTCAACAAGCCCTCTCTGCTCTAAATCTATGATCATATTTTTCTGGACTCCCGGCTCATGGTATGATAGTATTATTTGAGACAGGAAAGGAGAATGACCAAAGCTGTTTCAACACTCTTACTTAGAAAGAGAGGGAGGAGAGGGGAAATGGAGTAGTCCTGAGAGAGTAAAAAAATCTTTCTCCAATGAACATTAGAGTGCAGCTAAATTATCAGCTAACAAGATCTCTTAACCATACACTTCCTTTTAAATCTTACTCTCAAACTTTATCCCACAAGGAAGCAAATAGAACAAAAACTGGCCCTCAGCAACTGTACAAAGCAGAGATTTCCCTGATTATGCCCTGAAAAGCCCCAGAATTATTTCTGATTGCTAACACTGATTATCTTCACTACCATTAATATTAAAATAAAACACAATATTAGCCTTATAACCACAAGTAGTACAATAAATTGCAGATAGAAGTAATCAATCTGCTCTAAGATGCCAAGACATATGTTAAGGATGAGTATTGTAAGGATATCTCCTTACAGAAGAGCAACCAAGCTAGAGGGACTTTTCACTGGAAAAGGTCATAAAGGGTTAGGTTAAAAGGAAATTTCATGTATCAGAGATTATGATTATTATTATTATACATCATAAAGCAAAGAAATGCTGAAAAAGCAACAACTATACTTGAAAAATCCTAGGGATTCAGCAAAGATGTTAGTTGAGACAATAGAGGTAACAAAATTATGAAAATCAAGCCAGACTCAAATGAAGGGATGGGAGAAGACCACCAACCCACCCCTCTGTGGAGGTGAGAGGTACACAGGTGTTACACATTGCACATGTTTTCAGACTTTTTCAGCATCGAGCAGTTGTGTTATTTTTTTTAATATGATTTGTTACATGGGATGGCTCTGGGAGAGAGGGATTTTTGGGATAATGATGATGATACACGAAACAGAAGACATCAGTAAAAACATTAAACCTTGGGTTAAACTACATAGCTTCTGAGGTTTCTTCCACTTCTGTAGACATGATTCCATTATATAAATGACCTGTGCTTGTGGTAGAGAATCTTTGGTTGATTTCTGATGGAGATGGGGGAGGGAACAGATATCAATATTAAGCATTAAGGGCAGTCTTCTACTCATGCTTTATTTTCTCCATTCAACTCAGTTTTTAACTTATTCCACTGAAGTTATCTCCTTCAGTGGCTCTTATTTATTCAGCATCCTTTGATAAACCGATATTTCTCGTCTCAAAGATGGTACTTAATCCCTTAGCTGTTTGTCCTTCATATTGTGTGTGTATATGTTTGTATATACACATACATGTGTGGGCATCTATCATTTTGCCCACACAGCAACCATACAAGATGAAGGAACTGGAAGGTTCTCCATTTTCATTAAGGCAAACAACTTTCTCTGACATCAAGTACAAAGCACAGCAAACTAAAGGCTAAGGCTAACTGAAACACAAACCAGAAAAAGCAATACTACATTTGTGAGCATGCATGTAATATTAAACACCTAAACATAAGCCCAAACAGAACATGAGATGTTAAAGGCAAAAATACCACTAAGCCATTTTAAAGGGAGTGGGGGGGAGTGGAGGAGGTTGAGAGGCAGCTAGAAACAATCCCTTAACTCAAGGTATGGGGGAGAGGACATAGGTAAAGTCAGCGCTCATAGATTACATCAATATCTCAGCTTTGATGCCTCTCTCTCTCCTCCCCCAAGCTTTTCAGCATGGTGGGCCCTCTGTTGTTGAAATCTGCACTGCTGAATCCTACAGTTCTAGTCAATCACTATGCCCTGTACTCCAATGAAGACGATTCACAGACACACCACATAGCTTACTAAAGCATTGCTCATCAGAAGCAAAGACACAAGCTAGCATGGAAGGGGAAATGGAATTAAGGAATACATTGCACTGCATCATCATCTCTGAAAAAGAGCCTGAGGAAAGTCACCTGACAGTCTATAAGGCATCGCCCACCCATTTACCAACCACTCAAAAGGAAAGAGTCAAGCAGATTCCAGGAGTAGCAAGCTCTCACCCAATGATGAAGTCTGTAAACAAAAGCAGGCCCAGCTAAGACGGAAAGTGGCATAGAGGGGATAAAGGGACAATATAGGGGGGAGGGGGGGAGTTTGGCAGGGAAGAAAAGCCAGAATTGTAAAAATTGTAATTGCAAACATCCTGCTTCACAACACAGAGGGCGCACAGCACTGCACTCTCCAAGTGCCCAGCGCCTTGGAAGCCAGAGCCCCTGATGACAACTCATTGTCTCGGGCTTCAGTTAAGAGCAGCCCAGGAGATCAGGCAGGATATAAGCATTGTAAATCCTCATTCACCAGCTAGTTCCTTTCTCCAGCTAACCCATCACCAGACAGATAGGATTTCACTCTTCCTTCCCTCTGAGGCCAAACTTACCAGCTAAAACCCATCGTGAAAATTATTTATTAGCAAGATGCAAGGAAGTGGCATCGTGCCTGAGCCCCGCAGGGAAATGGAGATAAGGGGCAGGAGAAGGCAGCCTCTTCAAAAACGCACGGCCTGAGGTCTTAAGGCGGCCAGAGATTTACACCCAGCAGATGCTCGTACTCTCAAAGTGAGTAAGATTACAATGACGGACGAGCATGGACTGACAACGTAAACCCTCTTTGCCAACCGGCACCATCAATGTCTTGTCCCAACACTAACACTCATTCGCCTCTGCTCTTGCAGCATCTCCACTATTCTTTTTCTTCCTTCTCGCAGTTTGCAAAGCCATTCATATTAACTCTCCTGGTTTCATCTCTTTTCCCCCCGCCTTTTACACACACACACACACACACACACACACACACACACACACACACACCCCTCCAAATAGTAGCGAAATGAAAACAAAACCGAGTAAAATCTAACCGATCAAGAACTGAGACCTGGGGGGGAAAACCTCCTTGGATGCTGAAATGAGATCATACGGACAATTTACAGCAATCCCTCTATTTTTCCTCCCTGCCTATCCAGACCCGCGTGCCCCACCTCGCCCGCCAGCACTCACCTGCAATTCCCCCGGCCTGTATCTTTGCAAAGGGAGCTAGAGACAATAAGGAGGACCCGCACGCTGGGCACGCCAAGGAGCCTGGCTACAGCCACCGCACGATGGCTGTTACCTACGTAGCCTAGCTAGAAGTAGAACAGCTGCGGCGCTACACGCTACACGTAGGGGCTGCGGACCCCAGCTCAGGTTCGCCCAATCCGAGGGGTTCTGTGGTTACCGCAGGCGGCCCAAGGGGCGGGGATGGAGGACGCCACGGAAAGTCTACCTACGGTTGGAGAGACTGGCGGTCGCTCTGCCTCAGTGCGGCCAATCAAGGGCAGCAGATGGAGTAGCGGGGCGTTCAGAGTTGAGATGGTGTACGACTACCCAGCGCACGTTGGTAACGAGGCTTTCTTCTAGGCCTGGGCTTGACTCGCTGGAGCCCAGGGGCTGCTGGAAAAAAACGCCTGCTCCTCGCTGGCCTTCCTGCACTACCTGCGCGGGGGTCCAGGAGAAGGCAGTCGGGAAAGAGGCTGAGGGAACAAAAGCAGCCAACACCCCTGCACTAGGGCTAGAGGACTGCTTGTCTAGGTGCCTAGGTAGAGGGAGCCAGTGGATTTTAGCAGAGGACCCCAAGTTGGCGCGGGCGGGGCTCGTGAAATGTGGGATTGGTTGCAAGGTAACTCAAGCAGCGAGTATACGAAGTAGGATTTGAACCTTCTTAGAATCTTCTTACCTCCTAGCTGACTCTACACTACTCGGCCGCCACGCCCCCGCCCCCACCCCCACCCCCTAAGAGTTTTCTACTTCCTTTTCTCCCACCTGGGGCCGATGGGATAAGGGCCTAGAAAGGGGGTGGGGAAAAGCAATGAGAAACCTTACAACGCGGTACTTTGTGTGGTCGTGCTGGAGAAAATGGGAGGGGATGGGATGGGATCAGGGGTACTCGGAGAAAGAAAGGTTCTCTTTGTCAAGGAGGAGGGCCTGGGGTGAAGTAGGGAAGAATGGGAGGTTGTAACTGCATAGGGCATCAGAGTTGTACAAAAGGCTTCCTGCTTATAGCCCAAACTTGCCCCAGCTTCTGGACGTGCTCAGTCCTGTTGAGAAATTGCAATGTTAAACTCCACTTCTACCAATTTCGCAGCTTCGTGTCACGTGGCCGCTGCCTGACGTACTGGGCCAGTGAGGGCTTTACTGTCAATCTACATAATATTAGTAAAGTTTCATTTTACATATATTTTAGATTTAAAAATCAATAGAAATGATATCTTCTTCCCACCCCTCTATGGATCATATATACTGTTATATCTATACCTCTACTTTGGAGATCATTACTTTATAGAATACTTAAGAGAAAACATGCACAAAAATCTTATGGGATGATTAAGCATGGAGCAGTATATATTGAGATCTGCGACAGTGGAGGGAGCATCCATCCTGAAGAGCTAATAAGGGCCTTTTTCTTCTTCAAGAGATCTCTAAGGAGGGCTGATACTTAGAGCTGTTACTAGCTAACTGGGAAGGGAACTTCAGAGACTGAGACCTTACTAAAATGGGATGCAAAATAAAAGAGGGAAAGAGAGGGTTCCTGGTAGGAGGAGATGCAAAGACCAACTTCATATACTTTCCAATATGGCTTAGAGCTGGCCAAGGTCCAATTAATTATATTTAACTGACTGAACTTGACTGTAAGCCTCTTTATAGAAGGTTATACTATACTGGCCTCTCCTAGCATACTTCTTGGTGCATGATGGACATTCAGCAAATGTCACTGACTAGAAACTCAGGCAATCTCTTATCCTCTTCATAAAAATGGGGAATAACGTAATAAGTCTCATCCTGGAGGTTTCTTCTCCTGTAAATGAATGGTTATAATAATAGTGAGAGGAAGAATAACCTAGTGGAGACTGGTCTTGAAGTCAGGAAGACCAAGATTCAAAGCCTACCATTGCTACATACTTACGTTTTGACCACAGGAAAGTCTTTTAACCTGTCAGTGTCCTAGATAGCTCTCAAAGACTATAAATTGCAAAGAATTGCTGATCAACATTTGTAGAGTTTATACACTGGGAGTTCCTTTTACTGATGAACTCACAGGACTAGACAAAAAAAGATAAAATCATAGTTACACATATAACCCTTTAAAAAGGATTAGGTATGGAGCAGCTAGGTGGGGCAGTGAATAGAGCACCAGTTCTGGAGAGAGGAGGAACTGAGTTCAAATCCAGCCTCAGACACTTAACACTTGTTAGCAGTATGACCTTGGGCAAGTCACTTAACCCCAATTGCCCTGCCATCCCCGCTCCAAAAAAGGAAAAAAATGGGGGTTAGGTAGCACTTTCAATACAGAAACTATGTGAGAATAGGAAGGACACATAAATGACTCCATTTTATAAATAAGGAAACAGAGCTCTGAGCTCTAGCTAAGCAAGTATCTGACACAGAATTAGAATCTCCATCTCTTGACTCCCAATTTCTAAATCACTTAGTAATTCTTTTTTTTTTTTTTGCTTTTTTGGAGGGCAATTGAGGTTAAGTGACTTGCCCAAGGTCACACAGCTAGTTTTTGTTTTAAGTGTCTGAGGAATTCAACTCAGGTCCTCCTGACTCCAGGGCTGGTGTTCTATTCACTGAGCCACCTAGCCACCCGAACACTTAGTAATTCTTAGGGCAAATAACTACAAAGTCTTTTTTTTTTTTTTTTTGCTGAGCTAGACTGCAGACTAACTCATGTATGTAGTACTCAGAATCTTTGGCTAAGGACTTTGACTAAGTTCTTCAAGTTAAAAAAAAAAAGTCACTGCATGCAAATCTATTAGAAATAATAGAAGATTTTCTTTAATAGTGCCTATGAGCATAGGTTTAGTTTTATACTACATACATTCATATTTGTCAATATGAACTATACCAGCAGGTATACATAGTCTTCTAACCTCAGCAAACTGCAGGATTTATTTTCTCAAGATATACTAAGTACATCTCCCAGGTTTTCCAACCACCTGCAATTGCTGGCCTCTGTTAAGGAAATTATTTTGTTTCTAGGAGAGCCTCAGGAAGTCCTAAGCATTCCATCTGATTGCCTAGTGTGCCTTCTTTTAGCTACTTGAATCACAATATCCTTCTTTAGCTCATTCTTGTGTTCATTCATTTATGGAACTGAGCACCTACTATGTTCAAGGCACTGTGTATTAAAGGCCAGATTTGGGTTTCTACCTCTGCCACTTATTAGCTGTGTGACTGGGGAAATCACCCCCCTTCTCTGAATCTCAGTATCCTCACTTGTAAAAATTATGAGATTGTCCTGAATGATCTGAAAGTATCATTCAACTCTATCCAACAATCCGTGATTCCAGGCAAACCTCTGACACTCTACCTGTTTCCTCCCCAGCTGTAGCTGACTTCTGAACATCATGGCAATTCAACAAACATTTATTAAGTGCCTAGTAAAATATTGTTCAAGGTCCTAGAGACACATAAGACATCGTACAACCCTTGCATTCATGGAACTGGGCTTTAAGGTTTACAAAGTAAACAAAGTACACAATTCAGGTAGGTAATACAAACAGAAGTCATGTTTTATAGGTGAGAAAACTGAGGCCCAGAGGCATGAAAAGAAGTGCCCAAATTACATATCTAGTAACTATTGAGAGACAGGATTTGAATGCAGGTCTTACTGGCTTCAAGGCCAACATTTAAAAATTTACCTATTTAAAAATGCTCTATTGATGCTTTTTTTCTCTTTTTTTTAAAAGTTACTGTCACTTTTCAATGATCTTCCCTCCCACCAATCCCAAAAGAACCTTTCCTTTGTAACAAATATAGTCAAGCAAAGAATATCAGCATGTTGGTCATGTCTGGTCTCCTCAGATGCCTGCTGTCCACCAGTAGGTGGAAGACATGTTTCACCATCAAGTTTTTTGGTCATGATAAGTACAGGGTAAGCACTTTGATCAGCAAAATAAAGTCTTTCAGTATTGTTTTTCTGTATGTTGCCATGGTCAGTTGTTCTCCTGCTTATTTACTTTGTTCTATATGAGTTCTTATAGATCTTCCCAAGTTTTTCTAAATTTTTCATATTTATCATTTTTTATGGTGCAAGACTATACCATTACACTCATATATCACAGTTTTTTCATCCCAGCCCCATTTGAAAGGCAACTACTTTTCTTCCAGTTATCTGATTACAAAAGAATACTGTTATAATTCTAAATATACATTGATATCTATGTGTAGGACCTTTCCCTTTGTCTTTGATCTCCTTGGGGCGAATATGCCTAGTAGTGGTATATATGGGTCAAAGTGTATGTACTAAAAAATAACTTTTTTAATATAATTCCAAAATGTTTTCCAGAACAGTTAGACCAATTAACATTTCTACCAATAGTGCATCTCCTAGAATAAAGGAGTAGGCATAGATGAGGGAGGCTCTTTTCATAAATATAACACCAGTTAGTACTAATTCCCCTTTTTAATACTGATGGCTACCACTCTGGGAGTGGTTCCTGGAGTTGGCATATTACCCCACAAGCCTCATGGTAAGGACAGTGTCTTGCTGCAAAACACCACAGGTAATTGTGCACTGACCAAGTAACCAGATTCCTGGGGACATATGGAATAGCCGTTCTTTGGGACCATGCCTTTATATAGGCTTTCCACAGATAATTTGGCTCAGTAGGTTAAGCCCCATATCTGCTTTCAAAGGGACTTTGAAAGTTTTTCTTGGTTTACTTTTTTTTCAAATAAAATTATATCTGTATGAAATGTTCCCCTACTCACTTCACTCTGTATCACTTTATAGAGGTCTTCCCAATTTCCTCTAAAATTATGCATTTTGTCATTTCTTGTGGCACAATAATACTGCATTAAATTTATATACTATTATTTGTTCAGCCATTTCCCAATAGGTAGATACCCTGTAAGTTTCTAGTTGTTTTTTGTTGTTTTGTTACTATGAATAGTGCTGCTGTAAATATTGGCCCTTTTTCTCTTTCCCTCTTTGGTATGTAAACCTAGTAGTAGCATTGCTGGCTTAAAGCATATGTATGTAAGTTTTAGTGACATTTTGGACATATCTCCAAATTGCTTTACAAAATGGCTGGACCAATTCATAACTCTACCAACAGTGTATTAGAGTCCCTGTTTTCCTACAGTCCATCCAACATTTGTCATTTCCACGCTTTTATCATCTTTGCCAATTTGTTAGGTATTAGACAGAACTTCATGGTTGCTTTAATTTCCATTTCACTGATTAAAAGTGGTTTGGATCATTTTTTTTTATACAGCTATGGATAGCTTGGATGGCTTCCTTTAAAAACTGACTATTCATATCCTTTGACCATTTATCCAATTACAGAATGGCTCTTAGTCTTATGAATTCCAGTCAGTTCATTATATATTTTGAACAAGGGATCTTTTTCAGAGGAACTTGTAAAGATTTTTTTTTTTTTTGCCACAAACTTAATTCTCTTCTAATTTCAACAGCATTCATTTTGTTTATGTAAAAACCTTTTAAATTTTATATAATTGAAATTATCAGTTTTATTTTCTGTGTTCCTTTTTTGGCCATAAAGTTTTCTGCTATAGACAGAGGAAGAAAGACAATTTCTTCCTTGTTCTCCAAAATATGCCACCTAGACTCCCCTGGTCCTGGGAATTTTTTAACATTATGTTTCTGTGTTTGTTTGCTTCTTGTCTATTGTATACCTAATCTGTTTCACTGGTTGATCTCTGTATTTTTTAACCAATACAAAATAATTTTGATGATTACTCTTTTGTAGTATAATTTGAGATCTGGTACTTTTCTACCATTCCTTCCTACTTTTTTTCATTACTTCCCTTGATATTCTTGATCTTTTCTTTTTCTATATGATTTTTCTTATTAATTTTTTTAGCCCTTTTGGTAATTTGATTAGTGCAACACCTAAATAAGTAAGTAAATTTAGATAGTGCAACCATTTTAATTATATTGGTTCAACCTACCTATGAACAATTAATACTCCTCTAATTATTTAGGACTCTATTTCTATAAAGAGTATTTTGTAACTTGGATTCATATAGTTCTGCCTATGTCTCAGTAGCTAATCTTCCTGATTTTTAAATATATTTTGTAGTGATTTTGAAAACAACTTTTCTTCCTATCTCTTCCTGCTGGGTTTTCTTGATAGTATGCAAGAATTCTGATAATTTATGTGGATTTATTTTATATCTTGTATCTGTAACTAGTTTACTTGGCTACCAGTTAATTTTTTAGTTGACTCAAAATTTCCTAGTAAATTATATCATTGCAAAAATGATCTTTTTTTAATCTTTGTTCATTTTTAGTCACTTGATTTTTCTTATAGCATTAGCAATTTCTAGCACTATATTAAGTAGTAGCTATGGTGATAATTGGCATCCTTTACCCCTGATTGTATTAGAATGGCCTCTAACTTTACAATGAATAATAATAAGATTTTATAGCATTTGCTATGTGCCAGGTACTCTGCTAAGTACTTTACAATTATCATCCCATTTGATCCTCAAAACAACCCTGGGAGGCAATGTTTGCCCTTGGTTTTATACAGATGTTCTTTACCATACTGAGGAAAAGGCCATTTTTTCCTATACTTTCTATTCTGTGTTTTTTAAAAAGAATATTTAAGTGTTGTGTTTTGTCAAAAAAGCCTTTTTAGCATCTATCAATATTATCATGTAGTTTCTATTTCTTTTTTTTTTTTTGCTTTTTTTTTTGGAGGGCAATTGGGGTTAAGTGACTTACCCAAGGTCACATAGCTAGTTTTTTGTGTGTGTTGTCTGAGGCTGATTTAAACTCAGGTCCTCCTGACTCCAGGGCCAGTGCTCTATTCACTGTGCCACCTAGCTGCCCCTATTATTTCTTTTAATATTGATTTATTATGTTTACTGTCTTCCTTGTACTGAACCAACCCAACATTCCTGGAATAAATTCAATCTGGTCATAGTACATAATTTTAAAAATGTTTTATTGTAGCTTACTTGCTAACTTTTCATCTAAAATTCTTGTGTCAGTGTTTATTAGGGATATTATTCTATATTTTTCTTTCTCTGTTTTGTGTCTTCCTGGTTTAGGAATCAAGACCAAATTTTTATCATACAAAAATATTCGAAGGGTCCCTCCTTTTCCTGTTTTGCAAGTAGTTTATGCAATATTAAAATCATTTGCTGTTTCAGTGCTTTGTCTGAATTCATTTGTACATTGACCTGATCCTTGAGTTTACTTTGGTAAGTTCATTGACACCTTTTTCTAATATTGGGTTATTTAAATGATCTTTTTTCCTTTTGTGTTAATCTGGGTATTCTGTATTTTTGTATGGATTCATCCATTTTCTCTGAGTAATCATTTTTGTTAATATATAATTGGTCAAAATTATTTCCTTAATTTCCTCTTCAATTGTGAATTCGGTTTTTTCATTTTTAATACAATCAACTTGGTTTTCCTTTCTTCTAAAAAATCAGGTTACCTATTTTATATTTTTTTAATTAACTCTTTTTTTTATAAGCAATTGGGTTTAAGTAACTTGCCGAAGGTTACAGGCCAGTTATTTTTGTGTGGGTGCTAAGTAACTGAGGCCGAAACGATCCCAGATCCTCCCCTCTTACTCACTGCACCACCTAGCCACCCCTTTTTTAATTAACTCTTACTTAATATCTATCAATTCAATTAAAATTTTTCTTCAGAATTCCCACTATGTTTTTAGATGAGAAAGGGGCTTTATTTGCTCTTGGTCTGGTTTTTTTAGTTGCAGGCCCAGTTCACAGACTTGTACATTCTATCTTTTGTTGATTAAATCATGTAGAGATATTAATTTCCCTCTAAATAGAGCTTTAGCTACCTAAGTTTTGTTATGTTTTGGTATCATTTTTTTTTTGGAGGGGGGAAGGCAAGGCAATTGGGGTTAAGTGACTTGCCCAAGGTCACACAGCTAGTAAGTGTGTTAAGTGTCTGAGGTGGGGTTTGAACCCAGGTTCTCCTGATTCCAGGGCACTGCAGTGCTTTGGTTTTTGTAAAGATGCCATGCTTGTATGACAGAGAAATAAGTAAACTCCTTTTCCTTCCTGTTCTGTAATTGCCAAAGAACTGTCATCTCTACTTTTTAAAACCTCTTTTAATGTCATTAAATTCTTTCTTCATCTTTTTTGTTAGGTTTGTCTGAAAGGAACATATAATAATAGGTAGCATAGTGACTAGAGTGCTAGATCTGGGGGTCAGAAAAAGCAGAGTATAAATCTAGCCTCAGAAGCTTACTAGCTCTGTGACCCTGGGCAAGTCACTTAATCTCTGTCTCACTTCCCTTAACTATAAAATGGGGCTAATAATAGTTTCTACCAATAATTGTAAAGCACTTAGCACAGTGCCTAGCAATAATTGCTATATGAATACTAGCTATTATTATTATTACATGAGATAACATTTGTAAATACTTAGCACATTTCTTGGCACATAGTAAATGCTAGCTCTTATTTGGTTATCATTATTATTTAGCATTTACATAGTACTTTAAGAGTAGCAAAGCTCTTGATAAATATTATCTCATTTTATCCTCCCAAAAACCATGGGAGGTTAAGTGGCATTATAATCCCCAGTTTGGAGGTGAGGAACCTGAGGCAGATAGAGGTTAAATGATTTACCCAGAGTCACACAGCTAGGAAGTAACTGAGGTTGCATTTGAAATCAGGGTTCCCTGTCTCAGGTTACAGCACTCTGTTATTACCACTTACCATTATCATTTTACTGTTTCTCCATGCAATTTGATTAACTTTTCCATTTAGAGGTATGTGTGTGTGCTCAAGTGTCTGTGTGACTGTGTGTGTGTGTGTGTGTGTGTGTGTGTGTGTGTGTGTGTGTGTGTGTATGTGGCCAGTCCCCAAATAGTTTGTGCATTGTATAGTTACTTGAAATGGAATTTCCTTTTCTGTTATTGCTTCTTGGGATTTGTGCTTATTATATAAAGATGCTTTTTGAGGGTTTATTTTGTAGCCTGCAACTTTGCTGAAGCTGTAATTGTCTCTATTCATATTTTTGTTGATTCCTAGGATTTTCCAAGTTTACCGTCATATCATATGCAGATATGCACTTTGTTTCCTCTTTCCTTGTCTTTATGCCATCAGTTTATTTCTTTACATTTCCAGAATTATATCAAAGAAGAGTCAGGACATCCTGTTCACCCCTTTATTAGAAAAGGTTCTATAAGCAGTTTTCAGATGAAGAAATTAAAGTTATCTATAGTCATTTAAAAAAATTCTCTAAATCACTATTGATTAGAGTAATGCAAATTAAAACAACTCTGAGGTATCACATCACACCTATCAGATTGGCTAACATAAAGAAAAATGATAAATGTTGGAGAAGATGTGGGAAAATCGAAACATGAAGGCATTGTTGGTAAAAGTTGTGAACCAACCATTCTAGAGAACAATTTGGAACTATACCCAAAGGGCTATAAAACTGTGCATACCCTTTGATCCAACAATACAACTTCTAGGGCTATATCCCAAAGAGATCATAAAAAAGGGAAAAGAATCCACATGTACAAAAATATTTATAGCAGCTCTTTTTGTGGTGGCAAAGAATTGGAAATTTAGGGGATGCCTATCAGTTGGGGAATGGCCAAACAAGTTGTGGTATATGAATGGAATGGAATACTATTGTTCCATAAGACATGATGAGCAGGCAGATTTCAGAAAAACCTGGGAAAATGTACATGAACTGTACATGTACATGAACATGTGAAGTGAGCAGAACCAGGAGAACATTGTATAGAATAATGGCAACATTGTGCAATGTCCAAATTTTGATAGACTCAGCTCTTCTCAGCAATGCAGTGATCTAAGACAATTCCAAAAGACTCATGATGGAAAATACAGAAAGAGCTATGGAGTCTGAATGCAGATCAAAGCATACCATTTTCTTTTTTTTTTCTTTTGTATGGTTTTTCCCTTTTGTTACAATTCTTCTTTCACAATATGACTAATGTGGAAATGTTTAATATGATTGTGCATGTATAGCCTATATCAGATTGCATTCCATCTTAGGGAGGGGTAAGGGAAGGAGGAGAAAAAACATCTAGAACTCAAAATCTTATAAAACTGAATGATGAAAACTAAAAATAAATAAATGTTAAAATAAAACAAAGGTTCTAGTATATTTTCATTGCATATGTTGCTTACTTTTAGTTTTAGAGAAATGCCTTTTATGAACTTTAAAAGGGGCCTCTTGTATACTTCATACAGTTTTCAGCATAAAAATATTGTACTTTGTCAAAGGATTTTTTTACATCTATTTAGATGATCATGTGATTTTGTATGTTTTGTTTTTCTAATATGATTTCCTAGTATAAATCCCATTTGGTCATAATGATTGATTTCTTGGATAAATCATTGTGTTGGACAGGATTTTATTTAAAATTGATGAGTTAAAGATATTGACCAATAGTTTTCCTCAGTTGTAAGTTCCTTTTACTTTCCTGCTTTTATCTAGTTATACAATTCTTCAGGGACAGCTAAGTGGTGGCAGTGGATAGAATGCAGAACCTGGAATCTGGGAGACTCATCTTCCTGAATTCAAATGTGTGGATTTGAATGTGAATTTATATTTGAATAGTGAGTTCACACTAACTATATGACCCTGGGCAAGTCACTTAACATTATTTGCCTCAGTTTCCTCATTTTTAAAATGAGCTAGAGAAGGAAATGGCACACCACTCTAGTATCTTTACCTAGAAAATCCCAAATGGGGTCATGAAAAGTCAGACATGAATGAAAAACAATTAAACAACAGGTCTTTTTTTCTCTCTCAGTTGGTCAAGTAGATCTCCTTTTCTTCTCCTCCCCTTTAACCAGTCCTGATCATTAGGTTTTTTAAAAAAAATTTTCATCCCTTTCCAGAGAGGATTTCTCTCAATCTCCATATTATCCACTTTCTATTTCTATCTACTCTTAACCCTCATTCTATAATTATCTTGTCCCACTCTAGTCTCTGGAGCAAAACTCTCAAAGTATTCATTCTGGGCTCTTTGCTCTAAGCAGTTTCTCCCACTGTCTTCTAGAACTTGCCTCTTGAATTGCCCTTTTCCATTTTTCCTGGTGACAGAGAAAGCACAGCTTCATTGTAGGACCCATCCCTGATCATGCAACCCACCCCATTCAATACCTTCCCATGGTAGTGAGGCCCCACATGTAGCATGGTGGGAGGGAAGTGGGTTATCATTGTGTAATCTGAAGGAGGTCAGAATAGACACCTAGCATCTTCTCCCCCCACTCTTCCCCAAGGGAAACTTTAATTCCTGCTAAAAGGGGAAGCAGAGAGTTCTGACTGCTATTTCATTTGTTATTATTATGCACCACAAGCTTGACACCTTTTCCACCAAATGCCAGTTTCAAAATGAACATACATATATCAACTAGCCACGAAACTCATTTATCTAAATCGGTAGCAAAACAGAAATTAAAGAAAGTATATATAGGAGAACATTTATCAGACCATGCAGAGTGAAGAGTTCTCCTGATGAGAGTGAGATAATAGCTCAACAGGGAGACAGACAGACCCAGATCTCATGCATGGGAAATTCCTCAAAGTCTCTAGTGTAAAAAACTGGGGACAGGAACATATTGGAGACTTCTAACTTTTCTTGTGTCTTCCCAGAGACCTAACTTTCAGAAGCCTGAAATAACGTTGGCCATTTTTCTGGAAGCTTGAAGTCTAAAGAGATTCAGCAATGAGAAAACTACTCAAACATTCAAAGCTTGAAAAGAACTGGAAAGGACTTGAAGAGATCTCTCTCTCTGTTACCATATCTGTCCGACCCCTCCTATAGTGCAGGGCACTCATCCCCACCAGGGAAAAGAGTCTCATGCCAATGAACTTTGGGACTAGGGTTATACTTCTGTTCCCAATTAGAATAAAAATCTCTCTATATCCATGGCCTCCCACTCTCCCAGGGTCCAGTTGACCCCTGGAGTTTTAACTCCTTCCCACCTAAGGTGGGATAAAGTGGTCTTTTCAAGCACTACATTCTTCAGACCACACTGAGCACAATGTCCCCATTTCCCTTCATAGAATTCTCTTCACAGGGGTGGTGGGCAGGGGAAAAACAGGGAGAAAATTTGTAACTCAAAATCTGGCAGAAATGAATGATGTAAACCAGAAGTTAATAAAGCATTTGAAAAAAAAAGTCTTAGGGCAAAAGGCCTATAACTGCACTGAGATTTGAAGCATGGACAGTACTTCAACAAATAGCATTCAACAAATAGCATTCTGGGCATGGAGAACAGTGGAAACAAAGGCATGGTGGCAGGAAAGTAGGAAATGTTAAGTTATCAGCAGTATAAAATCAGGCTGAAGTCAGATTGTGGAGAACCTAGACTGGCAATCTTTTGGATGGTACCCAGGAGGCAAGGTAAGAAGCATAGGGGCATAATCAGGGCTGGACTATTTAAGGGAAACTCTGGAAGCATTGAGAAAGAAAGAAGAGTGATTTGAGATAGACCAGATGAGAAGTCAATCAGTCCATCCCTATGACACTAGGCAGCAGGATTCAAGAGATAAAATTGACTTCACTGATGCTCTGACATCAGGACCCAACAGTCCCTGAAAAGGAAACTGATGGAGGCGGTTAGAGAAGCCTTTCTGACCTCTGGATTACAGTGTCTTCATTACTTGGGAGCTCTGTAGTAAAGGAATCTGTAGTAGTCAAAGCCCCAAGTGCTAGTCAGTACCAGGGTTAGTGCTCTGGGCCTTCTGCAGACAGTTCTAGATGCTTTTTGTTTTCTGAAGAGAGAACTGGGCTTAGCATCCAAAGACCTGGGGCCAGTCCTGGCTCAGACATTTACTAGCTGTGTGACCATGGGCTCTTTGAGCCTCAGTTTCCTAATCTGCAAAGTAGAAATAATGACCCTTGCACTCCCTCCTTCCCAGGGTTGAAATGGGAGGTGGCTTTTTAAACCAAGTTCTGTAGATGTGGGAATTGTTAATATTATAATAACTTTGAGGACTCAGCTAATAATAAAAAAATCTACCCAATTAAAAAAAAAAAGAATTCTCTTCACCTATAGGAACATTTATCAATGGAAATCCCCCTGACCACTAAAGCAAGATCCTCCTTTTCCCCCCACCCTTTTCAGTCTTCTTCCATTCCTCCTCAACTGCTCTCCTTCAGGCTCTTCTCTTCCTGAAACCTTCCTCATTGCTAACCTGCAATTTGACCCATGACCCTCTTCTTTGTGCTCTTGCCCTCCTCCTCCCTCTCACCCTCCAATTTTGTAATGTAGTTCGACCAAAAAAACACTGATTTATCTCTAGATAGAGTGTTACCAGTTTCTATCCATAATGCCCCAGGCCTGTCTCTTCGTTGTTACCTGTACTGTAGTTCCACGTTTAACCCTTTCTCCTTGTGTACATTTAGAAAGAAGCCTCTTACTGGTCTCTCTACTATCACATTGGTGCTGTTTCTGTCCTTGTATTTATTCACTCCTCCTATATTTCTGTTTTCTGGAATGATCCAAGAAGCAAATACTCTATGGGGGTCTAGTTTTCTTTCTGAGAAGGCTTCAAATGCCTCTTTATTATTGAACATTCATCTTTTTTCCTTTATAATAAAGCTCAGATTTATAAAAAAGGTACACTTGGCTACATTCCAAACTCCAATGCTCTTCATAACATTATTCCATTTCCTCCTCCATTTTCTGGTGGGTACAGAATAGTATGTTTTTTTTTAATTTTCTTTCCTTTGTATTTGAAGGTCATTCTTCTGATCAACTACAGAATTTACTTTGAATTGAATTGTTTAATTTAACCAGTATGTGTTTTGGAGTTTGTAGACTTATGTTTGTGTCTTTGGGTTGTTGTGTTTTGTTTTTTTTCTGGAGGTGATCTTTGAATTTTTTCCATTGGTATTTTCTATGTTCAGAAGTTCTAGGTAGTTCTCTTCCATGATTCCCTTCATTATGCTTTAAGAATTTTGTTCTTCTGGGAGACCTGTGATACTTGGTTATCTCTAAACATCTTGCTTTCAAGATCATTATGTTTTGCTTATATAGTGAACATATTTTTTTTAATCTTAATGTTTTTTGCTTCTTTCTAAATTGACCTTTGTTTCTGCATTTGCATTCTCAGTTTCTTCATCTCTCTTTTGATTCTTTGGTGACACATGCCGTTGGAGATCCTAATTTTTCTATTCTACCCATTATTTTTCTGGGCAGGCCATAAATTCTGCATTCATAATTCTCGTTTTTCTTTTGAACCACTCGGGAACACTGAGTTGTGGTTCCATGATCTCACATTCCACCGGGTCTTCTGTCTCATCAAGTGTCTGATAATTTTCCTGTATGTTTTATTCATAAATTCATGAACTTGTTTACTAGATCTGGAAGCCATATATCCTTGTGTTCTTAATATTGTTGTTGTTGATTTATCTTCTTATTTAAGGATCTTTCCATTTTCTTCTTGCTGAGATCTTTGGTGATTTCAGCATTTTTTTCTTCTTCATTTTCCCCTGTTGCTTTCTGTCTGACTCCTTCCCCTCTGACTGTGGTTGCCTTAGGAATTGGATTTCAAGTGTCTCAGCCTCCTCCTATACTTGGCAATTCATGGTTCACTAGGTCTCTGCTCCGAGTGACAGACCTGGCCCCAGCAAAATGCTTAGCTCTTTCCCCTAGTGTCCTATCCTGCTCTCTCTATTCCCTAGCTTTCAGGCTCTACATTGGCTGCCATTGATACTCTAAGGTTGACTCTCTAATTCTGGAATCAGGAAGGGATTGAGGTATGGGTTTGAGCTCTCTTTCTAGCCCAGACACATTTCGCTCTGTTCCTCTGCTCTCCTGCAGAGATCATTTGCACGACGGAATGCTGCCTACTACAGCCCTGGTTGACTGTCACAGCCCAAGCAAATTTCTGCGGCCTGGAGATAGTATCTCCAGGCACTGGAAATAGAGAAGGGGGTGTAGGGTATGGGGTTAGATTTTGTTGCAAATCCATTTCTCAGGTCTTTGGGTTTAGTTGGAGGTCTGAGTGTCAGATCTTTGGGTCAGCTAATGCAGCCTCACTACTGGTAATCTGCTAGAGAGAAGAAAGTGATAAGTGAGCAAGGGTAGGTATCAGTTCATAGATTTGGGTTTGTTTGTTTTAATTATTATTACTTTCGGATTCTGAATTCCTAGAACATAGAGACAACTGAAGTTGCTTTATCTTTAGGGCATAATTTCTGTTTTAAAGAGGTTTGACAGGTCATATAGATCAGAGAAAATGTCTAGTCCTCCATCTTGTTGCTAATAGGACCTGGAAGTCTCCTACTCCCACCCACCCTTTGCAAATTGATAAAGAGAAAGTTAAAGGGAGGGCATTTGCCTAACACTTGTGATTTATAAGTGATTTATATTTATATACTATTTCCTTTTTATTACCCCTCTTGTCTCCCCCTGGTCCCACCCCTGATTCCAGGTTTTTACCCTTTCTTACTTTCCTTTTTAATTTTCCCCTCATGCTTATCCATCCAATGGTGGGTTTTGTTTTGCTTATGACTTTTCCTTTACCTATCCTATCTTTCACAAATAACTACCTCACTTCTGTCCCAGACATAAGAAGCTTTTGGCTTTCTGCATAGGGGAAGAAGTGAAGGAAGGAGAACTGAGTTCTGTTGCAAGCCTATGACTTGACTTCTACAGCCCTGCTAGAGCATGGTGGGTAATTAGGGGAGGGGATGCTGAGTGAGCACATTAAGTATTATTAGTCTTTTCTGATATTAGTTCATTAAGTTGTTAGCACATTGGGTTTCTTGGTGTCTTAAACCATAGAAACAGCTAAAATTGTTTTCTCTCATGCATAATTCCTATTTTGGAGATGGAGAGATTGTAAGGATCAGAAAAGAGGTAGCTAAGTGGTGAAGTGGATAGAGTGCCCCTGGAGTCAGGAGACCCTGAGTTCAAATGTGACCTCAGACACTTAACTAGCTGCATGACCCTGGACAAGTCACTTAACCCTGTTTGCCTCAGTTACTCGTCTATAAAATGAGCTGGAGTAGGAAATGGCAAACCACCCCAGTATCTTTTCCAAGAAAACTGCAGATGGAGTCTTGAAGAGTTGGATGTGACTCGACGGCAATATCCTCACAGAATCAAATGAGATAATATTTGTTGACCGCTAGGTGGTGCAGTGGATATAGCAACAAGCGTGGAGTCCTAAAGAATCAGATAGAATTGAACGGACTGAACAACAGCAGAGAAAGTGCCTAATCCTCTGCAACATTGAAATTAGTGATTCTTCGAATGTTTAATAGAATTAATTTATAAATGCATCTTGTCTTAATTTATAAATTTATTTATAATTAATAAATTTATTTATATAAATTAATTTATAAATTTATAAATGCTTCTCCCCTTTTGTGAGTCTTTTCATTCTATTTCTTTTTCTGAGATAAGTAATTTAAATAGATTCTTGTTCTGTTAATCTGGGGGGCAGGGGAGTTGTTGTTTTAAATATAGACTCATCCATTTCTTCTAAGTTATCAGTTCAGTTAGTTCGTAAGTAGATAAAATAATTACTAATAATTTCCTCTACTTCCTTTTCACTTTTATGTATTCTTTTTTCACTTGTAATATTTACTATATGGTTTCCTCTCCTTTTTATTATATTAACCAAAGGCTTCTCTATTTTATTAGTTTTTGTTTTAAGTTCCTAGTTTTATTAAGTCAATTGGTTTCCTGTTTTTAATTTTATGTCTTTATTTTCAGAATTTCTATTTTTGTGTTTGGTTGGTTTTTTTAATTTGTTGCTTTTTCCATTAAGTGCCCAATTCATTGATCCATTCTTTCTCTCTTTTTGTTGATGAAATTGCCTAGTGAAATGAAATTTCTCTATGAACTGCTTTGGCTGCATCTGAAAAGTTTGGATATATTATCTCATTATTGTTATTTTCTTTGATAAAATTATTTCTTGTTTTTATTATCTGTTTTTTGACCCTCATATATTTTAGGATTAAATTATTTTCTTCACTAAGTTTTAATCTTTTCTTCAAAGGCTCTTTATTGAGATGAGTGAAGGAAGCAGAACCAGGAGAACACAATTACAGACAAATTGTATCTGTGATGATTGACTTTGCTAGACTGGGCTCCTCTCAGCAATGTAAGGTTATACGACAATTCCAAAGGACTCGTGATGGAAAAGGTTATCCACATCCAGAGAAAGAACTACAGAGTCTGAATGAAGATTGAAGCAAACAACTTGTTCTCTCTCATTTTCGTTTCGTTTTGTTTTGTTTCTTCTTCCTCGTTATTCATTCCATTGGTTATAATTCTTCTTTACAACTTGACTAATGTTTAATATGAAGGTATATGTAGAACCTATATCAGATTGCATGCCACCATGGGGGGAAGGAGTGGGAGAAAATTTGGAACTCAAAAGCTTGTGGAACTGAATGTTGTAAACTAATAGTAAATAAATTAGAAAAGAAAAAAGACTCTTTATTGAGTATAATTTTTTTTGCATTGTTGCCAGTAAATAATGTGCTTAATATTTCTGCTTTTCTACATTCATTTATTAGTTTTTATGTTCTAGTACATGGTCAATTTCAGTAAAGTTCCTTGCACAGCTGAGAAATGTGTCTATCTGGGGTATTCTTTCAATGTTTGTTGGGGGTCTCTGTGTAAGGGTTGGGCTCTTTTTTATCCCTTTCTTTCCATTGTTATCTTTACTGGAAATGGGACATGAATTGTATTGTTTTTAGGCTCCATAGAAGAGTTTTGTGGAGCAAAGGCCAGGGGTGTTAGACCTTGATCATGACTATTTTTCTGGGTTAGGTGAGTGCTCTGGGTTAGGTGAGTGCTAGGCAAGTAATATGTGTGTTTCAGGGAGAGGTAGTGGAATGAGAATCGGAAGAGGAAAAAATATCTTCTAAACAGGCAAGTAGAGGGTATATTTATACCACCACCCCTCCCTATAGGGTGGATAAGGAAGGAAGTGAATATTCAAAACCCCTATATATCTGCTTTCTCCTAAGGCTTAAATGGAGACAGATAGGAGACTCATAAACTATACTTTGACGTTTGTAGAAAAAAACTATAGGTAGGGGCAAAACAAATCAGAAAATTATGGTTCAGGGACCCATTCCCCAAGACTACCCCTGGTCCATATTTGCCCAGAGTTTAGAGAACTGGTCACATGTTATATCTAAAAGGTTTTTGAACAAGACAGTGACCAGCTCAAAGCTGGACATTAGGAACATTCATCTGATACCTGTGTATGTAGACTATGGGTATAACGTTTAGAGTACAGTTGTAACAAAATGGAAAAGGGGCAATGAAAGCCAGACATACATGGGATTATAAATGAAAGCATGAATGAGATAGTTAGGAGACAAAAGAGACGGACTTGGTGATATTATGAGCATAAGCTACTGGTTGGCAAAGGGAAGAAAATTCTGGGGTGGTAATTTATATATGTCAGAGACAGCCTATAAATAATTATTTACATTTGGATATATGTACCTATAGAATTATAAAACTTTAAAGCTCTTGGAGATTTGGAAGAGTATACAGTCTAACCTCTGAATTTTTTTTGCCTACTTTTGTATAACATTTGTGAGAATTTTTCTCACAATGGATGTAGTTTGTGGTTGTCAACTGGTGTTTTGTTTTCTTTTTTCTTCAATGTGAGCTAATTGGTCCATATGTGAATCAAGAAAAACCTTGACCTTAGGCTCTTTGCCACTTTTTTCTAGTGGTACAGTATGTGTTTCTACAGGTATGTTTTAAAATGAAAACCTTAAGAGTAAGTATAAGACAAATAAACACAGCACACAGGACAGCTGCTAGCATAGGTTCACTCTTGATCTGGTCAGACAGGCAGACGGCTTTGGAGGGGTTAATAATCAGCTCTATTCTGGTCTGGTCTTCCCAGAGGCTTGCTGGGAGAACCAGCTCCTACAGTATTCCCTAACCACTCTTCTCACAGGAACAAGCAAGAAGGGGGGTAGGGGGCGCAACTACCCCTATGTCTCAATAGGGTCAATAGAGACAGGCACAGTTTTTGCACCCCCCCCAAATCCCCTCAAGCCTCAGTGAGGACCATTGAGGCATGCACAGCATTCTAGCTTGTGCATTCCACCCAAAGGTTCCCCATTCCTTGACCAGTGCCCACCTGCTTTATAGGGCAACAGACAAAGAAGGCATATAGCTAGTAATAACCTCACAAGTTTACATCACCTCATCCCTGTATCTCACTACACAGCCACAGTGGATGTTTATATTATTTATCATTATATAATGCTCAGCAAGCATGGTGGAGATGTTTTGAACCATGATTGTGGGAACTCATATCTAATACCTGAGAACAAGAGATTGTTATAACTATGGATCCTGGGAAACAACTTTAAAAATTACAAAAATCTACTTTACATACACAAAAATTCACCTTACTTACAGTAAGGAATTTTATAAAGCAAAGAGAGTGTTCAAAAAATAACAAGTTGCCTAAGCAAAGAATTTACATGTCTGGTATCCTTGTTACATTGCAGTAGACTTTCAGTTGGAAAAACTCCCAGAAGAGGCTCTACAACCAGTAGCCACCGAAATGATACTCAGCTAAAGCTATATAGCCCAGAAGGAATACTATAGGACCAACAGATCAATGCCTGGCAATTGTCACTAGCCCAGAAAAGCTAGGGTGGGGTGGGGTGTAACACACTCAAGAGAAGTGTCACACCCAGCAGGAAGTAGGTCAAGTGAGGGCATCCTAATAATGTTGGGGGGGGGGGAAGGGCACTGTTCTTGTCCTGTGATATGTGGGTGTGAGTCATTCTCCTATAGGTGTGCCCTGTGTGTGTGATCCCTATTTGTGCCTACTATCCTCACTGATGATGGTGATTTGTGGGAGAATATGTCCTAGTAAGTATAGCTTAAGTAAATACATCTGTTATGGCTTGTGAGCTATGATTTGAAGTAAATGTGGAATCAGATTACTTCTCTTGTGCCCTTAAATTTTTCATTCTGTCCAGATGTCCTGAAGTGGAAAGAGCCCTGAATTTTGAGTTAGAAGTCCTGGTTTTGAATCTTGGCTCTGCTGCTTACCTCCTATATGAACTTGGGAACATCATTTAAACTACTGGGCTTCCATTTCCTTATCTATATATATCTATATTATATATATATATATAATATATACATATATATTTATGTATATTTGTATACATATGTATATATCAGTATCCTTATCTATAAAATGAAAGTTGGGCTAAGTTCCCTTCCAAATCAAATTCCTATTATAATGTGAATGTGTTGTTTGAATTTTCATGCATCTAATCAAGGAGTTTATTAAGTTTTATTTATCTTTGTGTCTTCCTTGGTATCTAGCTAGCACGTGGTAATTAATTCATATTTATTAAATTAATGAATGTTGTTCCTATAATTGTCCTACCCTCCTTTCCCCAATCTCCATCTTTACTCAAACCCCAAGGTAACTTCAAAGCCAGCCTAGTGCTGAGTCTCTAAAGTATCAATTAGCTTTTTCAACTTTCTCCCATGAGTCTCTTCCCCCTAGGGAGGGCAGATGGCATTTTAGGAATCATTGAATCTCAAAATTTGAGAGGACCTTCAAGATAATTTATTTCAACTGACACCTCATCAGAATCACCTCTACAACTTCTCTGACAAGTAGTCATCCACTCTCCACTTAAATATCCCCATTGATAAAGATTTTGCTACCTTATCATTCTATTCTATTTTTGGAAACCTCTAATTAATAGGAATTTTCTCCTTACATGTAATGGGGTAGATAGACTGCCAATAATGAATGATTCCTTTCTAAGCTCACTGATAATTAATAAAGCAAGGTATAACACAAACAAACATGGCTTTCACTGCCTGGAAGGCCAGATATGTTAGATTTCACCCCAACCCCAGGATTCTGTGATATCCATTAGGGTTGGGGGTGAGGTTTTATCTCTACTCCCTGCCATTGGCTTCAGCCCCCACCAGTGTTTTTCCCTCAATTATAGGGAATTGTAGGGAGTAGTCCACCAGTTCCATTTAGACACTAACAGTCAGATTAACTTTTATATAGCAATATTTACTTCAAAAAGTCTAATCACAAATATACAAACTTATTTCCCCAACACATAAGAGGTATAACCTCTCCATTCCACCTTGCACCACCTCAATTTCTGGAGAGGAAAAGAGAATTAGATAAATATCTTAGTTCAGTTTCCATAAAATACAGTCCCAGTTCCAAGTCTAGAAGTCTATTTAGACTCAAGTCCCAGGTACCCTGATTTTCAGGACTTTCATGCTGGGCTAACTGGTTGCAACATCCTGCCTACAATGCTGGCTCTAAAGTCTCCAAGGCTCAAACTCCTAGATCATGTGGGAATCATTGGATAAATGAAGCAGAACAGAGACAAACACCCCTGACCCTTCTTGGAGCCAGGGTAAAAGAGAGGGAAGCAAGGGAAGGAAGTCCTTCCCCTCTCAACAGTTCAGTTCATGGTGCACATTGTGGGTGAGTGTGTAGCAGGAAGGAGCATACAAGAAAGAGCGTGAACCAGAAAAAGCTCAATAGAAAGAGCAGCAGAAAAAGAAAAGGTGACTAGCTCAGTCTTGCCAGTTTTAGAGACATCAGTAAATTAATCAAAGGAGGCTACACCCACCTACGTAGTAGGGGATGCAGAGTCCACCATGTTAGGCAGTCTGGATGTGCTCCAAATGCCTTTCAGGGCACCTCCATTTCTGGCAATCTTGGTATGACCAGATTGGATCACAAAGGTAACTATCATTCATTAAGGGAATCCCCAGTCATCAGAATCCCATGAAATGTGGTCATTCAGGGAGTCTTTCAATATTACAGGTAGCTGAAGACAAAAAAGGTGATGTGGTCTCCTAGGCAGGAGATGCCAACACTGAAGACTATACTTGATATATTCAAGCTCCAGAAAAGACAAGAAATGATTAATACATGAATAATAAATATTAGATGTGGAATCAATCCTTGTTGAGTTGAACTGAATTGAGATTTGGGCTGAAAGCAGCTGATAGCCCAAAGCCATAGTCAAAGTAAATACCACAAAGAATTATGGGAAATGGTTATGCCAATACTGAAATTCAGGTTTTGAAACAACATGACAGTGGATAGAGGTGCTGGACTTGGAGTCAGAAAGGTACAAATCAGACCTCTGACACATACTAGCCATGTGATTCTGGAGAAGTCACTTAGTACATGGCCTCTAAGATCCTTTCTAGTTATAAATCTATGATTGTATATGATTGGTTCATATCCTATGATTCCCACTTGATTGGGTTGTCCCCAGGAAGTGTTTATTTTCACCAACATTGGATGAGATTATA
The DNA here is from genome assembly GCA_011680675.1 of Gymnobelideus leadbeateri. Lineage (NCBI taxonomy): Eukaryota > Metazoa > Chordata > Mammalia > Diprotodontia > Petauridae > Gymnobelideus > Gymnobelideus leadbeateri. The sequence goes on along the minus strand of WOXC01006816.1, from coordinate 255,808 downwards.
AGAGATTGTAGCCTTTTGTCTGTAGGAGGAAGGAGGGTTGAGAGTGACTTTATTCCTTTTTTATTTTCCTGTGTAAATCACCTTGTTATTCTATCTTTTTTTAATTTATTGATATCATCAAAATTTCTCCTAGTCCCACTCCCAGACAGATATTCCATATAACAAAAAATATTTTTAAAGAATAGAGGAAAAAACAAAACAAAGAGGAAAAAATCCTCAAAACTGGTCAAAAATTAGAAAAAAATCTGGAAATATATGCAGTGTTTCATGCCTCTGGATGTTCCACCTCTGCAAAAAAAATAGAGTGGTGAAAGATGCTTTCACATATCTCTTCTTTGGAGTCACACTTGTTATTTGTAATTTTGCAACGTTTATTTTTTTATTATATTGGGGAAGTTGTTTAGTTTTATTTTTTAATTGTTTTATTTTTTGTTACATTTTAGATTCCAAACTCTCCTTCCCTCTTTCCCACCTTCCCCATCCCACACCAGGAAAGGCCACCATTTAACATAGATTATATAAATGTATATATATAAAACCATATATAACCATACTATGCATACTTCTATATATCAGTTCTTTCTCTGGAAGTAGCTAGCATCAGCCTTCACAGATCCTTTGTAGTTGATGCAAGTATTTATAATACTCAGAATAACTTATTTGTTCATAGTTATTCCCTGAACAATGTTTTTGTTGCTATATGTGATGCCATCTTGGTTCTGCTCAATGCACTCTTCATAATTTCATGCAAGTTTTTCCATATTTTTCTAAAATTAACCTGCTTATTTCTTCTAGCACAGTAGTATTCCATCACAACCATATACCACAACATATTTAGCCATTCTCCAATTGACGGGCATCCCCTCAATTTCCTGGGTTTTTGCCTCCAAAAAGACAGCTGCTATAAATATTTTAGGATATATAATTTTTTTTCCTTTTCCTCTAATCATCTTGGGAAACAAACCTAGTAGTGATATTGCTGGGTCAAAAGATACAGTTTTATAACTATTGCGGCTTAATTCCAGATTGTTCTCCAAAATGGTTGGATCAGTTCACAGTTCCATGACAATATATTAGACTACCAATTTTTCCACATTCCCTCCAACATTTGTCATTTTCCTTTTCTATCCTTTTAGTCAAGCTGACATGTATGAGATATCTCAAAATTTGTTTTAATTTGTGTTTCTCAAATCAATAATGATTTTAGAGCATTTTTATATGACTATGTATAGCTTTGATTTCTTCATCCAAAAATGATCTATTCAGATCCTTTGGCCATTTATCCATTGGAGAATGACTCATATTCTTATAAATTTGACAAAGTTTTCTATATATTTGATATACGAGACCTGCATCTGACTTGTTCTTTAACCCACTTATTCTTTAAGATTAGATTTAGTCTCCAATTAATTTTTAATCTGTGTTTCCATGGTTCCTAGTTAAATGTAATTTTATTGCATTATGATGTGAAAATTATGCATTTAATGCATAATTTAATTTAATTTAAAGATGCTTTCTACATCTAACCATAATATACTATAACCCTACACTAAAATATACAGTCACTTTTTATAAAGGTAACATGTACCTCTGAGAAAAAGATGTATTCCTTTTTATTCCCATTCAGTTCTCTCCAGATAACTGTCATATCTAGCTTATCTAAGATTTTATTCAACTCCTTGACTTCTTTCTTTTTTTTTTTTTAAAGCAATTGGGGTTAAGTAACTTGCTCAAGGTTACACGGCTAGTCATTATTTATGCGTGGGTGCTCATTTTCTGAGGCCGGATCTGATCTCGGGTCATCCCAACTCCGAGGCCGGTGCTCTTACTCACTGCGCCACCTAGCCGCCCCTTTAGGGCAATTGGGGTTAAGTAACTTGCCCAAGGTTACACGGCTAGGTTTCTGTTTGTGTGGATTAAGTGTCTGAGGCCAGCTCCAAACTCAGGTCCTTCTGATTCCAGGGCCGGCGCTCTATTCACTGCGCCACCTAGCTGCCCCGACTTCTTTCTTATTTATTTTTTATTAGATTTATCTAGTTCTGAGAGCGTAAGGTTGAAGCCTCCCACTATTATAGTTTTTGCTATCTGTTTTCACTTTTAATTCATTTAGCACTTCCTTTAAAAATTTGGTTCACATAGGTTCAGTATTGATATTACTTCATTATCTATGGTACTTTTTATAATAATGTAATTTCTCTGTTGATCTCTTTTAATTAAATCTATTTTAGCTTTAACTTTGTCTGAGATCATGATTGCTATTTCTTGCTTTTTTTGCAACAGCTCAAGCATAATAAATTCTACTCCAATCCTTTAGTTTAACTCTATGTGTAGCTTAGATTTTAAAATGTGTTTCTTGTAAGCAACATATTGTTGGATTCTAATTATTTTAATCCATTCTGCTATCCATTTTTGTTTTATGGGTGAGTTCATCTCATTCACATTTAAAGTTATAATTACTAGTTACACATTCCCATCCATCCTATTTTTTTCACTGTTTATCCTTCTCTCTCTCTCTCTCTCTCTCTCTCTCTCTCTCTCTCTCTCTCTCTCTCTCATTTTACCCTATCCTTCTTCAAATGTCTGATTTACTTCTAACCACTGCCTCCTTAATCTGTACCCATTCTAAGAATCCTTCTTTTATCCTCTTCCTTTGCCCTCCTTAGTCAATCCTCCCTTTTAAGTGCCTCCATTATCCTCTCATCTTAATCTATTTCTTGATCTGCATACCCTTCTAAAAGTCCTCCCTTATCCCATCCCTTCACCCTCTTATTTCTTTGTAAATTAAGAAGACTTTTATACCTTTCTAGATGTATATGTTATTCCTTTTTAACATAGTACTGATGAGAATAAGGTTCTAGTACTACCAACCTTCTACCCCATCCTGTCTCTAATGTAACAATTCTTCAACTCATACCTTGTTTCTATGATATAATTGCTTCATTTTATCTCTTCCTACCAAATTTTGTTTTGAGGGATCATCCCATCATCCTCAACTCTATCTATATATGTTCTTTCAAACTACCCAATGATGACATTCTTAAGAATTACAGATAACATTTTTCCATATAAGAAGTAAATGGTTTGACATTATTAATGATGACATTCTTAAGAATTACAGATAACATTTTTCCATATAAGAAGTAAACGGTTTGACATTATTAAGTCCCTTATAATTAGCGTTTAATATTTACCTTCTTATGTTTCTTCTGATTCTTGTAGGCCAGATTTTCTCTTCAGTTCTGATCTTTTCCTCATGAATGCACAAAAGTCCTTTAATTCTTTAAATATCCATTTCCAGGATTGCACTCAGCTCTGTTGGGTAAGTTATTCCTAGTTGCAAACCCAGTTCCTTTGCTTTTTAGTCTTTTTCTAGACTGCCCTTCAGTCGTTTAATGTAGAAGCTGCTAAATCTTGTGTTACCCTGTCTGTAGTTCCACAGTATTTAATTTTTTTCTAGTTGCTTCTACTATTTTCTCTTTGACCTGGGAACTTTGAAACTTGGTTATAATGTTCCTGTCAATTTTCATCTTGGGATCTCTTTCAGGTGATGATTGGTGAATTTTTTCAATTTTTGTTTTACCCTCTAGATCTAAAACTTCAGGATAATTTTCCTTAATAATTTCTTGAAGGTATAGTGTCTCTAGACTTTTTCTTATTATAACTTTCAGGTAGTTCAACAATTCTTACATTGTCTCTCCTCAATCTGTTCTCCATGTCAGTTGTTTTTCTAATGAGATATCTCACATTCTTTTCTACTTTTTTCATTCTTTTGCTTTTTAAAATTATTTCTTGGTGTCTTATAAAATCAGTAGCTTCTCCTTACCCAATTCTTTTTTAAGGAGTTATTTTCTTTCAGAAGTTTTTTTAATCTCTTTTTTTTCCAATTGGCTGGCTTTCTTTTCACAATTTTTTTGATTTTCTTGCATTAATCTTATTTTTTCCTAATTTTTCCTAATTGTTTTTTATATTAGATATTACAATGGATAGAACATTGGACCTGTAGTCAGGAAGACCTCAATTCAAATCCAGTCTCAGACACTTACTAACTGTGTGATCCTGGGCAAGTTACTTAATCCCTATTTCTCAGTTCCCTAACTTATAAAATGGGGATAATAATAGCACCTGCCTCTCAGGGTTGTTGTGAAGATCAAATGAGATAATATTTGTGAAGTGTTATTTGTACAGTGCTGTTTTTCCAAACTTTGACTTTGTTCTAATATTTCTTGCTGTCTTATGCAGTCATTAATTTCTGTTTGATTTACTATGGTTTTCAGGGATTTTATTTATTAGATATGTTTTCTTTTAAGCTATTTATTCTACCAATTTTTTCTCCAAAGCTTTCATTTCATTTTTTATATCTTGCTTTATTTCTTCCAGGTTTTCATGTAGTCCTTGTGGAAAATAATTTTTTTTTCCTTTGAGTTTCTCCAGTTGTCATTTACAATTTTTTTTTATAGTAGATGGCTGATTCCTTTATATACTCATCTCTCCAGCTTTAAGTTCCTGAGTAGAGGTTTTGTTCCAGGGCCAGCTTCTGGACCCTGCAGCACTTTTGGCTGGGGTACTCCTGCCTGATTGGTCCTGCTCTGTTCCCCTGGATTCTTGTGCTGACCTCCACCTCCTCAACTTTAGCACCCCTAGATTGTTGAAGTTCAGATTGGTCAATTTTGGGGGTCTTCTTGTTGTAGTAAGAAAGAGTATTAGGGACCTCAGAGTTTCTTGACCCAAGGTATCCTGATCTGAGTACCACAGTACCACCATAATTACTACATCGTGCCACTTGTGGGGCTTCCAAGGTCCCCATCCTGGAACTTCCTGACCATCCTGCTTTCTTAGGATAATCCTCTGCTCTTGCTCCCTGTGAACACAACACTTTGCAGGCAACACATGGCCCTGGCTGTTTCTAATCTTACTAACTGCATGAAAACCCCACTTTCCTATTGCTCCATAGCATTTGGCTGGTTTTTAAAATGCATTTCTCAATGGAAGAACTTGTTTGCTATAGTTTTAATTTTTATTTCTTGATCATTATTCAATCTAGTATAAATTTTAGTGTTCTGGTGGAGTAGGTATGTGGGAGCTAGGCAACGTGCCTATGTTCATGTGGCCATCTTGGCCAGAAACTTGAAATTTTCCTATTGAAGTGAACAACAGCCTTTATTTTGATCTTTGGCAACACATGTATAATTTCCAAGTGACTAATTTGTTTCAGATCTACCCCTATTATCCAGTTTTATCTTCACATTAGACACCTTGGGAGTACCTAATGAATCAGACCAGGCAAGGTATTCATGAATGCATGATTTGAGTATATTAGTAGTTTCCCTTATCAGCAAAAATGTCCAAGATTTATCATAACCAGTGCAATCCTGCCACCAGAATCATATACTTCTTTTGTGTTATGACATAACAAGGATGTAGGGAACAAAAAGAAGGCAGCTAGGTGGTGCAGTGAACAGAAGGCCTGGAGTCAGGAATAACAGTTTAAATCCAGCCTCAGATACTTACTACCTTTGTGATTCAGAATAATTCACTTAACTTTTTTGCCTCAGTTTCCTCAACTGTAAAATGGGAATAACAGCAGAAGTAATGGAATCTACCTCAGTTGTTGTGAGGATAGTATTTTTAAAGCACTTAGTACAATGCCTGGCACATAGTAGGTCATATATACATGCTTATTCCCTTCTTGCCCCTTCACACCCTCTCTTTCGACTACGTATCTGATTCTCTTAGTACAAGATACGCCACCTATAAAATAGCTTTCTTTCTGCTATCTCCCCACCTCCAAACAGAGTTATGAAATTAATGCAATATTAACAAATTTGCATCCAACATTGTAATAAGAACAACTCCTTCCCCCATGCGATTTTGGCTAATTTTTTCTTAAAAGGTTTTTAAACTATCTTTGAGTCTTGCTTGGCTCATTAGACTAAACTAACAGTTAAGGCTGTTAAAAATCACTTCTTAATCACCTGAGTACAAAGCAGTCATTTGGAGCTCCAGGGGCTTCTCTGATGCCTGGCTGGTAGATTATGATGAGTAACTCAGGCAATTGAGCTTAGCTCAGCTAAATAGACTCAAGATATTCTCAATGCCTTTGACTATTGAATGGCTTTTTCCTGCCATGGCTAAGTAAATCTCTCTTTGTTAACTGTTGAATGACCTGTAAGTGTCTCAGTTTGTTCTAATATAAAATCTAAACCATCAGAAGACTGACCTGAGTCAAGCTCAGCCCAGAACAAACTATCAAACAAAACTGTTAGTTCAGGACCACCAGACTTTTCCATCTGCAGCTGAACCCTTTAGACAAACGATTATTCCCTAGAGGAAACATTCTCAATTCTGGAACTTAATAAATACTTTCTCATTTCTTCATTAATAGTAGAAATGGACTGTCTCATTTAAATGATCAGTCATTTAAGTTAATAATTTAGAGAGACTCCTACTTGATTCACATATATAGCAGCAATTAAAGAGAAGTTATGAAATGCATATTATGAAATAGCTGATATTTGTATAGTGCTTTAAGGTTTGAAAAGCACATTTAACACATGGGCAACATAAACGTCATTTACTAAATAAATAGAAGTATATTACTCTCCCAGTATTCAATAGTTTTCATGTGAATGGATAAAGGTAAACAAGTTCTAGGTTGGATATAGTTATATAATACAGATACTTGCTTGTTAAGAATATAATCTATGGTCCATGGTTCCCCAAGCTCTGGACCCATACTGACTAGACGGAGCTCAGAAGATGACCCCCAAAGGTCATCATCTCTGCCAACTCATATGCTGCCAGTTAGAATTTATTCTGGAAAATTTCTAGGTTTCCATTGTGATGGTAGGGGTCCACTCCATTCTAATTAATCATAGAAGGCCCAGATATATCAATTCAATCAATTAATCAAAAATAGAGATGTGAATAAATTCTTAGTCAATTTCAAAGGATCAGAGGGGCTTTGGGTTATCAGATGAATACCACACAAAACATGTGTGATTAGTTAAATTAGTATTAGTCATAACCCATTTGGTGTATTTACAAAAACAGCAAGATAGTGCAAAGTCAGTCAGCTAAGTGGGAGAGGACTCCAAGTTTGGGAGTGGAGTATTTTAAGGCTCCTGTAATAGAAAAGAGAGAGTATCTCATAGGAGAAGCTAGACTTGAAGGAGATGCAGCTGGCAGTAGAGAGAGACATGCTGAGGGCAAATCAAAAGTTTACCAAGAGAAGGCAAACTTTTCTGGAGATAAGACTACATTGGAAGCTAAGATAGACCAAGAACCAGCTGCAAAATGTATGAAGAAAAGATAAGTTTTCTAGGCTTTATAACCCTGTACACACTGTCACATTATCATTTCATCACTCTAATTTGGAGTAGGCTGAGCAGCCCTACAAAATGATAATAGTACCATATGAGATCTCTGCAGCAGCCACTCAGCTCTGCAGTTGTATAAAAGCAGCTATTGACAAAACTTAAACAAATTAAGTGTGTCTGTGTTTAATAAATTTTATTTTAAAATGTAAAAGCTATTCTTAGCTTGTGGGCCCAAAACAAAAACAAAATAGCTGGTAAACCAGGTTTGGCCCATGAGCCATAATTTCCTGACCCCTAGAAGATTCTGTTCCCATAATCTCAAATTTAAGTAATTTATTAGCAAACCTCAAGGCTAGCACTGGCCATGAAATCTCCCTTCTTTGACTAGAAGACTAGATTCTGGCTTCATATTGCCTAGCAAATCAAATTTCTTCTCCTACATATAGGAGTTGCTCATTGTTCATGAACTCCCATCTAGGACCTTACAGGCAAACACATCTGTTTTTACCATCTGTTTTTATAAAACTGTTCTAAAATTGTCCTATTGATATCTTTTGTTTTTATATCATGAACATTTCTCCATTTCCTTCTCTATCCCTTTTCCCAGAGAGCAATAACCTATAACAAAAAAAATTTTTAATGAAGAGGAAAATATCTGCAGTGTTCCAAATATGTGCAAACATTGTGAAAATGTATGCAATGTTCCATGCCTTTGGACCCCTCCACTGTTTCTGTTGAACATGTTTTCCATCTCTGCAAAGGAACGAGGAGAAATATTTTGTCCTTATCTCTTCTTTGGAGCCAAGATTTTTTTTTCTTAACACAGCTTCATTTATATGTTCTCTCCATTTACATTGTAACCCTTGAGTGTAGTTTTCTTGCCTTTGCTTCTTTCATTTTGTATCAATTCATGTAAGACTTTCCATGATTCTCTGTATTTGTTGCTGCTTACAACACAGTAATATTGTATCATAATTGTATATTACTACATGTTTAGCCATTCCCTAATTGATAGTCATCTATTTTATTTCCATTTCTTTGCCACCACAGAAAGTGTCTATAGAGTAATTGTGTTTATTTGTTTAACAAATGACCTCCTTGGGGTAGCAGAGGAATCTCTGAGACAAAGGGTACAAACATTTTAGTCAGTTTGCAAAATTACAAATTGCTTTCTGGAATGATTGTACTAATTCACTGTAAGGACCCGCCTTACTGGACTGAAGTCAAACTCACCTCTCCAGCCGCCTCTGCAGCACTCCAATTGCCTTCCGCGATTCTGGTTGCCCTAGTATGACCCCTATGGTCGCCCTACCGCGACCCCTCGGAGAGTTCCTTTCCTGATTGCCCCATTTCGACCTCTGGTTCGCCCCCATGAAACCCTCAGGGGAACCTGCTCCTCCCAAACAGACAAAGGAGTCCTGACACCAAGATGTAATGTCTTGCCGTTTAATCTCTTTCTCATTCACAATCCCCTCTTCTCTCCCTCCTCTCTTTCACCTTGCCTCCCTCTTTTTATCTCCTTTCCTCTCCCCCCCCCCCACTCTGTTCCCCCACGTGCCTCAACAGTAACAGGCTTCTCATGGCAGGGGAGTGCTCCCCTGTTAGCAGCACATACTCAATAACCCAAAATCACGGGCAGGATATACGTTTAGGTACCCCTAACCCTAGTCTGAGTTGCTCTGTTATTTGCCTGAGTTTTCCGTGGGTTCTCAGAGTCTGGGTAAGTCTTAAAGGGCCCCAACAATTCACAGCTTCACCAACAAAGTATTAGCATGACTATCTGTAATTCTTCCTTCTCCCTCACTATGCCTATAATTGTCTCCTAACCTAAGAAAGTTCATGCCAACCTCTGAGTTGCATTCATAAAGGGAAACAGAAAGACTTAAGGAAGTTAAGCACTCTGCATCCAGAAATTCTGTTCAAGCTAGATGGACAAGCACCTTTGCTTCTGTCCAAAGGCAGCAGTAGCTTCATCTAGGACTACAGAGGGGATAAAAGAACTCTGTCCCTCCCCTGCCCCCTCCAGTCTGAAGTTGAGGGGGGAAATAGCAAAAAAAAAAAAAAAATCCTGAGATTATGTGTTATCTTGTATAGGCTGGCACAGAGGGGTAGCTCTTCTGGCCACACTCTATCCTAAGAGTTTCGGTCACCTAATATGTTGGAGGCAGCCTCAATCAGTGGACATCAATTAAGACTGAGCTTTGTCCTTTTAACAAGGTGGCAATGGGCACATCCATACTTTAAAGGGGAAGAGATATGATCACAGAATTGAATTGGGAACCCCTTGATTAACTCTTCCCCACCTTACATCCTTCTATCCATTCAATTAATTAAATAATGTATTCTAATTTGCACTATTTGAAGTTGTAATTACATAAAATGTGACAATGACTCCTTATTAACAGAATAAAAACAGTAATCGGCTTTCTAAACACCAGCTTCTGGAATATTTCATTAAATCTTTCATATTCTAAAAAATATCCTGAAGATTAAAAGTTATTTCTTCTTTGATTTTGTTACCAGTCAATAACAACTAGGAACAATCAATTATTTTACATAATATTTTTTTCTTTTATAGTTCTCACTTGGGGATACCTCACTAATCCCGCACCCAAAGATTTGCAGGCTGAATCTCCAGGGAAGGACTACAAAATGGGGGTCAAATGTACTCTGCTGGGTCCATACTCCCAAAAGTACAACTGACAAGTCCCCATCAACATGTTTACATTTAATTATAAGTATGCTTAGTTTTTCCAAAACAAAGGCAGTAGAGTACAATGACAGTGAAACACACATGTAGGGAAAACATGTGGTCAAGTAACTCTTGTCTCTTGTACTTAAGAAGCCTGATGTCCTTTTTCTTCTTTTGAAATTCTTAAGTTTCTCTTTACTCCTCCACCCCCTGATGTGTGTAACATTTCTGAGGGAAAGGTCATTGGGCTCCATGGCTCCACTCCTCTTTCCAGCTTGACTCAGCTACCACAACTGTTTCTCTCTTGAATCCATCATCAATTCTCTGCTGTCTTGAATCCTGCTTCTCTGATCCTGTGTTTGTCTGGAAAGAATCCCTGCTTCTTACCTTTAACTATTAAAATCTCTGAATTGGACTAATAGCTCTGCCGCCACGTTTGTTTGGGGTAGGGTGGTGATAGGCCAAGGCTTCTTCCTACTGATGGGGTGATTGGAATATATATATTTGTAACATCAGTCTATGTCTGTAATATCAGTCTGTAATATCAGTTTGTAACATCAGTTTGTAAATGGGGTGCTTTGGGATCTATGTCTGTAAAATCAATTTGTAAAACCAGTCTGTAAACTCACATTTCCCCCTCCCCAGCCTCAGAGCACTGCCCCTTCCCCCTGCCAGTACTCTGCCCAGCAACAACTCATGAACTGTTTATCTCTGCTTGGAACAATAACAAGCTCTTTCACTAAACTATCTATAAACATTTTAGCTTAGGCAAATGTTATCTCCCCTAGTAGAGTGGCCAGCTGCACCATGAATCCTTCAACACCCTATCTATAGGTTAACTCCTTAGCCAATTATACCATACTAAGTCTCCATTGGCCTTGGTTCCCAACATCCATCTTGTCAAACATGACATTGATGGGTGGCAGACTGGGCATTCCTCAGTTGGCCTTGACCGCTGGCTGACTTAGTGACATGTCAGGCCTAAAACCACACCTCCAGGTGGCCCCCCCTTGGGCTATTTCCCAGTGAATTATGGGCAATACACCTACGCAGTTGATATTATGACACATGACGATCTGTAATTCTTCCTTCTCCCTAGGAAGGGATGTTCCTTTAAACACTGACCACTCCTTAACGCCTCCCTAATCCCACCCTTATTCACCTAGTTAGCATAATCGATACCTGATTTACTGTTTTGACTTCTTAAAACTATGCCTGTGATTTCTATAAGTTTGCAGGTTTCCTAAGAACTCTTGCCCGCTGTGCTGTACAGCATAACAATAAACTTTTACAATCTCAGCTTCCAAGTTTGCTTGAGCCTGGTGAATTCTTTCCAGACTGAATTGCAGGGTTTCTGGTCACTGATAGTAATCAGGGTCCCTGCTAGAACCTATTACTCTTCCCTCATCACTACTCCTATTTACCTAAAGACATAAAAAAGGCCCACCAATGTGGAGTTGAGACCCTTCAGATTTGACAGATATCCCAAGGTAATGTGAGTCATTCCACTCTGCCCTGCTGACCAGATGTGTTTCCATATGTCATGAGGGGTGGAGGAGAAAAGCTACATCCATCTACCTGAGCTCTGTGCTGTATCCTTATTGAATACCCATTCTATGCTATGGCTAAGTAAACTTTTATTATCTCTTTCATTCCAAAATCAGACCTAAACTACCAGAAACTAGATTATCAATCAAGTCAGTCTGAGTCAAGTAGTTAGAACAAGATAGCATAGCAACTCATAGGACTGAACTAGGGAAAGGAAAGTGCAAAAATGGAGTATGGGGTGCAACTGGTACCCTGAGCAAAACGCTATTCTAGTGGGTATAGAAAACTGGGCCCCACCAACCCTCAGTGCTGGACCAGGTCTGCCATTCCCTAGTTGTTGTCAAACGTCTTGAAGCAGGTGAATCGCTATTACAACAAAGTTGCAGGGACATCTAATGGATTTGATAACAGCACAAGTCAAAGAGGCTATGTAGACAGCAGGTAGGAACTGATAAGCCACAGGTTGTAAAAAAGGTTTCTGACCTAGAGGTTTTGCTACATCCCACTGAGATAAGAGCTGTGAGATTAAGAGAGGATGAAACTTGGAAATACAAGTTCCAAGTAAGAAGGCAAATAATACATTTACTCTATTACTGGTCCTAAGAACTTGATTTCCTCCACTGAGGGAGGAGAGGGTGGGCAGACTTTCACCAAGAAACTAGACAAGTTGCAAGAGAAGTTTAAATACAGTAGTGACCTGATGAATCATTTGAGCAATGATTGCTGAGGGCATGGTTAAGCCCATGCAGAGATATTCTCTGCAGCAGAGTTCTATCAGTGTGAGATTTTCCAAGAGCTTATTTTTTCAGAACCAGTTAAATCAGTTAGAAATGTCAGGTGGAGTTGACTTTTTGTCTCTTTTTAAGTAGCCATTATGGAGAATTATGTACCTCACCCCCTTCCTGTTATGGCTATTTCTTTCCCCAGTGAAGATTTGCAAGGAAAGGAGTGAAGTTTCTTAAATAATGGGTTTATTAGATTGGACTTGAGTCTCTAGCCCAACATTTTGCCACATCTTATACCACACTTGCAAGAATCAAACTTTAGGCATCTCTGAAAGTCCATGCTCTATTTGGATATAATGGGCTGCTGGACACTGGCAGCTGGGCTACTACTTACTATACCAGAGGACCCCAGGGGTATTATAGACCATAGAGGGAAAAAGGGTATCATGAGCTCTTAGGAGTTAGTAGCTGTGCATGTTCTTCTGGCAAGTTCTATGCAAATTATGGTGGGTAGGATCAAATGGAAATCCTTATACTAAACATTCTATGTATTTCACACCAAACATCATAGGATCTGGGACCCTATGAAAGATATTTCTTCTCTAATGACAGAGATTAAGGAAGCTAGACTATGTTGCTACTGGAACTTCCTTCAATAATAATACAATGAGACCCACGAAGAAGGTGGATGACACCTGGTGGTATACACTGAATTGCAAGAAATTTAGCAAAGTCATTATGACCATTGCTCAATATGGTAGACAAGGTAGCCCAGATTCAGGCTGAGTGGTGTGGAGTAAACAGCTTCACCAACATTTTTTTCTGTGTTCCTGTGGCTGAGACTAGTCAGTAGTTCTCTCTCTCTCTGGTAAGGAAGGAATCCAATATACTTTCACTGTCCTTCCCCAGAGCTACCTGAACTCCCTCTCAAATTGACACATTTTGGTACGTGGAGACTTGAAAGAGTACCTACCCTTCCTGATGGCACTGATATATATATACATGTTGATCGACTTGAGTGAGTCCATAGTTACTAAGCACTAGATAGGATAGTGGCCCAAATAAGGGACAAGGGGCAGGAAATTGACCCCAAGAAAATCCAAGGTCCAGCCCACTCAGTCAACTTTTGGGTAATACAATTGATGGAAAAACAAACCAACAATTCCAAACACAGTCTGGAATATAGTTACTAATTTGTTTTCCTATAATAAAAAAAGAAACCCAGAGACTTATTAGACTTTGTGTTTCCAATCACCCACATTTACCATTTCCAATGTTCCCATTTACCAAGTCACTCACAAGTCTGCCTCTTTTAAGTGACCATCAGAACAGGCTACATACAATCCTGGAAGATATAAACTGGGCTTTCTACAAGTTTCTCCTTATGGATGACCCAGTGAGTTCTATGTTTTGGAATGTCTTTATACATAAATATAAGACTGAGTGGAAATTTTGTCAGGGACCTAGGATTAGCCAGAATAAGTGACCACTAGGTTGCAAGCTCAAATGATCATTTGTTATCCCACTTTTGAAAATCAGCTACTTGCCTATTACTGGGTCCTACTTGTTATTGAACAGATGGCATAGGGTCCTACTGCCAGTTATAAGTTGGGAGCTGTAAAATGGACTAACAAGATAGGTAGGGCACAGGAGGCCAAAACTGTCAAATAGAAATGCCATGTAGCAACTGCTTTCTCTCACTTTTCTAAAGTAAGCTACATCTTCCCCTAAGGGTTCTAGAGGTACCCCTTACAGTGTTGGATGTATCTCTTGCTATTGATATGAGCCCCTATTCCCACTGTAAGGTGTCAATGATTAGACTCCAATTCCATTTAACCACCTAACATCAATGGGCTTTTACAAAGGGACATTCGCTTCAGGTATATAGCAAAAACAAAAATACAAAAATTGTCCCCAGTACCTGGAGAGTGCAGTCTCTACCAAGGGAGTGTGCAAGGACCTCAGCCCTTGAGTAGAATAGGCACCGTCTTAATTCAGTTTCTATATCATGTTGGACACATCAAATTCACAACAAATTGCAGCACAGCTGCTGCATGAGTCTTGGTCTCAATCACTGCTGGACTAAATCCTGAATTTCTCCTTTGTCTGACCAATGACTCCATATATCCCAAGAGGCATATGAGATTGAACTTCAGGAGTCACTAATCTAGTTGCAGGACTTAACTATTTAATTCCTTTCTATATTATTTATACTGCTTTTGCATTTTAATTAAATATTTTTACTATTAAATTGGTGTCTCTTGAATGGCTTGGTATTAGTTGTACTGACCTTTATAAGAGAAATTTACTGTAACCTCCTCCAGTTTCTTGCTTTCCTTCTAATTTTGACTGCATTGATTTTGTTTGTGCAAAATCTTTTAGATTTAATGTAATAAAAATTAACCATTTTACCTTGCATGATCCTCTCCATCTCTTGTTCGGTCATAAACTCTTCCCTTATCTGTAGACCATTTTTTCCATGCTCCCCTATTTAACTTATGATATCACCCTTTATGTCTAAATCATGTACCCATTTTGACATTATTTTTTGATACAGTGTAAGATGTTGATCTATGCCTAGTTTCTAATAGTTTAAATTTTTTTTTAAATTTTCTTCTGCACCCAGAGTAAAGATAATAGTTTATGTATGGCCATTTTAATCCAGCAAAAAAAAATCACAATTTATTTCCAGTTTTATAATTTGGGGCATTTTTTTTGGAAGAAGTCAAATACTATTTATAATAAATTTAAATTATGTGGGTTTTGTTGTATGGTTTATTGCTTAAAACAAGTAGGCCATTGGATGTGGACTAGAAATCTTGTCGCAATATAGATTTTTACCCTAAAAGGGATTGCTATACTGGGGTTTGGCCTATTATAGTGGCAAAATACATACTGTATTCATATAAAGTCACGAACTGGTACAGTACATCAGGTTATAATTATATCCTCTAATTGAAGACTAATATTATGAACTTTCTTTGCCTCTTGTAGTGAAAATGAGTTTGTTGTCTTGACATAACTGATTCCATTTTGTATTAGGACACCATATGGGGATGAAGTGTTTTGATGTTGTTTTTCTTAACATTTTTCAATATTAAAAATCAGCATTTTCATGGTATAGGTTGGTAAAGAACATATTTATGGAGTATGCTTTTAGTTTTTCCAAAGAACAGTTTGTTAACCTTTTACCAGCACACTCCTGATTGAGCTTTTCAAAAATTGAATAGGCAGATGAAAGATGGTGGAGTAAAGGCAGGGACCCACCTGAGCTCTCCCCAAAACCCCTCCAAACAATTTTAAATAATGGCCCCAAACAAATTCTAGTGGTTAGACCCATAAAAGGATAGGGTGAAACAATTTTCCAACCCAAGATAACTTAGAAGGTTGGCAGGAAAGATTTGTTGCATTGGGGTAAGTGAAGCACAGTCCAACACAGGCCAAACCTCAGCAAACTAGGAGTAGGCTTTGGAGGTGACTGAATCAATGCCAGTTTCCAGACCTCTCAAACCATAGACAGTAACGGTACATGGTAGCAAGCACCCTAGCACACCCAGGATGGTCTGCTAGCACAGGTTCTTTGATATGCTTTTAAAAAAAAGACTGCTCAAAAAGGGGTTAACAATCCGACTTTTAATTACATTGAATAGTTCAGGGGAAAGGTCAATACCCTGAAAGTGGAGAAAATACAAGCAGAGAAATTAGCACAAAGATCAACTGACAGGGCTCCAGCTGTCTGAGTAAAGCAATATTGCTATACTCTTTATGTACATCATGGGTTCGAGGGAGCACAGAGAACATCTGAGCAGTCGGGGGGCTCTGAACATATGACTACTCAGAGTCTTAACCAGGAAATCAAAAGATCCTTCTCATAAGTGAACCCTCAAAGCAAAATGCCAACCTCCCAGAATATATAACAAAAACTCGGCCCATGATTGGCAGAGCCAGAAGGGACAAAACCTGTTTGGCTTAGCACAGCTATGAATTATTAGGGTTCAGAGGAGATTAATACTTCAGATGTTAGCAATTTAGCTTGATCCTAGGAAAGTGAACAACAACAAGAAGGGAAAAAAACAATAAAAATTCCATCTTGCTTGCACTTACAGGGTGTAAGACAGATGGTCAGAAGGAGATTACAGGATCCTTTTTTTGGCAACAGGGTCAAGACTCTATTGCATTGCCCATATTTGGTTCTGGGTCACTGTCTTGGGTCTCAGACTCAGGGTGAGAAGGAGTACTAGCACACCAGAGCTTGCTGCAGCAGGGTACCTAGGACCCTGGTCACAGTTCCAGGGTGAAAAACAGTATAGTCATTCACAAACCAGAGCACAAGCCAGGACAGTAGTATACACAACTCTCCCTATATCATACCAACTTGGAAGAACCGAAAACTTACAGATCCCCAGAATTATCTCTTAAAAGAGCTGCACAAAAAAAAAAAATAAACCCTAAAGTGTTTTCTCCATTCTAGAAGCAGAAGCCCACTTTAGCCTAGAGAAGAGTCAAAAAATAGACTGAAAAAATAGGCAAACAGCAGAAAAAGATCCCGATTATATATATAAAGTTACTATGGTGACAAGGAAGATAAAAACACACACTCAAAAGAAGACAACAAAGTCAAAACTGCTACATCAAAGGGCTCAAAAAAATTAATTGTTCTTAATTAATGGAAAAGACATGGAAAAGCTCAAAAGGGATTTTGAAAATAATGTAAGACAGGTAAAGGAAAAACTGGAGGCCACTAGATGACCCAGTGGATAGAGTATTGGCCCTAGAATCATAAGGACTCTAGTTCAAATCCAGTCTCAGACAAATGACCTCATGGAAGTAAATTGATAACCCCAGTTGACAGAGAGAGAGAGAGAGAGAGAAAGAGAGAGAGAGTGAGAGCTAGAGTTAAAGACAGAGAGGGAAAAACTGGGAAGAGAAATGAGAGTGGTACAAGAAAATCAGGAAAATAAGGTCAATAGCTTGGTAAAGAAGCCACAAAAAATACTAAAGAAAACAGCACATTAAAAACATAATAGGTCAAATAGTAAAAGAAGCAGAAAAGTCGAGTAAAGAGAAGAATGCCTTGAAAAGCAAAACTGGCCAAATGGAAAAAGATATACAAAAATTCACTAAAAAGAACTTCTTGAAAAGTAGAATTGGCCAAAGGGAAAAGGAAATACAAAAACTCACTGAAGAACATAATGCCTTAAAAATTAGAATTGGGGCCTGCTCTTGCATCTGCACCTGTATCATGGCCCACTCCAACAGAGTGGCAGTCTTGGTTTTTTGCTGCCTATGCTATTGTGAAAACTGGCCAACCCCCACTGAAGGAGATGCTGGCCATGCAACTGGACACACAACATGTGGGAACAGATGTTTTCATTGTCAAAAAGGAAAGAAGTATATGTAGGACAGGTTTTTTGCCAATGCATCTTTGCATCAGAACAAAAGCTATTTTGAATTCCAAATTCCAATCCACAGAATCTGGGGCATTGGAATTGCAACTCAGAAAATTAAACTGGATCAGATTCCACTTGGCCAAGATGTGCATAACCTGATGATGAAGAATGACTGAGCCCTCTACCACAACACTGAGGAAAAGATTGGTTGCCAGCAAATAATCTTCCATAGGAGAGAGATGTAGTGGGTATTACATATGACCACATAGAATTAAATGTTTATTTGAATGGAAAGAATATGCCCTGTTCAGCATCAGGTATACAAGGGACATATTCTTTTGTATATGTTGATGATGGTGTGATTTTGGATTGTCAGTTCAGTGACTTTTATCGTATTCCTACAACTGGTTTTGAAAAAATATTATTTGCAATAGCAAATCTTCTGAATATACTTACTTTGAAACCTTCTTCCCCTATGCTATCCCCCCAAAAACATCTTAAGCCTCACTTGATCCATAGGAAGCATATTCTCTGTTTTTAATAAATATTTGTGAAGTTATCTAAGGAACCAATAGGTTAAGCATAATAGCAGAATTGTGACCTAAAATATTGGGTTGTTTCATATGATACAAAAATCTGCATTTTGGACAACTTGATTTTTTTTTTGCTTTTTGGAGGGGGGAAGGCAGGGCAACTGGGGTTAAGCAACTTGCCCAAGGTCACGTGGCTAGTAAGTGTTAATTGTCTGGGGCCATATTTGAACTCAGATCCTCCTTCAAATATCAAATATTTCATTGGAAAAACACCTGACATGAAAAATAGGTCCAGGACATATATTTTAAAAATTATTGGACTACCTGAAAGTCATGATAAAAAAAAAAAGAGCCTAGACATCACTTTTCAAGAAATTATCAAGGAAAACTGCCCTGATATTCTAGAACAAGAGGGGAAAATAGAAATTTAAAGAATCCACCAATTACCTCCTGAAAGAGATCCCCAAAGGAAAACTCCTAGGAATAGTGTAGCCAAATTCCAGAGTTCCCAGGTCAAGTTAAAATATTGTAAGCAGCCAGAAAGAAACAATTCAAGTGTTGTGGAAAAACAATCAGGATAACACAAGATTTAGCAGCTTCTACATTAATGGATTGGAGGGTTTGGAATATGGTATTCCAGAGGTCAGTGGAGCTAGGATTAAAACCAAAAATCACCTACCCAAAACTGAATATAGTCTTTCAGGGGGAAAACATGGATATTCAATGAAACAGAGGACTTTCAAGCATTCTTGGTGAAAAGACCAGAGCTTAATAAAAAAATCTGACTTTCAAACATAAGATTCAAGAGAAACATGTAAAGGTAAACAGGAAAGTGAAATCATAAAGTACTTATTAATTTTGAACTGTTTACATTCCTACATGGAAAGATGATATTTGTAACTCATGAGACCTTTCTCAGTATTAGGATAGTTAGAGGGAATATATACATAAATGCATGCATGCATACACACATACAAACCTACATGTATACACACATATATACATCCATTTACCCACATACACATTTTCACATAGACACACATATACATACAAAGAGCATAGTGTGAGTTGAATATGAAGGGATGATATCTAAAAAAGAATTAAGGGGTGAGAGAGGAATGTACTAGGAGAAGGAGAAAGGGAGAGTTAGAATGGGGTAAATTATCTCACCTAAAAGAAACAAGAAAAAGTTTTTACAGCAGAGGGGAAGAGGGGGGAAGTGAGAGGGAATGATTGAACCTTACTCTTATCAGATTTGGCTTAAGGAGAGAATAACATACACACTCAATTCGGTATGGAAATGTATCATACTCTGTGGGAAAGTAGGGGGGAAGAGGATAAAGAGGAAGGAATGATAGAAGGGAGGGTAGATTGGGGGAGGGGTTAATCATAAGCAAACACTTTTCAGGAAGGACAGGGCCAAAGGAGAGAATAGAATAAATGGGTGGTGGGATAGGATGGAGGGAAATATCATTAGTCTTTCACAACATTTCTATTATGGAAGTGTTTTGCATGAATACACATGTATAACTTATATCAAATTGCTCACTTTTTCAATGAGGGTGGGTAGAGAGGGAGGAGGGAAGAGAATTTAGAACTCAAAGTTTTAAAAACAAATGTTAAAAATTGTTTTTACATGCAACTGGGAAATAGGATATATAGGCAATGGGGTATAGAAATCTATCTTGACCTACAGGAAAACAGACAGGAAGAAGATAAGAGAAGGGAGAGGTGATAGAAGAGGGGGCAAATTGGGGGAAGGGGTAATCAGAATGCATGCTGTCTTGGGGAGAGATGGGGAGAAAATTTGGAACTCAAAATCTTATGGAAGTGAATGTTGAAAACTAAAAAGAAATTAATTAATAAAAGATATTAATTTCAAAAAATTTTCAGAAGAAATGTTTATTTTCATAAACAACTAGTAAACATAAGGAATTTCTAGATAACCAAATCACCAATGGAAGAATTTGGTATATAACCTGGTCATTAGCTTATGTCATCAGGCATCAGTTAAATTAACTGGTAAACAGATTAAGTCATTGACCACCAACCAGAATTTGGGTGTTACCAGCCCATGCCCATAGTTAAAACTAGCAACATAGCTTGTAGATACAACTCAACAGAAACTCCTAACCTTCAGTTTGATCTTGGTTTGTGACTGAGTCAATTCCTGCATTCCCTGTACTAGAGACTCAAGTAGTATCCATGTTCTCTTGACTGTAGAACTGGTTGACTAAGATTTGCCCACTTACTAGGCAACCAGCTCTGAGGAAGACACATAGCCTCCTGCTGGGCAAAGATGGAACCTTGTCATGGGAAGTCCCAGGAAATCAGGTTTAGTGTTCTTAATGGGGTTCCTAGTGGGGTTAATATTTGTATTGCTTAATGGAGAATATGAACCGATGTTTACCTGCTTTTGATTAAGAATGTTTGATTGTTAGCATTAAGAAATGTAACTCTAATTAGTGATTCCATAGCACTAGTTAGCACAAATAAGAGTAAATTGGTCTTGTTTATGCATTGTACATCATTATACCTTCCTTCAGAAAAAAAGGTTGATTTTAATTTTATTGTTATCTTTCTATGTAATATAATTTCCTATCATACATCACATTGTTCTGTACTAGTTTCCCAATAATAATCTTCTAATGAGGGAAAAGTGAAGCAAAATAAGATTTCTTTTTTTTTTTTTTTAAAGCAATTGGGGTTAAGTAACTTGCTCAAGGTTACACAGCTAGTCATTATTTATGTGTGGGTGCTCATTTTCTGAGGCCGGATTGGATCTCGGGTCATCCCAACTCTGAGACCGGCGCTCTTACTCACTGCGCCACCTAGCCGCCCCAAAATGAGATTTCTTGACTCTTCCAAAATTTGTCAGGCTACTGAAGAGTAAAACAATTAGATTCCAGGTGGCCACTCTTCAGCTATACCTCTAAAATGGAATACTGGAAAGTATTTTTAAAGTATAAATTTTTCTCATTTTATCCCATTCCTAACAAGTAGGTGAAAACTGAAATAGGTGAAATCTTTCCAAGTTGTAGGCATTACATTTTTTCATCTAAAATGATTGGTGGGGAAAATTGTGTTAGCACTAGCCACCAACAATAGGATAGAGTAAATTTATCATACATTACAGTGAGAAGAACTGTATTCAAAGTTGTGGACAGACCATTTCACCTCTCTGGCCCTCATCCTTGTCAGCTATATGTTGGTTGCCCCTCTCTGGGCTAATCTCCAACTTGCACAATGATTGGGTCCTCAGAGAGAAAAAACTGCTAGCTTGGCTTCTAGGGGTAACTTTGTAAATGGATGTACTTTCTACTATAGTTCACAGGCCCCCACTGGTATGCTTTTTCATTAGCAATGTTCGGATAGCTTTTGTAAAACATTCCTTCTGAAAGCCTGGGATACAATCTGGTACAAGTACACAAAGGATCCAGAGGAAAAATGGGCTCAAAATGAGAATATAATGAGGCATTTATGTAGAATATATGCAGAGTGTTAGAAGTACCCCTGAGACTGATGTCTGTTTTCTATGAGCTACCTTGCCAGGAAGATGCACTGGACAGAGTAAGCATGTTTGCTGAAAGGAGCCAATCAGGAACCTGCAGTGAGCCAAAGTCTAGGTCATTCCCAGAAGTATTTGCTGGTGTTTGCTGGTTGATCTGTGTTCCCCTAAACTTCCCCAAACCAACCTTGCAGTCATCTTTTCCTACAAAACATCCTGCTTCCATGTCTACCTGTTCATGGGAAATTGTCCATTCTTCTCCCCAATATCCTCCCCCCCACCTCTCCTTTGTGGTTTTGAAGCAGAAGTCTTCTCTGCCTCTCCTGGGCTGAGGGTCCCTTTGCACCTTGTACTGGGGGCCTTGGCAGCAGTGTCTGATTTTCCTCCTAATATGACTTTTTTGCTTTCAACCCAGCTTGGACTCTGCATTTTGAGGGGTGTGCTTCACTTGTTGACAATAGCAAACAAACACAACTCCTGTTACTGCAAGGCTTAGAAGTCCTTTATCTCTTTGCAGTGTTCTCATCAAGTCTCTTTGGGAGCACAGTCTTTATTGGGCTAGCTGCTCAGCTGGGCTCCCAAGGTCAGCTCATTGAAGTTTGTAGCCAATACTTTTTTCCACCACAAGGAGTCAGGCTCTTTCTTCTGTCTGTCCTCAAATGTCTTTTGCTTTCAGCTGAATGTTTTGTCTCCTACTGGCTGGTAGCTTTGAAGACACGGCTAATGTTGAGAAAGAGGAGAAAGAAGAGTTGTGCCTCCACAAAATACTGCTAAGCCTAGACTCCTCTCTGGTGAATGGCTTATTTCCTTTATATATAGGCCCAAGGGTAGTGACTGATTTTCACAGGTAATCACAAAATGTTTCTTGTGTATCAGTTGCCTTTACCCTATGGCCAAGGTTCTACAAGCCTGTATGTATATATACATATATACACATATACATACATGTATATACACATATATACATGTATGTATATATACACACATACATATACGTGTGTATATACATATTTTTAATTCACATTTTTATTTATTGTTGTGGGGTTGTAGGAAAATTCCTAACAACTACTTTACAGTTTATGATTGCATTCTGGGTCTTCTATAACCACATCAATTGAGAGGAAAATTCCCTTCCTTACATGTAAAATGAGAGGGTCAGATTTGATAACTTCTAGTATCCCTTCCAGTTCTGTATCTATAATCCAATAATCCCCATAATTAGATATCTAACAGCAGGGAGGAAGAAGAACTCTTCCACTAGGGAGGGGAGACCCCTCCAAATATAAACAAAGCCACTGACTAAGATATGGAAGCCCTGCAGCTCTGAACAATAGTACATTCATGAACTATAACTCCCTAGTTGCTTGGGCTTTGGTATTCTTTTACATAGCCACACATAACAGGGTTCTAGTTGCCTCAGCAACAGTAACCATTGTTTTTCCTACCCAGTGTGCAAGGTCCCACTCATCTTTTCCCTTCTCCTTTCTTACTGGGGTCAAGTAATATGATGTATACATAATCAATTCCACTGACCAGTCTATTTCTATTCAGTAGCAAAATGTTTGGATAGTTACTTTTTTGAGAACAGTTTGAGTTGAGTACTTCCTTACAGTTTGAGATCTGGGTCTGCTAGGCTTCCTTATTTCCTACTTTTCCATTATTTCCCCTGAGATTCTTGACCTTTTATTTCTCCATATGAATTTCTTTTTTTTTAAAGTGTATAAAGCAATCCTTTGGTAGTTTGATTGGTACAGTACCTGACTAAGTAAGTTAATTTAGTTAGTATTGTCATTTTTATCATATTGGCCTAGCTAGAGTCTAGGCCCTAGACTAACCATGAACAATAAATATTTCTCTCATTATTTAGGTCTATTTTCATTTCTGTAAAGTGCTTCATAGTTAATTCATATAATTCCTGGACTTATGAAATAGATTCACAAATATTTTACATATTCTGTAGTTATTTTAAATGGAATTTTTTTCTTTTCCTGCTGGGTTTTATTGGTAATATATAGAACTGCTAATGATTTGTATAATTTATTTTATATCCTACCCTACTGGTTAATCAATTGAACTAATTTTTTAGTTGATTGTTTAGTGCTTTCTGAGTAAATCATCATATCATTTATACAAAGTGAACATTTTATTTTTTTCTTTGCCTATACTGAGTCCCACATATGTACGTTGCAAAGTTATAAAAAGAATGGATTCTCTTCTCTTTTTTTCTCTCCATCTCCCCTCTTCTCTCTTCTTTATTATCTCTCTCCCACCACCAACCCTCACTCCCAGCTTTCACTAAGGGAAAAACAGTCTCCTGTCCCTTCAAATAATTATATTATCTTCCTCTACTGCCTCCCCTCTCCTCTCTATGCATGTCATATATGCACAGCTCAGGATTAAATACCATCAGGTTTTTCTAGAAATGCTCTAAATAGCTTAGACATGAAAGTAAGCAGAGAAACTGAATCTCCAAATTCTTGCAGCTTTGTTTACCAGTTGAGGAGGGACAAAACTGAAACTGGAGATTGGCTGGCAAATAGAGAAAAAAAATCCTTAACACTCCCTGGATAACTGGGGCCAGTAGGGCAGAGAAAGGTACTGCTATATGGGCTAATGTTTTTCATTGACCCACAGTCTGCCAGTTACTGTTTTATTTCTCCCAGCTCATACCTGGACAGCAACTTAGGTCCATGGACTTTTCCTTCTCAGAAGTCAAGGGCAATGCCACCAGAAACCTCTGGAACTCCGGGTAAACTGCCTGACTCACAGGCAACTACCTGGGTCACCACATTTCCACGATAATGACTCTGTGGTGGGACAAATCCAGGTTACACATATAAGAAAATCGAGGCTTAGAGAAGTTGTCAAGTCAAACAGGCATTTAATAAGTGTTTACCATATATCAGGTTAAATGACTTACTCATTGCCATACTTAGAGTTAATATTGGAATCAGGTCTTGAACCCAGATTTTCTGACTCCATGACCCCAATTGTAGACCAGCTGTCTTTATAGACAGCTGTCTTAACAGGGTAGCTGTAAGGGAATCAAATGTGAATTTATTCTTCTTGTTATCATTATTTCACACAGGACAGAGGACTATGGAAAACATGAGTCAGAAAGTAAAATTTAAGGAAACATATTTAAGAATTAAGTCCAGAGGTTAATCCTTAAGGGGTGGGAGGAAGTTGGATGGAGAAAGAAAAAGACTGAATTATTCCCATTTCTCTCTCCTACAATCTGTAACTGACAGAAAAATAGATCTCATTTTTCAAAATAAGGGAATAAAAATTATAGCAAATAAATGTTAAGGTGGTGATGCCCTCTGCTGGATAAATATCAATAATAATAAATAATGTACATATCAATAAAACCACTGATATCTTCTGGGGGTGGTGAGGGGGTAGGAATTCATCACCAATATTTCCTTTGTAGTTGTTCAAAGTTAGATAATTTTTCTAGTTGTTATTTTAACGTGTCTGAGTTTTTCTATTTTTTTCTTGCTCTCTGAAGATTCTTTTTTAAAATAATATTTTGGTTTTTATCCCCAATTACATGTTAAGACAATTTTTAGCATTCATTTTTACAAGATTTTTAGTTACAAATTTTTCTCCCTCCCTCTCCTCCCCTCCTCTGAAAATGGTAAGCAATTTGGTTATACATGGGCTATCATATAAAACATATTTCCATATTAGTCACGGTTGTAAAAGAAGAAACAGATCAAAAGGAAAAAAACACAAAAAAGAATAAAATAAGTCAAAAATATGTTTCAATGTGCATTGAGTCCATCAGTTCTTTATCTTATGTGGATAGCATTTTCCTTCTTGAGTCCTTTGTACTTGTCTTATATCCTTGTGTTACTGAGAAAAGCTGAGGCATTCATAGTTGATCATCCTACAATATTGCTGATAATGTGTATGTTTTCCTGGTTCTGCTCATTTCACTTTGAACCAGTTCATTCAAGTCTTTCCAGGTTTTTCAGAAATCTGCCTATTCATCATTTCTTATCTAATGTATCATTACATGAAACCTTAAAGAAACTTTAAGCTGTAGGCTGCTGAGAATGCATGGCAGCAAACAAAAATTTAGCGTGCCCCAATCTTTGCACACACCCAGGAAATTTGGGAAATTCATGCAATACTGGACTTGCCTCACCCCACCTAGTTATTACCATGGAGACTTTGTGGGATGGACAAGCATTTCCCAGAATTCTTCAAGTTTCTATAGTTTTCAGTGTCTTGAATGAACTTCTGAGAAGCAGTGATAGCCATACTAGAGAGAGTCTATCTTCTGGACTATCTGAGCAGGGAGCTTAATAATTACCAAGTTAGTAGATATTGGTGGAGAATGTTGAATCTGAGGTATAGAGGACAACAGAACAGGTTGGGGTACAGGCCAAACTTCCTTCAATTCCCCTGTAAAATCCCATCTTCTGCCTTGCCTGATCCCCTGTAATGTTAGTGCTTTCCCTTTGAGATTACCTGTAATTTATCCTATATATAGTCTGTTTGTACATAGGTGTTTGCATGTTGTCTTCCCCTATTAGGCTAAGTTTTTTGAAATCAGGAACTAGCTTTGCTTTTCTCTGTGTTCCCAGGGCTTAACACAATTCTGGGCACATAGTTAGTACTTAAGAAATACTTCATGACTTATTTCCAGAATACTATTAACCTCTGAAGTTGGTACTGAAAGCCAGGATCTACAATACTGAGTTAATGTATACCACTGTAAATGAACTTTTGTTCCTATAGAATTTGTGGCAAGACAGGATGATTCTGCTAGTAGCCTCTCCCCTCTTCAAAAGAAGAGGCTATGACATCCCAGAGAAAATAAGACTATTCATGGAGTAATGTTTACTTAGCATCTCCAGGACAGAAGTTCATATATTAATTCCTGATGAGTTTCTTTCTATAAATAATTGTGCAAGAATTTAGCTGGGGGGTGGCTAGGTGACCCAGTGAATAGAGCACCAGCCCTGGAGTCAGGAGGACCTGAGTTCAATTATAGCCTCAGACACTTAACACTTACTAGTCATGTGACCTTGGGCAAGTCACTTAAACCCCAATTGCCCTGCCCTCTGCCCTCCAAAAAGAAAAAAAAAAGAATTTAGCTGGGAATGTGAGATGTTTCTTTACCCAAACTTAGTTAGAGCTAGCTGTATTTAGCTGTTATCTATCATCTTTACCTGCCACCTCAGTGGCAACAAATGTTTTAAGAAAGTATTTGCTTAAATGTAAATACTGATATACAAAATCTCCATGATTGATATACAAATTGCAGAGAATGGAAAGAATAGCAAAGGAATTCAAGACGCAACCCAAGACCTGAAAAAAATGTTTGCTTTGCCAACACACTACATAACAGAGATACAAGAAAGGTTAAAAATGGCAACCAAAGAAGGCATAGATAAATTATCACATTAAATAAAGGGGGAAAACCTAAAAAGAGAAGATATCCATGGGTTAACAACAACAATAACAAAACTATTGGGAGACTTCTTTCTAAAAAGAATATAAGGACACAAAGGTGAAACCATAAATCATATATAAGAAATGATAGAGGAGAACTAGACTTGAAATGTTATCACAGCCTGCCGACAGGTAGATGAATGTTTTGTTTTGTTTTGTGGGACTGTAATGCAGGGCAGCACATGAAAAAGAAGAGGAAGAAAATAGAGGGGAACAGGTAACATACTATAATTAAACCAAAGGTTAACAATTGAAGGGAAACTAACTCCTATAATCTGTAGTCTTCTCACAAAGATGAAGGACTATAGGAAAATGGATGAGGATGAGGAGTCAAAAGGAGGGACTGAAATGGGTAAATAAAAAGGTAAACATAGTTTCAGTGACATGAGGGGGTCCTACTGAAGAACACTCCCATGGAGGAAAAGTTATATTTGTAATTAGAGATCAGAACCTTACAACAGGTAAAATCTTCAAGGACTTGGTGTTTAGAGAGACTTCTCATCCTTCCTCAAGAGAAAGAGATGATTGATACCCAGAAAATTAGGAGGTCAAAGACTCAGAAAGGAGATATCATGGCAAACAGGCAAAAAAGGATCATGGGAGAGGACAAGGGATAGCTGTTGTTTAGTTGTTTTAGTCATGACACTTCATGACCCCATTTAGGGTTTTCTTGGCAAAGATACTAGAGTGCTTTGCCATTTTCTTCACCAGCTTATTTTACAGATGAGGAAACTGAGGCAAACAGGGTTAAGTGACTTGTCCAGGATAATATAGCTAGCAAATGTCTAAGGTCAGGTTTGAATTTAGGTCTTCCTGACTCTAGGCCCGGCACTCTATCAACTGTACACCTAGCTGTCCCCAAGTGGTAGTAATGAACTATATAATCAGGAACACAGAAAAAAATTTACCATGGAGCAATACTTCTTTAGTATCTAAAAAAAAAAAAAAACAACTTCCTGCCCTTAGGGAGTTTACCGCTCCTTAAATGGAGATTTTGGAGTTCACAGCTCTGCCCCCTGTCAAATCAGAGGGGCAGAAGATTCGAGTACCAAGGCTAATTCAGTCTCGAAGGATTATAAAGTTCCTAGGGCATACATCTGATTCAGTCTTCAGAAAAGTCAGTCAGTTTACTTATGCTGGCCCATATTGAGTACCTCTTGTGTACATTATCTCTTCTCACTGGTCATCTCCACAGCCTCCTCACTAATAGACCCTCTGACCACATCAGAAACCATGATGTGGAACAACTTCCACCCTGAAGATGGGGAACTGCCTCTCTACTGATACTATTTCAGGAAAGGCCCAGTCATGCATCATTTCACTCCCTCCTCTCTGTTTATCTCTTCCACAATCTCCTATTGATAAATTTGCTTTTATAAGTACCCTTTCTTTCCCTGCCTCTCTAGTTCAGGAATCATTAACCATGGTCAAATTTATTGCCATTGGTCCTGGAAGAAGTGTGTCAATCTATAGTCCTGGTACGGTAGAGTTATAGTCCTTTGTTCTCAAAGAGGACCAAAATGATATCACCTTGTTGGAGTCAAGGTAAAGTGTATCCAGCTTTGGCCGATCAGACCTATGTGAGCTCAGAAGTCTCCCCCACAGGTCAGGCACAAATAGTCCATATGAACTTCTGGAGTGGAGATGTCTCTAAATTTGTGCATCTCACATTTCTTTCAAACTATTGCAATTCTGCTTTGCTCATAAAGCATAGCGCCTTCTTTGATGTGGGCACACTATGCTGGGTGGTCATTTACCAGTGTTCCTCATGTCACAAATTGGTTCCAAAGTTCTTCATGAAGGCCTTAAGAGTGTCTTTAAATCATTTCTTCTGACCTCTGTGTGGGTGCTTGCTTTGTGTGAGTTCTCCATAAAATAGTCTTTTAGGCAAATGTTTGGCATTTAAACAACATGGTCATCAGAGTTCCACTCTCTGTAGCAGTTTGAATGTTTGGCAGTTTAGCTAAAAAAAAAAAATGCATCAATGTCCAGTATCTTATCTTGCCAGGTGATCTTCAGAATCTTCCTAAGACAATCCAAATAGAAGTGATTTAATTTCTGGCATAATGTCCAGGTTTCACAGGCATATAACAATCAGGTCAGCACAACAGTTCTGTAGACCTTCAGTTTGGTAGGCAGCCTAATATCTCTTCCCTCCCACACTTTTCTTTGGAGCCTCCCAAATACTGAATTAGTTCTGGCAATGCTTGCATCAACCTCTTCATCTATGTGTACATCTCTGGAAAGTATCCTGCCAAGGTAAGTGAATTTATCCACAGTATTCAAAATTTCTCCATTTGTTGAAACCAATGATTCCATGTATAGATAGTGTGTGCTGACTGGTGGACAACCTGTATTTTCTGGGTCTTGATTGGTAAGCCAAAATTAGCACAAGCAGCCAAGAATCAATCCATGCTTTGTTTCATCTCAGCTTCAGAGGTTGCATTGTGTACACAATAATCTGTGGATAAAAAATCATGCACCAACTCTTGCTCCATGTTAATCTTGGACTTTCAAGCCTTTTCAAGTTAAATAAATAAGTAGCTGACCTTGAAGTCATTTTCATGCTCATTGAAAGGGGTCTGACAACATTGCTGAAAACATCATGCTAAAAAGCAATAGGAGTAAGCACATAGTCTTGCTTCAATCTGTTGGTGACTGGGAAAATGCAAGAGCATTGTCCATTATCCAGAACCCAGGCAAGCATTCTGTCATGAAACTGACATACAACATTGAACTTCTCTAGGCAACCAAATTTTGCCATAATTTTCCACAAGCTTTCACAATTAACAGCATCAAAGGCCTTGATCAGATCACTGAACATTGTATAAAAGCCTCAGTTCTGCTTCTGGCATTTCCCCTGGAGTTGTTGGGCAGAAAACATCATATCAACCATTCTTTCTGAAGCCACAATGGATCTCAGGGAGATGACCATATTCCAGGTAAAGGATCAGCCTATTAAGGAGTACAATTTGCTGGTCTGGACTAATTAATAGCTCTACCACCAATTAAAACTATCACTAATTAAAACATCAGTAAAATTTATAAACTGAGCTCTAGAAGCAGAAACCCAAGAACATGGGAGATAATCAGGAATAGTAAAATGAAAGTCTAATTCCATTACCAATATTTTGTCTGCAGATTTTTCAGGGCCTTCATAAATCTAAGCAAACCAAGTTCACACAACAAATTTATATGTTCATAAATTTTTATATTTGTAAAAGGCACTAAAGTATAGTATCACATAAATTTCAATATTTCCTAAACATTCCTCATATAGCTCTTAGTTTTACATCTAACACTACATACTATTGCAGTACTATCCTTTACTGTAAGCTCTGCAAGGGAGACGTTATCTCTTACGCAAACTGTGTGTTGCCCCAGACCTAGAATTGAATGACGTCAACAGGGATCAAAAGATCATTAGATTACAGATGTAAAGCTGAAAAGGACCTCAGTTTCATTCCATTTTCAAAATGGATTTTTTATTCATATCTTATATTTTGACATCATCTAGATTTTCCTCTGTTTCCATTACCCCTCCCCTTCCCAGAGAGCCATCCCTTCCTTATAAGAATTTTTTGTAAGCCAGTTATTTTTATTTATTTGTTGTTGTTTTTTTAACCATGCTTCTAACATTTCAAATTATGTTACAGAGAAGCAATGTAGTAAAATCTAGTGGAAAAGCACACTAGAGTAGAGGGCATGACTTCTAATCAAGGTTACTTGTATAACCTTAAGTGAGCCACTTTACTTGAGTGTCAAAAAATAAGCACAGGGGCAGCTAGGTGGCGGGGGTGGGGGGAAGGGTGGGCAGCTAGGTGGCGCAGTGAGTAGAGCATCAGCCCTGGAGTCAGAAGGACCTGAGTTCAGATCCAGCCTCAGACACTTAACACTTACTAGCCGTGTGATCTTGGGCAAGTCACTTAGCCCCAATTGCCCCTCAAAAAAAAAAAAAAGCAAAAATTAAAAAATTAAAAAAAAATAAGCACAGAGTCATAGTCACATAAGCCACAATTACTTGTTTAAGTAAGTGAAACTGTCAGATTGTTTTGATTACCACTTTATATGCATATGTGATGTGTTACACTGGGGCACCTAGGTGGTACAATGGATAGAGGGCTGGGACTGGAGTCTGGAAGGCTCATCTTCCTGAATTCAAATCTGGCCTCAGACACTAGCTGTGTGAACCTTAACAGGTCATTTAACCCTGTTTAACACCATTTCCTTATTTGTAAAATGAGCTAGAGAAGGGAATAGCAAACTGTTGTATTGTTTTCTTTTAATTAATTGGTATTTTAAAATTAATTGTTTTTAATATATAAAAGTCTTGTCGCCTCCTATTTTGGGGATCCAGACTTAAGATGAGGAAGGATTCTGGTCCTGATTTGTTAGGCAATCAGCATGCATTACTAAATAAATCAAAATGCTTAGAAGTTCAAAACTTTGTTTCCTCATTTTATCTTTCACTTGCCACAAAACCACTCCAGCATCTCTGCTTTATTATCCCAAGTGGGATAATAAAGAATCAGATGTGACTGAAATGACCAGTGTTACATACATGTGTATGTCTGTAGGTACATAGTCATACACATATATAACATGTACATAAGTGTAGATGTGTGTATAACTATATCTGTATAGAGGCTATTTTACTCTCTCCCAATTTACAGGTTCTGGTTAAAGTTATGAATTCAGCAACCTGAACAAAGCGTATGTCGTGAAGATTTCATTTTTATTTTTAATTTATGAAATATAACAAGCATTTTCCTAACAGATTAAAAAAGATGATTGCATATGAAACTGCAAATCTATTGTGTACAACTTGCCATTTCTTTTAAATATATAATAAAGTTATATGACTTTTTTTCCTTTTTTCCCCTTCCCTCCCACACTCCCCTGTCTTAGAGATGGCTACCATTAGACACACATGAATATTTGTGTGCATAAAATTATTCTATTTACCAGTTCTTTCTCTGGATACAGATAGCATTTTCCCTATAGCTCCTTTGTAGTTAATTTGGGTGTTTGTAATAGTCAAAATGACTTAGTAGCTCAAAGTTGTTCTTAAAACAATATTGCTGTTACCGTATGCCACGATCTCTTGGTTCTGCTCATTAAGCTCTTCAATATTTCCTGAAAGTCTACCCATGTTTTTTTTAATCAACGAACCCATCAGTTCTTATAGCACAGTAATATTCTATTACAATATTTTTTCTTTTTTTTTACATTCATGTACCATGATTTATTTTGCTATTCCTCAATAGATGGATATTTACCTCATTTTCAGTTCTTTGCTGTAACAAAAAGTACCATTATAAATATTTGGGTGCATATAGGGACCTGTTTTAAAATTTTTTAAAATATATTTTTTCCAATTACATGTAAAAACAATTGTTTTATTTTTGTTTTTCACAATTCTGAGTTCCAGATTCTGTCCTACCCTTTCACTCCTCCCTCATCATTGATAAGGCAAGTAATATGATAAAGGTTATACAATATGCAGTCATGCAAAACATTTCCATACTAGTCATGTTGTGAAGGAAAACAAACAAAAAATATAAGAAAAAAAACTTATGCTGTGATCTGCATTCAGATTCTGTCAGTTTTTTTCTCTGGAGGTATTTTTCATCACAGGTACTTCAGAATTGTCTTGGATCTTTGTGTTGCTGAGAATAGCTAAGTCATTCATGTTTATCATTGTACAACATTGCTCTCACTGTATACTCCTGGTTCTGCTCACTTCACTTTACATTAGTTCATATAAGGTTCATAGAAACGTTCATGAAAAAATCTTTCCAGGTTTTTCTGAGAGTTTCTTGCTTGTCATTTCTTATACTTTTTCTGCCATTCCCCAATTGATGGGGATCCCCTCAATTTCCAATTTTTTTGCCATCACAAAAGAGCTGCTATAAATATTTTTGTAGATTTAGGTCCTTTCCTTTTTTTAAAAAAAAATCTCTTTAGGATACTGCCCTAGTAGTGGTACCACTGAGTCAAAGGATAACACAATTTTATAGCCCTTTGAACATAGTTCCAAATTGCTCTCCAGAATGGTTGGATCAGTTCATAAATCCATTAACAGTGCTTTAGTATCCCAATTTTGCCACACCCCCTCCAACATTTATCATTTCCATTTTCTGTCATATTAGTCAATCTGATAGGTGTGAGGTATTACCTCAGCATTATTTTAATTTGCATTTCTCTAATCAATGGTGATTTGGAGCATTTTTTTTACTTTTTTCAATTTATTTATTTTTAATTTTCAACATTCATTTCCACAAGATTTTGAGTTACAAATTTTCTCCCTTTCTTTCCCCTACCTCCACCTCAAGATATTGAGCCTGCTGAATACCCCTTCTCCCAATCTGTACTCTCTTATATCCTCCCCCATATCCCCCCAACTTTCTAGTAGGGCAAGGATGGATTTCTTTACCCCAGTGCCTGTATATTTTATTTCCCAGTCACATATAAAAAAAAAAAACATTTTTTAACATTTCTTTTTAAAACTTTGATTTCCAGATTCTTTCCTTTCTTCCCTCCTCACCCACCCACACTGGGAAGACAAGCAATTCAATGTAGACTGTATATATATAGTTATGCAAAACATTTCCATAGTAATTATATTGTGAAAGACTTACTATATTTCCCTCCATCCTATCCTGCCTCTCACTTTTTCTATTTTCTACTTTGACCCTGTTCCTTTTCAAAAGTATCTGCTTCTAACTACCCTCTTCCCCAATCTACCCTCCCTTCTATCATCTCCCCTCTTATTCCCTGTAGGGTAAGATACCCAATTGAGTGTGTATGTTATTTCCTCCTCAAGCTAAATTCAATGACATTAAGGTTGACCCATTCCCTTTCACCTCCCTGCTCTTCCCCTCCATTGTAACAGTTTTCTCTTGCCTCTTTTATATGAAATAATTTACCCTACTCTATCTCTCCCTTTCTCCTTCTCCCATTGTATTCCTCTCTCACCTCTTAATTTTAGTTTTGAGATATCATCCCTTCCTATTCAACTCATTTTGTGCCCTCTGTCTATGTATACACATACACACATATACACACACTCACATATATATTTATACATACATACACCCTCCTATACATGCACATATGTAGGTATACATTATATACATATATATTCCCTTCAACTATCCTCATACTGAGAAAAGTCTTATGAGTTACAGTTATCATTTTTCCATATAGGAATGTAAATAGTTCAACTTTAATAAGTTCTTTATGATTTCTTTTTCCTGTTTACCTTCTCATGCTTCTCTAGCTTCTTGTATTTGAAAATCAAATTTTCTCTTCAGTTCTTTTTTTTTCATCAAGAATGCTTGAAAGTCCTCTATTTCATTGAATATCCATGTTTTCCCCTGAAGTATTATGCTCAGTTTTGCTGGGTAGGTGATTCTTGGTTTTAATCCTAGCTCCTTTGACCTCTGGAATACCATATTCCAAGCCCTTCAGTCCCTTAATGTAGAAGCTGCTAGATCTTGTGTTATCCTGATTGTGTCCCACAATACTCAAATTGATTTTTCCTGGCTGCTTTTAATATTTTCTCCTTGATCTGGGAACTCTGGAATTTGGCTATAATATTCCTAGGAGTTTTCAATCAGTGAATTCTTTCAATTTCTATTTTGCCCTCTGGTTCTAGAATATCAGGGCAATTTTGCTTGATAATTTCTAGCCTCTTTTTTTTATCTTGGCTTTCAGGTAGTCTAATAATTTTTAAATGATCTCTTCTGGATCAATTTTCCAGGTCAGCGGTTTTTCCAATGAGATATTTCACATTGCCTTCTATTTTTTTGTTTGTTTGTTTGTTTGGATCTGTTTTATAGTATCTTGATTTCTCATAAAGTCATTAGCTTCCATTTGCTCCAATCTAATTTTGAAGGAATTATTCTCTTCAGTGAGGTTTTGAAATTCCTTTTCCACCTGGCAAATTTGGCTTTTTAAGGCATTCTTCTCATTGGCTTTTTGGGCCTCTTTTGCCATTTGAGTTAGTCTATTTTTTAAGGTGTTATTTTCTTCAGTGTATTTTTGGGTCTCCTTTAGCAGGCTGTTGATTGACTTTTCATGATTTTCTTTTTTTTCTTTTTTTTTTTGCACTTTTTGGAGGGTAATTGGGGTTAAGTAACTTGCCCAAGGTCACATGGCTAGGTTTTTATTTGTGTGTGCATTAAGCATCTGAGGCCAGATCCAAACTCAGGTCCTTCTGACTCCAGGGCCGATGCTCTACTCACTGTGCCACCTAGCCGTCCCTTCATGATTTTCTTGCATTATTCTCATTTCTCTTCCCAATTTTTCCTCCATTTCTCTTACTTGATTTTCAAAATCTTTCTTGAGTTCCTCCATGGCCTGTAACCAATTTATATTTTTCTTGGAGGCTTTTGATGCAGAAGTTTTGACTTTGTTGTTTTCTTCTGGTTCCACATTTTAATCTTTTTTGTCCCCTCAAAAGGATTCTATTGTCTGTTTGTGCTTCCATTGCTTGCTCATCTTGGCAGCCAATTACTTGACTTTTGAGATCTGTGCCACGGTAGAACTCTGCTTCCAGAATGGAGAGAGCTGTGTCCCAAATTGTTGAGGTTTTCACAGTTGTTATCAGAGCTATGAGGAGGGATCTCTCTCTATGGTCACCACAAGCTCTGGCACACTAGCGTTCCTCACCCCAGGACCACCACCAAAGACTTCGACCCAGATCCAAGGAAGTCAAAGCAAGAGTTATTACTCTATGAATGGTCACTACAATCTGCAGGCCAGGAGCTCCCAAGGCACCATGCTGCCGCCACCTCTCTTGTCCCAGGGGCAGGGAGCAGACTCTGCTCTTCTCTCACCCAGTTCCAGCAGAGTTCCCTACTGACCTCTCACTTTCTCTTTTGCATTTATGAGTTGAGAAGTCTGGAAACGGCCATATCTGCCAGTAAATCACTCTCCTGAAATCTACTCCAGCCAGTCTGGGCTGGAATAGCTCACAGACTCCCCTCAGCTCCCAGCTTGGCTCGACAGACCTTTCCTGTTGACCTGCCAGGCTGCCTTCAGTGGGAGATTTGCTTCTCTCTGTCACTTTGTGAGTTCTATAGCTCTAAAATTTGTTTAGAGTCATTTTTTTTTACAGGTATTGGAGGTGGTTGGAATGGGAGATCAAGCAAATTTCTGCTTTTACTCTGCCATCTTGGCTCCATGCCCTACAGCTTTTTTTTCCATATGACTATAGATAGTTCTGAGTACTTCATCTGAAAATTGCCTGTTCACATCCATTGACCATTTATCAAATGAAGAGTGCCTCTTATTTCTATAAAAGTGACTCAGTTCTCTATATATTTGAGAAACTAGGCCTTTATCAGAGACATATGCTGTAAAAATTGTTTACCAGTTTTCTGCTTTCCTTCTTATCTTGGCTGTATTAGTTTTTTTTTTTGTGCAAAACCTTTTTAATTTAATGTAATCAAAATTATCCATTTTACATCATGTAATGCTCTCTCTCTCTCATTGGTAATAAATTCTTCCCTTATACATAGATCCAACAGTAAACTGTTCCATGCTCCTTTAATCTGCTAAGTGTATCACCCTTTATGCCTAAATAATGTACCCATTTTGACCTTATTTTGGTGTATCATGTAAGGTCTTGCTATATACCTAGTTTCTGCCAAACTGTTTTCTGCTTTTCTAGCAGTTTTTGTCAAATAATGAGTTCTTGTCCCAGAACTTTGGATCTTTGCATTTATCAGACACAAGATTACTATGCTCATCTCCTATTGTGTATTGTGTACCTAATCTGTTCCACTGATTTATCATTCTATTTCTTAGTCAGTACCAGATTGTTTTTGATGATTACTGTTTTTTGTTTGTTTGCTTGTTTTTTCTTCTTTTTTTGGAGGGGGAAGGTAGGGCAATTGGGGTTAAGTGACTTGCCCAAGGTCACACTGCTAGGTTTTTTTTGTGTGTATGTTAAGTGTCTGAGGCTGGATTTGAACTCAGGTCCTCCTGACTCCAGGATCAGTGCTCTATTCACTGTGCCACCTAGCTGCCCCCGATGATTACTGTTTTATAAAAGTTTGAAATCTGGTACTATTAGGCCACCTTCCTTCACATTTTTTTCATTAATTACCTTGATTGACCTTTTGCTCTTCCAGATCAATTTTGCTAATATTTCCTAGCTCTATAAAATAATTTTTGTGTAGTTTGGTATGGCGCTAAAAATGTATATTAATTTAGGTTCAATTGTCATTTGTATTATATTGGCTCAGCTCATCCATGAGCAATTAATATTTTTACAATTATTTAGATCTGACTTTATTTGTATGAAAAGTAATTGTGTTCAGATGCCCTTTTTCAAGGACCTAATAAGTCATTGTATCAGAATGTCACCTACAAAAAAGTCATCCTGTTTGATCTGGAGTAAGACTCATCAAAAAATAAATAAAGGTGGGGGCAGCTAAGTGGCGCAGTGTTAAAATCTGGCTTCAGACACTTGACATGTAACTAGTTGTGTGACCTTGGGCAAGTCAACACCAATTGTCCTGCCTTCCCCTTCTAAAAATAAACAAATAAATAAATAAAGGTCCACCTCAGACAGTTCTGGTCTGGGAGAGAGACTATATCAGTGAGGACAGAGCAATCACTAGGAATCTTATTCTCTGCTAACAGAAAAAAAGTAGCAGGGTTTTTTTTTTTTTTGTTTGTTTGTTTTTGTTTTTGTCCCTTTAGATGATAGCTAACAACAAATTTCATTATAAAACATTTAGGGTTCTCCTGTCATGGTCAGAAGAATTTGCCATGAAAGGAAAGTGGACATGGACCTCTCAAAACTGTTCTGTCAGACCTGTGCCACCAAAATCAGACTATTATTTTAGGAATTATAGGACAAAATTCCCTCAACTCTGATTGATTTCAGATATGTTCCAAATATCTTTTTGAAACAGCCAATTCATGTAATAGAATTACATGCCTTTAGTACATTGTCTGTCTGTATGAAAGTATTTCCTAGTATTCAAGTTTATGACCTAAAAAGAAAACTTTTATGCTTAGAGGAGAAACAGTTCAATGGGGAAACTGAGTTAGAAAGTTCCTGCCATTACCTTTTCAGTAATCTACATTTACCTGTATGGCTGTTAAATTTTGAAATGCAAGATTACACATGTATAACCTCTATCAAATTGCTTGCTTTCTCAATGGCGGGGGGAAGGTGAGGAGGGAGAAAGTTTGAGAATTTGGAACTCAAAGTTTAAAACAAAAAGTTAAAAATTGTTTTTGCATGTAACTGGGGAAAAATAAAATACTAAATAAATAAAAAAAAAATGGAAATCCAAAAGCACCACTTCCTGTTAGCAGCTCTAGGCATTTTCCTTTGAATGGGAGACTACTGACTTAACAATTGTTTTAAACAGTTTTGCCTGGATTCAAACTTAGAGCAAATCAAAATTACAGTTCCAAGAGATTCTATCTCATACAGCAAGTTCCACTGCTTACAACTTAGAACAGGGTACAGTTGTGTCTAAAGCTAATGTTATTACCAACAAGTTCACAGTAAGTGATAATTATTGGAAAATATTAATCCTTTGTGCTTATTAGGGGTATGTAAGGTCTTTCTAAAAAGTATATTTGTATACAAAATCTATAAACCCTCATCTTTTAAAAATCTTAGGGAGATATACCCCCCAAATCCCTTTTAGGATATTTCAGCACAAAAAAATACAATAAAAATTCACTCCCTTCTTAATTTGGAAATTTGCTTTAAAGGCTATACCTAAATCACAAAGTTAGTTTTTCTTTTGTTCCCAATGCCATAAACTTCCATATAAATAGAAGAAAAAAATTGGGGTTTTTTGTTTTTTGGAGGGCAATTGGGGTTAAGTGACTTGCCCAAAGTCACATGGCTAGTAAGTCTGTCAAGTGTCTGAGGCCAAATTTGAACTCAGGTCCTCCTGACTCCAGGGCTGGTGCTGTATTCATTGTACCACCTGGCCACCCCCAAATCCTTTCTTCTTATCTCTCTAGACATTAACTGGATATAATTAGAAATGTAGAGATAAAGCTGTATCCTTTTAAAACTTTGAAACCTTCACTTTTTAAAAATCTTTTTTCTATTGCTAAATCAGACCATGAGAAAAAGAAATTCTTTCCAGATGACTATGACACTATATATATATTTGATTTATCCAAACCTTGACTAAGTATGCACTCACTTTGTTTATGACAATTTGAATTTCCTCTAAGGCTAAAACAATTTAATTAAATTTCCTTTTAATCAGGATTACTTTCATAACTTCTCAATTTAGACAACAAGGAATAAAGTGACAACAGTAAACAGTGAGCTTCCACACAGGTGATAAAATGAAAATTAGACATAGAAACTAACATAGAGCCCACCAGAGTCTATTAAAAAGTAGCTGTTTTACCAAGTGTTAAAGGGAACAAAAACTGGTTGTGTCTCTGGTACTTGTGTAATGGGAATGGGAATTTGAAGATCTTCGCTACCGGGAGGAGTTTGCTGAATGGGTGGAGTAGGAAGTTGGGAGTCAGAGCAGTTAGAGCTAGGTGAAGGAGAGGATGAAGGCAAGGAGATAGCTGGGTATGGTGTGGCTCCTTTCAGTGTTATGGCATATTAAGTTCTCTGTTGCTGTGATAGATTTGGTTTTCTGGTGTTGAGATTTGGCTTTCTGGTTTTGAGATTTGGCTTTCTGGTGTCTGAATAAAGGTTTTGTTTCTGTCTTCTATATGGAGAGTCTGTTATATTTTGCAATTCAGAACTATGTCAGCATATTCATAGTCACCATCTATGCTGTGAATATTGTGTTGGTGCTACAATTTGCCATGGGTGGAATGGGACACACAGAATAGTTGGACTCAGAGGGTCACCTTTCACAGGTACAGGTCTTGATCCCTTGGTGTCAGGTGCTCAGGGCATATCTCAGTTGAATCTCCAAATTGTCAGAAGCCAAGTACTGAGTCACTGTTGCATAAATCAAGACATTTTAATTGTATAAAGACAAGAGAGTCAGATTACTCTGAGCACTGTTCCAATTCTACATGATACAGCTTGATTAAGCAATAGTGGCAAAATGCCAAGGAAGTTAAAGGACTTTGCTATTTCTGTGTTTACATTCTAATTCCACAATACCCATGTTTCAAACTCTAAAATATTTTCACTCATAAGAGTCCTTGAAATTTACTAAGAATGTACTTTTCAAATCAGATTTTGTCAGTTGCTCCAAGATGGAATTTGTCTTGTTCTTCCACTTCCTGAAATTTGGGCTTTTATAAGTATTCTAACAACCTAACAATTATACGTATCCTGGTGTAACTAAAGTCTCAAAAACTTATATTGTATATTGTATATCAGTTTTAAAGTTTCTATTTTTAAGATAAATTTAGTTAATTCAAAAAATTAAGTTTAGCTAAATTTTAGTTTCTTTACTTTGTTGTAAAAAAAAAAAAAACCCTGAGAGATTTATTTTTGCCAGACAGGATTTATTAATGCATCTTTCTTTAGCCTCAAATCAATAAATAGTTTGCCACTTTAACTCTACAATGTCCTCTTTTTTGAGTTCTTTTCCCTCTTACAGTCAATAATGAGACATATATGTATCCCTAAAAATCACCTCACAATGCAAAATCAAATAATAAGAACCATAGAACATATGGGAAATATGGCGTGAGGCCATACCACAAATTGACATAAAAAGATAGGAACCTAATTTAAAAAGTGGTATGGTTTTACACATGTTACATAGTTAAGAATAAATAGTGGTGACATGTATGTCCTTGTGCTGCTTGGTAAAGGAATAAACCTTAATATAGTTTCTATTATATGCCTGGCACTGTGCTAAGTGATTTACAAATATTATCTGACTTGATCCTCAAAACGACCCTGTGAGATAGGTAACTTAATTATCTCCATTTTACAATTGAGGAAACTGAAGCAAACATGTTAAATGACTTGCCTAGGGTCACACAGCTAGGAAGTGTCTGAGGCTGGATTTGAATTTAGGTCTTCTCTAATTCCAGTCCCAGTACTCTACTACTGCACCACTTAGCTGCTTACTAGTACATGACTTTAGGTAGGGTACATAACATGGGGACCTCAGCAGTGACAGAAGAAAGGGAGATAATGGAGTGGTGTTGTTATCCTCTGCCTACAACTCCTACTGCACCAGAAGACATAATAATAAATATGAAACTTAGATTTGAGATGTCAAATGAGTGTGGGGTATTGTTGCTGCTGTTATTTTAGAAAAGTCCACAAATACAAAAGAATAGTCAAACAATTTTGTAGGCTAACAGTGGTGTGCATGTGTCCATTTTGTATATTCCTACTTGGCTCAGTTCAGCTGGATGCATTTTTCAGTATTCACTTAGGGTTTCTTGCAGACAAAAAAGCGCATAAGCAAATGTGGAATTTGAGTTATGCTCCAGTAGTTCCTCAATACATCAATTGCATTGGAACAAATCTGAGTTTTTAGAATAAATATTATAAAAGAATTGACTACTGCCACCCATCTCTTGCCAAACATCACACTGGACTACCTCTCCTACTTAGTAGCTGCTGAAAGCAACAGGAGGATGTTGGGCTGTTTAATACACTACAAATTCATGTTATCCGACCTCAACTGGGTTGTCACTGAAGCAAATCAGTCCTTTTATTTCTCCCAATTTGATTCTCTATCTCAGTCCCCACTTAATTATTCCAAACCTTTTCCTTCCTTCAACCTGCTACACATCTCCCTTGTACCATATCTCCTCAGCTGAGGACTTTGACTTTTGCATTAGTGAGAAAATGAGGATATTGATATAAACCATCATTTCTCCTATTCTATTAACCTCAAATCCCCTTGACATCATAACTCACTCTCTCCTCCTTTTTCCCTAGTCTCTGACAAAGAGGTGATCCTTCTCCTCAGGAAGGCCAACACCTCTACATGAATATTTTATGCTATCCCCTCCCATCATCTCCAGCAGACTGCATCTTCAATCATTTCCCTTCTCTCTTGAATCCCTCTCTTCTCCCTGTCTGTTGGTTCCTTTCTTTTTGCCTTCAAACTTACTCAGGTCTCCTCCATCCTTTAAAAACCTTAATCTCCTCTATTTCTCAAGTTTTTTTTTTAAAGTATGAGGTCTCCGTGGCCTCTTTTCTCATTTGCTCTCCACCCCTCTGCAATACAGCTTTGGACTCAATCACTCAACTAAAATTTTTCTTTCCACAATTACTATTGATCCTTTAATTGCTAAGTCTGATGGTTTTTTCTCAGTCCTCATCCTTCTTGACCTCTTTCCTCATCTCTGCCTCCTGTCTTGTCTCTGGCTTTCTTCAAGTACAGGCTAAAATCCCACCTTCTATAGGAGGTCTCTTATGATTCCCCCTTAATTCTTGTGCCTTCCCTTTATTGATTACTTCCCACATTTCTGGTGTATGGCTTGTTGGCAAATAGTTGTTTGCATCTTGTTTCCCATATTATACTATGAATGAATAATGAAATGATTGATGAATGATGGAATCCAAATAAAGCTGCCCCCAGTCCCAATATTCTAACTTCATTATGGGCCCAGCCCCACTGAACAAAAGCTCACTGTACCTACCTATCCTCCCCATGTTCTAACTTATTCACGTATGCCTCACTGTTTGCTAGAACAACAGGTGTGTCCCTGAACTCTTAATTCCCACAGGAACAGCAAATGTGTCCATATGATGGAACCTAGCTACTGTCTCTAACTGGTCTCTGCCCCCCAGACCCATTCCCACGGAAACAGGTGTGTTCTTGTATTCAATCACAATCACATCATCCATCTAGCCCAAGACAGGACCACAATACCTAACTACCTGTCTTAACTGGACAGGACAACAATAGCAAGCCAATTAGAGGGCAACTTGACCAGAATGTTTAACCACGAAACCCTAGATAGGACCTAATTCCTTAACAAACTCCACCTGCCTTTTTCATATCCCTGTATTCTATGTAAGTTTTGATTATGTAATTGAATCTTTATCCTATAAAAATCCATCTTGCTTTCTCTAAAGTTGCTGGTTCCTCTTGGAAGTTAGCCCACTTCACGAGAGGTGTCAATCTCAGTAAATGCCTGTACTTGGATTAGAAGTGGTCTGACTCTGAATTCTTTGAGACGGTTTCACCACAACATATCATGAAACCACAACAGTTTTTGGGTGGGCAGAGCCCCTGCCTCAACAGTTTTGGGCATCCCAACACTTTTAAGAGCAAGATCTAGCTTTTGCCCTTCTCTGTATCTCCACTGTACATTTAGCACCGTGTGTAGGACAGAGTGTACTTAATAACTGTTTATTGACTATCTTTTGTATTCGGTTCTGTTAACTAACCTTTCTTACTATTCTCTAAATTCTCACAAGACTTGGCTTGTCCGTTTGTTTCTCCTATCTGCCTGACCACTTCTTCTCTGTCTTTCCTTATCTCATTATTCACATTACACCCTCTAATTGCAGGGTGTTTCAGGGCTATGCTGACCACAGCTTGAACC
The DNA here is from genome assembly GCA_011680675.1 of Gymnobelideus leadbeateri. Classification (NCBI taxonomy): domain Eukaryota; kingdom Metazoa; phylum Chordata; class Mammalia; order Diprotodontia; family Petauridae; genus Gymnobelideus; species Gymnobelideus leadbeateri. The sequence goes on along the minus strand of WOXC01006816.1, from coordinate 212,133 downwards.
GGCTCAGGCACTGGTGTGTTGGTAAAAGTTTAACAACCTGTTCTCTGAGAAAAAAAAAATCTGCTCTTGACACACTTTTAAGTTTAACTTGCATTATTAACGTCTTGTCCGTCCCCTTCTAGGTCTAGGCAGGCTACAAAACAATGCATCCAGCCTTGGTCTCTAGGGTTTGCCATTTTCCCAGGTGCAGCTGCTCACGCTGAAAATGTAACAGAGGCTGGTGGCTTGAGGCAGAACTGGTTGTCCTTGCCCGTTTCTGTCAGAAACGCAGCCATTCCTGCAGACTCTCAGGTTTGCAGCCTGGGGGCTATCCTGAGGTGTCAGGTCACGCTTTTCCACTTCCACCTCTCCCCTCCCGCAGCTCCGGCCTTGGTCTGGCCCTGTGCACTTCTCCAGCAGATTGCTGTAAGAGGTCCTCCCTCATGTGTCTCTTTAAGGCCATTTGACACGCTGCTGCCAAGTCATTCTCCTTGGGCTCAGGATCAGGACACGTGACTCTCTTGGGCAAACAATTCCACTGGTTTCCTGTTGCCAGAAGGACAAACTATCCCGGTTGCTTGGCTTTTTAAAGACCTTACACAACCTGGCCCTAACCTGTCTCTGTAGCCTCACTGGGTATCCCTCCCCTTCCCACGCTCTGAGATCCCGCCAGTTCCTTAGGCGGCACGCGCCATTTCCCCTCTCCGAGCTTTTGCACTGGCAGCCCCACGTGCCGGGTGTGCGCTCCCTCAGCTCTGCCTCCCAGAATCCCTCTCTTTCTGTCAAGCATCACCTTCTGCCCTCAGCCTTTTCTGATCTCTCCTCTCCCTCTGCCCCTCCCCACCAGTGACTTCGCTCCCCAACGACTGTTCCTACTTGGCTTTTTTTCCCCCCATTTTATATTTCCTTATGGTCTCGGTCTCTCCCACTAGAACACAGGCTCGGTCAGAAGAGAGGCCGTGTCAGTCACATGCGACGGTGGGCGCCATTGTTCAATGATCGATCCGTGCAGCAGTCATCGCTGTCCAAGGAGGGGAGCGAAGGGCACGCTTCTCACGCGGAAGACCTCGTGAGGACGCGCTGAGGCTTCTAGCTCTTTCTACCGTAAGTACAAGCTAAGGCGGGCAAAGGGCTAAGATTTCTAAGTATTACGGGGGGCGGCATGAGCGACCTTCCTGATTGGTGGCCGCCTTCGGGGAGGGCGGGAAGAGTCTTGATAGAGAGAGCGTTTTCATTGGTCGGGCCGGAGTCGGGGAGGTGCGGAGTGACGGCCGTGCGTGCCCTTAAGTGAGCTACTGCGCAGCCTGCGGCTTAGCATTTCCCCCTCGCCGTTTGGGTCGCCCTGCGCTCTCCGGCTGTCTATTTCTTCTCTCCCGGCATCCGTCTCGGACGTGCTAGGGCCGCGCGCTCGCCCGCCCGTGAGATATGCTGAAGGCCGTGTGCGTTCTGAAGGGCGACGGCCCCGTGCAAGGCACTATCCACTTCGAGCAGAAGCAGGCAAGGGCATAACTAGGGGCGGGCGTATGGGTCCTGCCGCCCTTCCCGGGGGCAGCAGCGGCCGAGCGCCCTCCTTATCTCCTCTGACCCTCCCCTCCCCCCTGGCGCCTCCTGCCTCCCCTCCCCCGCCCCTCCCACCCCTGCCGCGTGGTGCGGGGCTCCTTCAGCCTCCTGGAGTGCCGGCCGTCCCTTGCTGTCCCCACGCCGCAGAAGGCGTGGCGGGGCATGGGGCGAATGGGCCCGCGCGGGCTGCGCCTCGAGACTTCGCTCCCTCTGGGGAGCCGGGAGAGCTAGCGGTGTTTGCTGCTGAGCCCAAGTGCTGAGTCATGGGGGGGCGGGGCGGGGAGGACTGGGGTGCACGCCAGAGCCAGGCTTGGGGTACCAGCCCCGGGGTGAAGGAGCAGGCGGCCGCTTAGTTAGCATTTATTATGCGCCTGGCGCGGTGCTGAGCGCGGGGAAAGTTGCAGCTCTTCAGCTCATGCAAATAAGTGCAGTAGCGGGACCCCTACGGGGTCAGTCTGGGGAGACCTTCAGGGGGACGCCCTGGAATGAAGGGGGACTCGGCTTGAAGGAAGGCGGGACGACAGTCAGGAAAATGCCTGGAGTCGGGAGATGGGCAGCAGAGCGAGGAGACCTGGGGTGGGTCACTGGATCGAGGACAGTGCCGGAAGGGACCAGCTTCTGCAGGACTTTACAGGATAGCAAACTGCATTTCATGTTTTTACCGGAGTCACTGGAGCTTTTTGAATTGGGGAGATGAGTAAAGAAGTAGTTGAGCCTCCTTTTTGAGGTTTGCCCCTTCCTCCCCCCCTTGTTTAAGCAATCCTAAATCTCCTCCCTCTAATCCCCGTGGGAGACCGCTGGAGAACTTTGTTGCGGGTGCTTGGGGCAGGCTAAGCATCCACACCTTCCCTCCTCCCTGCTGGGGCCACCTCCCCTCCTTTGGGCCCTGGTCCAGTCTGACAGCTATAGACACACCTAGTTCCTAAGAGTTCTCCTGGCCCCTGGGGCACGCGTGCAGATAAGGGCAGATTAGAATATTTGAAGGGAGGAGATAGAGCCCCGGGGGAAGAAAAGAGTTCAGAGAATTTAATCCAAGGAGCCTTCAGGAATTTGGGCTAGTTGCGAGACTCCTTGTTTGGAATCTAATGATTTAGAGTGAGGGGGTTAGTGTCTATGTTTAAAACTTGTATTTGGATAACCCGATTTGTGTTTGTCCGTCGTTCTTGAAGAGGACCATTGCATCAGGGAGATGATGACATGACTTGCAGGTGACTTTGATTTGAGTGAGAGAGGGCTGTGCAAGGTGACCAGCTTCACTTTCTTCTCCTGAGTGGTACAGTGGATAAAGTGCTAGGCCTGGAGACAAGAAGACTTATTTTCCTGAGTTTAGATCTGATCTCAGACACTTAATAGCTCTGACCCTGGGTAAGTCACCTAACCCTGTTTGCCTCAGTTTCCTCATCTGTTAAATGAGCTGGAGAAGGAAATGGCAAACCACTCCAGTATCTTTGCCATGAGAACCCCAGATGGGGTTATGAAGAGTCAGACATAACTAAAACAGCTGAATAACAACACATTATTTATAACCCTAATACCAGTTACAGAAGGACTAATGGTATCAAATCATGTTAATTGTTTTGAAAGTCAGGCTGGGGGAGAGGGAGGGCAGTGGAGACCTGGGTTTCTGCAGGATTGCACTGAGAAGAAAGGGAGTTTGCCCCAGGCATAATCTGTCAAAGGCTGGAGAAAGTAAATTAAGATCAAGAGTATTTAGTGCGGTTTGGCTGAGTGTGCATGCAGCAGATTATGATAGAAAATTGGAGTAAGACTGGAGGACTTTGAATGCTAGAATGTGGGAATATTGTATTCTATAGGTTACTGATAGGAGTGAGATAATTAGATCAGGCTCCTAGGAAGGTTAATTTGCAGCCATCAGGAAGGGGAACCAGGGATGCCAAATTAAAGGATAGTTTAATAGCTCAGGAGACAGGTAATGAGTTTAAGACTGGGCACCTGGAAGAATGGTATCAATCAAATCAATCAAATGGGAAAGTTTAGGAAGAAGTGGGTGGGGTTTCAAAATATTTATAAACTTTTTGAAAGGGGTCCTCTTTTTTCCCTGGACTAAATTTTTCTTGATTTTTATATGTCTCCTCTTTCCATTCTACTCTCTTTGCTCTTCTTGGTCTTCCTCCTTGAGCCTCACTGAAGTATGGAGAAGCCAGTACTTTAGCATCACAATGTTTGAGCTTTCTGGAGATTTTTTCCCCCTCAGGGTTTATTATACACTTGAGTTCCATATGGTCATTCTGAATTTCCTAACCTGTTTCATCTTCACAAGAAATCTGTACACAAGCATGTCTGTATCCCAAAGAGATCAAAGAAAAAGGAAAAAGACCTAAGAATATTTATAGCAGCTTGTTTTGTGGTGACAAATGCTGTACCTTGATTAATGCAAGCAAGACCCAAGTAATAATTTTAGAATGGACCTTTTATTAAAACTCCATGTTGGCTGATCAGGCCACATGGCGCGCTGAGCAGTTGCCACCACATGTCTTAAGTACAGCAGCAGTAGTAGTAGCAGCAGCTAGCAACAGCCCCGATCTGGGGCAGAACCTCAGCTTATAAAGGGGGCCTTAGGAAAGCAGTGATTGGTCAGTACACACCTGGAAACTCCGGAGTCTGACCCAGAAGCCTGCCCACTTCTATGCATGTGAGCTGACCCAGTGGGGGAGGGCGGAGCTGACCTGGCAGTCTGCTCGTTTCCTTGGGGGGGGGGAGTGGGGACAGCAAAGAATTGGAAATTAAGCGAATCTCCATCAATTGGAGAGTGTCCAAACAAGTTATGGTATGTGATTGTGATGGAATACTTTTGTGTTATAAGAAATGAGGGGAATGGTTTCAGAAAACCATGGGAAGACTTAGATGAACTGATGCAAAGTGAAATAAGCAGAGCAGAAGATTGTACACAGTAACAGCAATATTGTGACAATGATCAGCTGAAAGATTTGGCTGCTCTGCCCAATGCAGTGACCCAAGACAGTTCTAAAGGACCACAGAACTGATGGCCTTTGAGAGTAGATTAAAGCATACTTCTTTCATTTTCACTTTTTCTCTCTTTCCTTTTTTGGCAACTGGAATAATATGGAAATGTTTTGCATGATTTCATATGTATAATTGATATCATATTGTTTGACTTCTCAGTGGGTAGAGGGAGGACAGGAGAGATGGAGAGAATTTGGAAATCAAAATGTAAAAAAAAAAATAAATAATTTGGAAAAAATTAAGAAATCTGTGGAGTAATATGTGGTCCCTTCTTATGGGTGAAGAAACTAAGGGGTTGTAGAGGCTGTGACTTGCCCAGTTATGAATTTGTCAGCAAATTCCATTTAAACTTTAATTAATGTAATTAATAAATTTAAATAAATAAATTAATTTAAAACAAAGGTTTTAAAGCTGGAAGGTGGCTTAAAGGTCATTTAGTCTAACCCCTGCATTTTATAGATGAGAACTTATTATTTGCAGATGAGACCCAAAGAAGTTACTTGTAACTTACATGTGATACAGGTAGTAAATGGGAGAGCTAGAATTCAAACCAGTTCTTCTGGCTCTAAATCCAGTGTTCTTGATTACATACTGCTGGTTCTCTAGAATTTATGGCTTCTAATTCTCATATCACTGTTAAGATTTATTGCTTCTGCTTCCTTCATTATGAGGATAAGTTTACATTCTCCTTGTTGAAATGAAATGTAAACAGCTATGGATGCATGTTTATTTTTTATACTAAGAAATAGAAAAAAATTTGAATAGAGACTTGAAAAGGTCTAAATTATCTAGTGAACGAAAAACTTTTGATTTGAAGCTGTATATGTTATAAGAAGCATGGGAAGGTAGGAAAAGGCAGCCATGCTTTGAAGGGCATTGAAGCCCAAAAGAGCATTTTATATTTGATTCTGATCAAATTTTTATTTGATCTCATGTTGTCTCTGGCAATACGAAGGTGAAAAATTATATAGGTCATGCTGTCAAGAAGCTAATAATAATGGGAGGAAATTTGTCACTTTTTGAAAATTTAACTTTTTTTCCCCTCTCAACCTTCATCTTCCTTCCAAGTGAATACAAGAAAAAGAAAACCCTCATGACAAATATGCATAATCAAGCAAAGCAAATCAATGCACTGAACATATCCAAAAATATATGTTTCATTCCACATCTTGAATCCATCAACACTGTCAGGAGGTAGGTAGCACGTTTCGCCTGGAATCATGGTTTGCCATTGTATTGATCAGAGGTCTCAAGCCTTTCAAAGCTGTCTTTATATAATGTTACTCTATAGCTATAAACTATTATATAAAGTGAGTTCTGTTCATTCATCTTGAATCAGTTCATTCAGGTCTTAGACTTCTCTGAAACTGTCCTTTGCACTATTTCTTATGGCACAGTATTATTCCACTCTATTCCTTTACCATAATTTGTTGATCCATTCCCTAGTTTGTGGGCGCCTCCTTAGTTTTTAGTTTTTGCTACTCCATAAAGAGTTGCTATAAATATTTTTGTGTACATAGGGATCCTTTTCCTCCTTTGTCTTTCTGAGGGATATAGAACTATGGCTGGACCAATTCGGAGCAGCTCCTTCAGCAGTTTTTATTTTCCATTTTTTGTCATGTTTTCCAGTCTGAATGGAAGATGTAATCTCAGACTTCAATTTGTATTTCTTTATTGATTGGTGATTTGGAGCATTTTTTCACAGCTGTTGATAACTTTGAAAATTGCCTCTTCATATCCTTTGATCATGTATCTGTTTGGAAGTAGCTCTTGTGAAGAATTACGTTTCAACTTAAAAAGGAAACCAAAGAAATCTTCGTGGAGGAGGTTGTACTAGACCTGAGCCTTGAGGAGGAGGAGAAGGCAGAGATGATACTGTTTTCAGGCTACATGAATGCGCAGAGAATAGATAGTAATAAATTTTAAAACTTAGCCTGCCTGTATGAAGTGGGATAATGCAAAATAAGGATAGAAATGTAGATTAGAACTAGATTGTAGAGGTTTAAAAGCTTGTGTTTATTCCTGTTATGTAATAAGCCCTTGAAAGTTTTTGGAAATGGGTGAAAAGAAAATGAGGCCAGAACTGTACATTTAGTAAGGTTATTTTGGTAGCAATATAGATTGGGATGAAGGATGAGGACAAAGCAGCTGCTTGTTGTAAGAAAAGTTCAAGAAAGTTAATGAGCCTCTGGTTTACAGTGGTGGCAGTTTGAGCAGAGAAGGGAAACTATGTTTGAGAGAGATTGAAGGTATCAAATGGATGAAACTCTAAGATAATCTTCTCTAGCTTCATAAATTGATCTTTTAGAGCCTTTGTTAGAAATTCCATTGGCCTTTAAATTCATTCTGAGGAATAGTTTCTTAGAGAAATAAAAGAAATTATATGCTTGCCCTAAGTACTTAGTGAATGTTGCTTTTATCAGTGTTGTTTTTTGCAACAGTAGTACTAACACAGGAGAGTAAGCTCTTGAAGGCTTTGTGAGAATAGGAAAAGCCCAGGTTTGATACCCTCCCTTGTGTTAATTTCAATAAGTATTTATTGAGATCTTACTATGTTGCTAGGCTCTGTAGATGCAAAGGAAAAACAGAATAGTCTCCATTTTTAAGCAGCCCACATTTTACTCTGTAGGTATTCTGAATCTAATAATAAGAGAAATGCAAATCAAAACAATTCCAAGGTTTTACCTCATACCCAGTAAATTAGCAGACATGACAAAATATGGGAATAATAATTGTTGGAGAAGTTGTAAAGTGGTAGGCACATTATGTATTGTTGATAAAACTATGACTTTGTACAACCATTTTGGAAAGCAGTTTGGATTTATGCAAACAGTAACTAAAACATTCATAACCCCTTGAGCTTTATTCCACTATTTGACATATACTGCAGAGATAATGACTAATAAAGAGAAAGTACCTATATGCACTAAAATATTTATAGCAGCATTTTTTTTGTTCTAAAAATGAACTGGAAAGAAAACATGTCTGTTAATTGGGGAATGGCTAAACAAATTGTGATTTTAAAAAAGACCCTATAGGGAACAGCTAGGTGATGCAGTGAATAGAGCAGTGGCCCTGGAGTCAGGAGAACCTGAGTTCAAATTCAGCTTCAGATACTTGACAACTTATTAGCTGTGTGACCTTGGGCAAGTCACAACCCTAATTGCCCTTCCTTCCCCTGTCCAAAAAACAAACAAACCCCCAAACCTCTGTACCCCCAAATATTTGTAGCGGCATTTTTTGTTTTAGCAAAGAACTGGGAACAGAAGACATCCATTAATTGGGGAATGGCTAAACAAATTGATATGTGCATGTAATGAAATACTACTGTAAAACAGTGAAATGATGAAATAATTGCTGTGAAACAATGAGTATGAAGAATGCAGAACAGCATATGGAAAGACAGGTGAATTGATGGCAAAGTGAAGAACCAAAAAAACATGCCATTTTGGAACCATACCCTTTGACCCAGTAGTACCACTGATAGGTCTATATCCCAAAGAAAACAAAGGGAGAGGAAAAGGACAGATGTTTTTAGAGCATCTTTTTCTGCATGTTTGTGGTAGCAAAGAATCAGTAAGAGGTTGCTCCTCAATTGGGGAATGACCGAATATGTTATTATATGAATGACACATAGATTACACAATAGCCAAGAGCTCTGGACTTGGCCCACATCCAGAGCTTCCCTCTGACTCTTGCTTAGCTCTTTGACTGTGAGCAAGTCACAAGCTCTCTTTGCCTTGGTTTCCTCATCTGTAAAATAGAGATAATAATGTATATATGTATAGCATTTTACAAACTTAAAGCTCTATGGGAATGCTAATTATTGTTGTCACTGTTGTAGTGGAATACAGTTGTGTTGTAAGAAATGAAGGGACAATTTAGAGAAGCCTCTTCAGGTTTATGTGAATTGATGCAGAGTGAAATACTTGAAACCAGGAGAACAGTTTGTATAATACCAGTGTTTACCACTGTAAAGACAAGCAGCTTTGAAAGACTTAATTCTGGTCAGTGTAATGACTGGCCACAATCCCAGAGGATCTATAATGGAATATGCTACTTACTTCATGATGGAATCTGGGAGCAGATTGAGGCGCTTTTTTATTTGAAGCAGATGATGCAGGAATTAAGCTTTACTTGATTATGTATGCTTATTTCTTTTTTTTGTTTTTTGTTTTTTGCTTTTTGGAGGGCTATTGGGGTTAAGTAACTTGCCCAAGGTCACATGGCTAGGTTTTGTTGTTTGTGTGTGTTAAGTGTCTGAGGTCAGATCTGAACTCATGTCCTTCTGACTTCAGGGCCAGTGCTCTACTCACTGCGCCACCTGGCAGCCCCCTCTTTTTTTTTTTTTTTAAACAAATGCTTTATTAACTTCTGTTTTACATCATTCTTTTCCGCCAGATTTTGAGTTACAATCATTTTCCCCCTGTTATTCCCCTACCCACCACCCCAGAATAGCAGTCCCACTAGATATCTTCTCATCCAATCTGCTCTCTCCCATATCTTCTCCCATACCCCCTTTCTCTTTTCCATTAGAGGAAGGTGAATCTTTGTGTCCCAATGCCTGCACATCTTATCTCCCAATTATAAGCAAAAGAGTATTAATAATAGTATTTATATATATTTGAAATATTTAATGTTACGACCTTGAATTTCAGATCCATTTCCTTCCTCCCTTGTCACCCATTCCCTCTGGGGAGATAAGTAATTCAGTATATGTTGTACCTGTCTAGCTATGCAAAACATTATCATAGTAGATATATTATACAAGACTGCTTATAATTCCCTCCCACTCATCCCACCCCCCACCTGGTCCATTCCCTACATGATCCTGTCCCTCTTCTATAGTGGGTACTTCCAACCTCCCCTCCCCCCAAGGATGCCCCCCCATCCATCATCCCTCCTCTCATCCCCCTTCCCCCTATTCTGCTGCAGGTTGAGATATCCCATTTAGTATGTATGTCATTCTCTCCCTGAACCAAATTCAGTGAGAATGTGGTTTTGCCTTTTTGCCTTCCTATTCTCCCCGTCCCTTGCAACCACTTCCCCTTGCTTCTTCTACATGAGATAGTTTACCCTACCCTGTCTCTCCCCATCTCCTCTTGCCACTTTCCTCTCTCACCTCATAATTTCATCCCTTGAAAATAGTTCAACTTTGATAAGTTCCTTTTGATTTCATACTTTTCCTGCATTCTTCTCATTTCTCTTCCAAATTTTTCCTCCACTTCTCTTATTTGATTTTTAAAGTCCTTCTTAAGGTCCTCTATGGCCTGTAACCAGCTCATATTTTCCTTTGGGGCTTTTGGAGCAGGATTTTTGACCTCACAGTCCTCTGACTGTTCCATGCTTCGATCCTCTTTGCCCCCAAAATAGGAGTCTAATGTTTCATTTTTCTGTTTATTTTGTTTCCTTTGCCTTGGCATGTTGCCACTTAATTACTTGACTTTTGGGCTTGTTGCCACAGTATGGCTGGGCCACCAGACAGGTGAACTTTTGTCCCGAATGTGTGGGGGGCCAACTTCCGTTTCTGGCAAGCTGGATATCCACCCCACAACCTCCACCCCAGATCACAATCCAGATCCAGGGGGGTTAAAGCAAGAGCGATTACCCCCCCCCAAGACTGATCGCTGGATCTCCCTACAGTTTGCAGGCCAGGAGCTGGAGCTGCCTCTGAAAACTACAAAATGGCGTGTGTCCTCAGTGGCTTCTAGCCCCCAGGGGAGGAAGCTGAAGTGTTCCCCAAATACTGGTCCCCAAGTCCATAGGACACTAACCTCTCACTTTGTCCTAGGCATGTCTGTATTGATAATTCTGGAATCGCCACAGCTGCTGGTGTTCTGGGGTCTCTCCAGCTGGCTGCTGGCCCAGCCGCCCTGGAGCTAAAACCACAACTCAGGCAGACCTGGGCTCTCCTCTCCACGCTGAGCTGTTGGCTCCCAGAGCGCTGCGCTGGCCCCCCTGCAGGGCTGCTGGGCTGTCCTCAGCAGGAGGTTAGCTTCTCTGTGTCGTTCTGTGGGTGCTGGGGCTCCAGAAGTTGTTCAGAGTCCCCTTTTACATAGTTTGGGGGGAATCTGGGGGCAGAGTGGCTTGGATGAGCTGTTTCTACTCCACCATCTTGGCTCCGCCCAGGACCTGAATTCTTACTACATGTGTGACCTTGGGCAGTTTAAACTTTCTGTTCCTCAGTTTTTCATCTGTAAAGTGAGAGATTTGGATGATAATTTTGAAGGTTCCTTCCACTTCAAAATTGACAAGCCTGTGATGGCTGATTTCTGTTTCACTTTGTCTCTCCATCCGCAGTGCCTAGCACGGAGTGAGCTTTTAATGAATTGAATATTTAAAGTATAATGTTTGTACTGAGAAGTAATATGTCAGTGCATAGAGAGCTAGGGTTGAAGTCCCAACTTGGATGAACTATAATCCAGAGCAAGCCACTTACTCCTGTCCATGTGCTTTGGTAAAGTCTCTTCACTAAGACTCACCTACACTGATAAATTACAAGTCAAATTACAGCAAACTATCGTCAAACAAAGACTTTACCTTACCTACTTAACAGGGTTTATGTGAGAAAAACAAAAGCAGTCCATAAATATGAACTATTCTATTCTGGTTAGAAAGACAAGAATAAGGCATATCCACATTTGGGCTCAAGTGCTCAGGAAATACCTTTTTAATAAATCTAGACCAAAACAGCTTATCTTGTCATCCTCCACCAGAGCAGCACTTTAATACCTTATGTTGTAACCTTAGTTCTCAGTGAAGTGCTGGGGGAGCAGAAGAATCTGGCAGTTGAGAAATGTCAAGCTGGGAGCTCGAGTTAGGGCTGATGACTATTTTATGTAAGGACAAATGTGCAATTTAGCTAACTAGCTAAGGCCACAAGATCTCTCAAAGACAATTTTAAGTTAGAGAGGTGTTGTGATCTACATTTGTACAGGTAGTACCCATGCTAATGAAATCACAGATCCTTTGAAGTATTGCCATTAAATCCATCTCCAAACAAGTTTGGTGAGTAGATAGTCACAAATGGGAAGTTGAAATGGGCTTTCTTGTTGATAGGCATAACCTTTGCCTTTGCACAAGCAATACATATGGGAACGGAAAAAGAAATGGCAGAAGATTAAAACTGACTCTAGCTACTCTTCCCTACCTTCTACACCATGGTTTTGCAGATTCATCATGGGATTTTGTAAGGCATCTCAGGCTAGAGCATTACATTTAAGTGTATGCACTTAATTAAATACTGCAAGTACACCACTTGAAGGTTAATCATGCAAGTTTCTCTGCAGTTTTTGTTTTTAAAATTACAGGGCTCTGGCCTATCTGGAAAAGGATACAATTTAATAATAGTTGTGAAAATATCAGTTATCTCATATCCATCAGTCTTAGATTATATAACTGCTAACTTTACTAATGAAAAGGTGAGGCTCCGAGAAGTTAGATTATTTGGCTTTAGGTCATACAACTAATATGTAGTTTTTCATGCCTTTTGACTGCTCTTGCCCTGTGCCTGGAATGCTCTTCTCCCTGCCCTCTCCTGGCTTCCTTCAAGATTCTATTCACATCCCACCTTCTTCAAAAGGCCTTTTTCCAGAATTGAAGGGATGTCCATCAATTGGGGAATGGCTAAACAAGTTGTGGCATGTGATGATAATGGAATATTAATTGTGTAATAGGAAATGACAAGCAGGATGATTTTAGAAAAACCTGGAAAGACTTATGGGAACTGATACCAGGAGAACATTGTATACAACAACAGCAATATTGTTCAGTGAAGAACTGTGCATGACTTAGCTGTTTTCAGCAATACGATGATCCAAGACAATCCCAAAAGATGAAGCATACTGTCTGTCTCCAGAGAAAGAACTGATATTTGAATACAAACTGAAACATGCTATTTTTCACTTTCTTCCTTTCATTTTCTTTTATTTAAATCTTTTTATACAAAATGACTAATATGGAAGTGTTTTTCATAATTGCACCTGTATAATCTATATCTCATTGCTTACTGTCTAAGGGAGGAGGTAGGAAGGAATAGAATTTGGAACTCAAGTTTTAAATAAAAATGTTTAAAATTTAAAAAAAGACCTTTCCAGGTTAACCCCCACTGTTAGTGCCTTCCATCTGAGATTACCTCTCATTTACATGGTATGCCATCTTGTTTTCACACACTTTACATGTTGAAAGTTTCCCTGACTAGAATATGGGCTTCTTACATGGTTCTTCATATCTTAGCACTTAGCATAGTGTGCTTAATATTATATCCATGTTGATTGATTGGCAAAGCTGGGGACTTTACATTGACAACAGATGGCTCCTTCTGTATGAATCTAATCTTTTGTCAAGTAGCTCCAGCACTGCAGGGGGTCTCTTTATTTTGTATTTAGCTAAAAGGAGCCATTTTCCAAATTTTGCTTTGTTTGGACTGAGTAGCTACAGTATCATTGTTGTCAGCATGGCATATGTCCATGAGTTAAAATAAAATTTAATGTAATTTGATTAACCTGTGATTTGGCTTGGTTTGACTTCTCTGGATTATCAGGGGGATAAAGTCTTCCCTATTAAGAAAAGAAAAGCCAGAAGGGCTTCCATGTGAAAACAGAAGAAAAGGAACCTGAAACATCTTAATCTATCTCAAGAGTTTAGAAGGTAAAGAAATGTCATGGAGAAGTAAAAAGGAGAAAGGGCCATTAACATTTCATGCCAAGAAACAAGCTGTTCTTCTGAAAGAGGAGGGAGATACTGTTTGTCTCCTGAGAAATGATGATTTTAGTCTGGATGATCTCATGTGAAAGATCATTTGGGAAGGGTCAGAGAGAACAGTACTGGTTGGTGACTCCCTCTTTAAAGGTAGTGAGGCAGCTACTTGTTCTTTATGGCCTTGGAATGTATCAAAGACATCATAGAACCTTCCATACCTGATGACTGTTAACTACTTGTCATTAATTTGACTATAAATACCAGAAAGAATCAAGAAAATAGTACTAAAAATTATGAAGTCTTGGGCAAGAATATTGAAGGCTAGGAGCATAAGTTGTGCTTTGATGATTGTTGCCTATTGAAGTCAGTAGTTTCAGAAGAGAGGAAGATTGGTAAGTGAATGGCTGGTTAAGAAGTATTTTGATTTGGATTTCTGGAATTCTGCTTAAGATCTAGGAAAGACAGACTTCTGATAAGTGATAGAGTACACAGAGTAAGGATACATTTGCCAAGAGTCTTACAGATGTAAACAAGAGGGTTTTAAGCCCAAAAGGGAGGGAGAGGGACAGAACTTACATGGATATCAGTTAGATCTAAATTAGCTATAATGGAGGAAACAGACTAGTAGGAGACACACCCAAAAATCCACAGACAAAATCTAGTAAAGAAACCAGCAGTAAAACCCAAGGCCTCATCTATTTATAAATGCACAAGGTCTAGGTAACATTTGACAGCACTCTATTTCCTTACTGGAAAAAGGCTTTGGAAGTGTATGTTGTTGTTCAAAATGAATAGGTTAGGTCAAGAGAAAGAGTAGTATTGTGCTTTAGAAGATATATTGCAGAGAGGAAAGCTTAAGAACCGGAAATCAGGGAGAAACTGATGGATACCATTTGAGTGAAAACAAATGTTAAGTGGTATTGTTGGAGTGTTAACAATCTGGATAGAAATATAAAGAATTTGGGAAATAATCACAACCCTCTGCTTGAGTTTTTTATCTACCCAAAGGAAAACTGATAATAATTCTTAACTTAATGCTAATCTCATCCTTCAAAACATGTAGTGGGACCAACAAGGAGAAATTATATTCAATATACATTTTTTTTTGCCTTTTTTTCCCCAGAGGGCAATTGGGGTTAAGTGACTTGCCCAAGGTCACATGGCTAGTGGTGTGTGTGTGTGTGTGTGTGTGTGTGTGTGTGTGTGTTTGAGAGAGAGAGAAGTGTCTGAGGCTGGATCCGAACCCAGGTCCTCCTGACTCCAGGGCCAGTGCTCTGTTCACTGCACCACGAGAAATTATATTCTGGATTCATTTTTTACTGGTGAGGAGGAATTTATTGTATGGAAATGATGAGAATCTTAAAGGGAAGTGACCCATAACCCACACAGAATATAGGAGAGCAGATTTGTGAGAAGATAGGTAGCATATCATATTTGAAACTATTGGGAGACTAAAACTTTATTTAGAAGGATGCTGGCATAAATCAGTTCAGTCTATTGTCTTTCCCCTACAAGCTGTGTGTGTGCTGTTCTAAATAATCTCTATTCCCTCCTGCCCTTTTTTAAAGATAAAAGCAGTCCCCATATATGATCTATATCTAGAATTTTCTGGGGTAGCAACTTCAGACTTCCTACCTGTTAGATCACAAGCAGAGAAAGGGAGGAAAACTGATCACATTCACTTGAGTGAGACCTCCCCGTCTAACACTGTTAAGCATTATTGACCTGTCTGAATCCATGGAGTGATATTGGATCTAGGGAGTCCCACTCTGGGTCATGTGAGAGCAGTCCTGACAGCAGCCTTTTGGTAAGATCTTAATGAACTTCCTTCTCTCTTTCTGTCATGCCTGAGGCCTCCTGGCTATTTCCTTGATTATATCTCTTCTCCCCTAGTTCCCTTGAAGGTGTCTGACTTGACCCCAGTTTGCCTAGATTTTAGCAAAAGCATTTAACATGAAAGTGTTATTTTTGTGGACAAGAGAGGCAAAGGTACAATACATGGGTTCAGAACTTGTTGAATGGCAGATCTCAAGAATAGTAACTAATAATTGTTTGGTGTTGTCTTGGAAGGACTTCTTCAATGCATTGCTCAAGGTATCTGTTTGGCCCTGTGTTTTATATTTTTATCAGTGACTTGGGTATAGGACATTATAGATGTCATTCTTCTGTTGATAACCCAAAGCTTAGACTTGGAGGCATAGCTAACATGAGACCTGTGGTTTATCTAAACTATGAATTTTTAAAAAGTTTTTTATTTTTAAAAGTTTATTTTTAAGTTATACACATGTACTGCTATAATAATAATAATGTACGTTATGAATCATATGAATGAAAAGTTATTAAGTGTTTTTATTGTTCAGTCATTTTCAGTTGTGTCCAACTCTTCAAGAGCCTATCTGAGATTTTCTTGGCAAAGATGCTGGAGTGGTTTGCCATTTTCTTTTCCAGCTCATTTTGCAGATGAGGAAGTGAGCCAACCAGAATTAAGTTTCACAGCTAGGAAGTGTTTGAGCCCAGATGTGAATTCAGGAAGATGAGTCTTCCAGACTTACTTAGCTGCCCCTCTTATTAAATGCTTACTATGTGCTACATACTAGGGATACAAATAGAAAAGCTGATGCAATCTCTGCCTCTCAGGGTGCTCACTTTAACTGGGGGGAGACAGCATAAGAATTCAGTTATGAGATAGATGACTAGATCCTGAAGTCCTAAGGCTATTGTTATTTTTTTGTGCTTTGTTATCAAAGAGGATGAATGATGTCCTGACTTGCAAATTAATTGGATTTTAGTGAGGGAGGGCTGGGCAGAGTTTCTAAGCTAAGGTCTATCCCAGGTCTCAGATCATCTGAGGCAATCAATACCCATTCAGTGATTTGAGGCTAGGTAAGAAATGAGGGCAAAAATGGCCTCTTACCTATTAAAAAAAAATCAGTTGGGAGGGAAAGATCCTCTGGGTTTCTGGCCAGAACAGAAACAATTGCTATTTACACTCTGAGCCAACAGAACCCAAACAATGTTAAGACTGTAGTGACAGTGTGAATGGCAGAGTTTAGGGTCTTTTAGCTACATTAGTAGGTCAGATGCAATTGCTGGAGTTCTGGAGGTTCTGTCAGGGCAAATGGGTAAGGCATAGTGGTTTTGCATCTCACCGGAAGGAATAAGGTTTGTGCCTCCCACCTCATTCAAGTTGTTTTGAACTCATCAAACAGTCCAGCCAGTTTTTAGGTGGTCTAAGAAAGGGGGGAGGTCAAGAAAATGTGGGGTTTAATATCTGACAGACTCAGATAACCACCATAGTTTGTTGAATTAGGAAGTTGACAGTCAAATCTGTGCTTTAGCAAGTTCACTTTGGCAGCTCTGGAGGATAAATTGGAGTGAAGTGGTTACTGGAGGTAGGGAGACGAATTAGGAGAGTATTGTAATAGTCTGGGGGAGAGGTGTAAAATTGAGGTGTTGTGGAGGTAGAAATGATTCAGCAATTTATTGGTTCTGTGTAGTGAATGAAAGATGACACTAAGGGTGTAAATCTGAAAGTCTAAAAGGGTCATGGAGCCTTCAAGAGTAATGGGGTAATTCAGAAGAGTGGGTTGTTTGAGGTGTCTCCAGACCCCCCACCTTAGAGATACTATTCTAGATGACAAAGACTCCAAAAAAGTTCTTGACAGGATAGAAGCATTAGGAATGAATCTCAAAGGAAAAGACTCCTGGTGAGCAGTTGGGGGTGAATAGGCTCTCAAGCTTTTCGTAACCACCAAGGCTTAGTAATGCTAGTGGAAGGGATACCAGAGACTCCTAAAATGATGTGCCTTTCCCCTCACAAACCTGGCTTTTATATAAAACCAGTATTTTAGTCTAAATTATATCTCAAGTATTTTGTTTGGATTTCCAAACTTTTATATGCAAGAGTTCTCTAGTCACTGAGTATTGGATCAGGAAGTCACCTGAGGTCTTCTCATTCAATACCCCTCTATTTTATTGAGAATTAAACTGAGTCCTGCCTTTTGAAGTGAATTCAGGTCTTTTGTTTAAGCTATGTTTAAACTTGGCTTTATACATTAGCAGTCAAGCCCAGTGTTTTGCCTTTTCACTAATCCTATAGGTTTTAATCTTCCTAAAACTAGTTCACTTACATCCCTTTACAAAATGGCTCCCCACTGACCATAGTCTAGCTAACTTAGAGATATTTCATACCTGGCAACAAAAATTTATTGATTCCTTATCACTACCATAGGTACCCTTTAGCAGTACAGAATTACTGTTAGAAAATTAAAAATTAAAATAGCTGGTTAATTGGTAAACATTCTATCAGTATGTTTTTGAACTAATGAACCTTTTAGATAATTTAGTCATTTCAAACTAATCAAATCTTTTCTTTGAATAAAGGCTGGGGAGCCTGTGGAAATCAAGGGAAGTATTACAGGATTAGCTGAAGGAGATCATGGATTCCATGTCCATGAATTTGGTGACAACACTCAAGGTAGGTTTTTAAATTTGTGTGTGGTTTAACTGTTAACGCTGTTAACATATTAACCTAAATTTGTCAGAGGAATGCAAGCCTAGCGCCATCCCTGTTTTATCTTGAAATAGACACTTATATAGGTAAAATAAAAATTCAAATAAATATTAAAATTATGGTTGATGAGAGTGGAAGGTCAAAAAAGCCAACCTTATATAAAGCATAGCAGTTCTGGTGATTTGGTTGTCTGAAAACGTTTTTTGTCTTTTAGGCACCACACAGCAGGCTATTCATCTGTAAGCAGTATTCAATAAAAGAAAGTGGGGAGAGGTATCAGAGCTATTTTCTGTGTCACTTTCCTCAGTTTCTCATGTGTGCCTTTTATTCCTTTCATAATATGCTTAGTAGACAAAAATGTCCTCAGTATTGCTTTAGAATGAGTTGGCTTGTAGTTTGGAATGGGATGAAGGGTAATTGAATAAGGGATTTAAAACTGCAAAATTTTATATAGATACTAATAAAGATGTCTCTTAACTTCATTGTAGAACTTCATCAGAAAATTAGCTCAGTATAATCAGAGATCAGTGTTATATTATTGTACAATTTTTTGTCTCTGTTCACTTGACTGCTATAATTATTGTACTTTTAAATGTTTGACAATTTGAACAAGAAAAGGATTATTTTGCAAGCCAAGTTTAGTCTATTGAAAAAAGTACCTTTCCTTAAGTCATTCGTTCTGGCTTATCATTTATCTCTTGGCTGAAGTTTTAGCTCTCCCAAAGGGAGACTACATAGTGCTGCCTAGTGGTCTACATATTATATATAGACCATGTTTAAAGTTAATGGAAGAGCCTTAGTCAGAAAAGCTGTAGCTTAAGTGCTTGCAGTTATAGGTGACAGAGTACTCTTGTCTCAGGCAATGGGAGTAACAGCTGCTAGGGAATGTACTACTCCTGAACATAAGGAGATGGGTGTTTCCCTTCTTACCTCAGTGGTGAAATTGTTCCTGCTGTCAAATTCGATGCTTATGGGAGAGATTAGAACTTCCTTATTTTACATCATGAAGTTGAAGCCCAGTAAGGTAAAAGGACTTGCCTAAAGTTAGGTGATAGAAGAGATTTAATAATTCCTACTTTATATACCAAGCTATTACTCAAGTTGCTGATGAATCGTTTCCTTTGTGTCCAACTCTTTGTGATCTCCATTTGGGGTTTTCTTGGTAAAGATTCTGGAGTGGTTTGCCATTTCAAATGCTAGTAGTCTAGGAAAAAAGTACCCAATAAATAAGTTTGGGTTAGGAAAGATCATATAATCCATGGTATATGTAATAGGGAAGAATTAATTGGTTTATGAGACAATGTTGAATCTTGAGATAATAGGTTTTCACAATATGATTTCATTAAAGGTAGTAATGTATTCAAATGATTTTTAATGAGTTATAGTGCTTTTATTTGAAGGGATAAGATTAGAAACAAAATTTTACTTTTTTAAAAGTGACCAGTATCTACCTTTACCAAATGTTGAAGAAATTTGGTAAGAAAGTTGAGAAGTTTTCAAAAAGAAACCATATGGATTTTTCTTCTTTAATAGCAGTGATATGTGGACTTGAACTTAAAAAGGAATTCTACATTTTTGGTATCTTAGATAGATTTTAGATAATTCTATTTCAGTAACTTTGTTTATCCACAGTTTGTGTGATTAGATTTTTATAGAAGTAGTAATTGGTTTTGAAGTCTTAATTAATAGATTTTTTTTCTAACAGGATGTACCAGTGCAGGCGCTCACTTTAATCCTCATTCCAAAAAACATGGTGGACCAAAAGATGATGAAAGGTAAGTGAGAAAAACCGTAAGGTTTATTGAGATCTCTTGATTTGTAAAATGAGAGTTGGATTCAGGCCTCTAAAGGTCTTGTTTCTATGATCTGCCTTTGTAGAACTGACATAATGTTAAATTTCCCCATAGCCCTATAGCACTGGAGTTCTAGGAGTGTTCTTTTCTCCTCCTTTCCTTCCACCTAGCATAGCATCAAGAATGCATCATCTCTCCCCCATTTTCAGTGTAGTGCTGGGGTCACTAAAAAGTTCACAAATGGGAGCACAAATTAAGAGGGCTTTGTTTTTATCATGTTTATTTAATACAGAACACAATGTCAAATGAAACAGAGGAAATGACATGAGTATATAGTAGACATTAGAATAAACCAACCACCATTTTTAAAGCATGGGGGAGGAAATCTGTGAACATCAAGGCCTAATTGATGAAACTACTTAATACCAAACTGGATGAAATTTCCAATTTCTACTTTTTCCTGAGAATCTTAGGAAAAGTAGATAGTTTAAAAGGAAAATAGTTAACAAGGTTCAGTCATGTAAGGACTGATTTGATATATCAGGGTGAAAACCTTAATAATTTACTACTTATTCATAGGATAAACTAAACTATGATCAACAGTTCCTTCTCTTAGTTATTGGGAAGAATCTATGATCACTTTCACATTTCCCCTCCTCTTTTCCCTCCCCCCCAAAAAGAAAAACCTTCCACCCAACGTTACTTTGTCTTTTTAAAGTAAAGTGTGACTAGATTAGTTGAAGATTTTTTCCCAATGTTTTTTTTTTCAGCTTTTAACTCCTATATCTGGCTAATTACCCTTGTTTGATCCAGTGCTTATTTGACCAAATACAAGAGATAATTTCATCCTGGCAGATAGGGTCTGACTTTAAACTTGGAAACATTTGGTTGGAACTCAAGATTGCTTATTTGTGATCCATAGGCATGTTGGAGACCTTGGCAATGTGACTGCTGGCAAAGATGGTGTGGCAGAAGTATGTATGAAAGATCACCTAATTCAACTTTCAGGACCAATGTCTATCATTGGCCGTACTATGGTGGTAAGTGTTAAAATATCAAGGGTTTGTGTGTGCACATGTGCACCTTTCCTAATACATTTAGACCTTGTGGCCCTGGGTATGTCATATTTAACCTTTGAGTGCACTAAGCAGCTCTATAAAACTATAAGGTGCTGACCTGTATTAGAAGGAGTTCCTTCCAGGCACCCCAACTCTTAGAGAATCTTAATGAGACTGAGACCCATGTTTAAATGTGGCTTTATACTTCAGCAATTAAAATTATGCTAAAATCAATGCTCACAGTGAAAGGGAACAAAAACAATGACCTTGGTCACTGTGCTATAGAGGTTAAATGCTAATTCTTCCCCATTCAATATCAGAGATCAATTGTTAAATAGAAAAACTAAACATGGGAATTTCTGAATGTGGCTGGGAGTAGGGGTAGAAATCTTAATGCCATAGTTAGTTTAATACCCAAACAATTCGGATACCAGATGTTGCTATTTGATCTGCCTCCCCTCTCCCACTTTTTCCTTTTTACAAGTCTTTTAACTGTATAGGTTGCCACATTGCTCAAAATAGGGGGAGATGCTAATAAATTTCACTTCTAGATCTAAGAATGTAAAAAAAATCCATATTGATTCTATAAGAAACAGAATGAACAATAAAAATATTCTTTCAGATAGTTTAGGGGATATCTCTGAGAACTGTTCCGCTATAGAGTCTTAACAGTTTGATAGAATTTGAGCCCAATTTGACTAGTTCCCTCAATTTGTATTTGATATATAGTGCAAACAGTATTAGAAAATTACAATTTCTTTGGTATTATGGAAGTCTAGGATCAATATGCTCTAGATTTTTAGCTTGTTAATTTCCTTTATTATTAATAGTAAACTGCCTAGGACAGAATCTTATTTAGGTATACCACAATACAACCTATAACATAAATCCTATTAAGTGTTATAGGGTTGTTTTTCTAAAAAAAAGTTACCATATATTATTAATTACTAAAGGTTCACTTGACATGCCCTTTGACCTATGTACATGAGGGTCTTACCTCTCAGGGATTAGGGGGGGAAAATGTGTGTAGTAGCCACTTAGGACAGTTTAATTTTCTTAAAATGTTTTATTTTTTTTTTTTATTAGGTCCACGAGAAAGCTGATGACTTGGGCAAAGGGGGAAATGCAGAGAGTGAAAAGACAGGAAATGCTGGACCTCGCCTAGCTTGTGGCATAATTGGGATTGCTAAGTAAATCAGTTTCCTAGGATATAGCTCAGGTACCTAGGAACACAAAGATATGGATGATTATATGTAGAAACATACTTGGCAAGACCATTAAACACTAATCTTAAGTCAAAGCTTGTGTGAAACTTAATTGCTTTGTTCAAATGTCTCCAATGCAGATTTGTATAAAATTTCTTAACCTATGATTAAAATGCAGCAGTGACTGTGGAATATTGTTTCTGGGAATTAACCTTAGTTGTCTGGCATAATTTTGTTTAAACTTATTGAAATTAAGGCTGGTCTCAAAGATTAGATAGACAAATGTTTCTTAAAAGTGAGCTATGATGGAACAGTTCAAACTAGAGTTTAGCTCCCTTAGGCCTTGGGAAAGTTGCTATCAAGTATCATCTGTGTGGCAAATTTAATGAGTCAAGACAGGGATATGTGTATTGTTTATAACTAATTTCCTTTTAAAAAAAACCCTGAGAAACCTGTTTCTAGCAGCTGGCTCATAATGGACCATGTTTAGGTCCAATAAAAGGATAGTTTTCTTGGACAAAGAGTATATATCCTCCTGCCATGGCTTAAGACAAGATAATGTGGTGTCCTAGCATGAAACAAACAGCTTTTATATAACAGGTGGCAAAATTTCTACTTCTCTGTGAAAATCTCCATTTATTTACAATTGGTTTAAGCCAAAATCTGTCTTAAAACCATATTGGCCAAGAGTAAGAAACTTACCTGCCAAGTTATCATTTTTTTTCCTTTCTTCCACAGTCATGCCTTAGAGTATGCCCAGTGAGCCCAGTACCTTTTAGTATATAATAAAAACTGAAATTGGCACATTCTGTTTCCAAGCTCTTTCTATAAGATAAAATGCTGCAGAACCCCACCCCTTCAAGTTAGTTATATAACTAAATTCAAAACACTGAAGTGGAGTGATATTTCTGGACTTTTCAGTCTTTATGCATGCTTATTTTTTTTTCTCCCCCCAGAAGTGGTCCTTATTATCCCTTATCTCTTAATCCTGTTTACATTATGTAACTTTTAAAATGAAATGTATTCAAGTCAAGGTTTTGAATGAAATGTAAATAAATGATGACCATAAAATTTAGAAAAACAAGTTAACAAATCATGTTAGAATACCTTGGCAGATGAAATCTAGTAAAATGTCATTAGTAGATCATCTTTTCCTAAAAATGATAGCAGTTTCAACAATTTATAAAAACGTCTTTAAGAAAAATTTTCTGAATCAAGCTGGATATACTATTTTAAAAACAGTAACATTTTAAAGGAGTAGAAAAGTAGAACTTGCAAATCTCCACTAATACAGTCCATGGACATAGGCATTCTTTTAAACTTTAGATGGGTACTCATTGTACCAACCACAGACTCACTTGTGTCATATGGTAGAACTTCTCTGGGAAAATTACCGATAAGTAAATTCTGAACAATCAAAACTTGAATGGCTGTTCTTTAGGCTATAATTCAGCTTTTATACAGATATCCTTTCTGGTGATTCAATGGTTCCAACATGAAGAAAACAAACAGTAAAGACAAATTTTTGAACACATGGAATTTTAAGTTCACAGATATGTAAACAGGATTTTCTCCTTTATTCTGCAAATGCAGGAACATAAAAATGCCCCTCCACCCACCCCCATCCCCCTTTCAAATGCCCTGCTGCAAAATGCAGCATTAAAAAAATTACTCAAGTAACAAAGCAGCTGCCTCTTCATTTAGGGGGGAGGTGGGGAGAAGAGGAATTAATGGTATTACATCAAAGCCAAGACAGTTTTTAAAAATGCACAGTATCAATGCAGTTTTTGTGAGCACAGTGTCTGGATTGTTCTGTGCAACACTGAACACCTTAATTCCTAGGGCACTGGATGAACACTCATACCCTATTCCCTAATCTTAGAGATGCTTTTGGCTTTGGCTATTTTTTTTTCCATTTCCTGTACAGATAATTTAATTCCATTAATTTGTGTCATAGAAATGCAGCAAGAATACCTCTGCCCAATAAGGAAGTGCACAAAATAAGTGAGGAAGTGAAAGCTTGAGTTAATGTAAAACAAGTAGCATCTTTAAAATCCTCAGTACTAAAGAAAATATATTTTAAGCTGGAGTTTTGAGTCTTGATTTTTTTTCCCCAAGCCCCACCCTCTCAACCACCTGGAAACAAAACAAAACTATGGGTTAAAAAAAAAAAAGCCTAATTCCTAATGGGCATATTATGTATCAGGTGATAATTTGAATATATCAAATTATTTTTTTCTTAAGGGTCCAATTGTGTCAGTAAAGAAATTTGTGTTTCTACAAATTAGGATAACACCACAGAACCAATGAGAAAAATAAAACCTTGATTGAATCACAAACACTAACAATTAGCTCTTCAAATAACATTTTAAAAACCACTAACTTATTTTTTCCGTATAAGGTCAAGTAGATTAAAATGCATCTAAAAATCAACTCTTACAAATAAAAACCTCCTGTGAATTCAACTACACAAAGATGTATTTTTTCCAACAAATATAAACAATTTAAACTGTCTAATTTAGACTTCAGTACAGCATTAACAGCTCAAACTTTTAAGATGCTGAACATTTCTTTTCCGCTTCAGTGCAGTGTAGGAAGAATAGCACACATTAAAGTTTGTTACGAAAATAGAGTTTATTAAAAACATCCCTATTGTTTGAGGAGCTTTCACTGTTACCTTTTTTTTCTTAAATTAAAAAAAAAATAGAAAGCACTTCTAATTACGATTTGTAAACTTTTAAAAGTCAAAACTTTTAAAAAGTTACAGCAAAAGGGTAATATTTTATTCATATTTTTGTCATTTTGTGGCTATTTTAAATAGAAGGGAAGCAATCAAATTGCTTATAATTCCCCACCAACTACTGAGGGGCTGTGATATAGCAGAAGCAAATATAATACAGCATCTGTCTGTACACCTCAAGCTCTATGCTCCAATGTCACTGTCACATTTTGACAAATTCCAGTCTCTAGCGAGAAGCCTCTACTCCCGAGGCAGAATCCTTTTCAGGTTCATCAACAGATGAAGTAGCCTCTGATGGTAACTCTTCAGTAGGATTGATAACTGTTGACTCCCCTTTATCAAGTTCTGAAATAGTGTCTGCATTTCCCACTTGGCCACTAGAAGGTTCAATGGTTTTATCACCACCTGACCTATCTGTCACCTCGGGTTTTTCCTTTCCTCGATTTTCTTCCTTATCTCTACGAGAATCTCTCTCTCTAGAATCCCTGTCTCGATGTCCACTGGATCGTCTCCTCTCTTCCAAGTCTCTGTGCCTGTCTCGTTCAGGGGTTCTTCTTCCCCACTCTCTCCTTTCACGATTACTATTATCTCTGTCATCCATACGGTTACCATAGCGTTCCCGATCATTTTCTACCCGATTTCCAAAAGACCTCCTCCCAAATCTTTCTTGGTCTCTACCTGAATTGAACTGCTGCCTATTTTCATTTCTAAATTGTTGCTGCTGTTGTGGTTGTTGTGGTGGTGGTGGTTGCTGTTGCCTTCCATCTCGGTCTTCAGCTCCACCAGGGCCTGGTCCTGGTCCTCCAAGTCCTGGCATTCCACCAGGCCTAACAAAAGGGCCATGGGGTGGAAAAGGGCCTTTCATTCCATGAGGTGGTGGCATTCCAAAGCCTCCTGGGCCTGGAGGTGGTCCTCTGTGCATCATATGAGGTGGCATAGGACGAGGTGGCATCAAAGGGAATCGTTGCAAATGAGGTGGAGGCATTCCTGGAGGGCGTTGCAGGGGTATTAAGCCAGGCCGAGCACCCAGAAGACCAGTAGATGGTGCTTGTAACCCAATTACAGGACCAGGTGCAACTCCTTGAGTCCCTAAAAATAATCAGTAAGAAAACACTTATAAACAGAAGTGAAAACATTATTTCATTACAACTGCTCTTCCCTGTACACACCAGTAAGTATTTAAGTTAAAATATCTACACCTATTCAATTTTTAAAAACATTAAATGTCTACTGTGCTTACCACATACAAGTCATAACTTTGCAGGGTGTCATAAAGTACAACAGTAATAATACAGCAAGCTTTTTAAAATGACAACTTTAAGAGATGTCAACTTAGGAACAAAAAAAGCCTTAAAGGAATGAATCCTTGTGATTTTTTATTTTATTCCTGGTCAGTTTGAGAAGCAGTTTCCTATCAATTTATCTACTAATACAATAAAATACTAAGACACTGGGATAAATTCCACACATACACTTAGTAGACTTCAGTTCAGCTTGTTGAATCATTAGAAAACTGATCCCAAACCTTGAAATCCAGTGTGTTGCATATAATGTTGGAAAATTGCTAACATGTTTTTGGTTAAATTCTATATATTCTCCTCTCCCCTAATTAAAATGTTAACTAAGGGCTGTTAACTCACATGTCATTGAAATACTTCAAGGTAGAAATAAAGGCACACAAAAGGTAAAAAGTATTTATTTTTCTCAAAATGCACTGCCAAAAGTCTCAAATGTCAAGCCAAAGCGATTTCAGCTCTTCATCTTCTATTTCTTCCAGAAGCAATTCTAATAAGCAACAATATTTTTTTCATTTTCCCACCACTGTAGTGGGTCCATGTTTGGCTAGTGGTTACCTCAATTCAATACAAAGCAAATAAGTGTGCAAAATCTTTTTAGGTTGGTTCAGTGTTGTTCCTGTCTTTATTGCTCTATGTAACCTATATTTATTTGCAAAAAAAAAAAAAATGCCATAATAGTGAATGTTGCATGATACACAGAATTTTCTGCAATCTCTAAGCATCAAATGAAAATGTTATGAAATGTAGAGTAATGCTACTTATAGACCAGGTTCCTTCTGTTAATCTTATTTATTTAGCATGTATTCAAAAAATGAAAAAAAAATCTCTTGATTTTAAAAATAAAAACAAAACCCAAATTAACAACCAAACCCTCAGGTTCAACTATAATGTTTAGGCAACTCACATACTTTGCTATATGCCAAGAATCCTTACGAGTTGGTATATCCATTCCATTTGCACGTGTGTTAATGTTGTAAGGTAGGTTACAAATACAATACATGTTTCAACAAATGTATGATCTTATTAATTGCAAGTATTACCTCTTGTGTAGATCAAAAAATGACATCACCTAACTAAATTTTTAAAATAATTTTCTCATAGAATCTACTCGTATGCTAGAGGCTTACCCTTTATGTCTTTTTACATGTTATGTTTACCAGTGCTGATTTTTGTTATGTGATAGGCCCATCTCAATAATATCAAAATCTAACTACCCCAAAAAGGCAAATAAGTGGACACTCTGCCCAAGGTCCAACTCCCTTCAAGTGGGGGTGACCAGTGTGTGTAGGGACGGAAAGGATAAGAGAGTAAGAGTATCCTCCAAGTGCCTTTACCATTGTGTTGACTGCATCATGGCATAGAGAAGGACCACAAGAAACTCAGTATTTTAAGTATTTAATGAAAAGGTTCGTGTTCATAATGGAATACCACTTTGATTTTGAATAGATAATTATGAAAAGTATGTGTGTGTATAAAAAACAATGCCTGTCATTTAAATTAAGACATTCCAGATTACTTTGTCTAAAAGAAATGAGCATAAGCATTTCCCTTTTTATAACAAAAGTTTTATTACCCATTCTCCTCCACTATCATTTTAAGTGTAGCACCTTGCTAATTTAGACATTTAAACAGTTGTTCTATTTCAGACTTAAGCTGGGAGGAAAGGCAATATACATTCTGATCACCAAATGTGGTGAGGGAGAGAAAAGGGGAGGGGTGGCCACGGGGTGCAAATCTGTTCCTGGAAGACAGAACTGCCCTTTAAATAGATTACATTATATATATATAAATAAAAGCATCTGATTTCAAAGTGATTTCTTATATTTTACAGAGAAAGAAACTGAAGCTTATATATACAAAGTGCTTTACTGATAGCCACAGAGTGGCTCATCAACTGTTGGGGCTTGAGCTCAAATCTAATTCTCACTCCCAAGTCACATTTTTCCTATTATACCATACTGATTCTATGTAAACAAACATTAAAAAACACAGTTGTTTCCAATTTTTTTTTTGGGGGGGGGGGTTTGAGGGCATGTCAATCTATTGGTATAGAGAATTCCTTGCAATGAAATTCCACTCTACCAAAGAAGGTCAAACACTGTTCTGAAACCTGGAGAAGACTGTTAACACAAAGTTCAAAGTGGTCAGACACCTGCAGGGCATGTCAGAAGTAGGGCTTGAACCCAGTTCTGATTAAGACCCACAGTTTAAGAAGCACTGAAGGAGTTGCAAGTGGCAAAAGTTTTAAGAAGAGCTGTTTACCAGGCTATCTTGAAATGTTGTAATATTTTGGGTTTGGTTAAAACATAGCAGACTTGTGTACCAATTCTATACTGATTTTTTTGCAAATGAAATTTCTCATATGGGTCTTTGAATGGGTTTTTCCTAAAGACCTAAACTGTGTTGGCTGCTCACTCAATGATAACTGTCTTGTCTCCAATACTCATATCCTTCCAAAGTTGCACTGCCACTAATTATGCCTGTGGACGGTATATGTGAACAACACTACCTACCATCTGAACCTCAGTCTCTTTTACTATTCTTTTTTCTCAAGTCACGCTTTTAGCTTAAAAATTAAAAGCACCATAATCTTGAACATAATTAACACCAACCATGCATGCAGGTAGATAAGAGAATAATTTAAGAGAAAAGTTTATACAGTGAAATGGTTTCTAGTAAAAGTTGAATAATCATCCAAAATGAACTGATTTATCTTCTAAACATCAGAGACAACTATCTTCCAAGAACAGGGACAGATTAATTTAATGTCAATTTTTTTCCAAAGGGGAAAAAAATCCCAAAGTTGAGGTAAATGGGGAAATTTCTATGATAAGATGAAATTTTAACAAAGAACAGATTTCCCTCAGAGGTTAACATGCAAATTCATGAACAAGAAATAAGTAGGAGTAAGCTGAGGTCTGAACTCAAAATGACAGTTTTACTATTATTAGAATACCTATTCTGAAACCAGGTATGATGGATGATCAAGGCTGTTGAGGCAAACATAAGGAGGAGGTACCGGTGTCCTCTATCAGATATGCTCAGAGGGTGATATAATGGAAGGTTACCAATAATGTATATGGAACAAGGTGAAAAGGGGTTAGTGAGGAGAGCAACATTACAGCAGAAGTTCATTGTATAAGATTAAACAGAGCTTTTTTCTGCTACTTTTTAAAAATTACTTTTCTGAGTATCTTGTTTCTTTATCATCTTAGAACTAATCAATATGTCAAATAAGTCTGACATCAAATACAAAGTTTCTTACACTTCAGCACACTATTACGAACCTATTCTTCAAAAACCAAGTATCTTTTAAGTCATGAAACTTCACTTCTACTGATTATCTGGCTCATACCCCAAAGCTACTGTTCTGAACTATGACTCTAATCATACCCCAGTTTCCCCACTCTAATAGGATTAAATTAGAAGTGAAGCTTTTGTCATAAGCTAGAATTTGTTGGAAGCTGGGATGATAAACACTTAACTGGTTGCCAAAGAAAGTGTATTATCTCCCTCTCTTCACAGTTAGGAAGAGAATGTCTTGGAGAGTTAGGCACTCACTTGTCTCAAGGTAGGGGATGGACTGGCCTAAGACCTTCTTAAGTTACTCCCAACAAATAAGGCCCTGTGGTTCAAGATGTAGGGAAAATGAAAAATCTCTTTATTTGTAATCTTAAGTCAGAAAAATAAGATAACTCCACCTCTTAGAAGAACTCAACCTCTAAAATATGGTGGAAAACTTTAAGACAAGTTATCTGTCTTTGATTGCTACTCACAAGGATAAAAGTTAGTTTTGTGGCCGTCATAAGGTTAGTTTTGACCATCCCAAGCTATGTAGCTAAGTTTGTTAAACTTATGAATAGGTAACAGACCTGTGATTTCACTGATAAGGAATAAAGACTAATACCAATTGGTAAAGGTACTAATAAAGACTGGCAGTTTTTCTGCAACTTACATTCTTGGGGAGCTGCCTAAGGCACTGGAATGACTTTAACTAGGGTCACACAGCCATTATGTATTGAACCAGGTCCTCTGGACTCTACAGTCAGCTCTCTATCAACCCTTTACCAGGTTACTTCTCTTGTTAAACTTACTCATTTCAATTCTATTGCAAAGAATACAGAAGTTAAGTATTGCTCTCCCATTCCACTAATAGGAACTGCTAGCTGAAGAAATCAAGGTTAGTTCAAAGACAACTCTGGCATTAATTCAAAGTAAAATGAAGAGCTGACAGCAACTCAAAGTTAACAGTAGTCGTAATTCTTGTAACAGCAAATCTGTCAAATAAAATTCATTGTGAAAATCTGACCAAGGAAAAATTAGAAATCTTTCTGTACAAGTTGAGGAAACAGACCATTATTGCAAGAAAAACTTTATAAGGAAACATGGGGTTAGGACACGGAGGATAAATTAATGAACAGCACTGGAAAATTCTAGAAGATACCTTCTAGAGTCTACTCTAGCTCTTCAATTTACAAAAAATGCTGAAATTAGGGCGGCTTGGTGTTGCAGTGAGCAGAGCGCTGGCCCTGGAATCAGAAGGACCTGAGTTCCGATCCGGCCTCAGACACTTAACACACACAAACAAAAGCCTAGCCATGTGACCTTGGGCAAGCTACTTAACCCTAATTGCCCTCCAAAAGGCAAAAAAAAAAAAAAAAAAAGCAGCTGAAATTGAGTCCTAGCAAAGTTACTTCTCTCAAAGTTTTTTGACTCCAAATCCAGTGGCCTTCCTATTTTCACAGTGTATTCACTAATTCAAGAAACATTTAGTAAGGACCAATGTGTACAAGACACTGGTAACAGTATTTTGCACATGTCATTTATCACATAAATGGTAGGTAAATAGTGCCAGTTCTCAAACAGTTAATGTTCTACTAGGGAGCTTACTGATGCTGACCTGCTTCAGTGAGCCTACTGCAAAAGAAGGGAGAAACACAGAAGGGAAGATCTACTAGAAACCTTTCCAGACTGTGTCAATGAACTAAGCAGGGAAAGATAAAAGGCAGAGAAGGAAAGGAGAGCAGCAGGAGCCATTGTTTTGGATTGTTTGTTGCTATAAGCTCAAGAGCTGAACATATTATGACTCATAGCTCAGTCACCTCACCATCTGACCAGCAGACAAGTTATTACTCTCTGGTAAAAATAACAGCTAACATCTATATAGCAGTCATTCTTTTAAAGTTTTGTAAAGAGTTTTATGTGTACCATGTGATCCCCATGGTGAGGCAGGTGCTAATATCTTCATGTTATTGATAAGCAAAGTAAGGCTTTCAGAGTCACACAGTTACTGTATTTAAGGCAAGATTCAAACTCAGGTCTTCAGGCTCAAAAGTTGGGCATCTTATCTACTTTACTACCTAAAGGACAAAACATGATGCAGTTACTAAGTGAGGAGAAAGTTGCCTCAACATGGTGAATGTGGGGTGCACATGGTAGGTAATATGAAAGGGAAAGGACTTTTCAAGTAGTATATTAGGACCACTCCATCCCTTGGGAACTCCTCAGACCTAAGAAGACCATTCAAAAGGCTAGGGTTACATAATGGGGATTCGCAGACAATGGAAGGCTGCAAAGTATAGTTCTCAATATACATTATTGTATCTTAGTGTAAATTTGATTTTAATATTATAGTCCATTTGAGCCAGATCAGAGGGAATTTAGACTAGAATGCAACCAAAATAATAAATATAAAGAAAGGTAACCTGACACAGATTGACAAGTTTGGAGACCTGGGTTCTATCTAACTAGCCACCATCTTGAGGTATTCTTCCCTGTTCAAATTTTCCTCATTGTTAAAGTGAAAAATTGAATTCGATTAACTCTAAGGTGACTAGCAACTATAAATCCAATGACTGCATGAAATCAAGACTCAAGGGAATTAAATTAACCAACGCAACTTTGTGTGCACAGGAAGCAGCAAAGTCTGAATTTTAAACCAGTTCCTCTGGCTATCACAGCTACCTATGATATCCTGCTACCCCTCACTTATTCCATCTGTAAAATAAAAGAGTAAGATGAATATGCCTACTAGCGCTAAAACGCTATATAGATTATGTATACAGATGGACAAAATGTCTCAGTGTTGCCTGTATGTGATATGGGTTCTCCAAGGTGAAGCCAGGGTAGAACAGGCTTTGGCAGATACTATTGGGGGGTGCGGGGTGGTTTCAAAGTTGGATGTGGATAAGAATGGTCTTATCTGATGACCAATCAGCTAAATTCAGACAGACATATTACAAACTTGGGTATAAGATAACAAATTTTTTTTCAGTCATAACAATTCTTGAAGACCATATACTAAGTTATAGGAGAGATAACATTTTATAGTTGAGGAAAGTGAGACTCATAGGGGTTAAATGATTTCCTTATGGTCACAATGTTTAGTAACAAGGATACATGTAATTACAGCAAATTTAAACATTATTGAGTTCTACCATGGCGTTTCATGAACATTTCTCTCCTTACCACTAGTTGTAAGAACTGGGACTGCCCCACTACCAAACCACTGGAAGGTGGCTCCATGTGATAAGACAAAGGCTTCATTCATCCAGCATGGTATTTAGAAGGCAGAACAGAATGAGTCTGTGGGGGAAGGGTGTAGCTGGCAAGGATTGATTCCATAAAACATCTATAGCCTGATGAAGAGAAGGACTGCCCGTTTCCTTCTTTGATGCTACTACCTACTGCTTTTGAGTATGGTTTATTTCCTCCCTGGCCATAGAGTAACAATTAGTCTTGAAGTTTTTCTTTTATTTGTCTCTGAAGCAGTCCTTTTGTGGTTTCCTAAGAATTTTTAATGGTAGTAGCAAATGGCATTATATTATATATAAACTTCTTTCTATAGCCTTATCTCTTTTTTCTTAGTTCCTATTTGGAAAAACTCTAGATTACTAATGAGTATGGGTAGATATATGGTTGAAAATTTATAGATTCATCAGCATTTCAGAAGAAAACCACAGTAAGCTGGGTTCATTCTCATCAATCCTACCACTGAAGTTTAGTGGGCCAGTAAAAAAAGATAAGGAAATATCAAGTAGTAGTAAGAGGAAAAAAATCAATCAAACTGGGGAAACAAATATAAAGAGCAAAATAATCCTTATTCACAATTCAAGTGGGAGAGACAAATATATATGAAAATACATATAGAATTCACATAAAGTTCATTTATATACATAGGGAAGACAGTAGCAATTGAGGTGATCAGGAAAGGCTTCATGAAGATGATGGTCCCTGAGCTGCATCTTAAAGAGGGACTTTATGAGGCAGAAGTGAAGAGGGAGCACATTCTAGGGAAGCGAGATGGCAGGTAGAACAGAACTATGGGGATGGGAGGTGGAAGGTCCCTTATGTGGAACAGCTCAAAGACTAATTTGGCTGGACTACAAGAGACAAGAAGTGGAATAACATTGAATGAGACTAGACAGATCGATTCAGGCCAAGTTGTATAGGTGACTGTTTTGTTTTGTTTGTTTGGATTAAGAAAAGAGCTTCTATGGTTCTTTTGGTACGTTGTTCCAAACAACCAATGAAAGTTGGTACATTTTTATGTAAAATTAATCAGTTTATATCCTTTCATTTGGCCATCTTATTTTTTTAAATCAATAACTTGCTTAAATAGATTAGGTTGGAAATGTTTTAATTTAAAATTGAATACCATCTTTTTCTCTTTAGCTTTCTATTAATTTTCCTCTCAACAGGAAGCCACTGGAGTTTGTTGGATAGGGAATCACTTGGTCAGATCTGCGTTTATGGAAAATTACTCTGGCAGCAGTTTGTAGGATAGATTCAAATAGTATGAAATGAGGCAGGGAAAGAATTAGGAAGCTATTGCAAAAATACAGGTGAAAAATTAACAATCAACAGAGCTTGAGCTAGGGTCTAGGGTGGTAATTATGTGAGGGGAGAGGAACTGGAAGTAAGAGATATTGTGAAGAGAGAAAGGGCAAGATCTGGAAAGTGACCAGATACATATGGTGAGGAGTCAAGGATAATGCTAACATTACAAACATGGGAAGTTTTAAGGATGGTACTGTCATCAACAGAAATAGGGAAATTTGGCAGAGGGGAGAGTTTGTAGGGAAAGAAAATGAATTCCATGTTACATATGTTGAGTTTAAGATGCCTCTGGAACATCAATTTTAAAATGCATGCTGGGCAACTGGTGATCTGAGACTAAAGCTCTATGGTGAGGCTAGATGTGCAGATCTAGGAAGTCATATGCACAGATAGGAGCTGATCAGGCCACCAAGAAAGCACAGAGATAAAAAGGGCCTAAGACAAAATCCCTGAGGAATAGTGTAATACGGAGAATCTGAAGATTAGGTGGGAAAGGAGAACAACAACTCCTTAGGGGAGAGTTGTGTCATGAAACCTAGAGAGCAGAAAGTGTCCAAGAGGATGCAGCAGAGAGACTGAGAGGGGTAAGATTTGGCAATTAAGAGATCAACAGTAAATTTAGAGAAAGTAGTTTTGGTTGAATAAAGAAGCAAGAATGCAGAAGATTGAGAAGAGACAGAGTGTATTCAACTCTTTCAAGGAGTCGGACTAAGAAATGGAGAAGAGACACAAGACGACAGCTTGAGCAGCTATTCCATTTAAGTAGGCAGACTGTCTGAATTCCCTTAAGCAAAGAGATTTTAAGCCCCTTAGTAACTAAAAATACAAAATAAGAAATAATGTTGAAATCCACAGGATGCTATTCAGATTTATAAAGTAGATTTAGGTTCTGTGATTCAGAATATTACACATCACTGGGACAAAAACAGAAAAACATAACTGCTTATTTATATTGTTAAGGGTCTATGTTAATAAAAAAAAAGGCATTTGTTCAATTTAGAAGCTTTTTTTTTCTTTAATTTTGCAGGTTATTTTAATAGGGAAACATTAACCATCAAGTTTTTGCTATAAATCAACGAAGCAAGAATTATTAGGTTTACACCATCTGCAAGGCACTGCATTTCACACTGGAGACAAAAAGGTAAACAAAAGAGTTGTCCTTAAGAGGCTTACATTTCAGAGAAACACTTATAAATATGTACAAAACAAATGCAAGGTATTGGGGGGAGGGAAGAGGGGAAAGAGGCACACAAGCACATTGGGAGATCAGGAAAGGACTAACATGGCTGCATTCGAGCTGAAGTGAAGTGATGTGATGAGGTAGAGCATTCTGAGCATGGAAACAGGAAATGGAATGTCATATATAAGGAATGCAAAAAGGCCAATCTGGCCAGGTCACAGAGCGAAGAAGAGTAATGAGCCTGAAAAGGTAGGCTGGCTCCAGGTTAGAGAAAACTTTAAATGCCAAATCTTTGGTATTACAAACAGGGGATATATATGGAGCACCATAAAAACTATGTTTTAGAAATAGCACTTTGGAAGTAGTGTAAGATGGATCTGAGAGAAGAGATATTTGAGTCACGTATGATTTGAATCACCATTGAGAAGAGCTAAAATGGTTTAATTTGAGACATCTATGGGATTTACCTTATACAAGAAGAATCCCTATCTGTTGACTAAGGCCAGTGTTTTTTTTTGTTTTTTGTTTTCCCACTTTTGAAAATAAGGCATATTGGGGCAGCTAGGTGGCAGAGTGAATAGAGCACCGGCCCTGGAGTCAGGAGGACCTGAGTTCAAATCCAAACTCAGACACTTAACACTTATTAGCCCTGTGACTTTGGGCAAGTCACTTAACCCCAATTGCCTAGCCTTACCCCTCCCCCCCAAAAAAAGGCATGTTAAAACTCTTTTAAAAAATAAACATGAGAAAAAAGAATTCAATGAAGCATTAAACATTAGTAATCATTATTACTAGACTGAACTATTTTTTTCATATCTCCTAAAACCTATGTTGAATTCCCCCATAAACTGGTCAAGAGGAGTCCTTAAGCAAAATGTCAGACTTTCAGGATAAGTGTGTGTATAATGATCGAATATAAATAACTCATTTGGATTATTCATGGTATTAGTCTCTCCATTAGCACTGCTAAACTGTAGCTATATTTAACCAACATTTATATCTTACAAAGACAAATAAAATGATTATTTTCCATAACAAAAATGAATCTTTCACCAATTTTAATTCATAACAACCAGCATAAAGATAATTTAAGCTGAAAATGTTGGTTTTTCCATATAACTTACTGGGTGGGCATGGCATGGTATTTATATCAGATTAAGGATTAATACAATTTTCATATTTATATAGTTTAATGATAATGTATATAAAAAGGTATGTTTCACATAATCGTAAGAGAGCTATGAGGTTGTCAATGCCTAATTCTTGATCATTATGATTAATGCTACAAATACAATGGCCAATCTAAATATTGGTATAAAAAGATTAGCATAACCATACTACACTTAAAGAACCTTAAATTTCTTATCTTATGCTAATCAAAGACATTTCTTAGTAAAGAATCTAATTAAAATAATTTAATTTTTTGTAATTAGAAGGATTTTCTACTTCATGAAACATTTTTACCATTTCAGGATCTATATAAAGGTATTAATTTTCATTTATTTGTTCTTTGAAAAACCTAAACAGAAAAAACATAAAAAAACTAACTCACCAAGAAGTGAAACAGGCTGGGTAACAGGAGGTGCAGCAGGTGGAACAGCAGATCCATACATTTTCGCACTGTCACCAGATTCGGCATTTCCTCTAGCCCCAGAAACCACTGTTGGAATGGGATTTCCAATAGATAAGTCTTTTGTAGTGTCTTCATTTATACCAGCGATAGTAGCTAAGGAATATAATCATATCAACATGTAAAGCTGAATAACTGATTCCCCTCCTTCTTTGATAAAATACCTTGACGTCCTATATGCCCTCTGTTCTCTCTTTCACTCTCTCCCTCTCTCACTCATTCACACACAAAATAAAGGAAAAAAATGCTTACAATTTGGGATGGTTATTGGTGGAGTGTGGGGAGGAGGAATAGACACTGGTGGTGTGATAGGAGGTGGGGGTCCAGGAGGAAGAAAACCTAGAAAAAAGAAAAATAATCAGAAATTATACTTTGTAGTAAAACTATGGAAAATATCCTGCACTAAGTCTAAATCCCTATAGAGAGTGAGATTTGTCACAGCTGCTCCTATTTGTAGACGACACTATACTGAGTACATCAAGTCTCAAAATATTATACTGCTTCCCCAGTAAAATACATATTTATTCAAGGGAGATTAACCTAACAATCTGCATAGGTGAAACAAAGCAAATGAAAAATGTACGTTGTTGAATGTACATAGTTGAATAATTGGCCCTTTGAGCTGGCCTATTAGCACAGTTATCTTGGCCAGGCACAGCAGATGGACAATGAACTAAGCCCAGATTTGAAGAATAAAAGTTGTTCAGGCTACACTGATTTTTGGAATTATAAAGCAATTTCAACAATTCCAATCTGTTCCCTGAAATTAAAACCCCTCACCCCATGGAATCAATATGACTATAAATGTAATACAATTTTAAAAGTATCAAAATAGTAATGCAAATTATAAAGAAGAGATGAATAACTGGTCCAATTATGCTGTAGCATATAACCAACAAAATCAGAAATAGTTCGAAAAACATCAGGGAAATTTATGACTTAAAAAAAAAAAAAAGAATTCATCGGGTGGCTAGGTGGCGCATTGAATAGAGCACTGGCCCTGGAGTCAGGAGGACCTGAGTTCAAATCTGATCTCAGACAGTTAACACTTACTAGCCCTGTGACCTTGGGCAAGTCACTTAACCCCAACTGCCCTCCAAAAAGCAAAAAAAAAAAAAAAGAATTGGGATATCCCAAGTTATATAATAGTAATCACAAACTACAGAACAATACAGAGGAAGGTTACCACTACACTGGGTAGATCCTTAATGGAAAATTTGTGGGAAGACATTGACAGAAATCAAACAGGATAAGAAAGCACAAAAACATTTCAATCTATGCTGGCACAGAGTATCCACATCAAAGAGATCTTGAAGTACCAAAAAAACATAGTTGGGCCAAGATTCTTGTTTTAATGTTCTAGCCATGACAATGCTGCCTCTTTACAATATGCCTGCCACACGTGACTGAGTAGCACTATATTCTAGGTTCCAAGTTAGCACTATTTTCTTAAATAAGTTAGCAATACCTGGTGGTAAATGCATCGGATTGAATCCTGGTCGTAAAAATGGTGGAGGAGGAGGGGGAGGAACTCCATGACCAAAACCAGGTGGGGGAATTCCTAAAGGTGGTGTAAAAGTAGGTGGCTGGAGTGTACCAACTACTGGAGGACCTGGCTGGTGTGGTGGGACCTAAAAAGGGAGACAAAAGGAAGATTTTACACATATAATAGATATATCACATAAAATACGTGTAAATGTGTGCATAAACATGTAATAATCAATATAGCATGAATAATAAAACACAATACCACACTACTAAAGAGTTGATATTACCAATTTATGGTGTCAGATTCAACCTAATCTGTACTGACTCTAAGAGTTGTTATTTTAAAATAAGTCCATTTCTCATCAGTTTTATCTATTTTGCATAGAAGAGAAAGATGCATTATGATGGCTTTGATATTTGCTTTTAAAAACTCTCTTAAATAGCAAAATATGATAAAGTTCCATGCAAAGATTTGGACTGGATAAAATTAGAAATGGTTAAGTCCACAAAATGGTAGTGCTGGTTTTTCAAAACAAAATATTCCAAGGTCAATTAAAAAATATTTAAGTACAACAATAAACAAAAGCCTAGAAGTCAGCATATCTTAATTTTAAAAATAGCCCACATATTTAAATACATTAGAAGGCTCTGTATAACAGAATGAAATAACAAGCCTACTCATTTAGCATTTTATTTGGATGATATGCTTTGGATGATATAAGGATATGCTTTCTCAACCTGATACCCCAACCACCCTTCTCCAACTGAGAATACAAAAAACAAAACACATTAACATAGTTAATCAAACTTCCACACTGGGGGCCTTGTCTTGAAAAATATTTGTCTCATTTTGCATTTTGAGTCCCTTACATCTCTATCAAGAGGTGGGTAGCATATTTTATCTTTAAGAATGGGAATCTGGGGTGGCTAGGTGGTGAAGTGAATAGAGCACTGGCCCTGGAATCAGGAGGACCTGAGTTCAAACTGGCCTCAGACACTTAACAGTTAACTAGCCGTGTGACTTTGGGCAAGTCACTTAACCCCAACTGCCCTCCAAAACCCAAAAACGAATGGGAATCTGAGGGGGAATGTCTGAGGGCCCCAAAGACAACAAATACTATGCTACTATGTTTCTTTGCTTCTACAAATTCTATACCTAATCTGTAATACTGATACCTACCCCGCCCTGTTTTAATGATTATTGCTTTGTAGTATAGTTTTTTTTTTTTTTAAAAGCAATTGGGGTTAAGTAACTTGCTCAAGGTTACACGGCTAGTCATTATTTATGCGTGGGTGCTCATTTTCTGAGGCCGGATCTGATCTCGGGTCATCCCAACTCCGAGGCCGGCGCTCTTACTCACTGCGCCACCTAGCCGCCCCTTTAGGGCAATTGGGGTTAAGTAACTTGCCCAAGGTTACACGGCTAGGTTTTTGTTTGTGTGGATTAAGTGTCGGAGGCCGGCTCCGAACTCAGGTCCTTCTGATTCCAGGGCCGGCGCTCTATTCACTGCGCCACCTAGCCGCCCCTGTAGTATAGTTTTGAGATCTGGTATTGTCAGATCCCTTCCCACTTTTTTTCATTATTTCCTTGAGAACTCCTAACTTTTGTTCCTATAAATGTATTCTATCACTTTTTCGTAGCTCTGTAAATGATTCTTTTGGTAGTTTTGAGAGTTGAATAAGTTCAGCTATAGTGCCATTTTTATCTATGATATAGCACAGTCTTCCTTCCCACAAGGAATTAATATTTCTCCCATAATTTAGGTCTGTATTTAGGTAAGAATGTTTTTTCAGTTGTGTTCTATCTTTATAGACAGGTTCCCAAATATTTAATACATTTTCTATTTATTTTGAATGGAATTTCTCTTTCTATCCTTTGACTGCTAGATTTTGTTGATAACATTACAGAAAAGATGATAATTTTTGTGTTCATTTTATATAGTTCTACTTTATCATTTTAATTAATGTTTCATTGACATAAGGTTCTACATGTAACAAAATCATAATGTCTACAAAAGTGAGTTTTTTCCCTTAATCTATTATTTTCAATTCCTTTTCTTACTGCTATAACTAGCTTTTCTTAAACTGTATCAAATAATATTGGTGACAATGGACCAATTTTCTCTGATTTTACTGGAAGGGACTGTATTGGTTCTCTATTATATAAATGCTGATTCTTAGTGTTAGATATTTACCTTAAGAAAGCTCCATTACTTTTATTTTTATATATGTTTTAAACAGAAATGAATGGGTTTCATATTTTTTAAAAACAAAAACATCTTCCTTACATGTTAATCTAATCATTGACTTTTTAAATTGGGGTTGATGTTAATTAATAAGGTCTACTATGGTTACTTACAATTTTCCTAATATAGAAACAAACTTGCATCACATAATTCCAACTTAGTATGTGTGATCTTTTAAATTGTCAATATTTCCATTACTATTTCATTATTTATTTTTGAGTTGATATTCAATAGGAATATTGGGTCTTTAGTTGCCTTCCTATGCATGGCATCTCCCTAGTTTGGTGAGACCATATTAGTATCAAAGAAGAAAGAAAAAATCTGTGGTGGCCTTCCTTCTTTCCTAACCCTACACTTTCTGGATGCTACTTTTGTGTGTCATCTTTTACTCATGAGTAATTGCTAAATACAAGCAGACCATTTATCTCTTTCTCACCTTTAGGTCAATTTTGTTTTTTAATTATGGTGCAATATATATAGCACTGAACTTTCAGCAGCTTGTGAAGAAACTTACCACTCACTGAGAACCTCTCATTAAAATGTGAACTTTTAGGGGCCGCTAGGTGGCACGGTGAATAGAGCACCGGACCTGGAGTCAGGAGGACCTGAGTTCAAGCCTCAGACATATGACACACTTATAGCCGTGTGACTTTGGGCCAAGTCACTTAACCCCAATTGCCGTCCAAAAAGGAAAAAAAAATTGAACTTTTAATAGGACATTCTCCATAATAGCAAACACTCTTTGACAAGCATAGTTTTATATCTTGCTTGTTATTCTTCAGAAAACAAATTTTCTTGGTGCTGGAACTCATGACAAATTTTATATGATTTAAAGAAGTGTGGCAGACCCCTAGCTGAAGAGCAGCCTTTAAAGCTGTATTCAGCATTTGACTCTGAGAAAATTTTATAATCAAACAAGCTTTGAACATTTTTCACTCAACTGTGTTACTGTAAAGACATGATCTACCAGAGGAACTAGTTACTAAAAGATGCTATTGAATTAGGAAAAGAAAGATCCGTGTTCAAATCCTAGCTCTTCCCCTTACTCTGTGTGACCTTGGGCAAGTCACTTAACTTCTCTGGGCCTTTATTTCCTCCTCATTTGTAAAATAAAGGGATTGTACTAAGTGATGGCTAAGGTTCTATCTAGCTGTAAAATTTATGATACTATAGAAGTCTGCCTGTTCTGTTTTTTTTTTCTTTTTAAATCACTTTCATGAAGACATAAAAATAAAACAAAAAGAATACAGGTTAATAGGTATGCAAATTATTGGAAGCCTGGAGGCAGAGCCAAGATAGCAGAGTAGATAAAGGACTTTTCCGAGGGTCTAGCTTCCACCTCCTCTAATACATGTAAAAAATGACTCTAAACAAATTTTAGAGCTACAGAACACACAAAGTGACAGAGAAAAACAAATTGCCCACTGAAGGCAGCTGGGCAAGCAGGGGCTATCACACCACACCAAGAGCAGATCCCAGCCCAGCCCCATGTGAGCTATGAGGTTTTGGCCCCAGGGCAGCCCCTACCAGCAGTGGCCAGAGCAGACTTCAGGAGACTGAAGCACCAGCAGCTATGGTGGTTTCTAGACTTCTAAAACCATAAACGCCAAAGAGAAAGTAAAAGGTCAGTGTAGAACTCTTACTGGAATGGGGGTGGACAGAAGAGCCTGGTCCAGCCCCTGTCCCTGGGGCTAGAAGAGGTGGAGGTGTGGCAGCACAGGTGGCTGCCACAGGAGCTCCTGGCCTGCAGATTGTAGGGGGACCAAACAACCATTCAGAAATCAAGGAGAAAATACTGCAAGCAATCAGGAAGAAACAATTTGAGTATTGTGGAAACACAATCAAGATAACATAAGACCTAGCAGCTTCTACATTAAGAGATTGAAGGGCTTGTAATGACATTCCGCAGGTCAAAGTAACTAGGATTAAAACCAAGAATCACTGACCCAGCAAAACTGAGTATAATGCTTTAGGGGAAAATATAGTCATTTAATGAAATAGAGGATTTTCAAGCATTCTTGATGAAAAAACCAGAGCTAAACAGAAAATCTGACTTTCAAATACAAGAAGCAAGGTAAGCATGAGAAGGTAAACAGGGAAAAGAAATCACAAGAAGCTTTCATTAAAATGTGTGTGTGTGTGTTTAATACATACATACATTATGGGGCGGCTAGGTGGCGCAGTGAGTAGAGTGTCAGCCCTGGAGTCAGAAGGACCTGAGTTTGGATCTGGCCTCAGACACTTAACACACACACAAATAAAAACCTAGCCGTGTGACCTTGGGCAAGTTACTTAACCCCAATTGCCCTCCAAAAAGCAAAACAAAACAAAACAAAACAAAACAAAAACAAAAAAAACATACATTTAATATATACATATATATGTATAGGAGGCTGAAGGTGTGTATGAATATATATATATGTCAGGGTGTGCATATGTATGTATATATATATATGGACAGAGGGTACAAGACAAGTTGAATATGAAGGGACGATATCTAAAAAATAAAATTATGAGGTGAGAGAGGAATATATTGG
The DNA here is from genome assembly GCA_011680675.1 of Gymnobelideus leadbeateri. Lineage (NCBI taxonomy): Eukaryota > Metazoa > Chordata > Mammalia > Diprotodontia > Petauridae > Gymnobelideus > Gymnobelideus leadbeateri. The sequence goes on along the minus strand of WOXC01006816.1, from coordinate 169,382 downwards.
GAGAAGAAAGAGATAGATTAGGGTAAATTATCTCATATAAAAGAGGCAAGAGAACACTGTTACAATGGAGGGGAAGAGCAGGAAGGTGAAAGGGAATGGGACAACCTGATTCTCATTAAATCTGGCTTAAGGAGGAAATAACACTCAATTGGGTGTCTTACCCCACAGGAAAATAGGGGGAAAGGGGTTTGAGGGGGAATGATAGAAGGGAGGGTAGTTATAACCAAACACTTTTGAAAAAGGACAGGGTCAAAGAAGAAAATAGAATAAGTGGGGGGCAGGCAGGATAGGATAGAGGGAAATATAGTCAGTCTTTCACAATATACCTACTATGGAAATGTTGTATAACTACACATGTACAACCTATATTGAATTGCTTCTCTTCCCAGTGGGGGGTGGATGAGGAGGGAAGAAGGGAAAAAATCTGGAACCCAAAGTTTTAAAAACAAATGTGTATTAAAAAAATTGGTTTGTTTTGTTTTTTAACATACAACTGGGAAATAAGATATACAAGCACTGGGGTATAGAAATTCATCTTGCCTTACTAGAAAGTTAGGGGCATGATGGGGGAGGATGTAAGAGAGAACAGACTGGGGAAATAGGTATTAAGCAGGCTAGCTATTTTGGGGTGGGGGATAGGGAAAAGACAGGCAGAAAAATCTGTAACTCAAAATCTTGTGGAAATGAATGTTGAAAACTAAAACAAATAAATAAATTGGAAAAAAAAAGAGTTGATATGGCCAAAAAAAAAAATTAAAGATATCAAAATTCAGCTAGTCCATGATTTTTTTCTGATCTGTTGCTACATTTTATTCTTTAAAATTCTTCTGGAAAAAAAAAAACAACCCCTCAAGACTTTCTTTTTTAAAAATATTCAAAAACTGTTTTTTTTCTTTCCCTCCCAAACTCTTCGTTCAAGGGGGCAGGGAGAGAATCTTTCGTAACAAATATGCATATTCAAGCAAAAAAAAAAAAAAGATCATGTCCAGAAACCTTATGTCTTGTTCTGTATCTTGATATAGAAGATCAATCTGATATTTATTTCATGGGTTGCCACGGCCAACTCGCTAGTGCTAATAAATACCTAACACTTGAGTTTACCAATATTAATACCATTCCACAGGAAAATAGAGGGGGAAAAAATTCCTTGACCAAGTAAGAAAAAACTAGGTCAAACATAGTTTATTTTAGACTAAGGTCTAAGAAACGAGGATGTTATAATACATCTTATAAAGGTTAAAGTAGAAAACAGGTACCACACAATTTATTTCTCTAACTTCTTATTGAAAGGAGTGTTTGTGTTGTTAATGGATCTGCCAGTTTAGTAAATCTGATGTGTTAGAATGTGGAGAGTCAAGTGATCAGGGAAATATATATAACATGGTGAGACAAAGGACTGCGGATTTAATTAGGTCACTATCACTTTGCTTTTGGCCCAAACTCTCACAATGTTAGGGTTGTGGCAGGAAAGTGTTAACTTCAAATTTAACAAACTGAATTAACTTAGCTCCAACTAGAAAAAAAATTAAAACGCCACCAGCAACTGACCCCACAAACATGTCCATAAAGAGCAGCAAATAAGCAGTTTACCTGAGCAGAAAGACACCAAACAAGTAAAAAGATAGATCATCTGGTATCAAACCACTGTAGAGGGCAAAGAAGATTGTGTAATGACCTGAAGAATAAATTTAATATCTTCTTTTCTGCTAGTGACAGGCAGGACTCACATATGCACAGAATATAGTTCATCTCCATTTCTGACTAGTTTCTCCAAAAGGAGCCCAAAAGTACAAGAAGAATGCACCTGTAGCATCCAGATAATCAACTACTTCCTGAAAGAATGTTAATACTTCAAAGAGGAAATGTAAAAAAGCATTTTTTTGAATGGCAAAGGGGAATTTTGTCAGGAGACTGGAGGAAAGAAGAATGTGACATAGAAAAAGGAAAAGGATCACTCAAACATTTGCAGTGATATAACAGGTATAAGATTATTCCTAAGAGGAAGGAGATGGATTAAGTGAAAAGAAGTAGCCCCTTAAGCACCAAGAAATAAATACAGGTGCTATCAACCAAGAATACAGTCAGTAAAGGACAAAAAATAAGGAGATATAGTGGTGGTTGGTGAACATCCACCCACTTCTGACAACCAGATTTATGGGATTCTGATTTGGTCAACTTGTCAACCTAACATGACAAACAAGCCTGTTATATTCCAGGAGCATACAACAAGAATATCTTTAAAGAGAAATCATACTTATTCAACTTTCTTAGTCCTCTAGGCCATTTTATATTTTAGGAAAAACAAAGAAATCATCAGACCTTCTGACACAATTTGCAACCACCACAGACAGTATCTAAGAAGTAGGTAAAAATAAAACTCTTATTCTCATACATCTATATACTAATATTCAAAATAATGGACGGAAAACAAGATCTTCACATGTGCAAGAGAATTCAGTCACACAGATTTCTCTGTGACTCAAAGGAATGGTACTCACAACGGGAGTTTGGCTATGAAAGGATATACTTTGTTAAAAAGAAACAGAGAAAATACTTGTGGAAAAAAATGAGGAACCGAAGAAAGGGAAACTTGGTGGGCAAAACTGTGGTAATAATCAACAGACAGAAATAGAAGCAATGTCAAAATATACTATAGATAGTAGGTACCCTTCCTCTCTCCCCCCAACCAGACCTACTAATCTGGTTTTCTTTAGATAGTCTCTTCTGACTTAAAATGGATCGACCTAATAATTTCTTGACTTGACTTAATCATAAATTCATCGTTTTTAAACTGGTGTCTATGAACATATTTTATTTTAATATTTTGATAACTACTTCAGTAGACCTACTCTGTAATTTTACGCTATCTTATCCATTTAAAAACATTATTGTAAGAGAGGGGATTCTGGGAAGATAGTGGAGTAGGTCAGAAATCTTTAAGCTCTCCAAATTTCCTCCACAGAAAAAGACAGAACATTGACTCAGAGCAGCAGAAATAAACATGGGGTAAAGTGGCTGTCCTTCTAAGACAATCTGAGAAGACCCCAGGAAAGACTGGACTGAGGTTTGGCCTGAGTGAAATGCAAACATCTCCAGGCCTACTCTGCAGAATCACCAAACAACAGGCCATGGGGGCACCTGAGTTATGAGGCAGCCTCTGCCTTAGAAACTTTCATTTTGCAGACAGTGTGGGTGTCTGCCAGTTGAGTATGAGAAGACTGAAGGACCTTCCACTGTGGAGGAATGCCAAGCACAGCTGTGCAGAACAGACACATCCCAAGCTGCAGCTGAGGGGAGGAGTTAGCACACACCTGGTGAGTGCAGGTGGGCTATGGGCACATGCAGGAGAGCAGAGTCAGGATAGCTGCAGTTTGCAGCCACCAGAGAGACCATAAGGAGCAAGATCATCTTCAGCTGAGTGTGGCTGGGGGCCCCCTAGTCATAGGTTAGGAGTGCAGAAGAGAGTCCATGGTTAGGCCCCAAGATAGACCAGAAAATAACAGTAAGAAGGACCTGAGACATCATTCCCCGTACCTCAAGACAACAACTTGATTACATTAATAGTTGCTAAAAACAAAATAAAACAAAAACAAAACCAAAAAATAATAATAAAAAGGAGTAAGCAAAAGGAAAAAGAACCCAACCACAGATAGTTACTATGGGGATAGAGAAAATTTGGGTTCATATTCAGAAGAAGATAACGGAGTTAAAAAAGCCATGCCACTCCTTTTCCAATGACAAACATCAAATAGTCCCAATCACAAAAAGATTTCTTGGAAAAATTTTAAAAGGACATAAAAGGATGGCATAGTGAATAGAGCACCAGCCCTAGCATCAGAAGGACCTGAGTCCAAATCTGGCCTCAGACATTTAACTGGCTGTCTGACCTTGGGCATGTCACTTAACCCCAATTGCCTTGCCTTCCACCCTCCAAAAAAAATTTTTTTTAATTAAAAAAAAAAAAAATCGAGACAATTGAGAAAAAAATTAGGAAAAAATACAAGAAACTAAAAAAAATTATGAAAAGAAAGTAAACCAACTTGAAATAGAGAATAAAAAGTTTAAGGGAGAAAATAATTCCCTGAAAACTAGAACTGGGCAAAAGGAATCTAATGATGTTCTAAGACATGAAGAAATCATAAAAGAATGAAAAAATTGAAGAGAAAGTGAAACATCTCATCAGAAAAACAGCTGATTTAGAGAACAGATTGGGGAGAAATAACATAAGAATAGTCAGACTACCTGAAAATTATGATAAAAAAAAAAGAATCCTGATACAATATTACAAGAAATTATCAAAGAAAATTACCCTGAAGTTCTACAACAAGAAGACAAAATACAAATAGAAAAATTCCACCATGATCACCTGAAAGAAGTGCCAGGATAGTTTGAAAAACAGGCATGGGCTGAGCTGATCATGATGGGGTGAGTCTAAAAAAAATAAAACTGCAGGAGGAGATAAAAAGGGGTAATTAACTCATGCAAATGAAGCATAAAAGGAAAAATTGATACAAAAGAAGCTAGAAGGGGAGAGGGAGAGTAGTACTGAAACCTTACATTGGGAATAGGATAAAGAGGGAATTTATATATATATATATACATCTTGAAGGATATAAAAGTCTTCTAAATTCAGAAAGAAAAAAGAGGGCAAGGGTGGTGTGGACAGTGGATAAGGGAGGAACTTTTAGAGCACTGGGTAGGTTAAGGAATAGGAGGACAAGGTAGTGGGTAGAAGTAAAGCAGAGGAGTGAAGAGGGATAGGGTGAGAAGGATAGTGAGGAAAAAGAGGAAGGAGGAGAATATGCAAGTAATTCTAGGTTAGAATGTGAATGGGACAAATTTACCCATAAAATGAAAATGGACAGCAGATTAAAAATTTGAATTCAACAATATGTTGCTTTTAGGAAACATAAAAATGAGAAATACACACAAAGAAAAAAAAAAGGGCAGGAGTTGAATTTATTATGTAAAAAAAGCAGGGATAATAACCATGATCTCAGACAAAGTTAAAAGTTAAAATAGATTTAATCAAAAGTGAAAAAGAGAAACTAGTGTCAGCAATATTACTCAATATTGTTTTAGACAGTATACCTGAGTGTATACATACATACAAAAACATACACAGAAACTATATGAACATAAACACAAAACACTTCTTTTTTTTCTTTTTGGGTTAACAATCTTGCTTTAATCAATCAAACATATCATTTACCTAGTTCAGGGGAAAAAGCACCACAAACTTCAGAGTATACAGACAGGTTACAAGCAGAAGTTATAAGACAGAGAAACATTTCAGCAGACAGGCCTCCAACTGTCTGACCATTACATCCATAACTAGTCAGTTACCAGAGACGGAAGCACCAACATCTGGGTTTTCAAAGCTGGGGGTCTTAACAGCTGCCCAGAGTCTTGTCTGGTCAAACCCCGTAACTATTCTCAAAGTGAGCCCCAAAACAAAACCTCAAATCAGGGTTTGTACGGCCTTCTCCTGGCTCAGAGAATGTCACAAACTTCTTTACCCATTGCCCAATCACAAAGCATGAAGGCATGGGCATTCTTGAAAACCAAACCTTCCGCCACAGGCTCCAGGTGTACTTAAGCCTATCAAAGGGCCAAGGGACAGGGAAGATCTTGAATTCCCATTCCATAAGAACACCTTGTGTACAAGTATGTCTCTGTGTATTCTGTGTGCCTGTCTGTGAGCATCTATGGATATATACAATCATGTCTGAGTTGGTGTATCTTTCTACTGTCTACTGTTATGAACTTGTATTTTTTCTATCTATATGTGTGTGAATATATGAGTACACACTATAAATATATATCTACACACATACATATACATATCTATTTATACGCACACAAATCAATATACATACATGTATGTGTGTACATGTATGTGTACACACATGAAAGCATATATGCATGTACACACATATGCATACACATACACATAGTGTATTTTTGCAGCCAAAGTGATCTTCTTCAGGCATAGGTTCAAAATTCTCACTTGTCTAGCAGCCCCTCCCTCTGGGACCCCTTTCTCTTTTTGGTTGGAGAAGGTGGAAGGTAAACTTTTGAGAACATCTCCCTGATCATCCTCCATTTAAAAATGGTTCCCAAGGAATTCTCTTCATCTTTTCCCACTCAACTACTTTCCTGGACTTTATTAGCTCCACAAATTCATCACTCAGCAAGATGAAATCAACTTGGACAGTCATAGCTCCTCAGATCATTTCCCACCCCAGATATATGACATCCTAATGCTGTCCCCCCACAAACACTAGGTAACCTCCCCAACTTTTTTTTTCTAATTGAACAAATGCTTTATTAACTTCTGGTTTACATCATTCATTTCCACCAGATTATGAGTTACATTTTCCCCCCATTTTGTCCCTACCCATCACCCCAGAATAGCAGTCCCACTAGATATCCCCTCATCTAATCTGTTCTCTCCCATATCTTCTCCCATATCCCCTTCCACTTTGCCATTAGGGCAAGGTGAATCTCTGAGTACCAATACCTGGACATCTTATGAAACATTTAATTTTAAAACTTCGATTTTCATATCCATTCCCTTCCTCCTTTGTTACCCACTCCCTCTGAGAAGATAAGCAATTCAGTATGTGTTGTACATGTATATCTATGCGAAACATTACCATAGTAGATGTATTATAAAAGACTGCTTATATTTCCCTCCCACCCGTCTCACCTCCCACCTGGTCCACTCCCTACTTTGATCCTGTCCCTCTTTGATAGTGGGTACTTCCAACCTCCCCTCCCCCCAGAATGTCCTCCCTTCCATCATCCCCCCTCTCATCCCCCTTTCCCCTACTCAGGAGAGTGAGTGAGGGTAAGATATTCCATTTAGTATGTATGTGAATCTCTCCTTGAGCCAATTTCAATGAGAATATGCTTTTGCCTTTTTGCCTTCCTGTTCTTCCCCTCCCCTGCAACTACTTCCCCTTGCCTCTTCTACATGAGATAGTTTGCCCTACCCTGTCTCTCTCCATCTCCTCTTGCCACTTTCCTCTCTCACCTCTTGACTTCACCCCTTAAGAATCACTCCTTCCTTGGGGCGGCTAGGTGGCGCAGCGAGCAGAGCACCAGCCCCGGAGGCAGACCCGGGCTCGGATCCGGCCCCAGACACCCGACACACAAACAAAAACCCAGCCACGTGAACCTGGGCAAGTCACCCAACCCCAATTGCCCTCCAAAAAAAAAAAAATCATCCCTTCCCATCAAATTCAACCTGTGCCCTCTATCCATGTATACCTGTGAACATATGCCATGTACCCTTCTTCAATTATTTTCATAATGAGAAAGGTTTCATCAAACACATTTATTGTTTTTCCACATAGGAATGTAAATAGTCCAACTTTGATAAGTTCCTTTTGATTTCTTTTCCTTGATTACCTTCTCAAGCATCTCTTGCTTCCTGTGTCTGAATGTCAAATTTTCTATTCAACTCTGGTTTTTTCATCAAGAATGCTTGAAAGTCCTCTATTCCACTGAATGACCATATTTTCCCCTGAAACAAAATACTCAGTTTTCCTGGGTAGGTGACCCTTGGGTTCATTCCTAGCTCTTTTGCCCTCTGGAATATCATATTCCATGCCCTTCAATCCCTCAGTGTAGAAGCTGCCAGGTCCTGGGCTATTCTGATTGTGTTTCCACAATATTGAAATTGTTTCTTCCTGGCTGCTTGTAGTATTTTCTCCTTGATCTGGGTATTCTGGAATCTGGCTATAATATTCTGGGAGTTTTCTTTTTGGGATCTTTTTCAGGAGGTGATTGGTGGATTCTTTCAACCTCTATTTTGCCCTCTGGATCTAAAACATCAGGCAGTTTTCCTTGAGAATTTCTTGAAGGGTGATTTCTAGGTTCTTTCCTTGATCATGGCTTTCAGGTAGTCCAATAATTTTTAAATTGTCTCTCCTGGATCTATTCTCCAGGTCAGTGGTTTTTCCCATGAGATGTTTCACATTGCCTTCTAATCTTTCATTTGTTTGGATCTGCTTAACAGCATCTTGATTTCTCATAAAGTCATTAGCTGCCACTTGCTCCAGTCTAACTCTGAAGGAATGAATCTCCTCAGTGAACTTTTGAGATTCTTTTTCCATCTGGCAGATTCGACTTTTTAAGGCATTCTTCTCCTCATTGCCTTTCTGAGCCTCTTTTGCCATTTGAGTTAGTCTATTTTTTAAGGTGTTATTTTCCTCAGTCAGGCTGTTGACTGTCATTTCATACTTTTCTTGCATCTTTTTCATTTATCTTCACAAATTTTCCCCCACTTCTCTTATCTGCTTCTTAAGGTCCTCTATGGCCTGTAGCCAGCTTGTATTTTCATTTGGGGCTTTTGGTGCAGGAGTTCTGACCTCACAGTCCTCCTCCATGCTTTGAGCTTCTTTGCCCCTAAAATAGGAGTTCAATGTTGAACTTTTCTGTTTATTTTGTTTCATTTGCCTAGGCATGTTGCCACTTAATTACTTCATTTTTTTGGGCTTGTTGCCACAGTAGGACTCTGCCACCAGACAGGGAAGCTTCCGCCCAAACGTGGGGTCTTCACAACTTCTGCCAGTTGGGTGGCCTCTGTAAAGCCTCCACCCACTCTGGCAAGTTGGATACCCACCCCAAACTTCCCCCAGACCACAATCCAGATCCAGGCAGTTTAAAGCAAAAGCGATTAACCCCCAGACTGATTGCTGGATCTTCCTACAGTTCGCAGACCAGGAGCTAGAGCCACTACTGATGCTGCAAAATGGCTTCTGTGCAGCTGTTTCTTCAGCAGCTTTTTGCCCCCAGGGGAGGAAGCCACGAGTTCCCTAAATACTGGTCCCAAAGTCCATAGGGCACTAATCTCTCACTTTGTCCTAGGCATATCTGTGCTGATAATTCTGGAATCGCCACAATTGCTGGTGTTCTAGGGTTCCACCAGCCGGCTGAAGGTCCGGCCACCCTGGGGCTAAAACCGCAGACCTGGGCTCAGCTCTTCGAGCTGCGCTGTTGGTTCCCAGTGTGCTGTGCTGCCTGCTCTCAGAGTGCTGCGCTGGCCACTCCCTGCAGGGCTGCTGGGCTGTCCCCAGCAGGAGGTTAGCTTCTCTGTGCTGTTCTGTGGATGCTGTGGCTCCAGAAGTTGTTCGGAGTCCCCTTTCACATTTTTTGAAATTTGTGTGGGGCAGAGCACATTGGAAATGCTGTTTCTATTCCGCCATCTTGGCTCTGCCAACCTCCCCAACTTTACAGCTTCTTTGTGTTATCTCCCCTATTAGACTGTGAACTCCTTGAGGGTAGGGAATTGATGGCTGCACCGAAGGGGTGCAGGCTGAACATGAGAGTGTGGGAATGATGAGACAGGAGCCAGGCAGGAAGCTGTCTAGGCAGCCCATCCACAAAACACTTCTTATAAAAATAAATTTAGATCTAAATAAGTAAAGTAATATTTATTATTCATGGGTAGGTAAAGTCAGTATTTTTTAAATGACAATTTTACCTAACCTATTCAATGTCACCCCAATTAAATTACTAAAAAACTTTTTTTACTGAGTTAGAAAAAACAAAAACAAAGTTCAGTTGGAAGAGCAAAAGGTCAGGAACGTCAAAGAAATCAGGGAAAAGATGTAAAGGAAGGAGATTCAACAGTATCAAGACCTTGAAGTATATTATAAGGGAGAGCATTGTTAAAGTGTAAATAGTATAATTTCAGTTACTTTAAATTAAAAGGTTCTTGCATAAATAAAACCTATTTGGCCAAGAATAAGAAGGAATACTGAAAACTGAGGAAAAAAACTTTCAGAGATAATCTCTCAGATAGGATGTGACTGAGCTGGAATATTGTTATGCAGAAGGAAATGATGAGCTGGTTGATTTAGAAATTTTAGAAAAACATGGAAAGACCTGAACCTCTGAAAGAAAATGCTATCCACTTTCAGAAAAGACAGATGACAGGTGGAAATAAGCACAGTACGTAAGTTTATAGATATCTCTATCTATCTATCTATCTATCTCCACATTTAATTGTAGCATGGGGGAGGGGAATAAAGTTAAAACTGCACAGCAGAGAACAAAAGAAAACCAACAAGGAAGCAAAGAAAAGCTTTTGAAAAAATGGGTATTTATTATATAGATTTTCTTGAAATGGAAATTTATTGTTTTATCAAATTGAATCCTCTCTTATGGTTTACTGTGGACATGGCATTTTTTTTTTCATATCTCATTTTGTATTTAAGTTTAAAATTTTAAGAATTACCAGAAAAAACCCCAACCAAACAAAATAATTGAGAGAAGGGCCACCAGTGACACCAGACTGCTAAAAGGGATTGATGATAAACCCCCAGCCCACTCTCCCAAAATGGTTAAAAATTCTAGTTTGTAAAGGTCAAGGAAACAACAAAGTGAACTTAAAGCTGTTATTCTGGACCTAAATCTGACCAACAAGGAACAACTACCTACTCAAGTAGAAATCAAAGCCAAGGGACCACTATATCAGAGTTTGTGATGGTAAAGGACCAGAAACTTAAGCAGAAGTCTTCACTTGCAATCCAGATTTTGGGAAGCATGAATTTATTGCTTTTTTTTTTTTTTTTTTAAGGGCAATTGGGGTTAAGTGACTTGCCCAAGGTCACATGGCTAGGTTTTTGTTTGTGTGTGTTAAGTGTCTGAGGCCAGATCTGAACTCAGGTCCTTCTGACTCCAGGGCCAGCGCTCTACTCACTGCGCCACCTAGCCGCCCCCAGGGAAGCATGAATTTAAAACAGCTGAGTACAAAGTTGGCTAGGATTTGTGACTTAATATTCTACAAAGGATGTCAACCCATGAGGGATGGGCACCTCTCAAGAATGAAATTCTGATGAGACAAAGAGTAGCAGGCCTCTGTAGGGATAATACCAGGAGCACTAAAAAGTCAAGTATGGGCTGAAATTGGCAATAAATACTCAAGAAAACATTAAAGATGTGAGGATCAAAGACCACAGTATATGAGAATCAGCTGGTGGAAATGAGCAACTTTAGACTGGAGAAGAGAAGATTACCAGCAAATGTTATAAAAAGTCTTTAATTATTTAAGAGCAAGAATGTTAAAGAAGAATTATATCTGCTGTTTAGTCCCAGAGGACAGCAATAGGAGCAATGATTAGAAGTTATTTAGAGGCAGACTGAATCTTGATACAAGGGAATTTTTTCTAACAATTAAAGCTTTCTAAAAGTGGAATAGGTTGCTTCAGGAGTAGTGAATTCCCCAACCATGGTGTTCTTCAAAGAAAGGTTGTCAGAGGTACCGTAGAAGGGATTTTTGTCAGATATGTGCTAAAATAAAAGACTTGAGGTCCTTTCCAATACTAAGATTCTGTAAATGTTCTAAATAATAATAACTAATATTTTATGCAAACCTTTAGTGTTTCAGAATTTGATTCTCATAAAACCCTGAAGGGTAGGTGCTCTTATTATTCCCATTTTATAGATAAGAAAACTGAGGCAAAAAGAAGCCAAAGTATTAGCCCAGGCTACAGCTAGTAGGGGTTTGAGGCAGGATTTTAAATTCTCTTCCTCCTGATTCCAGTCCAATATTTCAAAATCATGTTTCTATATTTTTTCCTTTTCACCAATCTATAAATTAGTGCATACTTTTGAATTATAATTTAGAGAAAGTTTTAAAAGAAACCAAACAAATCTGCTTATTCAACATTTCATTATGCTTAAACATGATCAAAGAAAATACGATCTCACCTGTGGAGGAGGTACTGTTATTGGTGCAGGAACAGGAATTGGAGGAACAGGAACAGGTAAAGCCTTAGGTATTGGTGATACTGGTTCAGCATGTGTAGTTTCTGCACCTCCGTTTTGAGCAACTTCATTGTCAGATTTCTTAGGAATTCCTTTCCAGTCTTTAAGAGGGAAAGCAGAAATCCAATTACATTCAAGTCAACAATGAAATTTTCCTTATCAATTCTTAAAACTATACACAATTATTTACAATAAACAACAAATCACAAAAACACTAATATCAAAATTTACTAGCATAGCATTTGTTAAAAAGTTTGTAGAAATGAAAAGATTACAAAGCAAATATGATTACAGAACATAAGAGGTGATGATCAAGTGTAGTTAAGTAATGAAATACATCTCATGAAATCATTATTTTATTTAAAAGCATCTTAAAGCCTTTACATTTCATTTACTAGAATTCTAGGTAATTAAACTGGTAAAGAATGACTCTATTCAATAGAGTCTAAAATATTCTACTGTCAAGGTTTTTCCACTGCTTATTTGAAGTGAATGACTATTATATTTTCGAAGATCACTTTACTGAAGATCTTGACTTTTACTTGATTTATATTGTTGTGCTTAAGTAATTAATATACTGTATTATTTAAAGATTCTGAAGATTTTTCTTATATTCTAATTTTTGCTAAAACTTAAGTCTATTGCAAGATACTAAATTCCTTAAAACATTTTCACCAATTTGTTACTTCTCTAACTTGTCATATATTCTAGTTTTAATTCTATTTAATACTCAGAGTCTAAACCTATCACGATCTATGACAAACAAGGCATTTTGCACCATATTAGTTACCAAGAAAAAATATATTAGAAACAAGCAAAAACAGTAATAGAGCTTTAGTGACATTTTCCTACCTAATTTGAGCATTGTAATCTTTCTTTTCTTTTTGCTTTTTTGAAAGAGAAGGTAATTGGGGTTAAGTGACTTGACCAAAGTCACACAGCTAGTAAGTGTTAAGTGTCTGAGGCCTAATTTGAACTCAGGTCCTCCTGACTCCAGGGTCAGTGCTCTGTTCACTGCACCACCTAGCCTCCCTGAGCATTGTAATCTTAATGAGCTCAGAAAATGTATTTTAAATCTTTGTAGTCCCTCCACATAGTCCCCTCAAAGAGTATTTTGGGCCACTTTGCAATTTGTATTTAATAAATGTTTACTAAGTATGACATACAACTTAAAAGTTGCAATGAAATCAAATATATTTTCCCTTGATACCACTGACATTTCAGGTAAGGTAAATAGACAAGATTTTTAAAGAAGGGACAAAGGTAAAGCTTTAAAGTAAAAACTTTTAAGCTATGAATCGAAGTCACTAGTAAAAGCTCAACTGTGAAAACTTATTATTTTGTCCAAGTCAACTGAAAAAGTGTTGGGGGGGGGGGGGCGCGGTGCTAGGTGGCGCCGTGAGTAGCACGCCGCCGGCCCTGGAGTCAGAAGGACCTGAGTTTGGATCCGGCCTCTGACACTTAACTCACACAAACAAAAACCTAGCCGTGTGACCTTGGGCAAGTTACTTAACCCCAATTGCCCTCCAAAAAAGAAAAAAAGAAAAAAGAAAAGAGAAAAAGTGTTGTCAGTAACCATTGTGATATTTTGAGTACAACCTACCTACCACCTTAAATAATATAATAGCTCTAATTTTAAGTATCTAAAAGCTGACACAAAAAAAATGTTCCTTCAGCACTTCATGCTTTTAGGGCATACCAAGTATTAGGGTAAACAGATGCGGAAATACAAACCTCATTTCACTGAGGTAAGAATAGATAGATACTAACTTATACCATGTATACAGTTGTAAATGTTAATGGATTTAAATTACATTAATTACCTCATAATTCAGTGGGTACAGATAAACAAGACTATTTTCAACAGACATTTTCTTTTTTTTTTAATTTTTTTTTTTTAAAGCAATTGGGGTTAAGTAACTTGCTCAAGGTTACATGGCTAGTCATTATTTATGTGTGGGTGCTCATTTTCTGAGGCCGCATTCGATCTCGGGTCATCCCAACTCCGAGGTCAGCACTCTTACTCACTGCGCCACCTAGCCGCCCCTTTAGGGCAATTGGGGTTAAGTAACTTGCCCAAGGTTACATGGCTAGGTTTTTGTTTGTGTGGATTAAGTGTCAGAGGCCGGCTCCGAACTCAGGTCCTGCGCTCTATTCACTGCACCACCTAGCCGCCCCTCAACAGACATTTTCAACGAAAAATATTTAAAGTTCAGGAGTGGGGAACCTGTGGCCTCGAGGCCACATGTACCCCTCTAGGTCCTCAAGTATGGCCCTTTGACTGAATCCAAACTTCACAGAATAAAACTTGGACTCAGTCAAAAAGTGATATCCAAGGACCTAGAAGCTCACATGCGGCCTTCAAGTTTCCCATACCTGTTATAGCTCTTTGAGTGGATTTCTTTACCTTTAAAAAAAAATACTTTACTGATATAATTAAATTCCATCTTTTCATCTGTTTTTTACTTATCAGTGGATATATACTGAATACAAGATTCTTGCCAGTAAAATTTACTTCATTTATTATTACTTATAGCCCCAGCCTTAGCACAGTACCCGGCAGTAGTGGGCACTTAAATACTTGTTAATCAATGAAAATTCCTTACACTCTATGCCAAAGGTTGGCCAGTCTGGTTTGGTTTTGTTTTACTTCCTATTAGCTTTTGTTGCTCTTCAGTGTGTCTGACTCTTCCTCAACCGATTTGGGTTTTTCTTGGCAAAGATATGGGAATAGTTTGCCATTTCTTTTTCCAGTTCCTTTTACAGATGAGGAAACTGAGGCAAACAGGGTTAGAGGACTTGTTCAGGGTCACACAGTTAAGTGTCTGTAGCCATATTTCTTGAACTCAGATCATGACTTCAGGTCTAGCACTCTATCCACTGTGTCCACTTAACTGCCCCATCCATTAGCTAAGAATGGCTTTTGTGTTTTAAAATAAACTTTTAAGGGGGCGGCTAGGTGGCGCAGTGAGTAAGAGCGCTGACCTCGGAGTTGGGATGACCCGAGATCGAATCCAGCCTCAGAAAATGAGCACCCACACACAAATAATGACTAGCCGTGTAACCTTGAGCAAGTTACTTAACCCCAATTGCTTATTAAAAAAAAAAAACTTTTATTGTACTTTAAAATGTAAAAACCAATTTTAGCTCTTGGGCCAAATAAAAACAGAGGGCTCCAGGGCAGCAGTAGTTTGCCAATCCCTGCTCTATGTTAAGATGCTCTATGTTAACATTTACTAGTCTACAACTGCTTGTGCAATGAAAAAACTTAGGAAGGAGTATGCTAAAACATAATGCAAATGAGGCTGAAGCCAAAAGATTTAACTTCATTTGGACCACTTTAACCTCTACAAGCCACATCACACATGGATTATCATTGGTCATGAAGGATACTAAGAAGTAATGTGACTATTTCCATTTCTACTTACAGAATAACAACTCAAAGTTTATTTTCTACTTAGGCAGACAAAGGATGGTACATTTTAACTGGTATACATATTAATTAGCTAAAAGAATAACTCAAAAGTTAAATTATATTTTGTCTTACCGGGATTAAGTGTTTCACTATCCAGCATTCCTCCTTCACAAAAACTTTCAAGGTCTTCAGGTTTGACTTTGTCCCACGGTATATAAGTAACACCTAGTTCCACATCCCAATATTGTTTATAATCTGCTTTTATTCCTTTATTTAAGGCCCAGGCAATCTATTTCACCAGTCAAAAAATAAATAAATAAATAAACAAACCAGGGAAAAGCAAGAGGGAACTAAAATTGATTACTGATATTTACAACTCTCTAAATCACTTTATGTAAGTTTAAACCAGAAGCAGCCATTGGGTAAGACTACAATCTAGAGATGTACCTAGGGAGGAGCAAATAGTGTGAGCACGAATTGGGGTATGGATGAATATAGGAAAGGGAATGAGGAGGTATAGTATGCAGACCTGCAATAAGGAGAAATAAAGACTAACTGTAGGTTTAGACAAAGGACACCAGAGCTATCAGGAAGCCTAAGGAAAAGCATTAATTAGTCCTCCATACTACTTTTCCATCCTCAGAGAGGAGATCATTAAAGGTCTTTATTTCTCTAGGGAGGGAGTATACTTTCTGGACTTTATTCTATCCACTAAGAAAAGTAACTTCAGGGGATTCTTAGCACTTTCTGCCTACATAGAGAGGGCAAGTACAGCTACTGAGCAGCCTGGAGAAGAGTAGCAAATTGGGACACAGTCTCCTGAATGTCTTTGACCAGGCTGCTTAAGGGTAGGGTATGTGCCACTTTCAAACAGGGGAAAGAAATTGTGCAGCTGGACCACAATATGATCACTTTTCCTGTGACACCAGATGAATGTCATAGACATCAGAATTTTTCATTATAATACTGTTACAATCTGAAATACACTGTATCCCCTCTGGAAGAGGGCCCTTTATCCCTAAAAGCTACTTGCTATTCACAGTTAAGTCCTCTCCATTTTCATAAATTAAGGGATCTCTATCCTAGTGCAGTGGAGACCACTCCTGTAACTCACAGAAATTCCTTCATACTGAAGAATATCCAGTTTAATGAATGACACTGGCTCTAGGTTCCTAAGATTTTTAAGTGTTGCAAAATATCATGGCTTCTGTGGAACCTATCAAACTAGGTTCCTATACTATTAAACAAAATTCCAATCAATGATCAAGCAATGCCATTTCTGAAGTAGTAAACTGTATTATTCATTGGTGTATGTAGTAGATAAAATTAATTTGTCTGGTTTGATACATTAATGAAAAACAAACTATAATTTGGTAGTCAAGTCCAATGTTCATGGTTATCAAAATTCTACTTCAACAAATACTAAGGACCTAGTCCTTCTAAGGAACCACACAGACCAAATAAAGATGACAGTTTCCAGTCTCAAAAGGCTACAACTAAGGTCCTCTTGGCGTGGTGGATACAAGAAGGACAACCATCTACTCATTACCACTAAAACAGGAGGTAGAATATGATGGCTGCTGAGGATGGAATTAAACATTAGGGCTTCACGAACATTTGGTGAAGGAATAATCGCCCAAAGCATGAATGAAACACAACTACATTTTTCATTGTAACAAACTTTCAAAGTACACACATCCCAGAGCTTTATTAAAAGGCAAAAATAAAGTTCTTATATAGCTTATTAAGCTCACCTATAAAAGGAATGTACAAATTGCTTTAAATTTTACCAGATACATGGAATGCCACATTATCAAAAATGGCATAAAAAGTACGGAAAAGTTCCAAATTTCAGTTTTTTAAAACTGATAAAGCAATAAATTTAATGTGGAAATTTAAAAACTGACTCCAATATCCATTTCTTCCAATTCTGTACCTTTATAGATTTCTGGTTGACTTTGTAGTTCCCACGGCTCAGTTTCTGAAGGGCACGGTAAGCATCTTGTCTATGGACCATTACAATATAGGCACATCCCCTAGGAGGTATCATCTGTTCCAAAATTACAGAAAAACATAAAAATCATAAATATAAAAAGTAAAGACATATAAGATAGCAGTAACTGAAATTTATCCGTAGAACACTAAATATATGGTACAGTAATTTGGAATTTGATGCGTTATGCTATATATACAGATCCTTATCCATGAATATTAAAGGAAACATTTAATTCCACTTAGTAAAATTCCACAGCTGATATAATCTGCCCCTCCATCACTTATATCTAGTCAGTGGAGATGGATACTTAAATAGGCCACAGAAATGCACCAGGTAAAAAACGACAGGATCTTTTAAAAATAATACAAGTCCCCCAATCAGTCACTATCAACTAGAATGAAGTAATAAGCCTAATAGAATTAGACTCTCTTCAGCTGCATAAATGGCTTCTTAACTAGTTTTGATCTAGGCACTTTCACCTTTCTGGGTGGAGCTGAGATACTGTCTGAGGTTCCTAAATTAGAGCAGGAAGATAAGTGCCTGGAAGCATGTGAGCCCCTGCCAGAAGCAGTAAGTGTAAAGTCTGATGCCTGATCTTCCTTCTACCAAGTCCTACCCTCCATCCATTACTACCTAGGTGACCTTGAAAAAAATCTGGATTTGAGAATTATATTAGGTAAGATTTATAATAGTGTTTTAACATTTGCAAAGCATTTAACATACATTATCTCCTTTAAATCTCACAACAATACTAGGAATTATGTGTTATTATTATCCCAATTTTTGGCTGCTTCTGGTTTAAACTTATATAATGTGATTTAGAGAGTTTTAAATAACAGTAATCAATTTTTTAAGAAATTGTGGAACTATGCCTGGGGAAATTGAGAGGGTTGTGTGTCTCTGCGCCTGTTTATGTATTGTATCCAGATCTATATCTATGAATCTTTGAGCCTGATGCTTCTCCTACTTTTCCATTTCCTTTTAGCTGTTGAGATTTACTGCTCAAGCCTTTTCTCTACAGCTAAGTCACTAAGCAAAGGTTCTCAGGATTAGCTACCTTTTCCCTCTTGGTGAGAGGCAGGAGGGTAAGTGTCCCAGAACTGCTTCCATACTTCTGTTCATTCACTTCACTGTGAGTCAGCTCATAGGACTCATGATTCTCTCAAACTATTTTGCATATTCACATACCACAATTTATTCAGTTATTTTCCATTTGTCCCCGTCTTAGATTCTCATATTACTTTCAAGATCACCCTCCCCCCTCCCTTTCCAGGATCTAATGAGTTGTTTGCAGCTCTTTCCTCTCTAATACTTAACGCCCTCTCATCTTCTTTGATCCACTTCCACACCAAACTCTGTGTGTGAGGCGTTCAGAAGAGCAGGGCAGACCAGGCACCCGCTCTCATTCACATTCTTATACTCTTCTCATACAACTCAACGATAAGAAATAGCAATTTCCACCCTTCTTCACTAATTTCTTTCTTTTAACCTTTCTACTTTTTTAATCTTCAAACCCTAAAAAATAGCCAAATCAACCCCAGGTTCTATTTTCACTTCTCCAATATCCCTTTTTTTGTGTGTGGCTTTTTGGAGGGTAATTGGGGTTAAGTGACTTGCCCAAGGTCACACAGCTAGTTTCTGTGTTGAGTGTCTGAGGCTGGATTTGAACTCAGGTCCTCCTGACTCCGGGGCTGGTGCTCTATTCACTGCACCACCTACCCACCCTGCTTCAATATCTTTTTAAGACAGCCAAGTTCTGAGAGACGCTTTTTCTTCTCTCCCTCTTAAGTGTTGGAACCATAGCATTCAACAGCTTCTTCCAATTGATCAAATAAATTTACTTTTCTAGTTTTCTCTGGACTCTTATGTTTACATTTCAAAATTTCCTACTTAGCTCTGGCTTATTTATCAGAAATGCTTCAAAGTCCTCTATTCCACTTATGATTCATTTTTCCCCTATAAGATTATACTTAGCTTTGTAGACTAAGTTATTTTGGTTGTAATCCTTTATCTTTTGCCTTTTAGAATATTATATTGTAAGCTTTTTTCTTGTTTATAAAAAAAAAAAGATGCCTGGTCTTATGTGATCCTAGCTGTAGTTCCGTGGCATTTAAGTGTTTCTCTCTGGCTGTTTGCAGTATTTTTACTTTGACCTGAAAGCTCTGGATTTTGACTTAGATATTCCTCAAAGTTTTTATTTTTTAGGTGCTAAGCAGATTCTTTTTTCACTTTGCCTCCTGGTTCTACTATACCTGGGCAGTTTTTACTTATGATTTTTCCAGGTCAGTTGTTTCTCATATTACAGAGCTTACATTTTCTTATTTTTTTCCTTCTGGCTCATGAAGTTACTGGTTTCTATTGGTCTATTCTAGTTTTAAGAAAGTCCATTTCTTGGGTAGTATTTAACACCTTTTAAGTTATTTATTTTCCTTCCAATTGTTTATTCGAGCATTTTTATTTCAATTTTTTTTTAAAAATTTTTTTTTTTAAAGCAATTGGGGTTAAGTAACTTGCTCAAGGTTACACGGCTAGTCATTATTTATGCGTGGGTGCTCATTTTCTGAGGCCGGATCTGATCTCGGGTCATCCCAACTCCGAGGCTGATGCTCTTACTCACTGCGCCACCTAGCCGCCCCTTTAGGGCAATTGGGGTTAAGTAACTTGCCCAAGGTTACACGGCTAGGTTTTTGTTTGTGTGGATTAAGTGTCGGAGGCCGGCTCCGAACTCAGGTCCTTCTGATTCCAGGGCCGGCGCTCTATTCACTGCGCCACCTAGCTGCCCCTATTTCAATTTTTTTTTATCTCCTGCTTCACTTCTTCTAGGTAATGATAATTTTCTTTTGAGTCACTGCTTGCTCTAGGACCCCAAGATTCTTACAATGACCCTTTCTCTCCAAATCCCATTGATCTTTTGAGGTTTAGAGTGTTGGATTTTTATGGTTCTCTCCATTGTCTCAGGACAATAGTTCTGGGGATCTCAAGAGGCCTTAGGCAGTCCAGGTTCCAGTGTTCCTGTGCTAGGCTGCTCCTCTCTGGGACGTCTATGGTCCTTATCCTAGAACTTTCTGACCAGCCTAGAGCTTTCTGAGGGGCGCTCCTGATGCTTCAGGACACAGATTCATGTGTTCATGGCAGTCTGTGACCAGAATGGTGCTGGCTTTGCTGAAGGGACTCATTTTCCTAAACTTAGGCTTCTAACTGATCTCTTATGCAGTTCTTAGTTGGAATAAGTCACTTACTATAGTTTCTCAGTGGATTTCAGATCATTATTAGGTCTGATGCAGACTTCAGGGTTTAGCAGGTATATGGGAATTAGATAGTCTGACTCCATTCAGGTAACCATTCTGGCAAGAAGTCCCTTTCCCCTTTTCAATACTACAATCTCTAGAAACCATATTGGATAAATGTATACATTCATTACTGTTATAAAAATATTTTCTAAGCTAATATGAAGTAGTCATTTTGAAGACTTCCTCCTTAAGAACCAGGCTTTAAATTAAAACAGGCAATACCATATAATACCATTCAAGAAACATGGTTATACCAGAAAAATGCTAAACATACAATCAGGAGATCTTAGTTTTATTCTCTTTGCTGTCAATCACAAAATTCTTGTATCTTATCTGTCAAAATCATCAATTATTAAGTGGTGGGAGAAATACTTACATTAATTGATTCAATTGGGCCAAACTCTTCTAACAGACTGGCAACATCTTGCTGAGTAGTTCTTTTGTCTAGCTGCCCCACCCAGAGTGTAGTACTACAAACTTAAAGGAAAATAATAATTTTTTAAAATTGGAGGGGATAAAGGATTTAAAAACAAAATACATTTGCAAAGAACACAGCTAAATCTCATTTGAAATATTAATATTTATCTCAATGAAATTTGAAATTAATTATTTGCTTTACATAAGTCACAGTAAGATTCCTAAAAAACTTTCTCTTGCACATTTCAAATAATTCATTTTATAAAGCAGATTTAAGAAATTTTGAAAATAGGTTTATTTAAAAGAAAAAATAACTCTATTGTCTTATACCTATATCAAAGTTTATATCCTTTCGTTAAAGATTTAACTAACATCAAAATGCTGCAGAAATTCTAAATGACACCAATAAGCTACTGCATAACTATGTTCAAAGCATATTTCACAATGTTCAGACAAAAAAAAAAAAGATTTGGTTAATTTAATAAACAGAAGCTATTTGTACCAAAGTCCTTTTTTTCAGTCATGCTGTAGAATTATAGAGCTGAGAGAACAACCATATAGTGACCTATATAAAATGCACGAAAACAAATAGCTTTGAAGGACAAAACATAAAATGATGTTGGAAAAAAGTGAGAGAGAACAATGAATGAGAGTATACTTAATTAGAATGATGCCAATTTTGGGGGGAAAATCACTGTCACCTATGAGATTCCATGTTTTTTTCACATTCTCAACTGGTCATGGAATAGGCAACATGTTGAGGTGGAGCAGAAAGAAGCCAGAATTTTAGCTCACTGAGAGGTGAAATAGATACCCTTATTAGAGTAATTACAGTAATTAAAGAAAGCTTGTAGGGGAGGCTAGGTGGCAGGAGTAAAGCGCCGGCCCTGGAGTCAGAAAGACCTGAGTTTGGATCTGGCCTCAGACACTTAACACACAAAGAGAAACCTTAGCCTTGTGACCTTGGGCAAGTTACTTAACCCCAATTGCCCTCCAAAAAGCAAAAAAAGAAAGAAAGAAAGAAAGAAAAAAGAAAGCTTGTAGAAAACAAAAGTTAGTAAAAAGGTACATGCTAATGTGCCCACCAAGAAAAAAGTAATGAATTCCCAGTGAATAAGGGTTGGAATGTGCTGGACTTGTGGGGAATTAAATTTCCTTAGAGATTACATGAATAAACCCAAGGTAAGATTAATAAACAAAGCTTAACAAAACTTTAACTTTAATGAAGGAAGGTATTTGTACCTAGGTGTTCATATTTCTTCAAATTCTGTTGTATGTTATATGTTAACTTAAGTTTGCAGTGTCCTGTCTCTACCTTTTTGTCTTACTGCAGCTTATTACTTCATCCTTCCAAATAGTTTATAAAGCAAAGAATAACTTTTTAAAAGACTTATTTGTACAATCTTAATGAAGACTTGTAAAGAAATAGGATAACCAAGGTTTACTGGAAGGTGCACTGATATTGAGATTTGGTTAGTTACACTTGAAGGAAAAAAAAATTAAGCCAATTGGTTTCCGAATGACTCAGATACTTGAACTAAGTTCGAAGTCACTAATCAGCTTTTGTAATTTACAAAATTTATAGCCTTACGAACTCCAAACAATCAAACAATGGCAAATTCCACATGAATAATATCACAGTAAAAAGTAACTCACCCATATATAATTTTTGTAAAAACCTACTAATTTTCAAGTGACCACAAATGCTTTCATTTTAACATATAAGAAAATGTGCACGCTGTGAAAATTCAAAAAAAATTTTTAAATAAAATGTTGAAAAGACACCCTTGTCCCAGAATTGGAACTCTAATATTATCATTGCAACTGCTATCCATTCAATTAACATTTAAGCACCTTTTATGTCTATGGCACTGTTAAGAGTCAACAACAGCTGTCATGGAGCTTAAAATCTAGTCTATTTTATGTATGGATGGATCTGTGGGTATATATACATATATATAGATATATATCTTCAGGGTATCCCAAAACTCTCAGAGCATTTTTAAGCTTAATAAACTATAAGCTTTAAACTGAACTGAGGCTTACAGAAGCTAAATGAAGTCCCAAGGGTCACACAACTAATTATTTGTCTGAGGCAGGATTTGAAATGAAGTCTTCCTGAATCTAAGTCCAGCACTTTGCCAACTACAGTACCTAATGTTGGGCACATACAGTCCTCTATGCCTATAATAGTTTCTATTTCTTCTTTGGAAATCCTTTTCCTCCTATAAGGCCTCGCTCAGATGCCACCTCCAAGAAACTTTTCTCAATCCCTACCCCCAACTAGAAATTCCTTTTACCCTTTCTTTTGAAACACTTCTTAAAAACAGTCTAATTTGCCATTAAAATAAAGGTGTTTATATGTATATATGTAATGTACACACATAAATTCTAACTGTATGTATATATTACATATACAGGTTGTATCAAGTCTCAGTGCAGTTTTAAGCTTAATAAGCTATAAAGTTTAAAACAGAACTATTAAGTATTTTGAGGGAGTATTTGAGAACTCAAGTCTTGCAGGACTCAAACTACTATACTACTCAACTGTTGTTTATTCTTTTAGGAAATTTCTACTTTCTTCACACCCAAATCCCTATAGTTCAATCACCTACTACAATAAAAAATCAAATTCCCTGATAACTCTTTAGTACTTTCATTCTGGTTCAGGTCAGCCCTACTTCTCCCCAGTAATTATTTTCACTCCCACATCATTTATTACTCTTCCCCTTCACCCCCAACACACATACACCTTTTCTCCACAATTGCACTAGCTTCCTTCTCCCATGCTAACTACTCTTCTCATGCTGTTAACACATCTAGTCTCAGGAGCAGATCATGTATCATTTGATTCCTTTTTGCTTCTATTATTCAGGAAACTCTTCCTAAGAGATGCACTCCCCTATCTATTAAGATTCTAAACAGACTCTTGCTGTGGTCACTTATAGGCCTATTTCATTCTTGCTTTTTCTTCTACTACTTATTAATTGTGTGACTAGGAGTAGAACTCTTACTGGATAAGCCTCAGTTCCTCACCTGGAAAATACCTATGGTACTACATATTCATATGCATAAAAAGTATTTTGAAAATGTTCTCTTAAAATACCATGTAAATGTCAGTTAAGAAGTCTGGTATCTGGCTCAGTCTTCTCCTACCCTGCCCTTATCTTTGATCATTTCATGTTGATGTACTTAAGTGTTTCTCCATCTTTTTCTCAATTCTGAAGATCTTCCTCTCCATTTGACAGGAATGGTCACATCTTAGATACAGCATTCAAAACTGTGCCATCTTCTTTAGATCTTACTCTCATGTACTTCTATCCCCAACTCACTGAGCATATATAGCAGGACCTCCAGTATTTCCATCCCTCTAGTCTACCAATTTTTAATTTTTGTCTCCACTTTTTACTCACCTACACAATACTTCATCCCTTGCAATTTGGCTTCTAACCCCACCAACTCAAGTCAACTGAGCTTAAAGGTCACTAATAGTCTCTTAATTAGTAAATCCAATACTCTTCAAAAATGTATGTTGAATTTAATATAGTAGTACCAACTTTGCCCTGTTTCTGTATGTATCCTTTCTGAAAATTTTTTAGTTCTTTTTGAATCCTAACCCTAAATTTCATTCATTTTTCTTTCTTAAAAATCTCTTTCCCAAATAAAAGCACATCCTTCTAACTCCTTTTCACAGTTGTAACTCTACCTCCCCAATACTGTCTCTTTACACACACAGACACACAGACACACACTTCTTTTGGTGACCTTACCAGATTGTAAGGATTAAATAATCTTCTCTAGACAGATAAGGTCAAATTATACAACCATAGGAGCGGCTAGGTGGCGCAGTGAATAGAGCGCCAGCCCTGGAGTCAGAAGGACCTGAGTTCAGAGCCGGCCTCAGACACTTAACCCACACAAACAAAAACCTAGCCGTGTAACCTTGAGCAAGTTACTTAACCCCAATTGCATTAAAAAAAAAAAATTATACAACCATACTTGTTAGATATCTCCAACTAGACATCCCCACTAGTAACCCAAATTCACAATATATATGACATTTATACACATAAATATGCACACTATTCTCAAAGCTTCCCTTTTTGCATGCTACCATCCTCCTAGTTACCAAGGTTATTAACCTAGACTCATCCCTCCCATACACAATCAAATCAGCTGTCAGATCCTGTCCATCTTACCTCCACAATATCTCTTGCATCTTTCCCCATTTTTCTACTTGCATAACCATCACCTCTAAAGAAGGTGCTCACTACCTTTCATCTGGGCTAACTATAAAAGCTACTTCAATTAGTTTCTCAGCCTCTAATGTGGCATCCATTCAATCCAATTTAACCTTCCTAAGGTGCAGGTTATGTCATGTCATTTCCTTGCTTTTTATGTATAGAAGTTGTTAACTTGACATCCATGTACTTGTTTTTCAAAAGAAAATTTTGGTAACTATTTCAACATATTTCCCTTCTAATCCTATGTATTTTGTTTAATACATTTTAAATGCATTTAAAAAATAGGTTTCAGACTGCCCAATGGATCAATGGTATTTTTTGTTTCTTCCACGATAAAGTCAGTGCCACCTCTTCCATAAACCTTCCCTGATTCCATGACGCCTCCCCAACTGTTGCTAAACTTATTTCTAAAACAGTACTTTAAAAACTTTAAAACAAGTAATCCTGAAATTAAGTAAGAGATTATGATATAAGCTGAGATTTGTAAAGTTTTTGTACTGTGTGAAGTTAACATGGGAGGTTTCATGGAAAGCATGGTGACAGCAGAAATATTCATTTATTCACTTCTTATGGCTTCTACTTTCCACATCCAAACCTAAAAACCAAACCACTTATTGCAATTTCATCACATAAAAATACTACAGAAAAAAGTCTAATAACTTCAAAAAGTTTGGAGACACTGACCACTAGCAGTTTCTGGCTTAATCTGAGGAAGCCCCTTTTGCCTGCGCTCTCTTTCTCTCTCTCGTTCTCGTCTCTCCTGGGATCGGGATCGAGGAGAATGCCGGCGCCTCTCTCTGGATCTTGAACGAGAACGTCTGTGACGGGATCTTCGAGACCTAGAACCAGACCTTGATCTCCTTCTTTTGGGTGACCTAATATTTATTAGAAAACAGAATGAATACATGTAATTTCTCTCTCAGAAGTTTTAAGCTTAGTAATATACTTCAGTGGTTAGGAATAAAAACCTGATCATTGTGAACTTATTAAAGTTTTTCAATATATTAAAAGTTGTGGGAGCGACTAGGTGGCTCAGTGAATAGAGCGCCGGCCCTGGAATCAGAAGGACCTGAGTTCGGGACACCTAATCCGCACAAACAAAAACCTAGCCGTCTAACCTTGGGCAAGTTACTTAACCCCAATTGCCCTAAAGGGGCGGCTAGGTGGCGCAGTGAGTAAGAGCGCCGGCCTCGGAGTTTGGATGACCCGAGATCAGATCCGGCCTCAGAAAACGAGCACCCACGCATAAATCAAAAATGACTAGCCGTGTAACCTTGAGCAAGTTACTTAACCCCAATTGCTTTAAAAATAAATAAATAAATAAAATAAATAAATAAAAATAAAAGTTGTGAACATCACTGATTTATTAGCCAGAGACCAAGTACAATTTTGTTAAGCATAATAAAATTTCCCATGTGCTTTTTGTACATATTTATTTTCATCACCAACATACTCCATTACTTTAACCCCTAAGGTTTCTGTCCCTCCTTTTATCTATACTAAGGGGGAAAAAAAGGCATTCCTTTCAATTTTACTGACCAGTATGATTATTTACAAAGCTAATACTACAATTTTCTACTGTGATACAATGTACCTTATAAGGGACATGTTTTAGTCATAGTTATATCAGACTACCTTTATTAGTATTAGTAAGTTTGTAAAAGATTCCATGGCATTTTGGGGAAGTATTTCAAATTCAACTTCTACTTTTGAAGGAATTTATTTCCCTGCCTTCTAGACAACTAAAAGAGCTTAAAATTTATTTCAAAAGCTAAGTCAATCTGTATAGTTATGAGCTATCAGATAATCAACTTATGCTTGGAGAATCATACAAAAAGTATTCCTGGAGTTGACTTTAGAATCTAGTTTAAGGTGGGCTGTGTGCATGTGCACATGCTCATGTACATCTACACATACACAAACACACACTCACCCACTCATAATCCACTTGTAACCAAATGTATATTCATGAATTAAGTAATATTTAGTTACATGGAAAATGAATGTTATATGTATTATATATATAATTTGTTGGATATAGTTCTTTTGTATACATACAGGTGAGTGTGTATAAAATTCGAAAGTGGCTGTTATCCCCTTTTATTAGTCATTGAAAGGTATTAGTTTGTCTTCAGGAAACATGGTAAGGCATTGGCTTATGAACACAGAAGTTGAATTTGAAATACTTAGCTTTTGAAATAAATTTTAAGCTCTTTTAGTTGTCTAGAAGGCAGGGAAATAAATTCCTTCAAAAGTCTTTCTTTACAAAGTGCTCAGAACTTTCCAGGTAACTTTTCATTTTCTATTAGTGAATCTACTTGGTTTTGACTAGAGGACTATCTTTTCCTTGCACTGGGCACCCCCTGGTGGCCCCCTTCGCACACTGTCCTGACTCCTTTTGTGCATCATCTACCCCCGCCCCATGAGAAAGAAAGCCTGACCTCCTGTTTGGTTATGAACACTCCTATCCTCCCCCGAAACAAATCCAGGTATATGTGATACAAATGCCATAAATCTCTGAGGGCCTAGGAAGCGGCTAGCAGCTTGTTAATACTTCATTCATACACAATGAACTCCCTTCATTACGTGCTTGACACAAACCTTCCCTAGCATCTACATCATTTCTAACAAATACAAACCCCGCTTCCTCAAATCCTTACACCCCTTCTCTGACATGTATCTAGCATAAATTCTACTCATACACTACTCTCAACTTGTAACTCTCGAAACTGTGTGTATTCTTGTTTTATAAAAACTCCCAAGTCTCCTGGTTATTTCCTATAATTGAGGATTTGCAAACCCACATTTATGGGTACCAACAATGTTTTAAAACCCAATTTGTTTGAAAAATGTGATTCTAAGTGTAAGCAAATTGATTTAAAATTTTCTCATATCAAAGTGCTCACTCTTAGAAATTTATGCTGCACTCCCCTCACCTTGATGCTGACCTAGATCTTGACTTTCTGTTTTCAGAGACATGACGCTTAGTTTCTTGAACACAAGGCTGCTCCACTTCCATTTCCTTTAAAATAAATAAAATCCAACTTAAAATGAGGGGAACAAACATTATATGAGCATGAGGTTATATCTTATCAAGTATCAGACCAGAGATCTTGCTTCTCAAAACACTTCTCTTTGACTGAATCACTTAAGGCCAGAAATTTTTTTAACTACTACCAGAAAGAAAATTCTTTAACTAATTAGAAAATGAAAGGAAAGATCATCCCTTTCCTCTGTATGCAATGACATTACTAAAGTTACAATTTAACAAAGTAAAATTATGTTAGTATACTTTAATAATATCAAAGATCATTTGAAACATTCTTTTAATTTTTAACGCACATGTAAATGAGCAGAATTTAGAATCCAAAATATTTCAGGACATGACATGTAAACTCTGAGAAAATGTGGAAAACTCCTCAAAGCCATTTTATAGTAAAATTTTAGCCATTTCTACCTTGAGCTGAAGGATTTATTTTAGTAGTTCAAGGCAGCATTAATTTTTTTTCCACTATTATTAAACTTTCAAAGCTTTTTGAAACTGAAATGAATAATGGATAGCTCTAAATAATGCTTGGTAAAATACAATTGCATATTCAAAGGACACAATCTGCATATGAAACTTTATGGTTCTATTAATCAACTATCCAGAATCATTATTCACCTGTTGATGTACTTTCTGCATATGTGGTTCACTTGGTGCCTGGAACGAAGTTTGGTAAGGTTGTTGCACAGGTGGTGCTGGAGGAATCACAGGCTGAGCCATAGGAGGAAATGGAGGTGTAGGAAGTAGTCCAAACCCTGGCATTTGTCCATTAGGAGGAAGTGGGACCTTAAGGATAAAAAGAAAGAGAGAGAGAGAGAGAGAGAGAGAGAGAGATCGATCAAATTCCTTTTTTAATGTCTGTTGGCACAAGTAATTCAGAGAAACCAAGAGTTATTTTCTGTATAAGAACTAAAAAATTTCAGAAAAAATTTCAGTTTTATACAAAACTTATTCTTAATATTATAAATATCATGACATATAGCCCAAATAGCAGTTTCTATTTGTACTATGTTCTAAAATGCAATACATGCAAATTTAAATTTATACACAGTCATACATGCATGTGTACACACACACACACACACACACACACACACACACACACACACACTCAAAACCAAATGAATGTTTAAAGATCAGTGGTGATGATAACATTCTTACTGTAGGCTTATAAAACTTCCTGGCACATAATAGGCACTTAATAAATAGCTACTGACTGATAATAACTTTCAGAGGTTTGAATACCATAATTACAATTAAATTAAAAACCAGGTATAATAATAAAAATAAAATTTAACATGTATCTATTTTTGATCTGTAATTTACTGTTATCTACAGAGATTATCAATTAAACCTATTATTACTCCTAAATATTTATTAGTGGAAATTATTAGAAAATAGTCAGGAAAACCCTTTAGTAAGTAATAAAAATCACTGAAATTAGTTTTCCCTTCAAATTTTCAGCACTACATTTATAGAACAGGTTTTTGTGCCATGGACTCCCCTTGGAAGTCTGGTGAAGCCTATGGAGCCTTTCTCAGAACAATGTTTTTAAATGCTTAAAATAAAATGCATAGAAATATAAAGGAAAACCAATGGTAATGCAATAGTAAAGAAGAAATGAAGTTCACAGACCTCAAATCAAGAACCACTACTCTAGATGAACTAGGACTGGCCATGATCTAGACAAGAAAATGTATCTAGTTAAATAAATTTTTTGAAACCTCTCTCAAACTAGGTACTTGTGTTTATACTGCAATTAGTATCATAAAATATTATCAAATAATAGTATAAAACAGTTCAAAAATTATCTTATTTTTAAATTTTCAGTATACAATTATATGGTATAAAGTTTTACCTCTGAAGTTTAATTGTTAAAACTTTCCGAAAAAGAATTCTAAGTCTCATAAAGGATAAATCAATAGAACATAGTACCCACTCAAGCTATGGGATTCTTTTACTTTAATAAGGGAAAAGATTTTTAAGGTACCACAAAACCACTATATTAAAAAACAAAACAACCCATGAAATTGATACAATATCCACTCCAACTCCTTTAAAATCAAATCTTCTTTACAAGAATAAAAGAACCTCTTTGTGTATCAACAAGGAAGTCACCAAAGTCACTTCAAGATGCTGTAAACCAGGGTTAAGTGAACAAGTATTTATTATGTATCTAATAGTATAACAGAGGTGATAACATGAAAACAACTATGTACAAACTAGGTATAAAAAGAAGTTTCTCTCAGAGGGAAGATAAGATTAAGAAGGATAGGGAAAGCTTCTTTCAGAAGGTTGGGGACAATTAACCAAGACTTGAAGAAAGCTCAGGTATAAGAAATACAGTATCTCCTTCAATATTACATAAACTATTTAAAATTATAGGAAAAATGCACCTTCCAGTCTTTTTATATGACAGAAATATGATCTTGATACTTAAACCTGAGAGAAAAATCAGAGAAAGAAAATAATGCATGATAGATGCAAAAATTTAATTTTTTTAATTTAATATTTACAAATAGGCTACAACAATGTATTAGAAACATTATATACCATGACTAGATTTGGTTTTTATCATGAAAGCAGGGTTAGTTCAAAACAAAAAAGATGATAAACATTATAAATAATGTTAATAATAAAAACCACATGATTATGTCAGTGAATGCTAAGATTTTTGAGAAAATAAAAAATTGATTTCTGTTTAGAGCTCTAAAATTGGATATTTCCTTAGCGTAATAAGGAATAACTATCTAAAACCAAGAGCAAATATTATATGTAATAGAGAAAAATTAAGAGACCTCTTAAATTAGATCAAATATAAAGATAACATTATTGCTACTACTATTTAACATTTTTCGAGAAATGCTAGAAAGTCAACAAATAAGTATGAACAAAGAAGAAACAAAAATTATTACTTTTTGTGGATAATATGAGTTACTTAAAAAGTCAACTAAAAAATCTGAAACAAAAACAAAGCAGTAGAATACTAAATATAAATATATCATTAGCACTCCTATATTACCAGCACTGGACAGCAAAGTGACACAATGGATAAAGTGCTGGGCATGGAGTCAGGAACACCCAAGTTCAAATATGCCCTCTGACATACTAGCTGTGTAACCCTGGGGCAAGTTACTTAACCCTACTTGCCTCAGTTTCCTTATCTGTAAAATGAGCTAGAGAAGGAAATAACAAGCCACTCTAGTATCTTTGCCAAGAAAACCCAAATCAGGTCACAAAGAGATGGATAAGAATGAACAACAATATTACTATAAAAAATTCCAGCAATGGAGTTACAAAGAAATATCTGAGAGTGTTTTCTACCATGGCACAACTATAATCTATAAAAATCTAACTACAAAAAACACTTTGGAGAACTAAAGACTTAAGGTTTTTGGTTGTCTGTGTGTGCTTTTGCTGTACTATATATA
Source organism: Gymnobelideus leadbeateri (assembly GCA_011680675.1). NCBI lineage: Eukaryota > Metazoa > Chordata > Mammalia > Diprotodontia > Petauridae > Gymnobelideus > Gymnobelideus leadbeateri. The sequence continues at coordinate 137,762 of WOXC01006816.1, read as the reverse complement.
AATATAATCTGAGATTTTCTTTTTCTTTTAAAAAAAAAGTTATTCAATGAGAGTAAGTGATAAACATCTGCAAAAGAAAAAAAAATTTAAGCACGTCTTAACATTTTTGTCTCATAGACTCTTTTTGTGGTACAGGGAAGCCCATGTACCCCTTTTGCTTTTAAGCTGCATAAAATACAAAGATTACAAAGGAGACCAATTATACTAAAATATACTTATTAAAATTATTTTAAAAATCAGTTCAGACTCCAAGTTAAAAACCCTTATTTTAAAGAATTCTGATGTCAATGGAAAACAACTTTAAAAAAAATCTGTTTTCCTTAATGATACTTTCCCAAATTTTAGCCTCAGAAAAGAATACTGTTTTCAGTATTTCTAATTCATACCTTGTTACTAAATTATAAAATTTTAGAAAGTTCCCTACTTGTAGGGAACTTTCCCTACTTGTAGGCCTAAAATTAAAATGTATGGGTTATCTCTACCTGGTGGTGTACTGGATCCTGTTGTACTCCCAACATTCTCTGCTGATAGGGATCTATATTTGGAAGCTGTGAATATGCTGGCTGCTGCATGCTATCTCCTGGAAATCCACTAGAACAAAAAACAGAATGCTGTTTAGAGCAGCCCAATAACCATAACAAGGAAATTGTAAAGCAGAATTAATATTAAGAACAAGGTTTTGGACTAATCGCTTCTTAAGATCCTATCTACCTGTGACTAGTAGTTAATATGAATAATTTTTAAATTTTTCTGTATTAAGGCATTACACTATAAGGAAAAGGAAACCTGGGAATCACGAGAGATGTTGGAGGGAAAAAGACTTGTTCTCCAACAGACCAGTTCTGTAACCAAAGGTAAGTCACTTCATCTCTTAAGTTTGTAAAGTGGATAATTATAACACCTTCCTCTCAGGGTTGTGCTGAGGGATTAAAATGACATAAGGTATCTCTGGTACTTTGTAAGTCTTAAACTCTACATAAATATAATCTGTTCTTGTTGTCCTATGTTATCCAAGACAGCAAGTACTATTAAAAATATCTGACATGTAATATTACCTATATTAAATTTTGTGTGATAGAATTTAATAATTAAAAGCAAAAGATAATGGGAAAAGATGATTGTGTATGTTTATATGGAGAAATTAGCCTTTTCTCAAGACTTCTAAACAATAATAATCTTCATTTTGTTTTTCTTTAAATAGTCTTAAGTCACTTACAAAGGAGGCTGAGGAAGAGAAGGAGAAACGGAAGAATCTTCTTTCTTTGATTCTTCAGCAGCTTCTGGCTCATCATCATAATCAAATCTATCTAATAACTTCTGGAAAAAAAAAGAATTATTTTTCAATGCTTCCTTTTAAAAAAACATCAACATTTGTCTCATGTTAAAGTTAATATAATACTATAGCTACTTTACATGTTTTTAGAACAAAAGCTTACCTTGGAACTCAGAAATATAAAATACAATATACATCTACATATGTATTATTTTAAAGTATACCTAGAAACCAAATCTTCTGGTAGCAAAATGGCTAATTTCAAAATTAATAATTCATAAAGTCAATTCTTTAGAAATACGCAAAACATATTAATTTAGCTTATGTACTTACTTTTTTGCATGTCTATAGAAAGAAACTATATGCCGCGTATTATTAAAATAGTATTTAAGCAAAAAAACAGTGACTCTGTTTTAAAATGAAATCTGTTCACCACAATGGTATAATATAGGCCAAGAATAAAAATTAGGAAAATTTCAAAAAATATATCCCAAGATACTGTACTATCTGAGGTTTCTTTTTTTTTTTGGCCTCTGGTGAATGATGTATATCTGTAATAAGACTAAAAAAGGTGAACAATCTCATTTTATGGAAAGAGAATATTCTAATACTTGTGCTTTTCCTTCTTTCCTGAAACACAGCAAATGACTTTCATCTGCCTTGTCAAATAAAAACATTCTCTCCATAAAGATAAGCAATGGCAATAGAAACATTTTCTGGTTTAAAAAATGAATCATTACACATAGTGAAAATTGATTAAAGTCAACTATTCTGTAGAGATAATCCTCACAAAGAGTATACTTGATCCTCTTTATTGACCCACATGATAGTGGGCATCCTCACATGCCCACCCATATATGACTACCAACAAAATTACTGTATTATGTGTACACCTATACTTAACCTATTCAACTTCCTTTTGGAATAATCTTTTGTCCTTAACTAATAAACATTTGTGATCTAACTTCTTTAAAAATATGATTTATTTTTAACATTTTTTTAAATTTTAAATTCTGATTTCACATTTCTCCCTCCCTCCCATCTCTCTCCCACCCATGGAGAAGGCAAACAACATAATACCAATTTTATATGTGAAATCATGCAAAATATATTTCCATTGCAATAAAATTTCTTATACCAATGTCTGCAATAGGATTAATATTTTTCTCTGAAATTCAAGCAATAAAATTGAAGTGAGATTAAATATATTTAGAAGGGAGCACATATTTCCAAAGAGAAGTTATTAGTTCAGTATTTCTAAAAATAGCTATTGATATCAAGAATTAACTACAATAAAAACACTCAAATTAAATCTGATAAAATCTGAAACAAGTTATTTATATGCACTTCTAGAATGCACTAATAGGATGTTTTGGGGGAACAGATTAGCCCTTCCAATCAGATTTTGATTTTACAATTATTATTCTGTAATCGTTGTACATATAGACAGATAATATGGGGAAGATGGTGCAGAAGGCTGCTGGGTAATATAAAGAAATCAGCCTGTGAAGATGATAAATTTCTGTGGGCAATAAGGTGGGGTTCAATAGCTCAAACATTGAGAGCTAATTGAAAAATTAAGGGAAATGGCCTACCTTATCAAATGTAGTTTTTTGTTCAGGTTGGGGAAAGGAAGCTTTTTGTTCAGGTGGTTGTGTCGTTGTAGTCTTCAACTGAGCTGTTATAGCTTGAACCTGAGCCATCACAGAATTATCAATGGCTGGAGACTGGGGTTTTGAAGGTTGTTGGAAAGTTTGAAGAATTTGCTGAAGCTTAACAAATGAGAAATTCAATAAGCTATATGCTGGTAGGTGCATAGCATAAAAAAGCATTATTAAGAAATACAATGAATAGTGAGACAAATTACTACAGGCAGGGAAACTAGATTCTATGTTTCCTTTTGATAAGGTTTTTCACATTGGGAAAAGAGTGTACAGGAAAGGTAGAAAGGCAAAATAGCAAAAGGTTTGTGCTCTCTTGCATCCAGTTGTAAGGGAAAAAGATAAGCGGATTGGTACCCCTTCATCTTATCATCTTGTGCTCCTGTAAACTCGGCTTTCTCAACAAAACTCTATCACTACCAACCCTCATCAACGGTAAGGTGGCTCCTTTTATATTTTCCCCTGGCACAGTGCCTTGCTCATAGTAAATATTAAGCGTTGGTTTTTGCTAAGTTACAATGACCTTTACAAATAACATATTCTTTTGTGTCCTTGAGTTTCAGTTAGCTTACCTGTTGTCCTTGGGTTGTCTGAAATAACTGGGCCACTGCTGCAAAAGCATCTGAGCTTGGCAACTGTGGCATAGTTGGTACTGAATTTGTAGTGACTTGTGGAGTTTCAGAAGAAACTTTTATTGGGGGTGGAGGTGAACCTACAAGGAAATGAAATAGAAAACCATAACATCTTAGTAATAGTACTTAAAATTTTAACTTTATTGGAGCACTATATTAGTCCTCAACGACTACATTCTCCTGTGACCCAATTATTTTATCTATTGAAAAGAAAAGAGCTATGTAATTTAATTCACAAAATATAGTCTAAGGTATAGAATTTTATGTTTTAAAATGTACAAATAAATAAAAAGGAACAATAATTACTAGATTTTATTCTAATAAGTCTGGTAGGGTATTAATTATAGCATATTCATTTATACATATGAGTAATTAAGAACTTAAGTATGGAAGAATTTCACAAATACACAAATCCAGTCTGTAGTTACCAAATTACAAAACCAAACCAAACCAAACCAAACCCTACATTCTTTCACTTGTGCCAAAGATATATGCTTCACAAAAATCACTGCAAAAAGTAAATTCACAGGTTAACATTTTAGAGTATCATACCTTCATTATTGGTAACATTTTCTGGCACTGAGGCAGCACTAGTAGCTCCTGCTGCCATGTCCAAAAGAGGCTGAATAATTTCAATTTTGAACACTCCATTTTTTTGCCAAAGGTTCAGAACACGAACTATTTTACTCTGTTTGGGAGAGGGGAGGGAAAGACATGCCATAAATATGTGTAATAAATAAGACATTCTTAATTATTTATCATAACGATGTTTAAAATGACATTTATATCAATAAGCAAAGAAAAGAATCTTCTACCACCACACAAATGTATAAAGCATAGTTACCATGTTAGATTTGGAGTCAGGAAGACCTGAGTTCAAATCTGGTCTAAGACATTTAATAGTTCTATGACCCTGGGCAAGTCTTTTTGCCTATGTTTATTTGTGGTGGGAAAAAGGTGATAATAGTAGTACCTACCTCAGAAGGTTTGTGAGGACTAAATGGGATAATATTTGTTAAGCACTTTGCAAACCTTAAAAAAAAAAAATGCTAGCTATCATTATCATTAAATGGAAAAATAATGAATTTCATTATATAAGAGGAATATCTTACACATTCAATGACTGAACTCATAATGAACAGAACTGGATTTTATGTGGCAATGTAATAGAAAAAACCCTGAAATTAAAAATGAGTATCAATAATGGTTATGTAAAGTGAAATAAATCAAGTCTCAAAGAATTAGAATATATACAGAATAAGCCCATAAACACAAACAATAAAACTTCATAAACAGACATGAAAGAAGTCACATGAGAAATGGGAAGAAAAAATTCTTGTTGCTATTTTGTTAAAATTAGTGTGTGACCAGGTGCCAGAGCCTGTGGAGGCTTCAGAGAGGGCACAAAACTACTACAGAAGCTGTGAAAACCCCAGCCATTTGGGACAAAGCTCTCCTATCTGGAAGTTCTACTGTGGCAAAAAGCTCAAAAGTCAAGTAACTGAGTGGCAACATGAGCAAGCAAAGGAAGCAAAGCAAGAACAGCAATCCAACTCTGGATTCCTTTTGGGGGGAACAAAAAGGATCAAAGCATGGAACAGCAGGAAGACAACAAAGTCAGAACTCCTATACAAAAAGGTTTCAAGGAAAACATGAGCTACAGGACATAGAGAAGCTTAAGAAAGTTTTTTTGTTTTGTTTTTTGCTTTTTGCTTTATGGAGGGCAATTGGGTTTAAGTAACTTGCCCAAGGTCACACGGCTAGGTTTTTGTTTGTGTGAATTAAGTGTCTGAGGCCAGATCCGAACTCAGGTCCTTCTGACTCCAGGGCTGGCGCTCTACTTACTGCACCACCTAGCCACCCTTAAGAAGGATTTTGAAAACCAAATAATTGAAGTGGAGGAAAAATTGGGAAGAGAAATGAGATGCAAAAAAATTATGAAAAGAAAGTCAACAACGTGACAGAAGACAATAACACCTTAAAAAATAGACTAACTCAAATGGCAAAAGAGGCTCAAAAAGCCAATGAGGAGAAGAAAAATGTCTTTAAAAGCTGAATTTGCCAGATGGAAAAAGAATCTCAAAAGCTCACTGAAGAGAATCATTCCTTCAGAATTAGACTGGAGCAAATGGAAGCTGGTGACTTTATGAGAAATCAAGATACTATTAAACAGATCCAAACAAATGAAAAAATAGAAGGCAATGTGAAATATATCATTGGGAAAACCACTGACCTGGAAAATAGATCCAGGAGAGATCATTTAAAAATTATTGGACTACCTGAAAGCCATGATCCAAAAACGAACCTAGAAATCATCCTTCAAGAATTCTCAAGGAAAAGTGCCCTGCTGTTTTAGAACCAGAAGGCAAAATAGAGGTTAAAAGAATTCACCGACCACCTTTTGAAAAAGATCCCAAAGGATTCCCCTAGGAATATTGTAGCCAGGTTACAGAGTTCCCAGATCAAGGAGAAAATATTAAAAGCAGCCAAGAAGAAACAATTTGAATATTGTGGAAACACAATTAGGATGACACAGGATCTGGCAGCTTCTACACTGAGGGATCAAAGGGCTTGGAATTTGATATTCCAGAGGCCAAAGGAGCTGGGATTAAAATCAAGAAATCACCTACCCAACAAAACTGAGTATCATATTTCAAGGAAAAATATAGTCATTCAATGAAATAGAGGACTTTCAAAGCTTTCTTTTCTTTTTTTTTTTTTGGAGGGCAATTGGGGTTAAGTAACTTGCCCAAGGTCACACAGCTAGGTTTTTGTTTGTGTGTGTTAAGTGTCTGAGGCCAGATCCGAACTCAGGTCCTTCTGACTTCAGGGCCAGCGCTCTACTCTCTGCGCCACCTAGCCACCCCTTTCAAGCTTTCTTGATGAAAAAACCAGTTGAATAGAAAATCTGACATTCAGATATGAGAAGCATGAGAATGTAAACAGGGAAAAGAAATCATTAATTCCTTATCAAAGTTGAACTATTTACATTCCTACATGGAAAAATGATAATTGTTAACTTATGAAACTTTTCTCAATATGAGAATAGCTGAAGGGAATTGTGTGTGTGTGTGTGTATGTGTGTGTATACATACATATATCTACAGAAGGAAAAATGTGCATATGAATACATATTTGAGTATGTATATATGTGTATACAGGTATACATAGATAAGACACAGGACCAAGTGAATAGGAAGGGATGATACTTAAAAGGTAAAATTGAGAGGTGAGAGAGGAATATAATGAGGAGATAGGGAGAGACAGAATGGGGCAAATTATCTCATATAGAAGAGGTAAGGGGAAACTGTTACAATGGAAGGGAAGAACAGGAAGGCAAAAGGGAATGGGTCAACCTTACTCTCATTGAATTTGGCTTAGGGAGGGAATGACATATACACTGAATAGGGTTTCTCATCCTACAGGAGAGTAGAGGGTAAGGGAATGAGAGAGGGAATGATGGTGGAGAGGGCAGGTTGGGGGGATGGTAGTTAGAAACACACACTTTTGAAAAGGGACAGGGCCAAAGTAGAGAACTAAGCAAGTGGGACTCAGGATAGGATGGAGGGAAATATAGTCCATCTATTACAATATATCCACTATGGAAATGTTTTCCATAGCTACACACATACAACTTAAGTTGACCTGCTTGTCTTCGCAGTAAGGGTGGGTGACAAGGGAGGAAGGGAAAGAATCTGGAATTCAAAGTTGTAAAGTCAAATGGGTTTTTTTTTGGGGGGGGGCAATTGGGGTTAAGAGACTTGCCTAAGGTCACACGGCTAGTTTTTGTGTTAAGTGTCTGAGTCCAGAGTTGAACTCAGGTACTCCTGACTCCAGGGCCGGTGCTCTATTCACTGCACCACCTAGCTGGCCCTCAAATGTTTTTCTTTTTTTTTTTAATTATCATCATCATTATTATTATTTTTCACATGCAAATGGCAAATAAGATACACAGACACTAGGGGACAGAGATCCATCTTGCCCTATTGGAAAGTCAGAGGGGGTTTGGGGAAGGATATAGGAGACAGCAGATGGGGGGGGGGGGTATAAAATGAGATCACTGTTTTGGGGTGGTGGGTATGGGAAGGATGGAGAGAAAATTTGTAACTCAAAATGTTGTGGAAATGAATGATGTAAAATAAAAATAAAATTAATTTTAAAAAGAAGGTATAGTCATAAATACAACAAACTTCTTGATATTAAAGGAAACATTAAAAGAAAAAAATGAAAAGAACTACAATCTAAGGGGTAGGAATGCCCCTTAATTAGGGGACTGAAGAACAAAACTGTGGTAAAATAATGTAACAGAATATTGTTAAAACATAAGAAATGAGATAAGAAAATTTCAAAGAATCCTATATAGTATGGACTGATATAGAGTAAGGCGACCAGAACCAAGAGAACAATTTACACAAAGATAATAACAGTGTAAAAATAAAAACAAAACAACTCTGAAATGCAATGAACAACCCATGTCTGAGGACCTGTGATGAAAGCATGCTAGTCTCACTCAAGCTAAATAAAGAGATTTTACCTTTTGCAAAATGGCCATTGTACGGATTCATTTTACCTACTGTGTATTTGTTGCAAGGGTTTGGTTTCCCCCTTCTCATTTTTTTAAATATAGGGATGTTAATATGGAAAGGGTATACTGGCAACAATGATACCAAAGAAAGGAGTGCTACAAGAAAAAAAAATAACATTCACATACATATATGCACACATATACACATGCATGCACATGCACATAGAAGAGAAATTTTAAGGAAAGCAGTCAAGCCAGACAATCTGAAAGAAGCAGGCATTATTGGGGGCAGCTAGGTGGCGCAGTGAGTAGGGCCCTGGAGTCAGAAGGACCTGAGTTCAGATCCGGCCTCAGACACTTAACACACACAAACAAAAACCTAGCCGTGTGACCCTGGGTAAGTTACTTAAACCCGATTACCCTCCAAAAAGCAAAAAAAAAAAAAAAGAAGCAGGCATTATTATAAGGTAGAGATTCAGTTTTGTGAGTAATCTTTTTCTGTTCTTTGTATAGGGAAATAATGTTTAATCTGAAGTTCAGAAGAAAAACAAAAATTATAAAGCTAAGTATATTAATTACTTAAGAATTTTTAAAACATCAAATTAATCAATGAATCAACAAATATTCATTAGCCACTTATGTAACAGGACTGTACTAGGTACTAGCATAGGTGATACAAAACCAAAAATGGAATAGATCCTGTCGTCGAGGAGCTTATACTATTCTCAGTCCAGTATGTATTTCATAGTCACAAAAAAACTTCCCTGAAAATAGGAATGGCTGAACAAATTGTGATGAATAAATATGATGGAACATTACTAAGGTATGAAGAATGGTGAATATAACTGATTAGAAATAGAAACATGAGGGGCAACTTGGTGGTGCAATGAATAGAGCACCAGCCCTAGAATCAGAGTTCAAATCTGATCTCAGAAGCTTAACATTTAGTAGCTGTGTGACCTTGGCCAAGTTGCTTAATCCCAACTGCCTTGCCCTCCTGCTTCCAAAAAAAAAAAAAAATAGAAACATGAAATTGTGTGAATTGATGCAAAGTAAGCAAAACCAAGAGAACGATGTATATAATGATTTACAAAAACATGATGGGAAACAATACTGAAATGTCTCAGAACTCTAGCCAAAGCAGCAACCTCATGTCATGAATTCAAAAATACTGATGATGAAACATTATTTCCCACCTACGAGGAAATGGCCCAGAGGTGTCGAATGAGTTATGTTCTCAGACATGGCTCATTTTAAAATTTCTTTTGCATGACTACACATATTTGTATTACAAGAAGGAAATTCTATCAGGCAGAGGAAAAAAATGAGTTTTGATAACTTAAAAAAGTACAAGAGGACACAAAAATAGGACAATTATGCTACTACCTTATTAAATATTTCTTTTGAAAATATACTTAAGGGGCGGCTAAGTGGCGCCGTGAGTAGGGCATTGGCCCTAGAGCCAGAAGTACCTGAGTTTGGATCCGGCCTCAGACACTTAACACACATACAAACAAAACCTAGCTGTGTGACCTTGGGCAAGTTACTTAACCCCAATTGCCCTCCAAAAAAAAAAAACAAACTTAAGATTCCTGGGGGCAGAGCCAAGATGGCAGAGTAGAAACAGCATCTCCAAGGCTCTCTCCCACCAAATTACCTCCAAACTATGTAAAAGGGGACTCTGAACAACTTCTGGAGCCCTAGCACCCAAAGAACGACACAGAGAAGCTAACCTCCAACTGAGGACAGCCCAGCAGCCCTGCAGGAAGGGCCAGGGCAGCGCCAGCACGCACCACCCGGAGAGCTGAGCCCAAGTCCCAAGGTTTTAGCCCCAGGGTGGCCGGGCCAACAGCTGGCTGGAGGGACCCCAGAACAGCAGCTGCTGTGGGGATTCCAGAATGGTCAAAACAGACATGCCTAGGACAAAGTGAGAGGTTAGTGCCCTTTGGACTTTGGGACCAGTATTTGGGGAACGCATCAGCTTCCTCCCCTGGGGGCTAGAAGCCACTAAGGAGACACGCCATTTTGCAGTTTTCAGTGGCGGCTCCAGCTCCTGGCCTGTGAACTGTAGGGAGATCCAGTGATCAGTCTCGGGGGGTAATCACTCTTGCTTTAACTTCCCTGGATCTGGCTTGTGATCTGCGGGGGAGGTTGTGGGATGGATATCCAGCTTGCCAGAAACGGAAGTTGTCCTCCCACACGTTCGGGACAGAAGCTCCCCTATCTGAGTCATACTGTGGCAACAAGCCCAAAAGTCAAGTAATTAAGTGGCAACATGCCAAGGCAAAGGAAACAAATTAAACAGAAAAATGCAACATTAGACTCCTAATTTTGGGGGCAAAGAGGATCGAAGCATAGAACAGAAGGAGGACTGTGAGGTCAGAAATCCTGCTCCAAAAGCCCCAAAGGAACATATGAGTGGGTTACTGGCCACAGAGAACCTTAAGAAGGACTTTAAAAATCAAATAAGAGAAGTGGAGGAAAAATTGGGAAGAGAAATGAGAAGGATGCAGGAAAAGTATGAAATGAGGGTCAACAGCCTGACTGAGGAAAACAACACCTTAAAAAATAGACTAACTCAAATGGCAAAGGAGGCCCAAAAGGGCAATGAGGAGAAGAATGCCTTAGAAAGTCGAATTTGCCAGATGGAAAAAGAATCTCAAAAGTTCACTGAGGAGATTCATTCCTTCAGAGTTAGACTGGAGCAAATGGAAGCTAGTGACTTTATGAGAAATCAAGATGCTGTTAAACAGATCCAAACAAATGAAAGAATAGAAGGTAATGTGAAATATCTCATGGGAAAAACCACTGACCTGGAAAATAGATCCAGGAGAGACAATTTAAAAATTATTGGACTACCTGAAAGCCATGATCAAAGAAAGAACCTAGAAATCACCCTTCAAGAAATTCTCAAGGAAAATTGCCCTGATGTTTTAGATCCAGAGGGCAAAATAGAGGTTGAAAGAATCCACCAATAACCTCCTGAAAGAGATCCCCAAAAGAAAACTCCCAGGAATATTATAGCCAGGTTCCAGAATCCCCAGATCAAGGAGAAAATAATACAAAAGCAGCCAGGAAGAAATAATTTCAATATTGTGGAAACACAATCAGAATAGCCCAGGACCTGGCAGCTTCTACACTGAGGGATTGAAGGGCATGGAATATGATATTCCAGAGGGCAAAAGAACTGGGAATGAACCCAAGGGTCACCTACCCAGCAAAACTGAGTATTTTGTTTCAGGGGAAAATATGGTCATTCAGTGGAATAGAGGACTATCAAGCATTCTTGAGGAAAAAACCAGAGTTGAATAGAAAATTTGACATCCAGACACAAGAAGGAAGAGATACCTGAGAAGGTAATCAGGGAAAAGAAATCAAAAGGAACTTATCAAAGTTAGCCTATTTACATTCCTACATGGAAAAACAACAACTGTGACTGATGAAACTTTTCTCAGTATGAAAATAATGGAAGAAGGATATATGGTCACATGAATACATATGTGATTGTGTGTATATGTTTACAGTTATACATGGATAGAGGGCATAGGTTGAATTTGTTGGAAAGGGATGATATTTAAGGGGTGAAATTATGAGGAGAGAGAGGAAAGTGGAAAGAGGAGATGGGGAGAGACAAGGTAGGGTAAACTATCTCATGTAGAAGAAGCAAAGGGAAGTGGCTGCAAGGGAGGGAAAGAATAGGAAGGCAAAACCGCATTCTCATTGAATTTGGTTCAGGGAGAGAATGACATACATACTAAATGGGATATCTCAACCTGCAGCAGAATAGGGGGAAGGGAGATGGGAGGGGGATCATGAACGGGAGAGCATTCTTGGGGGGAGGGGTGGTTGGAAGTACCCACTATAGAAGAGGGACAGGACCAAGTAGGGAAGGGACCAGGTGGAGGGGGGGGCAATTATAATCAGCCTTGTACAATATATCTACTATGGTGATATTTTGCACAGTTATACATGCACAACACATACTGAATTACTTATCTTCCCAGAGGGAATGGGTGACAAGGGAGGAAGGGAATGGATCTGAAATTCGAGGTCTTAAAATTAAATGTTTCAAATATATATAAACACTATTATCAATAAAAAAAAATCACTAAAAAAAAAATATATATATATATGTAAATATATATACTTAAGAGGGGTGGCTAGGTGGCGCAGTGAATAGAGCACCGGCCCTGAAGTCAGGAGAACCCAAGTTCAAATTTGGCCTCAGACACTGAACACTTACTAGCCATGTAATCTTGGGCAAATCACTTAACCCCAACTGCCCTGCCTTCCCCCTTCAAAAAGCAAAAAAAAAAAAAAAAAAACCTTAACCAAAATTCAGTTTTTAATGTAAGGCACTTTTTTGGGTTCTATTTCCTCTGTTCTAAGACATGTGTTGCTAAATAAAGGTGGCAGTAATCAGGAGACTGTATTGATAAATTTTTGCTATACAACCTTAATGAGATCATCACTGTACCAAGGTAATCACTTTTCTCCTGCTTTTCCCTGGCTCATCTAAGGTTATTTCAAACCTCTTCTCTCAAGCCTTCCAAAACACTTTCTTTCCCCCTCCACTTTCAACTGATGACCTCAACACATACTAACATTCCCAATTCTTCATTCTGTAGTTTGGGTCATCAAAGCATAAAAAAATTGCTCCTCACATCTCAATGCTATTTCACTTCCTCTCTGACTCCTGATGACACTGAAGTTCTGAGGAGACACTTGTATCATCCCTATTACAATGCTATTGAATATGTTCTTGTAGTCCCTTCTGACTACTCATTTCAACTGACCTTTTCATGTCTCTTCTCTTTTGAATGTCAAAGTTCCTTCTCAGGTTTTCATTAGGAATACTTACTTCAAAGTCCTCCACTTCATTAAAGGTTTGTGTTTTTTCACATTTAATTTTGATAGATGTTACTGTGGTTGGCAAAACTATTGTTTGCATTTTGGAATACTGTATTCTGTTTTCCTCTAGCTTATAATAGAAGCTGCCACATATTGAATTATCTTGACTGGTGTTTTTTTTTCTTTTTTATTTAAATCTCCTTTTTGGCTGTTTGCAATTATTTTTCCTTTAACCTGGAGATCTGGATTTTGGCTCTAACATATATGTTCGTTTTAAAGTTGCTTACAGGAGGTAATTGGTGGATAGTTCCTATTTTTGCTTTGTTCTATGCTTTCAATAGATCTTTTATTCATGATTTCTTCAAGTGATACTCAGGCTCATTTTTTTGGTCATGGCTCTCAGGTGGGATTATGATTTTTAAAAGTCTCATGGAATCATTTTCTGTTTCATAGACTCTAATTTTCAGGTAGTCTGTAACTAGCTGTTAATTCTCTTCCCAAGTCTTTACTCGAAAGTTGAAATTTCATTAAAGTATTTTAAAATGCTCTTTTAATATCTTCATTTCTTCCAGGATCCTACTGGAGCCTGTGACCAAGCCGTTTTTCTCAGAAGTGTTGCTTAAAGGCATTATGAAGCTTTGTCTCGTTCATATTCTCACCATTTCTGTCAAACTCCCTTTGCCTCCTACTTAAGTGAGGAAACTGAGGCTTCCTCTTTACTTGCCAGCTCTCTTCCCCCTGCTTTACTATAATTAAGGAATGGCAATTCTTGCTGACATTGACCTTTTTTCATCTTCTATAAAAGATTGTCACCAGTATTATTCATATTCATATTCTCTCATAAATCAAACTGTTCCCTCCAAAGTCATAAATAATCGATTAATAAATTAATTACTAATTTGTTATTAATTAATGAATTAATGATCAATCTAATAGCTTTCCTCAATCCTCATCTTTCTTAATCTCAGCTTAAGCACTATCTTCTGCAGGAAGCCCTTCCCAGGCCTTCCAACTATCAGTGCCTTCTCTAAGTTAACCTTGTTTTCTATGGTAAGAGAAAAGGTAGAGAGGGTGGGGGAGGAGGGAGAAGATGAGGAAGGTGGACAGGGAGAGTAAGAGAAAAAAGAAGTGGGGAGGTAAATAGTATCTCTCTCGTTTGGAAGCAAAATCCTCAAAAAGTGGCTATTTCACTCCTGTCTCTGTATCCCTAGCACATACTAGTTGCTAAGTACTTGCTGATTGTTCAGTTTTTTAAATGAGAGAATTTGTGCTTATTGATGATTAAATTGTAATAAAAATATTAAGAAGTGTCTAATTCTCTATCTGTTAAAACAAATGTGAGAGTCCAGATCAAGTGTTTAGCAAACTGCCTCTGGCCAACGTTAAAAACTGTACAAATACTGACAATGTCTAACATTTTTCTTCTGACTTCTAATTTAAAGATTTCACATAAAACTCCATAAAATCACATAAAAAAGAGAAAAAAACATGGAAATTAAAATGCCAATAGGAAACAGAATTAAACCATTTATGAAACTACAGTTTATGAAAAGTCCAAATCACTTGCTAATATTATGATTATATCAATGGGCATAAAGATATTTGAAGCTGAGGCCATAAATAACGAAAACCTATCATGGGAAAATTTTAGAGATTATCTTTAGGAAGCAGAAATAAACAACAGTTTCATTATGAAAGTTCATAGATAGTTCTGAATTGGGTTTGGGGTTTTTTGGGGGGAAGAGGGAGATAATAAATGGGAGAGAGAAGGATGGAGAAGCCATAGAAAAGTAGATGAGGTTGGTGCATTTCAGGTAGAAGTTTAAATTAAATATTATGCCTAACTTTTGATGGAGACCTAATCTCCACCCACCCACCAACTCCACATATTACACAGTACTGTCATTAAAAGACCAGAATTATCTATTTTTCTTCAACTTTATTACTTATTTTTAACATGCTTTTCTTTTTACATTGAGTTCCAAATTCTCTCCCCCTCCCTCCCAATCCCTCCCCAACTCACAGAAAAGGAAACCAATATATCAATTATACATGTGAAATCATGTAAAACATTTTGATATTGGTTATATTTTTTTAAAAAGCAAAAAAGTTGAGAAAATTATACTTCAATTTGCACTCAAGAGTTCAGTTTTCTCTATGGAAGTAGATAGCATTTATTCGTCATTTGCCCTTAGGAATTGCTTGGATCGCTGTATTATCAGACTAGCCAAGTCTTTCACAGATGATCATTATTACAACATTGCTGCTACTGTGTAGAAGGACCTTCTATTTCTTCTCATTTATGCATTCTTCTCATTTATGCATCATTTCATATAGGTTTTGCCATGTTGTTCTGGAACCACTTCCCTTATCATTTCTCACAGCACAATAGTTATCCATCACAATCATATGACACAACTTATTTAACCATTCCCCAATTGAGGGGCATTCCCTCAATTTCTAATTCTTATCCAAAAAAGCTTCTATAATTTTTTTTTTACATCTTTAATCTCTTCTGAATACAGATCTAGTAGTGGTATTGCTGGGTTAAGGGGAAATCCTTTGGCCATAGTAACAAATTCTTCAGAAAGGATGGTCCAGTTCACTATTCTACCAACAACTGATTAGTATCCTGCTTTTTCCACATATCCTCCAGTATTTGTCATTTTCCTTTTCTGTCATGTTAGCCAGTCTCATAGATGTGAAGTGATTTAAAACATTTTTTCACATGACTATAGCTTTAACTTCTTCTAAAAACTGCCTGTTCATATGCTTTCAACACATTTATCAACTGGGAAATAATTCTTATTTTTATAAATTTGATTCACTTTTCTATATTTGAAAAATGAGGCCTTAAAGAAACTTGCTATAAAAACTGTTTCTATTATTTCATTACCTATGGTACCTTTTTGGCAAAATACAGTTTTCAAAATTGTCTCTTTTGGTTAGGTCTATTTTTGCTTTTGCCCTATTTGAAGCTGATTACTAACCCCTGCCTTTTTTACTTAAGCTGAAGCATGTTAGAGTCTGTTTTGGTCCTTTAACTCTGAAGGTATCTTTCTGTTGCAGGTGTGTCACGGTTTAAATACATCCTGCTCTTCACTTCTGTTTTATGAGTGAGCTCATCTCACTTACATTCAGTTATGATTCCTGTGTATTTTCCTCCGCCTGACTTTCCTGTCCATTCTGTCCCTCCACAAAAGGTAATTTGCTTCTGAACACTGCCTCCCTTTCCTTTCTCCCCTCCCCCTCCTATTCACTATTGGGTAACACAGATTCTATACATTACTCTGACCTTTGTCCTACCCTTTGTGAACCAATTCTGATGAACGAGGTCCAAGGATTACCTCTTGCTGTCTCCTTCCCATCATGTCTTCTCCACTGTAAAAGCACTCTAAAAGGCTCTGCACGCTTCCCTTATGTCAGACCATTTCTCCCACTTTAACTCTCCCTTTCCCCAGTGCATCTCTCTTTCTAACTCGTTCATTTTGGGGAAGTGGGGAGGGATCATTCCAACATAACTCATACTCATGCCCTTCTAACTCCTCTAATAATGATAAAGTTTTTATGAGTGAAAACTGAGAAAATCAGATTGATTCTATTTTGTAAATGATTTTATTTTCTATCACTACCAATTTTTTGTAGCTAACCAAGTCACATTTCAGTTGTCTCTGAGTTAACTTTATAAGTTTAATTTTCCTGCTAATCACTGTTCTAATCTTGTGTCAAGGACATCTGTTCTCCTTGAAAGATGCAGGTGGATGCTAGGGAGTCTGCTCTATTATCTCTGCAACACTGGCTTGTCCTTCAAGAAAGTCTCATTTGTTATCAATGTGACACTAACTAGTCATGCAAATGGACACCACCCATGAGTTTTCTATAGTGACAAGATGCATTTGAAATTTCCAAATAATCATATTGTTTCCCACATCTATGATGCTGTAGGTTCTATAACCAGTCATACCATGTTCCTCATGCTGCTTTTTAGTTTTTTGATGCTCCTCCTTTTAATTCCATAAAACTTATTGTCAGCTATCATTCAGAGTCTTAGCTAGCTGAGGAGGCTGAGATTCCACTTATTGGCAAATTCATGCTTTGCTAATAAACTGTGCTTGGAGCTTTGTGCCTCAGTTTACCTTAATTTCAATCAGCAACCATGAAGGAATTGAGGGAGGTTGGTCTTCAGAACAACCTTGCTCAGTTGGAATTTTTAAGGGCAGGGGAAAGAGGAAAGGAGGAGAGAGGTTCCCAGAGGACTGCACCAGAAACCTCACTCTTCCCTGGATCCTATATCTTATGAACAAAGGCAAAGCCCCTGAACTGATGGGGAAGTTTCAATTTTGTCCTGTGTTCAGTGTGACTGATTAGCAACGGACAACCTGGGAAATTCCCCTCAGAGATGAGGCCCTTGAAGAACCTCTTCTCTTCAAAGGGTGCTCCCAAGTCATCAGTGCCCTTACAGATAAGTCATCAAAAGCCTTTGGGATATTTTTCTTTCTTCAAGGAGGACCCACAGTTCAAGCCAAAAGGGATACTTCCCATTCAAGAAGGGGTTGGAAGCCTGGAAAAAGAGAAACGATCCCAGCTGAAAAGAAGCCAACTAAAACCCAGAGAAAAATTAGTTTGAGATATATAAAGGTGGCTCAGTGGCACAGTGGATTGAGTGCTGGGCTTGGAGTCAGAAGACTCATTGGTGTGAATAGCTGCATGACACTGGGGGCAAATTACTTAACCCTGTTTGCCTCAGCTTCCTCGTCTGTAAAACAAGGTGAAGGAAATAGCAAATCACTCCAACATTTTTGCCAAGAAAACCCTAAACTGGGTGACAAAGAATTGGACACTACTGAAAAATGACTTTCAATTTTGAAACTGTGCACACTGCTTTCTATTACATGAATTAGGAACTTTGTCAATGTTTCAGCAGAAAGACTAGAAGGGTGCAGTTTTAAAACAGTTCTTCCAGTTAGCAGAGTCCTAACCCTCAAAAATCTCTCATGAAGGATAAAGAGGAAGACTGCCAGTAAGTGTTTTTGTGTCTGTCTTTCAAGATTATCTGTGTAAAACAAAATTTTTTCTTGGGAAAAAGAATGTGAACTCTCTTTTCTGAGTAATTTTTTAAGTCTTCAAAAAGATAGGCTTTTTTTTTTACTTACATGAATGAGTACAAAGTGCAGGGAGCAGAACTAGCAGAACATTGTGGACAGTAACATTTTACAATGATCAACAAAGGGAATTTCCCATTTTACAATACAACATCATTATTCTCAGCAATATATAAGGACTTAAGAAAAATGATATCCACCTCCAGAGAAAGAATTGATGGAGGCTGAATACATTTTTAAACTTTATTTTGGTTTTAGTTTTTGATCTGTGTTCTTTCACAAAATGACTAATATGGAGATGTTTTTGCATGACTAAATACGTATTACCTGCATCAAATTACTTGCTTTCCCATTGAGGGAGAAGGGAAAAGAGAGGGAGAGAATTTGGAACTCAAAAAAAAAAAAAAAAAGATTGTTGGGGCAGCTAGGCGGTGCAGTAAGAGCGCCTGCTCCGGAGTTGGGAGGACCCGAGATTGGTTCCGACCTCGGAAAATTAGCACCCACACATAAAAATGACTGGCTGTGTAACCTTGAGCAAGTTACTTAACCCCAATTGCTTTAAAAAAAATTGTTAAAATTATTTTTACATGTAATCAGGAAAAAATATGTATGAATAATAAAACAGACCTACTTGCTTATTAGGTAACAAGAAGCAAGGTCACCAAAAAACAATGGATAAGACCATGCATTATTAAGCTCTTCAGAACCCCCAAAGGCAAGAGTGCATTGCAATTAACCGGGGTTGTGTAAAAAAGTAGTGTGTCCAATTACAAAGGAGAACTTCAGTGGAGTGAAGAAGAGTTGTGCACATAGTGTTGGGGTCACAATATAAAGGTGAACAAGAAAGGTCCTTTTTAAAAGGGCTTTAATCAAAGTTCACTGGAGGGATATTGAAAGAGGAAGAAAAAAAGTTTAAGCAATTAGGGTTTGAAAACATAAAAGGGGTTTGGAGTTTTGCAAAGAGAGAGTTTTAAGGGAAATTTTTGATCTCTTGAGATAAAAAGGATAAAAAACATGTGGTTGTTCTTTATGATACAGAAACTGTAGTAATATATTTGGAACATGGATTTGAGGATAGTATGCTAAAATTCTGTCCTTGAAGGACCCTAAGAAAAGTATATTTTAGTTATGTGAGGAATATAAAATCCTTATGAACCCTAAGAGCAAGGTGATGGGAATAAAAGGCCATCACATAACGTCTCTCCAGTTAAAAAGAAAAAGAAGCACAGAGAACAGCGGACGCCTCCAGAAAAGGTGGAAATACATTCTTTATGTATTTGAGAAGGTTTAGATTGAGAAAACAGAAATAACTGGTTTGGCTCTTAGAGTGATTTAAACGGAAATAAAAAGAATGCTATGGTGTCAGCAAGGATCTCTGAAATTGAGCTGATAACAATGGGTTCTAAATTTTAAAGCACTAATGGATAATGGCCCCGGGAACATTTTTTTTTAAAGTTGTAA
This sequence comes from Gymnobelideus leadbeateri, assembly GCA_011680675.1. NCBI lineage: Eukaryota > Metazoa > Chordata > Mammalia > Diprotodontia > Petauridae > Gymnobelideus > Gymnobelideus leadbeateri. The sequence continues at coordinate 118,257 of WOXC01006816.1, read as the reverse complement.
ATGTTAACATCAATTATTAAAAATCCAGGTTTGATTTGGATGAAATTTTGCTCTGAAATAGGATAATTGTGGTAAACCAGAATTCGATAAAAAACTACACTTACTATTTGACATTAAAATCTGGTTTCAAAAATGCGACCTTAAAAAAGTGATCTTACCTCTATTTACCTCAGTTCCCTGGTCTATAAAAGGAATGATAACCCAGGAGTTGTTCTAAGCATCAAAATAATATAAAATGATTATGAAATGCTTAACATAGTGCCTGGCATATGGTAAACACTATGTGTTACCTAATGTTATTATTAGTTTAACTGAATATAATTGCCCCATACCGGGTAACTCCATATTGTGTTTTTAATGTAATTAGTATAGGGGCGGCTAGGTGGCGCAGTGAGTAGAGCGCCAGCCCTGGAGTCAGAAGGACCTGAGTTCGGATCCAGCCTCAGACACTTAACACACACACAAACAAAAACCTAGCCGTGTGATCTTGGGCAAGTTACTTAACCCCAATAGCCCTCCAAAAAGCAAAAAAGTAATTAGTATAAAACACTAAAGGGATAAAAAAGGAGTGATTTTCTATAAGATAATTTGGAATGAAGTGATTCGAATGAAGTGATGTCATCTAAGCGGTAATAAGTTTTGTTTTATGATACTACGCATATTATTAATATTGCATATTCTAAATTGTTTTATATTATGAATTTTGGGAGAACATTGTATAAGAAATATTAAGAAGTAAAGGCAATTGTATCACTGGAATTATTTTAATCTAGATACTTTGAAATCATTAATTCACTAGAGACTAATGTTAGAGCCTATCAAGGGTTTGATTGAGTATATTTTAAAAGGGCAGAATAATTATTACTTAATTTGTGAGCAAAGTACAGTGAAGATCTTATAAAATCTCCTTCATGAACCTGTCACATTCCTTGGGACCTTCTGCTTCAGCAAGGTCATAAAATTTTGTCCTGTGAAAGAACTTGCTCAATCTTATGAAATTCTAAAATAATGAATGTTTACTTAGAATAGGATCTACTCTTCTACTCCTTGTTAAGTGGGAAAGGAGGGAGGATTTACAAGTTTATTTAATAGTATAGAGTAAGTTTTCTCTAAGATTATTTGGCTGTCACTTATGAAAACTACGAAAATGTTATCTGTTAATAAATAGTATAGGGGCGGCTAGGTGGCGCAGTGAGTAAGAGCGCCGGCCTCGGAGTTGGGATGACCCGAGATCGAATCTGGCCTCAGAAAATGAGCATCCACACACAAATAATGACTAGCCGTGTAACCTTGAGCAAGTTACTTAACCCCAATTGCTTTAAAAATAAATAGTATATATTAGAGTTACATCTTTGGACCAACTTAGTAGCAATACATCCTTAGATTCAAAGATTTTATTTTGCCTTATGGATGAATAGGCAATATGAATGGCTGTTTATCTGGAAGTTTGTAACAGCCAGCATTCTCTTACAGTTCTTGAATCAAATCATATATTCACTCTGTGTGTGAAACTGCAAAATGTTATTAATGTTTAAATGCTTCATTTGGACTTAAACTAGCAAGGTTTTATATGTGCTTATTGTTAATAATTATTGTAACTTTAATACAACAATGACATCTTAGCCCTAAATTATGATTAGTGAAATTTTGCTATTTGAGGTATATTCTCTTGGGACTGCAAAGTGATTGTGTTTTAAAGTCGGGTTAAAATGTCTGAAGTATCATTAAGTCATTCTGTGCCACCATTTGAGGAAAATGTCACAAGCTTCTCAAAAAGAATATTATCTTAGAACTAACATAGGTAGATAGATATCTATGTCTGGGAGAAGTTGGAGAGATTACTGTGGCATAGCCTAAGGGAAGATCCTCTTCACTCGCTTTCCCCCCATTTTTTTTTTTTAACAAGACTTGTTTTGCACTGGATTAATACTAAGCCTGGCTATGATATTCTGTGAATAATGTGAACCTCTGGTGCATGGATACCTGTTTGCAAAAGTTAACTATGAGACTTACTTGAAACCAAACAGAGCTAAAGATGCTTTATCCTATTATATTTATGTCCTGAGGCTTAGGGTCAGCTGATGTTCTCACAACCATGTCATCATTTTCTTTCATAGCAATTTTCTTTAACTACCGCAGGTAAAGCCACAAATTTTTAAAATATGAATTTTTGTTGTTGTAATACTCCAGCACCTGTGCACTGCTATAATAGGATTAATGGTGTTATATATAAAATTACACTGATAACTGTAGAGAAATTTTAAATTATCTTAAATCTCACACACACACACACACACACACACACACACACACACACACACACAGCCTATGGTGGGAGTTTGCTGAAGGGCGGAGTAAACCCCACAGGAAGCTGGGAGTCAGAGCCTGCTAGAGAGCTGGGAGGAGAGTTTGTTTCTGAGGGAGACAGAGAAGCTTGTGAGTGTTGGTTTGTGAAGGCTAAAAAAAGATGGTGTGGCTCTCTGTTCAGTTTTGGCTTTTTAACTTCTTTGCTACTCTGATGGAATTCGCTTACTGGTTTTAGGATTCAGTTTTCTGGTGTCTGAATAAATGTTTTTGCTTCTGTCTTCTCTATGAAGAGTCTGTTATATTTTGTGACTGAGTACTACTGCAGGTATATTTATGCTAATTAGGGCACCATGAATATTGCATTGGTGCTACATGTGGCCTGCCTGCTAGACAATATATAATTTAAGGACCTTCAGAGAAGCACACACAATGTCAGAACATATGCAATGGAAAGCAAATGTGGCCCAAGAGAGGTATGAGAGCTATCTCCATTTAAATAGTAAGCATAGCTAGCTCATGACCACCTGAATATGTTAATTATAAGATTGCTGAGCAAAATAATTTTGGGGTGGTGTCTCTAAATGAATCCAGTCTTGTTTTTAATATATACATGGCAGATACATCTTGATTAGAAGAGAGGCCTTAAAAGCATTATTTTTGTCTCTACCGAGTCAGTGCTTTGTCATAATCAACAAACACATATTAGGATCTTCTATTTTCTGAACTACTCAAGTGAACTATGTAGTTTCAGAAAGTATAACATGCTATAGAAAGTTATTAGTGAGAGTCCTCCTCATTTCTTTACTATTTTGAGAAATAATACCACATATCTGACACAGAAGAAATGCAGCTTTAGAATCCTGCCTGAGATAGTTTGTGGAACTTAAGTTTCCTCATTTATAAGATGGGGAAATCATCTTCTTCACAAAATTGTTGGGAAAATCAAATGGTATTAACATAGTTTATCTGTGCCCTTAGAAGTGCTAAAAATGGCTAATACTCAGAGAAATGCAAATAATAAATCGACAGTGGGTGGCAGGGCATATAAAAAATAAGCATAAATAATGTACTTCTTGCTTGGAATTAAGAACATCGCAAATTTTTTTCCCTAGTCTTTGACCCAATGATTCTTTTACTGGTTTTATACTTTACAAAGGTTACTGACATCAAGAGAAGACCTAACTGACCAAAAAATTATTCCTAACAGCATTATTCCTAATAGCAAAAAGTTGAAATCAAACTAAATGCCCAATAAATGAGAAATTACTGACCCAATTATGGCATATAACTAATGAAATACTGTTCAACCCAATGAAAAACATTAGATGAATTCCTGAAAATAGAGTGATATTATTAGTTACAACTATATAAATGACAACTGTAAATGACAAAATTTAAATTATACTTGCTGGTCCTAACTTAGAAAAACTAAAACATGCATCTTACCTTTCCCTTAACAAATATTATCCTTTACTTCAGTCACAACCACTATCTCATGTTGTTTTGTTCAACTATTTTCCAAAGACTTTTTATTTTGTTAAAAGGTTAGCTTTGAGTTTTTTGGGGGTAGAATACAAACTGTACCTTCCTCCCCACCCAAGTAGAATACAAAAATTTTCTGAGGTCAGGGACCCTTTTTATTTTTTTTTTCTCCATATGCAAACTAGTATCTGGTATATATAATGCCTGATACTTAATAAACGGTTGATGAATTAAATTGAAACCATATGTGGTGAACACAATACTTATCAATAAAGAAAATATAAGTTAAGTACCTTGTAAATCTAAAGTGCTAAATGTAGCTAACATTGATTACTATTTTATCAATGATGCTCTCAAATGTATAAAATAAAAAAATTTTTTACAGAAATGACAAAGAAGATATTTGGATTCTTAGTTTTTGATGTCTTAACTTTTTCCATCCCTCTTTCTGATACCTGGACAACCAATCCTTGGATACCACCAAAACTGTTGCTTCTTACATGTATTTTCTATGTTTGTTTGGTTGGGTCTAGTCACTATTCCTTATGGTGTTATCACTGATGAGAACAGAACCCCACAGAAATACTATCATATCTGTTTCACTGGCAATCCTCCCAATTTAGTCTACAAATACACTATGGATTATCAAATTTTGTAACAATATAATCTCACCTCCCTTTCATTACTTCTCAAGTTTGTGAAATTCATTACCTTGTATCATACTAACAATAAGAGTAGCATTTATATAGTGCTATAAGGTTTGAAAAGTGCTTTAGATGTTATCCCATTTTGTCTCCTTCTGTCCTTAAATCAACTCTGTGAGGTGCTATCACCAGCATTTTATAAATAAGGGAAACTGAGACTGAGAACATATTACTCTTTAATGTCTTGAAAATGAACGTTGTATTCCAAACATGTTGATCTTTGCTGTCACATTTTTGTTTGACAAGGAAATCAGATGTTACTTCTCAGAGGCAATTTCAAGCTGGCCTCCTCAATATGCGGTTTTATTAATTAAGCTTCTTTAAGAAATGGTGATAATTTGAATTCATTTTTAACTTTAATCAATTACCCACTTTTTCATCAAGAGCTTGCTGGCAATGCAGTAAATGCATGTAGTGACTACTCAAAATTTTCTCTTCACTTCTAATTTACTGATTTTACTTCTTTGCTAGCTGATGGCTAGTCAACTTGAAATTGACTAGAAATTAACAGATAAGTTTTTGAGATGTCATTTGGTACTTATCACATTTATTTCCTTCTCTCTTCTTTAAGAGAGTACTCATGATATACAGGTATGAGAATTATGAGAAGTCTTTCATCTTCAATACCCTTACATATTGAATAATCATTTTCCCCCACCCTCCCCTCTGCCTACTTTGGCAATGAAGCCATATTAAACACTGGTTTGTTCTGAATTTACTTAGCTAATTATTTAAAGAATTTATACCCTACTTATATAAAATCAAATTTTCATAGAATAAAGGAATGTGACATATAAGGCAAGAAGGAAAAGAAAGAAGGTAACATTAACTCAACATTTACTTAAACCTTTTGGTTTATAAGTTATATGATTAAAACAAAGGTAGCATATGATACTAAAGTACAAACAAGAAAAAGCTAAGTTAGCTATAGTATATGACTTATTATGGAAATTGTAGAAAAATACAAATTTGTACTTTACTTTCAATATGGAAATAAAGAAATTACAAAACTAGTTAACAAGTTGAAAAAATTTAGTAAAGTGGTTCTTTTATGGCATTAAAATTCTGGCTGGTTTTTCATGAGGGTTTTCTGATAGTTCACATTAAGAAGCATGTTTTCGGGGCGGCTAGGTGACGCTGTGAATAGAGCACCAGCCCTGGAATCAGGAGTACCTGAGTTCAAATCCAGTCTCAAGACACTTAACACAAAAAAACTAGCAGTGTGACCTTGGGCAAGTTGCTTAACCCCAACTGCCCTGCAAAAAAAAGAAAAGAATCATGTTTGCTACTTCAGGGATAAGAAAAAAGTGCTAGGAAGGAAATTCTTTAAGGAAAGGAATTCCTCAAGGAAGTAAAGTCCTTAAAAATTCAACAAAAAGAACTCCAGGACCAAAGAGTCAAAACTACCCCAGCAAAATAAAAAGGTATAACCTTGATATCAGCAGAAATTGGCTTTTTTCAGTACAATGAATGTAGTAGTGCAAGATATCACCATATTTCATGTTAGTTCATATTTGAGAAAAGAGTTAAAAAAACAACAAAAAACTCATCACTATAATTTTGAAAAGGTAGGCTAAATGAAACAATCTCACAGGTCATTTAGCCCTATGTGAAGATTTCCTTCTCTAATACCCCTAAGAAATAATTGGTCTTTTTCAAATAAACTTTCTAGGTGTAGTATAATCATGAACTAGGTAAGAAAAACATCAAAATCAACCCAAACTTTTCCACTGTATGCTTATTAAATTTCAGCTTATTGCATTTGATTTCTGAGAGTTCTTTGGAACCTGTCGTTCAACTTGTCAGCTATTCCTCCTAGCTTTGTGCAAATTTAATAAACATATACCCATATCCCAATCATCAATCAAAATGTTTAACAGCATAATGTGAAATCATATTCCAAGTACACTGCACTGGGGATTTCCCTTCATGTTGGCTTAGCTTCATTAATTATTACATACTCAACCACTTCTGAATCCAGTATATCAAGAAGCCCACATCTCTCTACATTGTCTATACAAGTAGCATGTTAACTGGTCCATAAAATGCTAAAATTTAAGTAAAATTATCTATGGCATTCACTTGATCTACCACCAGTAAGAAAAAAGAAATCAATTATCAAAAACATTTATTAAGCAATTAAAGTGTGCTTTTATACAGATAAATACAAAATATGTACAAGGTAAAGAGGGTACTATGAGTTGGGAGAATCAGGAAAGGCTTCATTATGGAAGGTGATGCTTGAGCTGTATCTTGAAGAAAAGTGAAGATTTCTGAGACGGAGGTGAAGAAAGAATGCTGTCCAGGCACAGGATTTTTGGGGGGACATGGAGACAAGAGGATGGACAACTGTTTGTGAAGAGAGACAGCCAGTTTGACTGTTATCACAGAATTTGGGAAGGGTAATGAAGTAAAATGAGATTGAAGGGTAGGTTGGAGCCAAATTGTAAAGCTGTTAAAAGCCCAACAGGAGTTCATGTTTTATAACAGAGGCAACAGAAATTAATTTATTCTAGGAAAACCTTTCTTTGATGAATCCATGCTGGATTTTACTGATCACTAGTTCAATTTCCAAATGATCACAAACAAACCCTAATTAGTTCTAAAGTCTCCAAAATTTCTGCCAAGAATCACTGGGCCTATAGTTTGTAGTCTCCATTGCCCACTCTTTTTTTGAAATTGGGAACATTTGCTTTTCTCCAAGTCTTGTGACTTCTCTCATTTTCCACCATCTTTCAACGATATATGACAAGATCAGTAATTATAGCTGCCAATTATTTCAGCATCCTAGGATATAATTCACATGACCTTCCCAACAAAAATAAAGTTTAATTGCAAGGAAGGTCATGCTCAATATATTTCTATAAACCAAAGTTATGTAAAAGGTGGACATTTTTAAAAATGGAAAAAAAAAACCCTAACTTTTTCATGTTTCATAGAGAACTAAATTAGAAGATCTGGAATGCCATCCAAAGGACAAAGACATGACTGTGTTTAACAGACACCCAACATTATTAAATTTAGATCAACAACATTCAGAATCCACAAGATTTCAAGTTCTAATTTTTAAGATTTAAACTATACCTTATCTTCAGATGGACAGAGATATAAATACTGGAATGTGGCTGTTATATTTTTAGAGAATCTTGGCCCAAAAACATCCTTGTCTGTTCCAAACTGATGACGAGACTGCCGCACAATTGAGTCAATTACATATAGTCCTGGAACCTTATATTCTGGTTTACACTGCAAACATAAAAAGATAGTGATCATTACAAGAAAGAGTTTATATAACGTCTAGTTTTAATGTTTATTTGGTCAATCAGTATTGCAAGATTACTGAACCAGACATCAGGAGACTTTTATAACAGTCCCTGTTTTGCTACTTACCATCTATATGATTTTGGACAAGTCACTTAATCTCTCTTAATACAAATACACACACTTTAATTGAGAAGCCAAATTAAAAAACAACAACAACAAAAACTATCGACCTTTCTGTGCACTGCCAACAATACCCAGCAGGAAGAAAAAGAAACTTCTTTCAAAATAACTACAGAATGTGTAAAACATTTTAAGTTTACCTAGCAAGACAAAGAAATTATAAACATACAAATATAAAAGACCTTTTACAGAAATGAAGACCAAAATAATTGGAGAGATATATTATTAACTGTTCGTGGTTGAATTGTTCTAGTTGACAATACTTCCTAAATTATTTTATTTAGTGCCATACCAATTACATACCAAAGATTACAAAGGTAGGAAAAAATAGTAATGAAACTCATTTGGAGGGTAAGAATCCAAAGGAAGTAATGAAAAAGAGGGGAAGGGGGAGAAGGTGAGCTAGTAGTATCAGATATATGAAGCTACCCTACAAAGCAGTAATCAACAAAATTATTTGGTACTAGTTAAAAAATAGAAAAGCCTATCAGCAGAACAGGTTAGGCAGCCAAGACCCAGAAACAACTGAACAGCATGGTAGCTGATAAATCCAAAGACTGATGTTAGGAAAGCTAGAAAGCAGTCTGGGAAAAATTAAGTTTAGATCTCAAACCCATAACATATACTCCAATGTGCCTGAAATGATATCCGATCTAGCTATAAAAGGTCATAACATTAACAAATTATAGGAACAGGAAAGGAAATACCCTGTTTTAACAAGTATAGACAGAAAAGTCTTGACCAAATGAGGAAGAATAATCACAGGAAATGGACAGTTCTGATTACACAAAAACTAGAAAGCTTTTGCAAACAAAAACAATGAAGTTAGAAGCAGAAAACATGAATAACTAAAAAAAATCTTTTTAATAATCACAAACATTGAGCCTTTGTTCAGCTCATTGTTCATTGGGATATTCTTTATAATCCTAATCTTTACAAGGCTGTAGCAAAGGCACAAATGATATATTGATAACTATATAGTTTTTTTTTTTTTTAAAGCAATTGGGGTTAAGTAACTTGCTCAAGGTAACACGGCTAGTCACTATTTATGTGTGGGTGCTCATTTTCTGAGGCCGGATTTGATCTCGGGTCATCCCAACTCCAAGGCTGGCGCTCTTACTCACTGCGCCACCTAGCCGCCCCTTTAGGGCAATTGGGGTTAAGTAACTTGCCCAAGGTTACACGGCTAGGATTTTGCTTGTGTGGATTAAGTGTCTGAGGCCGGCTCCAACTATATAGTTTTGACAACTCTAAACTAAGTATTTCTAAACTATGGCATCAGCCTACGCTTCCAAACTTAGAACTCTTCTCAACATTCCTATTCAACAAATATTTATTATATGGCTACTTTTACTATTTGTAGGGTACTGTGCTAGGTGCAATACCAATCATGTTATTCCTTCAGGTCCACAGGTCAACCCTGATTGGATAAATTTTCAAAAATACCATTTCTGAAATACAACTTTATTTAAAACTCTATAGTATTTCTCTGTTGTCTAGCATATGTTATATGTGTTTGGTCCAGTTTTCCACATCTAACAACTGACATAGCTTTCCACACTGGATTTGGGATCAAATCTTAACTTTGCCTATATGATATGAGACAAGTCTTTTTCCTTCTCTGAGCTTCAGTTTTCTTATCTTTGGGTTATATGACCTCTAATTTCCTTTCTGGTTCTAAATCAGAGGTTCTTAACCTGGAGTCCACAAATTTCTTTTCAAATATTTCTGCAACTATTTTTTTTTTTTTTTGCTTTTTGGAGGGCAATTGGAGTTAAGCCCAAGGTCACACAACTAGGTTTTTGTTTTGTGTGTCCGTTAAATGTCTGAGGATGGATCGGAATTCTGATCCTTCTGACTCAAAGGCAGACACTCTACTCACTGCGCCGCCTAGCCGCCCCCTGCAACTACTTCAATATAATCAGTTTCCTTTGTAATATTTTTTAAAATTTGTGTTATTTAATAACATTATTCTGAGGAGCCCATATGTTTCTCTAAATAGCCAAAGGAATCCTTAAGACAAAAAAAGATTAAGAATTCCCGCTGTAAGATAAGTGACAGAAATGGTCTAACCACCACTAATGGGAGTTTCTTCACCAAGCAGTTACCTGTATCAGTGAAATCACTGGTCTAGTCCTTATCAGGGGGTAAGTAGGAGCATGCAATGCCTTTAGCATCCATGGTATGTTTAACCAACAAACATTTATGAAACACCTACTATATTGTTATTGTTGTAGCCAAGCACTATGGCAGGGACTGGGGGATACAAAAACAAGTCAAATAATCCCTGCTCTCAAGAAGTACATGTTCAAAGTCAGGGGAGAGGGCAGAATTAAAGAAAAAGTAGAAAGAAAAACAGAAAGATAAATAGAGGGAAGACAGAGATGAATGTAGTAGGGAAAAGCAGAATGAGACACCAACAAGGATACCACTCATACCTATAACTGTATCTTACAGAGATATTGCCAAGAACAACTTGAAAGAAAAACTGAATTCTTTATAAAACTTTACCAAGAAGAACAATTTACAATGTGGCCACAATGACATAAAGGAAAACAATATTGAAAGCATTTAGAATCTTCTCTTATTTTATCCCTACTATAAAAAAAAGTAATAGACATAAAATATATGTGGATTATTGATACTTTTTTTTGATGAATATTGACAAGAAACATTAAAATATTTTCCCTAAAAAATTACACGTTGAAATTAGGGTAAAATTGTATTAGCTAAATATACAAAGTAAATATTCCAGTTGCTTTTATGACCACAAAATAAGATGACTTTGAAGATTAAAAAAAAACAACTTTAATTCACAGACTGAGATTCATCAAACATACTAATTACAGGCAGAAAACACTGCTTTAACAGTTATTTCAGAACATTTAAGATTTCATTAAATTACTCAAATTCTCTGGGAATAGTACAAAATTGTAGAAACACTACATTTAAATAAGTAAAACAAGACAAAAATAAAATTGAAATTAAAAACCCAATGAAAAGAGTTAGTTACCTTCTTGATGAACTTTTCTACAATCTGGACTACATGCTTGTAAAGCTGAAAAAAAAATAGTTATTGCTCAATTTCAATATCACTGTCTTATTTTTTTTTTACAAATATTAGATGTTTTGACACAGAAAATATAATTACACTTTAAAAATCATAAAGATTAACAGTCATTAGAACTATTTCAAAATACAAGTCAACAGACTGAAACAACTGACAGAAAAATTAAAGGAGACTTATTTATTAATACAAATGGCTATATTTTTATTTTAGCCGATAACTTAGATGTATCCATAGTAATTACCATTAATAACCTTTATAAACTCTAGTAAGCCATATATGTAGCATGAGATATTAAACAGTCCTGAACTAAAAGCAAAATTCCATTCCTACTACTGAAACTACTTCGAAGTTTCAAAATCTAAGATCATCATTGAAATGATATAAAATGTGTTTATCTTACCTTAATGGCTTTAATGGCAGCTTTAGTAATGAGAATCATCTTAGCCCGAGAAATGGGAGGCTTCATATCCATGAGTGAAAAGAGCTAAATATAAGATAACAAATGTTCAAAACAGTATCTGAAAAAGTAAAAAACTTAAACATTAACATTCTTTTGAAATTACTTTGTCCCAGTGGTTTTATATCAAAACCAAAGGTCAATGGCCTACTTCTTTGTAAAGTGCTCAAGAATCTGTTGATCAGAACAGTTTTCACTGTGAAAAGTTATAAAATAGTAGCTTACTTATTTAAGAATAGCATTTGAAGGGGGCAGCTAGGTGGCACAGTGAATAGAGCACTGGTCTTGGAGTCAGGAGGACCTGAGTTCAAATCCAACCTCAGACACTTGACACACTTACTAGCCGTGTGACTTTGGGCACATAATTTAACCCCAATTGCCCTCCAAAAAGCAAAAACAAAAACAAAATAATAGCATTTGAAGATTACAAACCTGGCACAGAAACATGGCATATGGGAATGATAACAAACTTCAGTCATCCCTGCTGGAGCCCTCTATCTAACCACTGGTCTGATGGAAATATGATTCTTCTCTATATGAACTGTTGATCCTATCCATTCCTGCTTTCTCCAACAAACTGGCCTCACAATCAATCATCCCTTCCCCACCTCAAAGTTCAATCTCTATCTACTGGCTTCTTCCCTTCTGCATTCAAATACACCCAGGTGTCCCCCATTCTTAAGAACCATTTCTTGACATTAGCATTCTTCAAGCCATATTCTAAAGTTCTCTTCATTTCACAAACTGAGAAAAAGCTGTCTACTTTTTAACTCCATTTTCTCTCTTCTCAACCCTTTAAAATCTGTCTTTTCATCCCTCATCACTCAACTGAAACTAAGGTCTCCAAAGATACCAGTGATATCTGAATTTCCAAACCCAAGGGCTTTTTCTCAATTTTCTAATACTTCTTGGCCTTTGTTTCCTCTGACACCATTTACCAAACACTCTCTCCATCTGGTCCTCCGTGACACTGTTTCCACCCATTGACAGCTTCACTCCTCAGTATCCTTTTGCTGTATCATCACTCACAGATCACCTCCCCTAATTTTTGGCTGTTACCAAAAGCTCTGCTTGGGGCCCTCCTGTCTTTTCTATATATATATTCTCTTTCAGAGAAGGGGAACTATCATTTTTATGCAAATGACCCCCAGCAGTTCTATATATCTAGTTTTATTATCATTTCTAACAGTATCACCCACTGCAATACCCTGGCCATCTCAAACTCAACATATCCAAAAAAGAACTCATTGTCTTCCCCTGCCCTCCCACTCACAAGCCCATCCTCCCTCTGAATTTCCCTATTTATATAAAGGATACCATCACCCAGGCTTACAATCTACAAGTAAGGAATCCTTAATTCCTCTCAGTATCCTTAAATTAAGAGGCTTGGGAAGCACAATGCTTCCAATTTGGCTTCAACCTGAGAAACAACCCCTATGAAAGTTCAACTGGCAGCTGATCCTACAGGTGTAATGGGAATCTGAAGACCTTCCCTACTTTGAAAGTAAACTCTACCCCCAACAGGCTAAATGTAGTCACATGGAGCCTGTGATGGAAGGAGTTTGCTGACTGGGAGAACAGAGCCACAAAAAGCTAGGAGTCAGAGCTAGCCTAGCCTTGAGGGTTGGGGGAGAGGATGCTCAGGCAAGGAGTCAGATAGGCTCCTGAGTAAATATTGATCTAATATTGGTTTGTTGGAAGGCTAAAGGATCCTGTGGCTCTCTGTGTTATGGCCTGTTAACTTCTTTACTACTATGATGGAATCAGCTTACTGTTTTGGGGATTTGGTTTTCTAGTGTCTAAATAAGTGCTTTGCTTCTGTCCTCTACGTGGAGAGTTTGTTATATTTTGTGACTGAGTGCCATGCAGGAATTAAAGTCACAGTCTTTATCATGATCATGGGTGCTGTAAATATTGCATTGGCACTACAAGGTGCTACAGCCATAGCTACCAAAGATAGAGAAGAAAGGTGTGGCTACCAAAGTCCTTGGCACTATCAAATGGTTAAGCATCAGAAAATTATATAATTTTCATTAGTTCATTAAAGAAGACATATTAACATCTGTTTTGCTGCTGAACCCCAAGGAACACAGGACTTTACCATCTGACCAGCAGAAGAAACATTCATGTGTTGTAGAATTGGAGCTCCTTGATAGGAGTGACTGTCTTACTTTTTTTCTATTTGTATCCCCAGTACTCTGCACATAGTAAGAGCTTAATAAATGCTTTATTTGTTCATTCACTCATTCCTCATTCTCCCTTACCCACACATTCATTCACAGTTGACAAGTTTGATTATCTCCACCCTCAAAAATATCTCTCCCACTGATACACAGCATTCACAAAGCTACCACATCCTAGATCACCTCTGGCCTAGATTATTTAAAAGCTTCTTAGTTGGTCTCAAGTCTCTTCCCTATCCAATCCACCTTCTCTCTACCCAGCTACCAAAATAATTTTCCTAAAGCATAAGTCATTTCCCTACTTAATATACTCTAGCAATTCCCTATTACCTTTAGAGTCAAAAACAAATGCCTCTGTTGGGCATTTAAGACTATTCACAAACTAAGTCCAACCTGCCCTCCTTTTGGCCTTGTTTTATATTACTCCCCCTACTTCAAGGTCTCTATGAATTCAGCCAACCTAGCTTTCTTGTTCTTCCTCTCACAAAAAAAAAAAACACTGCACCTATGCTTTTACCCAAGCTATCTCCCATTCCTGGAATGAACTCCTTCACCTCTGCATCCTAGAATAACTAATTTCAGTTCAAGTATCACCTTCTATATGGGATCTTTCTTAACAAAAATTGTCTTATGCACTTATTTTGAATGTGTACACACACACACACACACACACACACACACACACACACACACACAGCTTGTTTCTCCCAAGAGAACATAAGCTCCTCGAAGCAGAGAAATGTTTCATTTCTGACTTTGTATCTTCACCTAGCACAGTGACTATTGCATAGTAGGTACTTTAATATTTACTTAATAGATTGAGTTGCTTTAAGGATATTTTCATCCTTCAAAAGGTAAAGAATCAAGAGAAAATTTAATCCTCTATCTGCTTCTTACTAACAGGAGTTGGCCACTAGAGTGAAAAGGATGAACTTCATGGGAGGAAGAGACTATTCCATCCTATAATCTACAATAGGGAAGAAAGCTGGGCATAATCTGACAAGTACTTTAAACTTTGAGAAAGCAGATTTCTAAAGGTTAAGAGGTAAGAGAGGTAGCATCTCTATAGACTATAAATCTACAAACTCCCAAGAATAAAATTCTAAAGATATAAAAGAAATAACTGTAATGAGAAAGAAATAAAAACTATCTGAAGAGATCATCTGCCACCCACTTACTACTCCAACGGCCTTTGCTGTTCTCCCTCATCCCTGTACTTATCAAAAACTGGCTATTTAGGAGAAAAGTGTCCTCAGCCCCTATCTCCTGTTCTCTCATCATATCCCCCTCAATACTACCCCATCCAGTGATGTCCCATTTCAACTCTGTCCATCCATTCCTCAAACATTTTTCTTTCTCAAGTATCTTCTATCTTCCCCTCTGCTAAGGACCATACTCACCTTTCTCCAAATAAGATAATAAATACCATCCAAATGAGCGAGTCCCCTCTTGTTCACTCATCTTTCTTTGTGACCTCATCTGAGGTTTTCTTGGCAAAGATACTGGAGCGGTTTGCCATTTCTTCAGTTCACTTTAAAGATGAGGAAACTGAGGCAATCAGGGTTAAACAACTCACCCAGAGTCACACAGCTAGTAAATGTCTAAGCTTAGTTTTGAACCCAGGAAGATGAGCCTTCTGAGTCTAAGCCTGGCACTCTATCCACTGTGCCACCTAGCTGCCCTCTTCTCTTACTCGCTCTACTTTTCTATGGGTTCCTTCCCTACTTACACCCAAGGCTTCCCCATCCTTAAAATACTTTCACTACATCTATTCCCTTAAGCTCACCTCCTACATATTCTTTTCTCAACCAAATTCCTTTAAAAATCAGTCTACTTATTGCCTCTAATTCCAATCTCACTCTTTGGTCCTTTGTTTAGCCCTTTGGCTTCCAAAGGAAAAAGTCATCACACTGAAAAATGTAATTATCTTTTCTCAAGTCTCATCCATTTTATCTGACCCCTCTTTTTCAGTCTCTTTCATGATTACCTACACATTAAGCATCCTAAATGTTGCTGTTCCTCAAAGTTCTATTCTAGGCCCTCTTCTTCTCTCCCTATAATGTATGTCAGTACACTCACCAGCATCCATAGGCTTAATTATCACCCTAATGAAGATGATCCCAAGATTTATATATCCAGTCCCAGTTTCTCCCCTAAGCTTCAGTACCATGTCACCAAATGCCTACAGGCTGTTTTAAATAAGATGCTCGGGAGACAAACTCAACATTTCCAAAACTTCTTATCTTTCCCTGCAAAGCTCCGGGGGGCGGAGCCAAGATGGCAGAGTAGAAACAGCTCATCCAAGCCACTCTGCCCCCAGGTTCTCCCCAAACCATGTAAAAGGGGACTCTGAACAACTTCTGGAGCCCCAGCACCCACAGAACGACACAGAGAAGCTAACCTCCCGCTGAGGACAGCCCAGCAGCCCTGCAGGAAGGACCAGCGCAGCAGTCTGGGAGCCCGCAGCACGCAACGCGTAGGAAGCGGAGCCGAGCAGAACCCAGGTCCGCGTGAGCTGAGGTTTTAGCCCCAGGGCGGCAGGGCCAGCAGCCAGCTGGAGGAACCCCAGAACACCAGCAGCCCTGGCGACTCCAGAATTATCAACATAGACATGCCTAGGACAAAGTAAGAGGTTAGTGTCCTATGGACTTTGGGACCTGTATTTGGGGAAATGCGTCGGCTCCCTCCCCTGGGGGCTAGAAGCCACTGAGGAGACACTCCATTTGGTAGTTTTCAGAGGCACCTCCTGCTCCCGGCCTGCAATTAATTGTAGGGAGATCCAGCGATCAGTCTTAGGGGGGTAATCGCTCTTGCTTTAACCTCCCTGGATCTGGATTGGGACCTAGGGTGGAAGTCGTGGGTGGGTTTATAGCTTGCCAGAAACGGAAGTTGCCCCCCACACGTTTGGGACGAAAATTCCTCTAGCTGGCCTTAAAGCCATAGTGTGGCAACAAGCCCAAAAGTCAAGTAATTAAGTGGCAACATGCCAAGGCAAAGGAAACAGAAAAATGCAACCCTAGACTCCTATTCTGGGGGCATAGAATGGGAAAAGGACTGTGAGGTCAGAAGTCCTGCTCCAAAAGCCCCAGGGGAAAACATGAGCGGGTTGCAGGCCATAGAGGACCTTAAGAAGGACTTTAAAAATCAAATAAGAGAAGTGGAGGAAAAATTGGAAAGAGAAATGAGAAGGATGCAGGAAAAGTATGAAATGAGGGTCAACAGCCTGACTGAGGAAAACAACACCTTAAAAAATAGACTAACTCAAATGGCAAAGGAGGCCCAAAAGGGCAATGAGGAGAAGAATGCCTTAAAAAGTCGAATTTGCCAGATGGAAAAAGAATCTCAAAAGTTCACTGAGGAGATTCACTCCTTCAGAGTTAGACTGGAGCAAATGGAAGCTAATGACTTTATGAGAAATCAAGATGCTGTTAAGCAGATCCAAACAAATGAAAGATTAGAAGGCAATGTGAAATATCTCATGGGAAAAACCACTGACCTGGAAAATAGATCCAGGAGAGACAATTTAAAAATTATTGGACTACCTGAAAGCCATGATCAAAGAAAGAACCTAGAAATCACCCTTCAAGAAATTCTCAAGGAAAACTGCCCTGATGTTTTAGATCCAGAGGGCAAAATAGAGGTTGAAAGAATCCACCGATCACCTCCTGAAAAAGATCCCAAAAAGAAAACTCCCAGGAATATTATAGCCAGGTTCCAGAATCCCCAGATCAAGGAGAAAATACTACAAGCAGCCAGGAAGAAACAATTTCAATATTGTGGAAACACAATCAGAATAGCCCAGAACCTGGCAGCTTCTACACTGAGGGATCGAAGGGCATGGAATATGATATTCCAGAGGGCAAAAGAACTGGGAATGAACCCAAGGGTCACCTACCCAGCAAAACTGAGTATTTTGTTTCAGGGGAAATTATGGTCATTCAGTGGAATAGAGGACTTTCAAGCATTCTTGAGGAAAAAACCAGAATTGAATAGAAAATTTGACATCCAGACACAAGAAGCAAGAGATGCCTGAGAAGGTAATCAGGGAAAAGAAATCAAAAGGAACTTATCAAAGTTGAACTATTTACACTCCTATATGGAAAAATAATAACTGTGACTGATGATATCTTTCTCACTATGAAAATAATGGAAGACGGGTGTGTGGTCATATGAATACATATGTGAATGTGTGTGTGTATATGGATAGAGGGCATAGGTTGAATTTGTTGGGAAGGGAGAATACTCAAGGGATGAAATTATGAGGTGAGAGAGGAAAGTGGCAAGAGGAGATGGGGAGAGACAGGGTAGGGTAAACTATCTCATGTAGAAGAAGCAAGGGAAAGTGGTTGCAAGGGAGGGGGAGAATAGGAAGGCAAAAAAGGCAAAACCACATTCTCATTGAATTTGGTTCAGGGAGAGAATGACATACATACTAAATGGGATATCTCAACCTGCAGCAGAACAGGGGGAAGGGGGATGAGAGGAGGGATGATTGATGGGGGGGCATCCTTGGGGGGAGGGGAGGTTGGAAGTACCCACTATAGAAGAGGGACAGGATCATGTAGGGAATGGACCAGGTGGGGGGTGGGATGAGTGGGAGGGAATTATAAGCAGCCTTGTACAATATATCTACTATGATAATGTTTTGCATAGCTAGACATGTACAACATATACTGAATTACTTATCTCCTCAGAGGGAATGGGTGACAAGGGAGGAAGGAAATGGATCTGAAAGTCGAGGTCTTAAGATTAAAAGTTTCAAATATATATAAATACTATTATTAATACTCTTTTGCTCACAATTGGGAGATAAGATGTGCAGGCATTGGGACACAAAGATTCACCTTCCTCTAATGGAAAAGTCGAAGGGGGTATGGGAGAAGGTATGGGAGAGAGCAGATTGGAGGAAGCAATATCTTGTTGGACTGCTATTCTGGGAGGTTGGGTAGGGGAATAACAGGGGGAAAATGACTGTAACTCAAAATCTGGCGGAAATGAATGATGTAAAACAGAAGTTAATAAAAAATGAGGCAACATATATATATAAAAAAGCTCCCTTACCTCCAAACTTTACTATTTCTATTGATGGTACCCCATTCTTCCAGACCCCAACATTTGAAACATCAGTATTTTATCTTCAACTCTTCACTCTCTGCACCCCACACATCGACTCAATTGCCATATCTTGCCTTTTCTACCCCTCCACATCTCTGGCATATCATGTGTTTTCTTTAGCAAGTACAAAAGTCTAACTGGTTTCACTGCCTCAAGCCTTTCCCTACTTTAATTCATTTTCTACAAAGTTGTCAAAGTGAAAATCTAACCAAGTCACTGACCTATTCATTAAACTCTAGAGGCTTCCTATTGTCTTTAAGATAAAATAGGAACTCCTGTTTGGCTTCTGAAGCCTTACACCAACTGGCCCCAAACTATCTATTCTCATCAGATACTACTGGTCCTCCCCTGTACCCTACAAACCAAATGGCCTTCTTTCTATTCTCACACATAATAATCCATTTTTCATCTCTTTGCCTTTGCTCTGCCCATCCCCCACACATAAAATGTACTTGCCTCCACCTCATTAAGTAGTCTTCTTTTAAGATTGGACTTTTGGCACCATCTTCTGCATGTAGTCTTTCCTAATTCCCCAACTGCTAGTGTCCTCCCTTTCAACCTACATTTTCTTTAATTTTGTATATATTTGTTTTTGTTAGCTGCATATTTATGTTTGTTTTCCATTAAAACTTAGGAATACATTGTTTTATTCTTTGTACTTGTACTTTGGCAGCTAGATGGTGTGGTGGATAGGGCACTGGGCTTGGAACCAGGAAAACTCATCTTTGTGAATTCAAATCTAGCCTCAGACACTTACTAGCTATGTGATCTTGGGCAAGTCACATAACCTTGTTTGCCTTAATTCCTCATATGTAAAAAGAGTTGGAAAAGGAGATGGCAAACCACTCCAGTATTTTTGCCAAGAAAACCTCAAATGGGGTCAGAGTTGGACATGAAACATCTGAATTTTTATCTTCTGAAATCCAGCACAGCGTACTTTAACTGATAAATAGGGAACTTATCAACCAAATTCAACTTAAATAGAAATATAAATATGGAAGGGCTAGCAATATAAGAGCTATATAAGAGTATGGTATACTACTGTAAAAACAGTGCTAAGCTCAGAATAAGCTGAAGCCATCTAGGAAAGAAGGTGACAAAAAGGAGGGTTCTGATCTATATAAAAAAGGGGGCAGAGTGACTCCTTGGGGGGACTGCAATCATGATGAGAGAGGAAAAAAAGAGAAGGAACAGATGTTTTCTCTACCAATGGAAACTCTCTCTGCACTGGAAATGTTCAATAAAAATGGCTAACTGGAAGCTGATACCCATAAGAGTTGAAGAAGAACATCTAGTTGTTGTTGTTGCTGAATTTAAGTCACTAGCTCAAATTAGCCAAGTATCAGACACTTAAGATTTGACTGAGTCAATATTTGATATTTGAAAAACTGAAAATGATTGGCTAGAGAAAGGTAAATAAATATCTAGATTGTTTTTTTAAAAAAGGGAAATGAACAGTTTCCAAACTTTAGGCCAGTGAGCTTGACTTGAGTGCCTAGAAAAATTCTTGGAACAATCATAAAAGAATAGTTAAGGAATACTAAAAAAAGGGATTACAAAAAGCCAGAATGAATTCATCAAGAACATAGATCATGCCTTATCTTATTTCCTTTTTTTTTTTTTTGACAAGGCTGATTTTCAAACTAGTTGACTAACGAAATGCAACAGATATAGTTTGCTTTAACTTTAGCACAGGATGTGATAGGTTTCTTGGAATATTCTTGAACACAGAGATGCAATATCTACAGAGGGGAAGTGTAACTGGCTCTAGAGTCACATGACCTCAGTTCAAATCCCACTTATGCCAACACCCTGTGTAACCTTGGGCCCAGCTACTTAAACTTAAGCCTTATGCTCCTCATTTGCAAAGTGCGGGCATTAGATGAGATGGTCCCTGAGGCCCCTTCCCCCTAGATCTATGATCCTAAGAGGATTAGAGGGGAAAGGATCCAGAAAAAGTTTTTTGAATAGCTTGACTCAGAGCAATAATTAATGGTTCAATGTTCATTTGGTATGAGGTCTCCAGTATAATGCCTCGGTACTATAAAACATTTTTATCAAATAGAAACCAATGATTTCATGAAGCAACAAGAAATACTAAACTAAAAACAGAAGACTGAAAAAAGGAAACATAAGATATCACAGCAAAAAACAAATGACTTGGAAAATAGATCAAGCAGAAAACAAGTTAAAAGAATCACTGGACTATCTGAAAATCATGACCAAAAGGAAGAGCCTAGACATCACACCTCATGAAATCTTAAAAGGAAACTTACAAGATCTTTTAAAAGAGAGCAAAGTGGAAATGTGGGAAATTTAAAAAATTTTACCAGTCACATCAGAAAATTAACTTCAAAAAGAAAACTTCCCAAAACATCAATGCCAAAATTTGGAGATTCCAGGTCAAAGAAAAAAGTACAGTAAGCAATCAAAAAGAGAGACTTCAAGTACAAAGGAGTCACAATCAGGGTGATCACAGCATTTAGCAACCACCATTATAAAGGAGCAGTGACTCTGGAATATGATGGTCCGAAAGGTAAAAGGACATAGGCCTACAGACAGAAACCACTAACCCAGCAAAACTGAATGAGTAATGCTACAAGGGAAAACGAACCTTTAATGAAGGAGAAGATTTCCAAGCATTCCTGATGACAAGACTAGAGCTACAGAGGAACTATGAAGCTCAGAGAAATTAGGAGAAACATAAAAAGGTACTTACAAATGACAAAATTCTTATATTCAACGAAGGGAGAAGATACATGTGTCTCCTCTGAACCCCATCGTTAGAGGTCACAGAAGGAATCCAAACAGACAAGTTCAGGAGGGCTTCTGTTGTGTCTTGATGATCTTAAGAATGGAGAGAGGAAAAGAAACTGGAATTGGAAGGGGGGGGAAGGGGGCTCTGCTGTGAGGGAGAAGAGAAAGGAAGGTTCCGGGGAAGTATCTCACAACAGAGCACACAAATAAATAACTATACAAAGAGCAGGGGGTGCGACTGACACATATAGAGTTGGGTACAGAAATATTTTGCTTAACAGGGGAACAAGAGGGAGAGAGAATTAGAGGGAGAACAGATAAAGGAAGAGATTAATCGTAAACAAACTCTAAGGATATACAAAAACATTTACAGATGTTTTTGAAGTGGAAAAGAATGAAAATCTGAGGGACTGTCCATTTATTTTAAATGGAGAATGGATAAATAAGTTATATTATATAAATATGATGAAATACTATTGTACTGAACTTTTTATCACTATAATGACCAACTATAGATTCCAGAGGACTAATGCAAGGACTCTGAATGAGACTATTTTTTTTTCCTGACATGGCCAAAAGGGAAATTTGTTTTGACCATACATGAAATTTGATTGACTAAACATTTTTAAATGAAGGTTTGTAAGGTGGTGGCAGGTTAGTAGGTATATCTTAGCTGATTAAAACAAATATATCTTTTAAAAGGGAAAAATAACAACAACAAAGCAAAAGAATAAGAACCACAGGTATCCTGTGCTCATCAGAGTTTAGAAAAATACTTTGAAACATATGATGGGCCAACCTTTAATCTAAATGGATCTTTTTCTGAATAAATAAAATAAGTAACCTCTTTTGACAAGTGAATGCTTTCTAAGTTTTAGTCTTTAGACCATTTCAGCACTGTGTCTGAAGATCAACTGTCTTATTACTCAGTGTGGGAAAATCTGCAAGTCAAATGATAAGGCTATATCAAACACACTGAATTAATTTTTTCTCTTTATTAAATATCATAAACTAAATGGAAGCAAAGGCATTAGCACCATATATAACAAGACATCAGTCTATACATCAACTAGAAAACCTCTGAGGATACCAAATAGGGTTTAAATTCCTCACACTGTTATTGTTGCTGTAATTTAACAAAGTTATCTTCTTTTGAAAACTTAATGTTATAGGAAACCAGGTTACTGACAAATCATTTGCAGCAATCACATTTCAGCAGTGAAATTCAAGATGAATTTTGAATCTGAAAACTAAATGATGTAGTTTTTGATACACATTAATCTTCCCAACTTTCAAGTTAACTGTTTGGAAAGTTTTAAATCATTTGGTGATAACTCTGAATGCACTCCCTTAATAGAAACAATGTTATAAATGATGTTTAGGTTTCCACAAAAGCTTATTCCGTTCTTACTTCAATATTTCAAAGCTCTTTAATAGATACTCCCTCTGCCAGCACACATTATGCAATTCTTCTGTGATTCGGTAAGATGGTCTTCAAGAGTTAATATGACTGGGGTGGCTAGGTGGCGCAGTGAGTAGAGTGTCGGCCCTGGAGTCAGAAGGACCTGAGTTCAGATCCGGCCTCAGACACTTAATGCACACACATACAAAAACCTAGTCATGTGACCTTGGGCAAGTTAACTCCAATTGCCCTCCAAAAAAAAAAAAAGAGTTAATATGACTGGGGCAGAGCCAAGATGGCTCTGCACAAACTTGGCATGGGCTCCAGATCCCACCACTTCCAATACCTGTAAAGAAAAAATGACTCTAAACAAAAAAAAAATTTTTGTTTTTTCTTGGAAGGCAATCGGGGTTAAGTGACTTGCCTAAGGTCACATGGCTAGTTGTGTGTGTGTGTGTGTGTGTGTGTGTGTGTGTGTGTGTTATGTGTCTGAGGCCGGATTTGAACTCAGGTCCTCCTGACTTCAGGGCCAGTGCTCTATTCACTGCGCCATCTAGCCGCCCCCAACTCTAAACAAATTTTAAAGCTACAGAACCCACAAAGTTCAGAGAGAAACAAATCTCCCACTGAAGGAAGCCCAGAACGCCGACAGTAAGGGTCTATCACAGAGCCCTGGGAGCAAAGCACAGTCCCCTAAGCTGAAACCAAGCAGCAAGCTGGATGAAGCAAACTTCAGAAGACTGAATCACCAGCAGCTGTAGCAGTTTCCAGACTTCTCAAACCATAAATGCCAAAGAGGAAAATAAAAGGTCAGTGGAAAACTCTGTCAGAACAGGGGGAGATGGAAGAATGGTCCAGTCCCTGCCCTGGGGCAAGAAGTAGCAGAAGCATGATAGCTGCAGCCCTGTGGCTGCTTCCAGAGCTCCTGGCCTGCAGACTGTAGGGGAACCAAGCAACCATTCAGATTGCTTGGATCTAGATGGCAGTCTTGGGTGCTGGTCCTGGGGTATGTGGCCAGTGAACCAGAGCTTGTGGGGGCTGTAGAGAGGGCACTCAACTAATAGCTCTGGCAGCTGCGAAAACCCCAGAAATTTGGGACAAAGCTCTCTCCATTCTGTAAGCAGAGTTCTACCATGGCAAAGAGTTCAAATGTCAAGTAATTGGCAGGAGCAGCAAGCAGAGGAAGCACAGTCAGACCATACAATCCTTTTCTGAGGACAAAAAGGATCAAAGCATGGAACTGGAGGAGGACAACAAAGTCAGAATTCCTACATCAAAAGCTTCCAAGAAAAATATGAACTGATTACAGACCATGGAGCAGACTCAAGAAGGATTTTGAAAATCAAGTTAAGAGAAGTGGAGGAAAAATTGGGAAGAAAAATGAGAATGATGCAAGAAAGTCATGAAAGAAAGTCAACAGCCTGCTAAAGGAGACCCCCCAAAAATACTGAAGAAAATAACACCTCGGGGCAGCTAGGTGGCGCAGTGAGTAAGAGTGCCGGCCCGGGGGTTGGGACAACCCGGGATCCGATCAGGCCTCAGAAAATGAGCACCCACACACAAATGATGACTGGCCATGTAACCTTGAGCAAGTTACTTAACCCCAATTGCTTTAAAAATAAAAAAAATTTAAAAACAAAAGAAAAGAACACCTTAAAAAGTAGACTAAATCAAATGGCAAAAGAGGCCCAAAAAGCCAATGAGAAGAATGCTTTCAAAAGCCAAATTTGCCAGATGGAAAAGGAATTTCAAAACCTCACTGAAGAGAATAATTCCTTCAAAATTAGATTGGAACAACTGGAAGCTAAGGACTTTATGAGAAATCAAGATACTATAAAACAGATCCAAATAAATGAAAAAGTAGAAGGCAATGTGAACTATCTCACTGGAAAAACCACTGACCTGGAAAACAGAACCAGGAGAGATCATTTAAAAATTATTGGACTACCTGAAAGCCATGATAAAAAAAAAAATCATGGGGCGGCTAGGTGGCGCAGTGAATAGAGCACCGGCCCTGGAATCAGAAGGACCTGAGTTCGGGGCCGGCCTCCGACACTTAATCCGCACAAACAAAAACCTAGCTAGCCGTGTAACCTTGGGCAAGTTACTTAACCCCAATTGCCCTAAAGGGGCGGCTAGGTGGCGCAGTGAGTAAGAGCGCCGGCCTCGGAGTTGGGATGACCCGAGATCAGATCCGGCCTCAGAAAATGAGCACCCACACATAAATAATGACTAGCCGTGTTACCTTGAGCAAGTTACTTAACCCCAATTGCTTTAAAAAAAAAAATCATCAAGCAAAATTGCCCTGTTATTCTAGAACAAGAGGGCAAAATAGAAAATGAAAGAATTCACTGGTCACCTCTTGAAAAAGAATACTCCTAGGAATATTATAGCCAAATACCAGAGTTCCCAGGTCAAGGAGAAAATACTGCAAGCAGTCAGGAAGAAACAATTTGAGTACTGTGGAAACACAATCAGGATAACATAAGACCTAGCAGCTTCTACATTAAGGGATCTAAGGGCATGGAATATATTCCAGAGGTCCAAGAAACTAGGATTAGAACCAAGAATCACCTACCCAACAAAACTTGAGTATAATGCTTCACGGGAAAATATGGTCATTCAATAAAATAGAGGATTTTCAAGCATTCCTGATGGAAAAACCAGAGCTGAACAGAAAATTTGACTTTCAAATACAAGAAGCAAGAGAAGCATGAGAAGGTAAACAGGAAAGAGAAATCATAAGGAACTTATTAAAGTTGAACTATTTATATTCCTTCATGGAAAAACAATTGTAACTCACAAGACTTTTCTCAATATGAGGACAGTTGAAGGGAATATATACGTATATATGTATAGGAGGGTGTATGTGTGGATAAATATATGAGTGAGTGTACGCATATGTGTGTACATATATACATGGACAGAGGGCACAGGATCAGTTGAATAAGAAGGGATGACATTTAAAAAATAAAGAGGTGAGAGAGGAATATATTGGGAAGAGAAAGGGAGGTAGATTAGGGTAAATTATCTCATACAAAAGAGGCATGAGAACATGACTGGGGTATGTGGCCATTTACAATGGAGGGGAAGAACAGGAAGGTGAAAGGGAATGGGTCAACCTTACCCTCATTGAATTTGGCTCAAGGAGGGAGTAACATACACATTCCATTGGGAACCTCCTACAGGAAAGGTGGGGCTGAAGGGGATAAGAGGGGAGATGATAGAAGGGAGAGCAGATTGGGAGAGAGGATAATTAGAAGAAAACACTTTTAAAAAAGGATAGAGTCAAAGGAGAAAACAAAGTGGGGGGCGGGATGGAGGGAAATATAGTTAGTCTTTCACAATGTAACTACTAGGAAAATGTTTTGCATAACTACACATGTACAACCTATACTGAATTTCTTATCTTCCCAGTGGGGGTGGGTGAGGAGGGAAGAAGGGAAAGACTCTGGAACTCAAAGTTTCAAAAACAAATGTTAAAAAAAAGGTTTTTTTACATGCAACTGGGAAATAAGATATATAGGCACTGGGATATATAAATCTATCTTGCCCTACTAGAAAGTTGGAGGAGAGTGGGTAGTATGGGGGAGTACATAAGAGAGAACAGATTTGGGGAAGGGGTGTTCAGTAGGCTCATTATTTTGGGTTGGGGTGTAGGGGAAAGACAGGGAGAAAAATTTGCAACTCAAAATCTTATGGAAACGAATGCTGAAAACTAAGAATAAATACATAAATAAACAAACTGGGGGGGGGGGAAGCATTAATATAAGTGAAAAATCTAGACCCTGCAAACCAGACAGCCTAGTGATGAAACTTTCAAACATATATATATAGATTTTCTCAGTTAGCAAGTACTCCAATTATAAATTCTATAATTTCTTTCATTTGAATAGCACCTTCAAAAAAATTTCTGTTGGACAGTGTCTATAATACCACCTTGGTACAGCAAGGACATATTTCCTAAGGAATGAGAAATGAGCATCAGAAGCTTGCAGGTAAGGAAAGGTAGAAAGAACATATGACGAACAATTCACTGAGGAAGAGAAATTTCCTACAGCCATGCCAACCAAGAGGTGAAACTTAGGTGAGGTCCACTTAATTTGATAATTCTAAACCATGTTCCATGTATTAGAGGCTATATATACAGCAATAGTAAGCTTACACAAAATTTTAAAATATTTACCTTTTTTGGGGTAATTATAAGAATACTATTTTAAACCCTGATACAGTTATCCTCTCACCATAAGCAGAAATTGCCTTTACAATTCACTGAAGCTATTCTCTAACTGGACATGCAAATTGAAATTATTAATAACATTTCATTTATTCATACATTCAGCAACCATTTGCTGAAAACCTACTACATTCAAGTAAGACAAAGAACTTTTAAAACTTTCCAATAGTATTTAGAACAAAAATCAACCTGCATACCTGCAACTTTGTCAAATGATAATTGCTTATGTGAAAATTCAATCACTTTTAGAGGTGAAAGAAGTCTGGAACACTGAACAAAGAATGTTTCACTCAAAATTTGGAAGGGGTGATAAGTATTGTAGTTTCAATAATGAATCTGTTATTTAAATACTAATTTAATACTAATAAATACTAAAAGCTAATAGAAAAATACCAAGTATTCCCCAAATCCAAGATACTATTCTATAAAAAGCAATTAAGAGAGTCTATGCCCTTGAGGAATGTAAACTAAAATAGAAAGAGGACAAATAGTCAAAGAACTGTAAGAACATAAAATTTTATGAAATTAATAAAAGTAATTAGATAGTAGGAATTTTTGGGGGGTGGGGAGAAATCACATCTCTTTTCCTAAATACTAGGGGGCCTTGGTCCCTTAGTAAAAGTTTAAAGGATGAGGCTTTTCTTGAAAATTTTCCTTCTTCAAAGAGTACCAAGTCATCAATATGGCACTGCTTATGTCTGAAAACACTGCCCCTAACTAATTTTAAAGGTTCCATAGGCCAGAACTTAAAAGTTCAATTTCCTCGCTTAAAAAAAAAAAGGACCGATGGAGCGGCTAGGTGGTGCAGTGAGTTGAGCGCCGGCCCTGGAGTCAGAAGGACCTGAGTTCGGATCCAGACTCAGACACTTAACACACACAAACAAAAACCTAGCCGTGTGACCTTGGGCAAGTTACTTAACCCCAAATGCCCTCCAAAAAAAAAAGGACTGAACTAAATTTAACTCTAAGGTCCCATTCCAACTCTAAAAGTTCAAGATTATAGTTTCTTGTTTTTCCATTATTAACTCAAATGGAATAAACTGAACTCAGGAGGTACAGGGAAAAAAAGAAGACAGACATTCAGGTATTATTACCAAACCTTGGCTCTTGCTGCTCTTGAACACAGGACAGGGTACTTCTGTGGTAGACAAATCTGAACTTAGAGGGAATCCTGCCTCTCACACTTATATGATCCAGGGTAAGTCACAACTTCTCTGGCCTCAATTTTCTCATTTCTGAAGTATAGATAACAGTATCACACCTCAGAGTTTTTGTAAAAAGCAAATGAGATAAGGAATGGAAACCTCAAAGCATTACATAAATGCTAGCTATTTTTATTGCATTGTTCCCTTCCATAAAACACTAAAGAACTCAGTATGATTTTGGAAATTTTTCTCCAAAAAGAATAAAAGTCTGTCACTCCTCTTCACCTAGGCAATGAGCCAGGTCCAAAACTGAATTAAAAGAATAGGGTAGGGTTCTTTTGGTAAGTTGTGCAGCACTTTAAATGAATTTAAACCATTCCTAGATAAAAAACCCCACCTTTTCAACACCAACATTTTCTGGGATATCTTACTGCTGCAAACCATGGAATACCCAGGATTTATAAAGAATTAAAATTGCCCAAAGGGCAATGGAGAAAAATGTGTGGTGGTTACAGATACACTATAACTTGCATAGAAAACAAGATTCAATCACTAGACATGCATGCTTTGGGTTTGGTACTATAAGTCTGGGAGAAGTTCAGCTCATCCCTTTCTGCAAATATCCACTCCATATGGAGAACGAGCAAAATAAAACAAATTCCTTCCCCTACTCACTAGAATTTCTCAACTGAAGAAAGAATAAAATGACTGCCTATGAGATAAACTACTTTACAGGTCTCCATAAAGAATTAAAAAAAATTTTTTTCATGGAAATGATAAATAGCAAAGGAAGTGAACCAGTCTATAATGAGATAAAAGTGAAGATAAAATTCAATCATTCTCACAAGGTGCTAATCAGAATAAATGCCTCCTAAAACCCCACCCAAATAGAATTATATAGTCAGCACACTTCTATGAAATATTTATTCCTTCCTTAAACAAAAGTTTTCCTTCCTTAAACATGAATATGAACCACAGAGGACTGAGAAAGCACAGAAGAGTTGTGATCACCACTAGAAGTATACCCAGAGAAAAGATTAGGGAGCTACTATAGCACCAAAGTAAACAAAGACTTACATTTGTGTTAAAAAAATTATCAAATGCTGAAAATGAAAAGCTTCTGCATAGATAACACTAATGCATCTAGGATAAAAAGCGAAGTGATCAAATGGGATTTTTAAAAAAATCTTTCTATCCAAGTTTTCTGATATCGGTGTAGCATCCAAGACACATAATTGGTGCACATAAGCCTAATAGCATTCGCCCACAGATAAACGGTCAAAGGATAAAAACAAACTTCTCAAAATAAGAATTGTAAAGTATTCATAACCAAATGAAAAAATGATCCAAATCACAAATTAAGGAAATACAAATCAAAACAACCCTGACATTTTACCTCACACCCTACAAAATGGCAAAAATGTCAACAGTCAACGGAGTGGTTATAGAAGGATAAGCACACTAATATTTTGTTGGTGGAGCTGTGAAATGGTACTACTAGTTTGGAAAGTGATTAGGACTTAAGCACATAAAATTACTAAAATGTCCGTACCCCTTGGAATGAGACACCATCACTGGTATTATACTGCAAGGAAGCCATCAATTAGAAGAAAGTCTCCATATATTCCAAAATATTTATAGTAGCACTTTTTATGATAAGAATAGGAAACAAACGGGGTGGCTAGGTGGCACAGTGAATAGAGTACCGACCCTGGAGTCAAGAGGACCTGAGTTCAAATCCTGCCTCAGACACTAACACGAAAACTAGCTGTGTGACCTCGGGCAAATCACTTAACCTCAACTGTTCTCCAAAAAGGGAAAAAAAAGAATAGGGAACAAAGTAGGTACCCATCAAATAAGGAATGGCTAAACAAATTATGATAAACAAATGCAATGGAATGACTGTGCTGAAATAAATAATTAGTGATGAATACAAGAGAATTATGGAAAGATTTTTATGAACTGATGCAGAATGAAGTAAGCAGTCAAATCACAGTTACTAAAACAATGTAAATGATAAAACTATACACCAAAAACTGTAAAAAAAAATGTAACAAAATTAAAAAGAACAAACAGGACTTGCATGAGAAGTATGAGAAGAAACCCCCAACTTATACCTATGTGGAGGTGGGAGATCCACA
Source organism: Gymnobelideus leadbeateri (assembly GCA_011680675.1). Lineage (NCBI taxonomy): Eukaryota > Metazoa > Chordata > Mammalia > Diprotodontia > Petauridae > Gymnobelideus > Gymnobelideus leadbeateri. The sequence continues at coordinate 87,813 of WOXC01006816.1, read as the reverse complement.
ATATATTGCATGTTTTCAGACTTCCAGAATTTTTCAATATATTGATCACTTGTGCTGATTCTTTTTCCTCTAAAAGAAATACTATTTGTCATTGCTCTTTGGAAGGAAGAAGGTGAAGAAAATTGGGGATAACTATGACAATTTAAGAAACAAAAAATCAATAAAAACCTTGAAAAAAAAATAATCAGGTGCACAAATTCAAATTAGAGGTAGATCATTAAGAAGACCTGGGAAGTACACCAGCTTTAGAAGCAAATGAACATTGTTTAATATATCCAAAAACTCCAATTATAGGGATAAAGATTATTTGACAAAAACTGCTGAGAAAACTGGAAAGTGGTGTGGCAAAGACTAGGTTTAAACCACTATCCCACCTCATAAACTACAATAAAAATGCAAATAGATTCATGAGTTAAACATGAAGAAACCAGAAAATCAAGGAAGAATTTTACCTTTCAGAACTATGAATTCTAAACAAAGGATAAGAGAAGACCAGAAAAGATAAAATGAACAGTTTCAATAAACAAAATTGAAAAATTTTTGCATAAATAAAAGGACTGCAGGTAAAATCAGAAATTTAATAGTTAACTAGGAAAAAGTTTGCAGCAAGTTTTTCTAATACGAGTCTAATACCCCAGCTGAATCCTGGAGAAAACATTAATCTTGACTACTTTTTCCATCTCTTAAAATAAACAGCAAAGTTCAGAAAGGCAATTTAGACTAATGTTTAGTAGTGTTGCTTCAATTAATGAATTTTTAAAAAATTTTTTGCAGTTGTCTGTTTTGTGGACTAATATCCCTTCATTAAAGGGAAAAAAGATTACCTAACAAATTACTTAAAATATATGAATGATCATATTCTCTGAATAATTAAGGAAAGGACATTATTTTAAGCATGAACTACAAATGAAGAGCTAGTATAGAATATTAATACCATAAGTGTTATATTTTGTCTGAGAAAAGAAGTTTGACATAAAGTGCTAACTTTCATAATAAGAAGGAATTTTCTCATCTGGGAATTCCCTATACCAATGGAATCCTAAGTCCAGACCATGTCACTATCATAACTTTGGAGAGAGCAGTTTCAGTTAGCTTGAAGGTTTTTGAATACTTATATGTTTTGACCAATTATTTCAGCAAGTTTGAGCAAGTCTCATACTGTCCATTTGATTATGATGGAAAGAGATGGTGCAAATGAGGTTAAGTTAAGTGGATTCCCCTCTGTTTGAACAAACATAGCCAACTCTTGTTAATTAAACTGGCTCTACATCAACTTGGACAGCAGCTGATGGAATGACATGGGGTTCTGTCTTTGAAACTGAGAAAATAAGATCAATAAAGAAGAAACAAAATTATTACTTATTGCAGATGTTATCATGGTTTACTTATAGAACTCTAGGAAGCCAACTAAAACTTAACTGAAACAATTTATCAAAATTGAAGATGTAAAATAAACTTACATAAAATAATCAGCATTTCTGTATATTACCAATAAAACTCAGCAAAAAGAGAAATTCCATTTAAAGTAAAGACAGAATGTATAAAATATTTTGTGGTTTACTTGCCAAAACACAGAGGAACTATATGAAACGTAGCCACAAAATATTATTTGCAAAAATAAAGACAGCTCTAAATAATAAGAAATAAATCAACTGTCCATGGATAGGTCAAACCAATATAATAAAAATGACAATACTAACAAAATTAACTTACTTACTCACTGCCATACCAAACTACCAAAGGATTACTTTATAGAGCTAGAAAAAGTAACAAATTTTTTCTGTAGCAACAAAAGGTGGGAAGAAAGGGAGCCTTCCTCAAGTACCTTACCTTAAACTATGCTACAAAGCAATAATCATCACAAAAAATTTGGTACTGGTTAAGAACAGAAAGTTTGATAAGTGAAATAGATATACAATAGAAGCAAATACAGTAAGCCTAGTGTTTGATAAACTCAAGGATCACAGATAGTGAGTAAGAACTCATGATTTCACAATTGTGAAAAATAGCTGTCTGAAAGAAACTAGATACAGAGCAATAGATATCTCACATTATAACCTAGATAAGCTTCAAACGGATGCATAACTTAAACATAATGGGCGATATAAAAAAATCAGAAGAGTCAAGAAGAAATTACCCTTCAGAACTATAGATGGGGTGAGAGTTTGACCAAGCAAGAGACAAAGAGGGTAACTTTAGCTAAAATGGATGATTTGTGATTACATAAAAAAGTAACAGTTTTTACACAAACCAATGCAGATAAAATTGCAAGGGAAACAGATAACTGGAGGAAAATAATGTTTTCAACAAATTTCTCTATTAAGTAGTCTCATATCTAAGATACATGAGGAATTAATTCAAATATAAAAGAGCCCTTCCTCAGGCCAAAGCTTATGAAAAAAAATTCCTGATCATTATTATTAAAGAAATGCAAATTAAAATACCTCTACTTCATAACCATGATACTCACAAACAGATTGCAAATAAAAATAACAAGAGAATAAAAATAAAGAAAAAAAAACAAAATGAAACAGGCACATTGACGCACTGTTGTGGAGAATTTTTTTTTTTTAAGAAGAAAAAAAGATGCCTAAGAACAAAAATATAACAACCTTTTTTTGTGGTGGCTAAGTACGGAATCATAGGTGGGGTGCTCTTCAACTGGGGAATGATTGAACAAATTATACTAAACAAATTAACGTAATAGAGTGTTATTGTGCTACAAGAATTTAATGGGGCAGTTTCAGAGAATTCAAGACTTGCAACTGATACAGGATGAAGTGAGCAGAACCAGGAGAACAATTTATACATTAACACTATAAATGGAAACCACTTTAAAAGACTTATAATTTAGGACAAGTTTTTAAAGATTGGGGGCAACCAGGTGGCACAGTAGATAGAGGGCAGTCTGGAGTCAAGAAGACCCGTGTTCAAATGTGACCTCAGCCACTTACTAGCTGTGTGATCCTGGACTAGTCACTTAACCTTGTTTTACCTCAATTTCCTTATGTGTAAAATGAGTTGGAGAAGGAAATGGCAAACCACTCTAGTATCTCTGCCAAGAAAACCCCAAATGCAAATCAAAAGCATACTATTTTCACTTTCTTTTTCCCCCCTTTCTTCTTTCACAACTGTGACTAATATGGAAATGTTTTACATGTTGCACATATATAACCTCTATGTAAAACTGCTTACCATTTTAGGAAAAGGGGAGGGAAAAAAGTTTGGAACTCAAAATTTTGTAAAAATGAACGCTAAAACTTGTCTTTACATATAATCGGAAAAAATACTATATAAAAAAAGAAAACCCCAAATGGGGATACAAAGAGTCAGACACAACTGAAAACAACTCAACATTTTAAGATGAGTAAAGTAAGCAAGTTGAGAGGTAGGAGGTGATAGAAGTTGTTACCTAGGGTAATCCACTAAACAGCCTAATAGTCAGATTTCACAAAGGCTACACACACACACACACACACACACACACACACACACACACACATATGAGGGAGGCTGTTGTTCCTAAAAATCTGTTAAAGCAATAAAGGGTTATGTTCTGATAACTTCTTTGTTTATAATCAGTTTGTTTTTTTTAAAGCACAATGTAATTTTATTGGTTCTGTATCTTTTAACTGTGTAATAGTAAAAATATTCTTCACTTTACTAACACCCTCATCTGATATGTTCTATCAAGTTCTAAGAACTTCATATGAAAAAATGCTCTAAATCACTAATACTTAGAAAAATGCAAATTCAAGTGACTCTCACGTTCTACCTCACAAACATCAGATTGGCAAAACTGACAAGAAAGAAAAATGACAAACTGGATGAGGTGTGGGAACATTTAATACAATGTTGTTGATCTGTGAACTGTTGTTCCATCCATTCTGTAAAGCAATTTGGAACTATGCCCCAAAATCTATTAAACTCTAACTCAGTGATACCATAACTAGGTCTATCTATACTCTAAGGGGATCAAAGGAAAAAAACACAAATATGTACAAAAATATTTATAAGGGTTCATTTGTGGTGACAGAAATGCCAACTAAAGGATAACCTGTCAACTGGGGAATACCTGAACAAGTTATAGTAAATGAATGTGATGGAATACTATTGTGCTGTAAGGTAACAAAGGAGACAGTTTCAGAGAATCTACCACACTACAGACTACAACTATACAGTTGTATGAAATGACACAGAGCCAAGTGAGTAGAACCAGAACAACTTAGATGATGACAACACCATACAAAAAATTTTTAAAGAGACTTAAAAATTGATCAACACAATGACCAATCATTGATGAAACATACATACTACCTACCTCCTGATACAGAATGATGGACTTGGGGTACAGGTTAAGACAGTTTTCTGGACATGGCTGATACAGAAATTTCTTTTGTTTGATAAAGCATATTCATTACAAGGGTTTTTCTTTTTTCTTAAGAGGGAATTAGGGGCAGATAGGTAGCAAGGTGAGTAAGGAATCAGCCTTGGAGTCAGAAGGACCTGAGTTCAAATTCAGTCTCAAGACACTTGACACATACCAACTGTGTGACCTTGGGCAAGTCACTTAACCCTGATTGCCTTGCTTCCTCCCCCCAAAAAAGAGGGAATTGGCGAGGTAGAAAGTAGATTTTTATTAACTAAAAATTTAATTAAAAAAGAAAACTGCCTTTTTATATCCACTGACCACATATCAACTGGGGAATGACTTAGGAGCTAAGATCTAAGCGTTGTTCAGTCCCTTTTGGGGTTTTCTTGGTACAGATACTGAAATAGCTAGCTATTTCCTTCTCCAGCTCATTTTACAGATGAAGAAACTAAGGAAGAATCAAGTGACTTGCCTGGGGTCACACAGCCAGTAAATGTCTAAGGCCAGATTTGAACTTGGGTCTTCCTGACTCCAGGCCTGGAATTTTATCCACTGAACCACCTAGCTGAACCCAAAATCTTAGTACCTCCTCAAAAATTCCATGGAAGTTGTAAGAGAGAGGTTTAGATCTTTCATTTACAGGAGATACTTTCTGAATGGACTGGGCTTAAAAGGATTTAAACAAGGGGCAAAAATAAAGTGATTAGTTAGCTTTATTACTTTGGTATATTTTTGTTATTTTTCTTATATGAGTCTATAGATCTAGCTATATGAAGGATAATTTTGTTTAAAAAGTGTGTGTGGTGGGGGGCAAAAGTTAAAGAAAAAAATCCTTTCCCTCACTTTGGGAGAAAAGCTAAGATAGTCCTCAGGTCTTCAGAAAGGTTATTACAGAAAATTAAGATGCATATATTTTTAGGTTTCTACACAAATTACTTTTAGACTTTTAAAGGCCTAAATTTTAATAAACATATATACACATACATACATATAACTCTATCCTAAACTTTTTCCCTGTCTCCTACCAAATTCATAAGTCTTTTCCCTGTGACCTCAGAATTTTCAGCAATCTTAACATCCTTTTTTTGGAGGGGAAGGAAAAAAAGGGGCAAAATCAGTAATCTCATCAGTGCATAACGTTCCCAATGTAGAAATTCTATCAAATCAGGGCGGCAACTGTTAGCTTGTTATATATAGTCTCAGAGTTTCCTAGGTCTTTGAGAAGCTAAGTGACTTGCACATGATCACAAAGCTGTGTCGGAGGCTAGCTAAACCTAGATATGACTCTAATCAGCACTCTATCCACTACTGCTGGCCCTAACTCTCCATCTTGAGGCATTATAATCAAATTAGTATACAGAAATACAACTTACAGTCAAATATAGTTGACACGAGGGGCGGCTAGGTGGCACAGTGAATAGAGCACTGGCCCTGAAGTCAGGAGGACCTGAGTTCAAATCTAACCTCAGACACAACACAAAACTAGCTGTGTGACTTTGGGCAAATATAACTGATGTTTGGATTATATGCCTCTCTCTTAACCATTAATGCAAAGTGAACTATAACAATACTAATACCTTTTTGCTGATGGGTTTATATTATAAAGTCACCATTACACATTATTCAATACTGAGGTCTATTCTACCCAATTCAAATTTTTGAAGGAGCTAAAAGACCACCTTCAACTACAGAGAACTAGCTGGCTATTACTACATCAGCTTCCTTCACCAGGAAATCCAGAACTATTTACTCCTACTTCCAGAAGCTGCATTATACCATCCATCAACCCAACTGATTCTTTTTCCATGTTAACCCAAGGCATTTTTGTAAATTAGCTTAAGTTGGATCTTTTCAACTCTGCTTTACTTTACTGGAGTCAGCTAGGTGGCACAGTGGATACAAGAGCTGGGCTGGGAGTTGGTAAGATCTGATTTCAAATGGTGACTCAGACATTTACTATATATGTGGCACTGGGTAAATCATTTAATCTGTCTACTTCAGCTTCCCCATCTGTAAAATGGGAAAAACAACAGCATGCACCTACTTCCCAGGGTAGTATTAAGGATCAAATGAGATAACATTTGTAAATCTCTTAGCACAGTGCCTGGTGCATAGTAAGCTGGTGCATAGTAAGCACCTAAATGTTTACTCCCTCTTCCTCCAACCCCTTTACTAACACAGAAAGATTTTGAAATTAACTGTACAAATGTGTTTCACTTCACAGAACATAGAAGTTTACAATAAAGTTTATATCAAAGAAGTTTTAAATAAAAGATTCTAGAAAAATTATTTTTCCTACTAACATAAAACTAGAAATCTACTCCTACAAAAAAAGCTGACCCCAAGGCATAATCAAAACAGTTAATATTTATCATAAAATAATGCACAAAACAGATCAATATAAAAATACCATGTTTTAGCCTACAACACTGTATTCCCATTTACAATTCAACTCTTACCTGTCATTTCCTATAGGAACTTATTTTGTAGAATCTCTTAATTGATTCTGTATCTGTATGGGTTGGAACTTTATTATCCCTTTAAAGGCTCTTTTTATTTAAAAAAAAAAAGGCCCTTTTGAATTTCCCTTTTGTGGTTGCCCTTTAATTATACAGTTAATAACAGACAGAGCTGATAGTGTAGAAAGAAGCAGTGTAGCTCCCTCTACTACTGCTTCAAAGAAGAATGGCTGGGGGGGCGGGCAGGGGGAAAGGGAGGGAATCAAACGAGAGACTCACTTTTTTCGGTCCAAGACAACAAATTTGACCTATAGGCAAGTGACCAGGGCAGAAAAAAAGTGGAACAGCAACAAACAGATCAAACTCAGTCCCAAGATCCCGTCCTAGGTTGTCTTCTCTTCTCCTATACTATTTCATTTGGTGATTCATATCCACCTTGTATGGATTCATTCTTTATGCAGACAGATCATTCTCAGATTTGTCTAGTCCTACCCTCTCTCTTGACTCCCAGTCTCCTAGTGCCTACCAGATATTTCAAACTACATGTCTCAGGCATTTCAACCTCAAAATGCCAAAAAAGAATTCTCCCCTCTTTCTAATTTCCCTATTAGAGTCAAGAATACCACCATCCTCCCAGCTTACCAACTTAAGTTGTCATCTACTCTCACTCACCCCCTATATCCAACAGATTGACAAGTGCTGTTGAGTCTACTTTTGTATTATCTCATGGATATGCTTCAATATGTCCTCTAAAAGAGTGACTACCATCTCTTGATATAAATCCAACCTGATCACCGTGATTGTTTTTCTGCTAGTCAAGCAGGTGTTAACTTTACAGGACGCCTTCTTAGAAGGGAAAGTAAAGGGACTAAAAAAATGTCCCACCACCTCCAGGTTATCAGAGATGATGAGAAGTTTAAGAAAAAGGAAATGAAAACAAAAAAGACAAATGGGAATCCTGATCTTTAAAAGTGTGACAATATGTAAGAAGCACCAGTTCTTGAGTCAAGAGGTCTTTAACTCTAATTCTGCCTCTGATACTTACTATCTGTGTGACCTTGAGAAAAATCACTTAACAACCCTGGGACACTGCACTAGATGGCTTCTCAAGCCCCTTCTAGCTCTAGATAGCTCTAGTTATTATCCTCTAGCTTCTCAGCTCTAGATGTATGATTCTATAAGAAAAAGGACCTCAAACTGAACCTTAGAACCAAGTTATAGACATAAAGTTCTACACCAAGAGAAGGTAGATCTTCTGAGGAAGCAGCTACCCGTGCACTAAGTAATGATGATGTAAATCCCTAAATGCTGTCAGAGATTATCTAATATTTGAGCAACAAGAGTAGTAATGAGGTAGTTGTTTGTCAAATTATCAATAAATATATATAAGGTATGCTGTCTCCCAAAGACAAGAATCGGGGATTTGATAGAAAATTTCTCAGCATTTGTCAAATTATGTCACTAAAATGTGCTTTGTGTTTAATTGCATGAGCACAAATGAAAGTGCCAGAAGTAATTTAGAAAGCATTGCTAAGAGTTACTAAGAAGCCTTGGGTAAAAAACAGAAAACATTAGGGGCATACATGCCACTTTCATTACTGCTGACCATCAAAAGCAGAGACAGATCTCAGGAGAGAAAGGTAAATAAGGAAAGTAAATGATGGTTTTTAAAATGGCATATTAGGTAAACATTTGAATTTCTGAATCAACATTTAAAAATGCAGAAATAGCAGGACCTTGGCCAGGGAAGGTGTGAACAAGTAGGAGGAAAAAAAAGACTAGCAGAGTACTTTTTACAAGTCACTTTTTACCTCTAATCATCAGCAGTCCAGGTGGGAAATGATATGAGCCTCAACTAGAATGGTGGCTGTGTGGATTAACAGAAGGGGGACAAATTTGAGGGATGTTGTGAGGAAGAAATGACAAGAGCTAGCAACTAACTGGATAAGAGAGATAAAAGTGAAAAGTCAAGGAATACACCAAGGTTGAGAACCGGGGAAATAGACAGGATAATGGTACCCCTTAGTAGTAAGGAAGTCTGGAAGAAAGGAAGAGTTGAGGGTAAAAATGAGTTATGCCTGTATGACTGACCTCCAGTTCAAAAATATCCGCTAGAAATGAGGAACAGAAGCTTAGTATAGAGTACAGGGCTAGATCTATATCTAGGATTATTTGCATAGAGGTAAGTGATAAGTGGAGAGAGAAAAGAACTCAGAATCTTGGGACAAGGATGATAATCCTGGAAAAGTCTCCTGAGAAGGGAGCAGTTAAGTGTCATGAAAACCCAAGGAGGAGAGAAAATACAAAAGGAGGGGAAAATGATTAACATTGTGTCAAATGTGTCAGACAGAACAAGTAGAGCCAAGGAAAAAAAAATCAAGATTTGCCAACTAGAGATCACTAGTAACTTTGGAAAGAACAGGTTCAGGTGAGTGATGAGGTTAGAAGGCAGACTGCAAAGGGTCAAGAACAATGAAGTGGAAAATGGGACAACTTATATAGATGGTTTTTTCTCTGAGTTTGTGAACGGGATAACTTGAGGTAAGATCAAGTGAAGGATATTCGTTGTTTTTTTTAAGGATGCTATTCATCTGAATAGTTTTGTAAACAGTAGGGGAAAACCCAGTAGAATGAGAAAATTTGAGGTCTAAAGCTCATAATGAGCTGAATGGAGATTAAAAAAAAACATATTAGGGAAATATCAAAGGAAAGATAAAACACTGTAAAACAGTGTGTTTGGAGTTAAATTGGATGATGGAGAAAGACAAGGCTACTCAACTCACATTCTGTTCCTGTTTTCTCTGCCAAGAGAATGAACCTTGGAATGAAAAAGAACAAAACAGTTACTAGGGAAAGAAACCTAAGGTAAGTAGACAGCAAGCTACTTTGGAAGAGTTCAAATCACAAGGCCCAAAAGGAACTACATCCCAATGTATTCAAACAATCAGAACATACACTTGTTGGAACTCAAAAGATACTGAAAAACAGGAGTGGTAACTCAAGACTGGAGAAAGGCAAATGTCCCAATTTTCAAGAAAGGGAGCTTGACTTCTGTTCCTGGGAAAAATTTAGAACATATTATTAATAAAGAGATGGTTAGCAAACATCTAGAAGAACCTTTGTATCAAAATGGAGTCAAAACTCATGTTCTATAATGACATCTTTAATCATTTTGTTGACTCTTAAACATCAATTATGATATAACATTTAGCAGTACCTTTTTGTCAATGGAGATGAATTTATAAGAGTGTTGAATTGGGCAAATTTATAACAAATGGTTTGTTCACACTACAATTACTACAGAATTTACCATACAATCATAAATATTCATTCAAAAACTTCCTATAAACTAGAGGTATTTACTTATTTACTTTTGTATACAGTACTCCCACCTCCAGCACGATTCCTTGAAGAGACAGAGAAAATAATTACTGACTGAAGAGATCTTGAACATCAAAGTTAAAATCTTAACCTGGGGTCCATAAAGTTGTTTTTTAAAAGTATTTTTATAACTTCATTTCTATATAATTGGCTTCTTTTGTAATCTTATAGATTACATTGTGTGCATTTAAAAACTTTCTGAGGAATCCATAAACTTTTACCAGATTGCCAAAGGAAACCATGATGAAGAAAAAAAAAGGATAAAATTGCCTTATGAAATTCACAGTGCTGAGTGCCTTTATCCAAGTTAAGTCCCTAGTCTAAATTAGTCAAATAAAAAAATTAATTTGTTTTAACTTCTATGAATAGAGTGGGAAAGTTTGGCAACAAAAAAATAACACTGTAATCTAGCTTGGAAGTATAACATCTGACAGGGCTTTAAGTTTTGCAAAGCATTTGATACACATGTCACTTTTCAACTTTGAAATAGCTAGCACATTATTACAAATCCTCTCTCTGCATCCATCTTGGTGACATTGCTTTGAAACCTATTTACTGGAAACAACCACAGAGAAGTTTTGCTGGACACCTCCAAAAGTGTCTGTTTGTACTTTACCACTCTTAAGTCACTCCTTAACTGGACTAAAGTCACTCCTAACGCAGTATTTATTACCCCATAATCTTAGTAAAGAACTTAACTGTAACTGAGTACACCATGCTGACAGTAAAACTCAACAGCAACTTTTGGGCAATTGTTTGTACGAAAAACTACACTTAACAAATTTGGGGAGGCTGGATATCTAATCTTTTATAAAATGTGATTAACCTAATGAGAAAGGTTGGAAGATGAAGGGAATCCAACTCCGACCATTACAACAGTCTTAAATTTGGAACTGCGTTTCGCAGCACTGGAATTTTAAAGTATCCTTCAAACTAAAGCAACGCGTGGTGAGTTAGCGAATTAAAGTATAACTAGGAAGAATTTTTTTCCAGGCTTTTCCACAAGTAAACGTGCCCCGTCGGAAGAACCCGAGGTCTAACTAATGCACGGAGAGCACATTTGGCCTGCCCTCCTTTCCGATCACTCTTCGGTTTTTCTGTGTAACTTCAGGTCCTGAAACCCAGGGGGAGGGGGTAAGAGCGCAGTTATGGCTCCGGGGACGGCGGGCCCCCCACGCCCCTTCCCCACACAGCAGGCAGGCCCACCGACCCGCCAAACTCTCGCGCGGGCACGCACGCACACACACATACACACACACGTGTGTCCCTCCTCCTACCCCTAGCCCCCGGCGGGGCACGGCGAGGCTGGTCACTCCGCAGGAGCAGAGAGAACGGCCACACTTGGGCAGCAGGAGAGAAGTTCACAGGAGCAGGGGGAGGGCAGGGGGAGGGGAGGGGGCCAAGTCTCCGCGGGGAGAGAGGTCGACGCCCCGGGAGGAGGGGTGGGGGAGGGGACGAGGGGGAAGGGATGGGGGGAGGGGGAGAGTAGCAGTGACCTCGCCCGGCTCCAGGCCGTTCCGGCCGCCGGCCCCGCCACCCTCCCTCGGCGAAACTGGCAAGAAGCGACCCCCCCCAGCTGCGCCAAAGCGTCTGAGTCGGGAGGAGCGGGAAAGGGAAGGTGCCGGGGGCGGCCCTGTTTGCTCCGCTGAATGGCAGCTAGGCGCCTCCTCCCCTACCCTCCTCCTCCCCTTCTGGGCAAGCTGGAGGGGAAGCTCCCAGCCGCCGAAGCCGCCTCCTCCCCCAGGCCCGAGGGCCCCTCGGTCCCGCTCACCTCCTGGTTGAAGGCGTTGACGGCGTCCATGTTCGCGCTGCGGCGGCTGCTCCGGGCCCCGCCGGTTTCATAGACCTCGCGTTGCAGGGGGAGCCGGCGGGGGAGCGGGGCGGAGAGGCCGGGCCGGGAGGGAGGGCGAAGACTGGCTAGGACGTGGAGGTCCGGGCGGGGGAGGTGGTAGATGGGGGCTAGCGGCGGCTCGAGGAGGCGGAGGCGGCGACGGCCAGGTCCTCAGTTCAGTCCCGTTCAGAGGAAGGAAAAAAGGAGGAGGAGGCGGCGGCGGCGCTGGGCTCCAACATGTCCGTTTGGTGGCGGCGGCTGCGCTCGGCGTCTCGTTGACACGGCCCCCCGCGCACACATACATACAATCACTCACTCATTCACTCACACGCACGCACATACACCTACACTCGGGGTCAGGAAGCCGGCAGGCGGGCGGGCGGGCAGGCCAGCTAAGGTACGGGCCTTCTCCTCCTCCTCCGCTCTCTATCGCTCTCTTAACCAGCGGGATGGCGGCAGCGGCCGAGTCCACGCCGCGCGGGGCACCCTGGGATGGCTCAGACCTCCCAGCCGCTTCCTGTTTCTCGGCGGCGTGTACCTCTCCTCCCGCCACTCTTCCCCTCCCCCTCCCCAGTTCCCTTCCAAGATACTTTTCCCCGCCCACTTCCTCTCGAGCTGGAGAACGGAGCTGCGCTGGCGGCCGCAGCGGCAGCACGTGATGACCGATAGCCGAGCTGCTTCCCGCCGGCTCCCGGGCGCACGGTGGAGACCTTAGTGTGCTACACCCGCGGGAGGGGGAATGGCGGGAACCGAGGCGGGGAGGAGAGCCGGAGGGAGGGGTCGGGGGCGGGCGGAGGTGAGTGCACCCCCCTCCCCACCGTGGCACAAAAGCCTGTTGGCTGGGTGGGGGGGGTCTGGGGGAGGTCTGTCGGTGCTGCTCTTTTTAGTCCAGGCAGGCTCCAAACAAAAAGGTCCCTCTGGGAAGTTTGGTTGCTTTGCATTGAACTCAAGGCATTGGGCCTTTTTGGGACGTTGTCATTTGGGGCCCTAGAGTTTAAATGATCTCTGTCTCTTGTGCAGTGTCCGTGCGCCACAAATGGAAGAATAGACCATGCGCTTCAATAGAGACGTGCAAAAAAATACTTTTGCATGCTCTGGAGGCTGAAAACAAGTAGAACCGAGTGCAGGCCTGCACCCTCCGGCTTCCAACATAAAATGTTTGCTTAAGTGAAGTGAAATGCTTGTCTAGAACGGGGTTAGCGCTCTGACAAATGAAGGAGCTCATATATCTGTAGCAGAGCGCTGGACATACATGAACTATGTAACTGAGAAGAAACCAGCGATCGGAGAGCTTGTCGTTTGTTTTGTTTCTTTTTCAATTGAGTAAACATTTATTAACCATGTACTATGTGCCAGGCACTGCGCTAAGCGTTGGGAGATAAAAAGAGGCAAAAGATAGTCCAAGCCCTCAAGGAGCCCGTGGTTATTCAACCAGTAAACATCTGAGGTAGGATTTGATCTCAGATCTTCCCAATTCCAGGTCCAGAGCTGTCTTTTATTTACTGCTGCCTCTCATTATCACCAAAGAGCTTGGGATTTTGGGTCTTTGTCTCAGGTTCCACTACCAAATAAGGATAGTAATACGCACCTCATAGGGCTGTTGTGAAAATCAAATGAAAATGTATATGAAAAGAGCTTCCCATATGGCCCGCTTGAAATAAAGCAGATGTAGGTTCAGATCCCCCAGGGTGGGGAAACTGGCCTCGAGGCCGCAAGTAGCCCTCTATGTCCTCAAGTGCAGCCGTTTGACTGAATCCAAACTTCACAAAACAAATCCCATATAAAAGGGCTGTAGGCTCTGTTTGTTGCTACTGCCATTACTGTCAGAGAGTCACTTCAGTTCTCTGGAGCCGAAGTTATAAAGTGATTGGGGTTTTTCTAGATGGCTTTTACTGGGGGCTGGTAGACACTGGAACTGGTGTAAGGAAGAGCCACGATCAGATCCAGCGTCAGACACTAGCTGACTTGTGTCACAGCCCCTGGGCATGTCACTGCCTCGGTTTGCTCAGTCTGTAAGATGGGGATAATAATATTGCGTATTTATTATCATCAGATGGCCACGGAAGTCCCTTGCAGCCCTACATTTATGGTCCTATGAAAATCTCAGTTATTCCTCCCCTTTGTAAGCTCCTTGAAGGAAAGAACTATTTCACTTTTGGTTCAGTATACTCAGTGCACTGCTTATAGCAGGCCCTTAGTACATGTTAAATTGAATTGGACTGTACTCTTCTACAAGCTACAATCTATTGCCTTCACAAAGTTACCCTAATCACAATCAAACTAGCGTTTGTGCCTTTTGTAATGTTGTACAACCCATTTCTTAATATAATATAGTGAAAGAAATTTAGAAATTACCAATAGAAGTAAAGTTTACTCTTCTATAGTCTTTATATCATCTAGTTCTATGTAAAGCAATACTGGTATTATAGATACTGTTTTAGAGACTAGAACACTAAATGAATCATATGTAGAAAAATTCAATTTGTGGAATGATTTTTTTCAATAGTTTTGTTTCTTCAGGGGAATTGACAAGTGGTTTAAATAATATTCTGTACTTTTTGATTATGACTGAGATTTTGAATGGGTTTGGCACCATTTTCTAGCATTGTACTCTCTTGAAGAGGATATCACAATTCACCAGTTCTTTCTGTACTCCTATTGCTTATCTCTAAGCAGAAGATTCAGGAACTTCAATATGATTTTTAAAATTTTTTTTTGTTACTGATCAAAAAAAAAAAAAAGATAAAACAGGAGTTCAAGACCTAGATTTCAAAACTGATGCTACCAGTAAATTGCTCTCTTATCTTGGGTAAATTGTTTAACCTTTTTGGGTTCTAGATCTATAATATACACTTAAAACATCAGATGTAAGATCCCTTCAGAGTGTCGCAATTCTGAATCTAAAAGATAGCCTGGTCTAGAGAAATAATGTATACTATGCTTGAGGGAAAGAAAAAAAATAGCTACTAGAAAGATATCAGTAGATGAAACTATTTAAGTAAATTAATGTACTTATATATGTGTACAGTTTTCATTCTATCAAGAAGCATTGATATAACGAGGTTCATTTGTTCATATGGGCAGCTAGGTGGCACAGTGGATATATATAGTGCAGTCAGGAAGATTCGTCTTCATGAGTTCAAATCTGGCCTCAGACACTTACTAGCTATATGAACATAGGCATATCATTTAACCATGTTTGCCTCAGTTTCCTCATCTCTAAAATGAGCTGGAGAAGGAAATGGCAAACTATTCTAGTATTTTTCCTGAGAAAACCAAAATCTGGAATCACAAAGAGTGACACAACTGAAGAACAATTCCAATATAATATTGCAGACAAGCTAAGCAGGAAAAACAATCTGCTAATGCAAAAGAAAAAAATTTTATATAGCATAATGTATGAAAAAGTAAAAGGAACATATTAAATGTGTGAACTGATAGTTGAGTAAAGACTACAGCCTAAAGGATGGCTAGGTGGTGGAGTGAATAGAGCACTGGCCCTGGAGTCAGGAGGACCTGAGTTCAAATCCGGCCTCAGACACAACACAAAAACTAGCCGTGTGACCTTGGGCAAGTCACTTAACCCCAATTGCCCCCAAAAAAGCAAAAGAAAAAAAGATTACGACTTATTATGAGTCCTTCCAAGCATTAGTAAGATTTTCTTATTTGTTAGCTTAGGTTGAATGAATTCCTTATTTTACCTAATTTGTAGGGCTTTTTAAGACACAGATTTATTGTTAGAAGGCTCGAGAAATTATGTAAGTTATTTTTTATTATAATTGCTTTTTCTCTACCAAAGGCCTTATGGTATCTGGTCATAACACACAATTTATATTAAGGTTTTAATGGCACATTTCCTTCCATTTATTTAAGATTCATTGATTCATTTGATCTCAGACCCAACACAAGATGAACTTGAAATGTTACTTAGCAGAGATCTAAATTTTAAAACATACCCTTTCTCAAATACATAATTCCTATCTCTGGCTTGTGATCCCTACCCCCTACCACCAGGATGTCTTCAATTATCTGTAAGATTAAAGTTAAATTAAATACAACAATATTTGGTTTAGTTGATTTTAAAAGTAAACATAATCATATATGCAGATCAATACATACAAAATGTCAGATTTTTTGGTGTGCTGGTTTTTCTAGATATTTTTTCCCTCTATTATAAGGGGTAAGTCTGGGGCAGCTAGGTGTCGCAGTGAATAGGGCATTGGCCCTGGAATCAGGAGGACATGAGTTCAAATCCAGCCTCAGACACTTGACACTTACTAGCCATGTGACTTTGGGCAAGTCATTTAACCCCAGTTGCCCTCCCAAAAAAAGCTAAAAAATAAAATAAGGGGTAAGTCTAGAAGGGGAGAGGAAAGGGGTTCAAAACTATGTGACCACTTTGGTGAAAACTATGTGGCCATTTTAGTTATAAGTTGTTGAGTTGTGACATGGTGAATTCTGTATTTTGATTTTCTGCGATAAGTTGTAATATTGTGAATGCTGCGTTTTAAATTTTTGTGAATGTTTTGCTCTGATTTGTTATTGAATAAATAGAGAGGGACTGGGGAGATGGTCTTGCCCTCTACAGTAATAGGAAAGATAAGAGTGAGGAGGGTTGGGGAAAAGATTAGGAGTGCAATTTTAAACTCAGCATGAGTTTAAGGTTTCTATTGGGCATCCAGTTTAGATGTCTGAAAAGTACTGGGAGATATGAATTTGGAGGTCAGCAGAGAGTTTCAGGCAGGTTAGGAAAATCTGAGCGTCATCAACATAGAAATGACAATTAAATAAACAGGAGCTGATGAGATCATCAAGCAGTGTAAAGGGAGAAGAGTAGAGGACCACCTATGGTTAGAGGACATCAGTCTGGAAGAGGATCTAGCAAAGGAGACAGAGGAGAGGTGAAATAGGTAGGAGGAAAACTAGGAAATAGTGGTATAACAACAAACTCAAAAGAAATAAAAAGAATTTTAAGAAACTACTATGCAATTATGTGTCAACAGAAGTGAGAATTTTTAAAAAAGAACTGTAAAATATAATATTTAATGAAATATAAAAATAAAATAGAAGCAGAGATTTTAAATAACCCAATCCCAGAATAGGAAATTGAAATAGCTGTAAAGGAACTCTCAAAGGAAAAAGAAGCCCTGATCCAGATAGATTTGCAAAAGAATTCTACCAAATTTTTAAAGAAGAGTTAGTACCTATACTACACATTTTATTTTCAAAAATTAAAAAAGAAAAACTATTAAAGTATTTTAGTGGATAGTAATAATCCTGATGCTGAAAATAAGTATGGAAGGGTATGATACCCTATGTGAACAGAGGGAAAAGAAAAAAAGCTTAACTATAAACAAGGATAAAGCAAAGAAGGGTAAAACTATATACCAATATCATTAATGGGTATCAGTTCAAAATTTTTAAATAAAATCTGGGGAAAATGACTACAGAAATGTATCCTGAAAATCATTCGTCGTGATCATGTTAGATACACACTGCAGATACAAGTATGGTCCAATATTTGAAAAACAGTATAATTAATATCTAAAGCATCCTAAAGTACATGATTATATCAATAATCAATCATAATTATATTATTTTGTTTTTTAAAAAATCCTACAAAGGGGGGGTGGCTAGGTGGTGCAGTGAATAGAGCACCGACCCTGGTGTCAGGAGGACCTGAGTTCAAATCTGGCCTTAGACACTTAGCACACTAGCCATGTGACTTTGGGCAAGTCACTTAATCCCAATTGCCCTCCAAAAAAAAAGCAAGGAAAAAAAATCCTACAAAGAATAGGCATATCTTGTTAATATTTATAAGTATATCTAAAATCAAAAGCTAGTGTTATATGCAATGGGGAAACACTAGAAGCTTTCCCAGTAGATACGGGAGTCAAGGCTACCTCCCTTTCCCCACTTATTATTTGATGTCCTAGGAGTCTAGCAAGGACAATAGACAAAAAAGATATTAAAGGAATAAAGGCAAAGAAAAGACAGATACCCCTATGCATGAATCAGCAAAGAAACAAAATGAGACAACAAATTCTGTGGAGTTGTAGGCTGCAAAATAAACCTACAAAAATAATAACATTTCTATATAGT
This sequence comes from Gymnobelideus leadbeateri, assembly GCA_011680675.1. Lineage (NCBI taxonomy): Eukaryota > Metazoa > Chordata > Mammalia > Diprotodontia > Petauridae > Gymnobelideus > Gymnobelideus leadbeateri. The sequence goes on along the minus strand of WOXC01006816.1, from coordinate 69,668 downwards.
AATAACAGAATCTAGAAAACAAAAATAGGAAGTCCTATTCAGAATAACTACATAATGGATGGATTTCTGGCTAGAATGGCAACATAACAGGTCACCCAGGAACCCTATTTTGCTTTTATTCCAGCAATAATAGTGAAAGAGCACCCGATGGAATAGGGACCAAGAACTCCTTTGAGATTGGATTGAATAAAAGCCTTCTTCATCCAGCCCAGGATGACAGAAAAACAGCCAGAAGCTATGGACTCTGGAAGAGGATTACTGCCAGAAGAACAAAAATTTATGACACCACTTTGACAGATGAGGGGTGGGGGGGCTGGGGGGTGTGGCACAATCCATGTGTCTAATCCAAAAGGTACTAAGAAAGACAAAAGATCATCCAGTATCCTAAATAAGGAAGTCTCAGAGAGGATGGAAGAGGTTAACAGCCCAACCTGGGAAATCTCAATGAAGAGTAGAAGACAATTACACTGCTTATGGAAACCCAAGGAGGAACAGAAGACCACCAAATGCCCCAGTGATGAAAGCTTCATGTAAGACAGAAGTGTACCCACCTCCCTGATTCAGAAGCTGTTGTTCATTGTTTTTGGTTTTTTGTTGCTGTTGTTGTTTTTGGAGTGAGGAAGGCTGGGGAATTGGGGTTAAGTGACTTGCCCCAGGTCACATAGCTAGTTAAGTGTCAAGTGTCTGAGATTGAATTTGAACTCAGGTCCTCCTGACTTCAGGGATGGTGCTCTATTCACTGTGCAAACTAGCTGCCCCCAGCATGGTCTTAAACAAAACATATCATTCAGTAAGTCACAATCTCCTCAATCAATATAGAGTACCCAAATCAAGTCTTCTTTCCTCTTGACTCAGCTGGCTTCCAATCAGCCTTAAGGGGTAATCATCCTTAGCTAATCATCCTTAAGGGGTAGCAGAAAAACAGACACCACCCACTCCTAGTTCACAGTAAGTCACAATCTCATCACTCAGTAGATAGTACCCAAGTAAGTCTTCTTTCATCTTAACTCGAGGTTGACTTCCAAATCCCACAACTCCTCCTCCACTGGCTGACCTCCCAGCTCTTGCCTGGACTCACACATGGACAGCTCTCTGCTCATGTTTCATACCTCAGCTGATGGGGAAGGGACTGCTCTTCAGAAGTTTTTGTTTCTAGGAAGACAAAGCTTACAGAGCTACAACAATATTTACATATGTTGCCAGCACTACCATATCAATTCACTTTCTGTCTTACAAAGTAACACAAATCAATAGGCAAGGCTTCTGTCTGAGAAATCTAACAGTAAAGTCCTCTTTCAGAACTTCTGTCTAAAAACAAGAGACAGGATGTTTTTTTCTGACAGACCAACGGACAGAGTGCCAAAATTACAAGCATTCTCCCTCCCCAGTTCTGCTTGGTCACAGCTCCAGCTCCAGCTCTCCCCTGCTCCTTCCTGTTCCAGTCTTTCAGCAAGCTCCTCTCACCATGGGATCCATGTGATGATGTTAGGCCTATGAAGGGTAGGGAAGGTCCCCAAACTCCCTTAGGCCTATTAAGGGTGATACCTTGTATACTGTTTTCAACAAAGACTTGATACAACCAAAGGCAAGGCTCAAAGGCACCTGAATAGCTGAAACAGGCTACTTTGTTTACCCCTCAGAAGCAGGCTAGGTTCCAAGAGGAACCAGTACTTCAGAGAAAGCAAGATGGATTTTTATAGGGTAAAGATGCAATTACATAACAAATTATAAATATTAAAAAGGCAAGAGTGGGATTAGGTAATGGGGAAGGGTCCCTCTGTAGTTCTGTGGTCAAATATCCTGGTTATTCTGCTTTCTGATTGGCTAACTGTTATGGTCCTGTCTGGTCAAGATGAATAGTTAGGTATTGTGGTCCTATCTTGGGCTAAATGATGTGATTGTAGTTGAGTACAAGGACACACCTGTTCAAATATGTGAATTGGATTTGGGGGCTGTGGCTAGTTAGGGGCAGTGACTATACTGAGTCTGGGGTCAGCTTTATTAGAATTCTATCAGGATTGCCTAGTAATAGTGAGGGCCCCATTGAGTTTTGGTAACATGAGTTTTTAGTGGACTACATCAAAGTAGTTGCATGATTTTCTCTACCTTTGTTAATAGCATATTCAGGAGTGCAGGAAGATAGTGGGGGGGGGGGGTGATTGAAGACTGTGTGGCAGGGCCTTGTTAGCATATGATAAGGGGGTGGGGGGTGGTAAGGACTTAAGAGGACAATGTAGAGTTGAACTGTTCACCAACGGGTCACGAAGGAGAAAAGAGGAGAGACTTGCTAGTGCAAGGATGATGGCCTGGGAAAGAAGTGAGGAGTTGAAGGATTGGAGGTCACTGTGTGGACAAAGAGCAGTGTTTGGTAAGGAAAGATATAGGGAAAGGTAGAAAGTCAATAGAGTATGGTTAAATAATGGGATTTCAGAATTATTTAACATGAAGGTTATGCATTTGTGGGTGATGGCAAGATCAAAGGTATGACCATTTTTGTGTGTGACTGAAGTGAGGTGGAGGAATAGATCATGGAAAGTGAGATTGAGGAATTGAGGGGATAGGGTGTTTGACAGAGTCAATATGTAATGCTGAAGTTCCCAAATATGGGGGCAGGAGTCAAGGGAGGAGAAAAATTGTGAGCTATGTACCAAACTCATTGAGGAAGGAAGGAAAGGGACCTGGAGGGTTGCAGACAACAGCTACCAGGATTTTGATTGGGTGGTAGATATTCATTGCATAAACCTCAAAGGAGTAGAGGTTACTAAGTGATTGAGGCAAGGGGAGAACCTGGAAGTAGAATGGAGAACAAGGCCTTGAGCAGGGAGAATGAGTGAAGGTGCAGCCAGTACTAGAAAGGGTGCCCAGGGAGGCTGTGTTATTAGAGGAAGTCAGGTTTCAGTAATAGCTAGAAGATGGTAGGAGTGGGAGAGGGAAAGATTTAGGAGGAAGGGAAGTGTATTGCCTATGTAATAAGCATTCCAGTGATGTTTGGTTGGAACTTTGGGGTGGGAATATTGAGGGAGATGTAAATGAGGAATTGGGTGGTGGGGGATTGTGAATGGGGTTTAGATGATGATTCATAGGGGTTCAGAATCACTGGAATATGTAGAGTATGAGCAAGTGAGAGAATGTTCCTCATTGAATGGAAGGCAGAATCTTCTCAGGAAGCTGGGGATCAAGCTGGAGACAAGTGGAGCATGAAATGGAAGGCAGATGGCAAGATGGGAGGAGGTCCTATTTAGCTACTACAAGGTTGAATATTAGGCAAGAAATAGAAGTGGAACCTGCACAATAGGAGATGGAAGTCCTACTTCCCCACCCCTCTTCCTTTTCCTTCCGGGAACAGAGGCAGCAGGTGATAGATGGTCTGAGGTCAAAGGAAAGATTGCTCCTCTTTGCTTTGGGAGTTCTCCAAAGCCTGGTTGGGAGATCAGGATAGGAAGTAGAAGTTGCTTGTGCTGGCACAAATGGAAATCACTTTTCTAGCCCCTAGCAGCTTTCTCTCAGGAAACACTCACAACAGGAGATAGAAGCACATGGTCAGAAGAAGGGCTAGCTTCTTTTCTCACCTAAGACTGGAAATTAGGCAGGTACAGAAAGTAGTGGAAGTTATAAAAGATGGAAGAAAGAATTGGAAAGAAAACAGCTTTGTATGAGAAGTACAAAAATTCACCCCAGAAAATAACTCCTTGAAAATTAGAATGAACCAAAGAGAAGCCAGTGATTCCATAAAACAATAAAAATGTTAAAACGAAGTCAGAAGTTTGAAAAAATAGTAAGTAATGTGTTTCATTTTAAATAATAGACCTGAAAAACAGGACAAGGAGAAAAAAAACCCATAATCATTATACTTACCTGAAAGGCACAACCAATACCACCAGGAAACCACATTTAAATAAAGCACATATGAAAACTACTCAGTTATATTAGAACCAGAGGGCAAAGTGAAAATAGGAAGATTTTACTGGTCACCTCAGGAAAGACACCCTAAAGTGAAAACTCCCAGAAATGTAATAGCAAAAATCAAAAGCTTCCAGATCAAAGAAAAAGACTACAATCTCCTAGAGTACTGAAGAGCTGCCCTAAGGATTACACAAGATTTGATAGGTATTATGTTAAAGAAGAAGAGAGTTTAGAATATGATATTCCCAAACGTAAAAAGATATAAGCTTATAACCAAGAATAACTTACTCAGCAAAAACTGAATATAATCCAATAGGGGAAAAATGAAACTTTAAGTTGAAAACTTCCATGCAGTCCTAATGAAACACCAAACTTAGTAGAAACTTTAACCTGCAAATACAAGAAAACATTAAAAAAGGTAAATACATTTTAGCAACTAAAAAAAAATATACAGAGAAGAAGAGTTTAAGACCTAAAAGGGAACAAGAAATTTTCCAAGGAACAAATGCTCCTTGGAAACCCTCTAGTTCCAATTCTTGGCCACCACAAAAAGAGCTGCTATAAATATTTTTGTACATGTAGGTCCTTTCCTCTTTTTTTTTTTTTTAGCTCTTTATGATCACAAAATATAACAAACTGTCTTCCTCAAAGATGAAAACAAGATATTTATTCAGATGCCAGAAAGCCAATTCCACCATGGTAACAAAGAAGTTGATGCACATCACCAAAGCAGGGAGTGCTGTTATCCCCAAGCCTTCCCTCTATTAGGCCTCCCCACAAACAAGCTCCCCTAGGGAAAATTACTCCCTCTCTCACCCATGCTAGCTGCTCTGCCTCAGCTCTCTCCTCGATTCTGTTTCACTCTCTTCCTGCTCCACCCATTTGACAAGCTCCTCCCACCATGGGCTCCATGTGACTCAGCTGTGGGCTGGGCCAAAGTTCTAAGCAGGTCACATGGGCCTATTAAGGGGCAGGGAAGATCTTCAAATTCCCTTAGCATTACAACGGGTCAAAGGGTATGCACATTTTTATAGCCCTTTGGGAATAGTTCCAAATTACTCTTCAGAATGTTTGGATCAGCTCACAGCTCCACCAACAATGAATTGGTATTCTAACATTCCCATATCCTCTCCAACATTTATCATTTTCCTGTTTTACCATGTTAGCCAATCTGATAGGTGTGATGTGGTACCTCAGACTTTTTTGATTTGCATCTCTCTAATCAATAGTGATTTAGGGCATTTTTTCTTATGACTATAGATAGCTTTAATTTCTTCCCCTGAAAACTGCCTTTTCATATCCTTTGACCATTTATCAATTGGGGAATGACTTGTATTCTTATAAATTGACCCAGTTATCTATATATTTTAGAAATGAGGACTTTATCAGAGATACTAGTTGTAAAAATTCTTTCCCAGTTTTCCACTTCCCTTCTAATCTTTGGCTTTGTTTGTTGCAGTATATATTTTTAACCAGGAAGCTGTAAATTTTGTTTATGACATTTCTGGATATGGTAAATTTTCAATTTCTTTTAGGGTTTGGTTTATGTATTCTATCTCTATTTTGTCCACTACTTCTAATTAGTTCTGTGAAGTTTTCCTTTGGATTTCTTTTTTTTTTTAGAGTGCAAAATAGTATATATAGTGCTTAAGTACAAATGGGAGATATGATTTTTTAAAATAAATACTTAAATACAAGTTTATGATCCCACAAAGGAGCATTTAAACTAGATAATATAAGTTGATCTGCCTTCTTGGACCCACAGTAACTGTTATTTTCCCAGAAACCAATAGATTCTATATATTGAATCATCATCAGTTCCATTGTGTGAATAATGAAACACAATAAATGGGTTCTTTTTTCTAAGAGCTTTTCCTGCTGGCCTGGATAAAAAAGACAACAGGAATTTCTTGAAGGTCAATGGTCCAAAATGCTAAGTATAGTTAAGTGTTCTACATGATCTATATTCACTGGTTCCTTTTTTTTTTTTTTAAGTTAGGATGTACTTAGATAACTTTGTTCAATTCATCCTACAGGACAAGCACAAAAGCTCCACCCATGCCTCTAAGAACTTTGGACCAGGCACCTTTGAAGAAAGTTTTGCCACCCTCATCTTTAGCAATTTTCCTTCAGCAGTCAGTTGTCCCAGTCAATTGTATCATCATTCGTCACCTTACTGTGTCAAAGGGGTAGGAGACCACACCTGCTACAGTAATCACTATTTGTGCAATCATCCAACTTATCACAGTTTGAGTGTTCTTAGAATCTGGGAGCATACCTTTTGCTGTATCATAGATTACAAAGTAAGCTGCACTGTGAAACCTTGATACAAGCCATGAATTCCATCAGACTTGGTGATTTTCACAAGGCAGTCTCCCAGACCTTTGAATTCTCTCTCAGTGCTAGATTTCATAACATCAGCTGCTAGGCAGGTTCCCGAAAAAATCCAAGGGCTGGGCAAAGCAGAAAGAAGTGGCACCAGCTGTACCAACAGAGCCAAAATTGCCAGCAAAATACCTCCAAAATTGTGTGTGCTTGTCCACTGCTCCCCAAAACATCTGCTTGTACTTATCCTTAAAGGCAAAGTTAAGGGCCTGAGTGGGGAAGTATCTGATGACATTTGCTAAGTTACTCCTCCAAAAGGAAAGCATCCCTTGTTCCTTTGGAATTCAGACTATACAGTCCATTATGCCTTTGTACTGCTTATCTGCAACAATTTGTTTACTTGTATACTGCACCTATAATAGTAGCCTCATTTGCTCAATGGGGGCCACTGCAGTCTTGGAAATAGAGTTTCAATGCCATTGGCCAGGAGATCCTTGGTGAAGGGGGTAGCCTATTCCATAATGGTTACAGAGTGTGAAGGTGTTGGAGTTGGAGAAAGAATGCTGGTGAGAGAGGGCTGAAAGCTGGGGAACTCACTGCTGCTTGTCCAGCCTCTTGCTACAGCCCTCTTGATTTCTTAAAATGTAGTATCCAAGGTTTTTGTTTGATAATCATTTTCAGAAAGACCAGTTATTATTATTTTTTTTTAAGACTGGTTCTCCCTTTCTCACCCACTTACTCACCCAGGAAGTACAAAAGCCACTCATAGGCCCAAGCCTGCTGCTGATTGTCATAGAAATCTTGATCTGTTCCAGTATCTGATCTAGGTCAGTTCATCCTTTCTTAGGAAGCCTGATGACTTTGGTGGTTTACTACATCAGTGTGGGACTTATTTTTTGCAGACACCCAAACAGCTTTGACCCTACTGAAGCTTGGAAGTCCCAAACTCAACTGATTAACCAGTCCCAGTCACCTCAATAGCAGGAGTTACAGGTGTGCATTACTGTTGCCATGATCAATGATTCTTAAATTATCTTTTCCTATTTTCTAGGTCACTTGTTTTTGTTGACAGATGCTTCATATGCTCCAATTTCTTAGTCTTTTGATTTTATTCTGATTTATTGCCTCATTGAATTGTTGAGTTCTGTTTATTTTTTTTCAGGTTGTCCCTTACTTGGGTAAGGTTTTACATTGTCCATTCTAATCTGTTTGTTCTCTTTCCAGATGTTTTAGTTTCATTATTTATCTCTTGTGATAAATCTATTATCTTTCTTGTAGTTGAGATAGTAAAGATGGTAAAGGGAAAGGTTCCAGCCAAAACAAGATCCTTCATGAAGACTCTCTATGAACAATGAAGGGGAGCTACAAAGGACACAAAGATTAATCATTAAAAAAGAAAAACTCGGGTGGATAAGTGGTAAAGTGAGGAAGAGAGCCGGCCCAAGAGTCAGGAGGACCCAGGATCCGTTCCAGCCTCAGAAAATGAGAACCTATACATAAATAATGACTGGTCCTGTAACCTTGAGCAAGTTACTTAACCCCAATTGCTTTTTAAAGAAAAGAAAAGAAAAGAAAAACTCTAAATAATCCCTCCATTCTATCTAGGAAGCCAAAGTGATCTCTGGTTGGGTCCTGCCAGTGGGGGCCTAGACTAGGGAAGAAATCAAAATCCTTGGGTTTCCCAGTGGATGGTAGGACCAGAGACAGGGCCACCATGAGAAAAGCTGAGGGCCATTACATATTCAGAGCATACCAGAAGGCAAACTCAATGTCTGTGAAGAGGTCTTACCCTAGGAATTTTGAAAGCCTGAAACTCAACCGACAAGGAACAAGCCAAAAATCTGTATGAACCACAAGATTCCTGTCCCCTGAAAGGCAAGCTAGGGTGTTACCATCTTTATTATCTCAACTTTTGCCTTCTCTCAACATCCTGATTCCCTCATTCTACAACCTCCTCAACTCTCATGACCTCTGTCTCCAGCAAAGGAGTCATTATGGCTTAAACCCCAAGCTGAAATAAATTTGCCCCAGAAAACAAACTAGGAATTCCTAATTATATACCTAGCAAGAATGAGGGTTAGACAGTAGATGCATAGTGTATGTGCTCATTTGGTACATGTTTGGATCTATAGAAATGCCCCAAATATGTTAGATTAGTACTTTGTAGTACTTAAAGGAACAAGAATCACATGAGACTAGTTGACATAAACAGAAGATATCAACAAAAACATTTTTAAAAGTCACACAGGATGAAAAGACATGGATCTGTTGAATGCTACAACGTTAAAGAGAGTACTCATGGGGCAGCTAGGTGGTGCAGTGAGTAGAGCACTGGCCCTGGAGTTAGGAGGACCTGAGTAAAAATCCAGCCTCAGACACTTAACACTAGCCATGTGACCTTGGGCAAGTCACTTAACCCCAATTGCCCTCCAAAAAGCAACAAACAAACAAAAAATGAGAGTACTCATATCAATAACATTACAGACCCTTTGAAATATTGAAGTAATTTCAAAATTCATTATCAGTAAAAATAAATAGTAAATTATTTTGTTTCCATTAATAATTGTACTTCATTTCACCTTCAAGAAATAAATGAAATGCTGAATTTTCTAAGACACTGCATTAGAGTTTATTAACTATGAAAAAACTTTAAAAACAATTTTGAAAAAGAAATAATTGTTTGACTGTTACTATAAGAAAATTAAAGAGAACAAAATAAAGTGCATTTTGATGTAGAACTTTGATATTGTACAAGTCTTGTCTCCATTTATTCCATTTAAAGATATTTTCATTCTGAACAGTAGAGGGCACTTAAGTACACAATGAAAATCAACTAGCTAACAGAAAAAAAATTCCCATATGATAATATTAAAGCTGCAGGAATCTTACAGAGGATCTACTCTAAATCCTTCATTTGAGAAATTGAGGCCCAAAGTGGTGAGGTCTTTATAGTTCTTCCAGTGCTATTATATAGTAATATAAATACTGTGTGCAAAACCACTTTATTAATTGACAAAGGATGCAGAGACGCAGAACCCAAGAAGTATACGGTCTAACTGATGATACAAGGAGACTTGTGACCAAACTGAGAAATGTAGGGATAATTGCATTGTTTGGAGATCTTGGGTCACAATTAAAATTACCACCCCACCCCTTCCACCCTCCTCCTTCAATTACTTACATTTTTATTTGATCCATAACTTTTTATAGGGCTCTTTGGCTGTCCAAATATCAATACCAATTATGATGTCATGCCCAATTATGATGTCATACCTCCTCCTTCTTTGCACAGGCTCCAAAATGATCCCTATATCTTCCCCTTTTCTCCATTCCCAGATCAAAATCCCTAATAACTCAGTGCCACTCAGCTCAGCTGAGAGGAGAGCAATGTGATTGAGAAGATAGTATGAAGTAGTCCAGAGAATGGCTGACCTGGGTTTAATTTCTGGCTTTGTCACTAACAAACTACATGACTTTGGTCAAGTCACATCATCTCTCTTTGATAAGATTAAGGGTTTGTACTAGATCTCTAAGGTTCTTTCAGACTCAACATTTTTTTTTTGTTTCTGACTAACTTAATTCATATTATCATGTGAATGATTGATAGCTCTAGCCTTCTGTGGATTATTTGCATTCAAAAAGAGAATCTCTAATTAAGAAAATGTATATAGGCAATATTGGGGGGGTTATCAAACTTTTAAAATTCAACCTGGTTCTCCATTCCAGAAAAACGAGTCAGAAGTGTTTTCTACTTTTGACAGGTGGTATACTCCTGTTATAATAGTTATAATAACCTGATTAATTTTTGTTATAGTTCATCTACTTTTTTGGTCAGAGTTCTGTTTATTATCATTTTGTTCTAATTAGTTAATGTAATAATACTTAACATTCATGAATTATAAATATGGATTGTCTTTTTCTCCAGGAGGAAGTACAGTTATTTGCTATATAAATTTCTCTGTATGTGTGAAAACCCTAGATTCAATAGCAGTTACAATATAGTCTTCTTAAGAGAACAAAACATTTATGAAAGTAAGTATTCTGTTGGGTTTTTTTAAGGGTAGCCTTTTAAAGCACAAAAAAAAAACTCATGCTAGAGGTCATGTCTGAGAAAAATTGGTACTGGGAAAAGGGGACTTGAAGTAAATCCAATTTAAGACAGAGAACAATATCTCATAGTAAATATATTAAAAGTATATACATAAAATGTTATATAAATAAAATGCATAGAAATATGGTGGAAAAGGTTTTGACTAAAACTTTATCTTGAAAAATGAAGCTAAAACTTATAAATTAAGTTTACTTCATCTTATATTTGACAAAAGTAGGTAATGATCACTATGCACTATTTCTTAGAATAAACAATAAAGGTGGGGGTTAATCAATCACATCACCCCACTTTGGTTAAGAAGTACTTATTAAGTGCGTTGTTGCTGTTCAGTCCTTTCTGACTCTGACCTCATTTGGGATTTTTTTCTTGGCATATTTCCTTCTCCAACTTATTTTACAGATGAAGAAACAGAGGCAAACAGGTTTAAGTGACTTGCCCAGGGTCACATAGCTAGCAAGTGTCTGAGATCAGACTTGAACTCAGGTCTTTCTGACTCCAGGCCCAGTGCTCAATTATAGCTGCCTTCTTATTAAGTGCATACTATGTGCCAAATACAATGCTATGTGCTAAAGATATAAAGAAAGGGGAAAACGGGATCTTGGTCCTCAACTCACATTCTAATGTGAAAGACAATGTGTAAACAACTATATACATTATAAAATACATGGAGTGTAAGTGGGGTTAGAGGGGTAGGGAGGGGCGTATGACATTAGGGGGAAAGCACAACTAGAGTGAGGGACCAAGAAAGGTCTTTATTTTTATCAAGGTATCAGATTAAAGTGGAGTGGAGTGGAATGGTCTCAACCCCACCTTTACACCCTCTTCTCAGTTTTAATATTTATTGTTCTGGTCAAATGTGCTTGAGTGTGTAGTCAAAGGTTAAATCCTGCATGGCTCTTCAGTGACTTAGGGAGATTTTTCATTTCTGTTTTGAATACCTTCCCCAGTGTCTTGTACTAAAGAGTGTTTATGCAACTGTAATGAAACTCAGTAATTCATATTCTGCCATTTTCCAAATATATGGTAGCACAAATTAACAAACAATCATTTTTACAAAGTCTTAATCATCTACTGCCCAATTTGTTGCTTTCAGAAAGGACTTTCCCTAATCCAAAAACAATAAAGGAGAACAAAGGAAGAGAAAGTCAAGCCTTCTTTCTTGGAAGAAAAGCCTGTATCTGTACGGAATTACTTGAGCACTTAGAGCTCTCCCCACAAGGAATAGGAAACTTTGGTTGACTTTAAGTCAGCTTCTCACCCTTAGGTGAGAAACCAAATTGTCCAGGCTTAAAAAAAACCAAACAAACCCTATCCTCCATGGATGGAGTCATGCTAATTGGGGTTTGGACAAAATTTTGAGTGTTCTTTTCTACACAGGGCATACCAGATTTCCTCTAGGGGTCCCTATAGTAAAAGTGATTCCATTAAAAGTTCAGGAAAATCAAATTTCTTCTGAGTCTCTCTTTCAAAAGGCATCTGAAATTCTTCCCAAAGGATCCCTGACAGTTCAAGGACACTCTACTGGAATTCCAAACTAACCCAATATCAGTACAAGCAAGCTCAGTTAAAAACAAAATCAATTAAGTCCTGAACAATTTGGTGATTCTGAGAACAGGAAAACCTACAATCCAAAAAGATCTCAGAGAAGTTCTGGACCTGATGGAGTGCTTTGACCCCAGTCCTCAAGTATTTCTCCCCAGTCCAAAGACCCTATCTCTGGCAATAACTCATGAGTGGACCCCAGTGAGGAAAACCATTTCTCCCTGTTACAAGAACATGCTGACCTCTGTAGAATTTCCCTTGTATGAACAGGACTATCTTGTACCAAGAGAACTATAATGTACCAATTCCCACAGTTACTATATACAATCCAAAGGTCAAGCTGTAGACATCAACTCCACAGACTATCTTACACCCCCTAGCACCCCTCACCCCCAATGTTTCCAGTAATGAATGATGCCTGAGTCCAAGGTACAGAAACTGTATTTTCTTTTCTGCCCTAAACCGCCTAATTAGCATACTTGGCACACCACTCACTGAACTTTTTCTGTATAAGCTTTAGCATCACCTCCATTAGGGTGCAAGTTCCCTAAGGAGCCTTGTCTACTATATTATCATTAGAATAAACTTTTTGCCATTTGACTGGAAGGCTGCTTGGGTCTGAGAATTCTTTCCAAACTACTCTGCCCTTTACCTTGATAGTTTTGGGGTCCCTGAACCCCTAAACTGCATCAGACCCATATCACAAATAAAGCAAGAATCTAGATCTGCTTAAAGTTAAATAGAAAAAAAAATATGAATATTTATGAACTATTATGCTCTGGGGAAACTGCTAGGCACTAATATTTTTAGGAATGTAAACTCCATACTTTTTATATTAGCTTCAATATCAGTATGAAGAGAATTCAGTGATACTGCATGTATCGCTACTTAAACATTTAAAAAAAGAATGTAAAAGCCTGCAAAAACCATCCAAAAATTAGCCTGACTTAGGAAATATACCAAAAAAAACTGACTGCTTACAATTTCAGTTTAAAATAAGAGGGAAAAAACAGCTATTTTTTTTCTAGTTCCTTTAATGGGATATAGAATAAGAAACTTCTGGTGGAGAATCTCTCCACAAATGGAAAGGACTCAATTTTATCCCAGACTAGTCCTATGCATGGTCCATATGAACTTTGAGGATTCTTATCCCTATTCCTGCCACTGATGAGTCAGGTCCCCAGAACTTGTTTAGCACCATCAATGTGTTCTACAAATACTTGTGAAAGGAAGGCTGAACCTTCCTTCCCTCCCTCTGCCCACGATAGCAAAAGATGATCAACTGGGAATCATTTAGTCAGCAAGTCTTAAGTAACTTTTAGAAAGAATTAATTTGATAAGATGGTACAATATAAAAAGTTGATGCAAAGTATCTGAGAGAAATTATTATTAATAACTAATAATTTGGGGAGATACAGTTACCCTTTTTTCTATAGTCCTTATTTCAAACTTAAGTCTCTTGAAGGACATTACTGAAAATGAGATTGAATTAACTTTCCCTACCCAATCTTATAAGGAATTTAACCCTATTGTGTTCTACTCAGGTAAGGGTAGGGATAAATTCTTTGATTAGATTCCCTAAGGTTGGGGGTTATTAAGAAATAAATGATATAAGCAAAATTCATTAGGATAGGTCCAGTCCCTCAGAGAAGCATTCATTGTCTCTCATTACTTGTTGATTACAGAGTTGATTACCACCCTCTGGAACACCCACTTTTCCAGGCCTTGAGCCTGTTACCATGAGGGTCTATGGCATTCAAGAGTGTCACTGACCTCTTTTATTAATAACATGCTAGCCTTATTAATAAAATGATTACCCAGAAACTATATCTCTCAAAATTTTAAAACATTACATATCTCCCCCCAAAGTTCAGTGACATACACTTTTCCATAAGTGAATACAAGAGAAAATAGGCTCAAGCTTAGAGAGTACATACGGCAGAAGGGTAATTCATAGCTTCTGGTTGCTGGAAGTCTGTTTCTCTCATTCATAGGGAACTCAAAAAATCCCCTTAGGCATGACATGGTCTCTTTTAGTGGGTTTCTTGTAGAGTCATAAATCTAATCTGTCCTTAGCTCCCAATAGATGATACAGGAATACTGTTTGGGCCAAATGGGAAAATGATCCTCTGGACCATTCAAAGCTGAAAGTTCTGCCTCTTGTGAACGGGTGGTTGGACGAGATCTGGCCAAAGCCTCTTTCCTTCCTCCTCTCCTTCCTTCTGCTGGAGATAGGGGAAGGGGTGATTATGTATAACCTCAGTCCCAAAGCTCATTGGTATTAAACTTTTTCTTTTTGATAGAAATCAATGACTCATGCCTATGTGAGGGGTAGAATGGAGTTGGCAAGTTTGGGAGAAAACTTTGATCTCTTCAGTCTTCTTTGAGCTTTCTTTGAGTCTCTTTGGCTAGATGGAAAATGCCAACCTCACTTAGGGTGGCTGAAGGAAAAGAAGTCAGCATAAGAGGAAGTCAGCAGTCTCCATCATGCCCCTGTTGCCAGCTTGCTACACTAGAGACTTGGGGGAACTTCCCCTTAGGTGAAATCTAGTAACAGATTGTTTTGATGATGACAACTTTGTAATATAATTTAAAATCTGGTACTACTAGGTCACTTTCCTTCATATTTCTTTTCATTGATTCCCTTGATATTCTTGACTTTTTGTTCTTCCAGGTGAATTTTGTCATTATTTTTCCTAGCTCTATAAAACAATGTGTTGGTAGTTTGACTGGTATGGCACTGGGTGAGTGAATTAATTTAGGCAGAATTGTAATTTTTATTATATTGGCCCAGTCTACCCATAAGCAATTAATATTTCTTCAATTTTTGAGATCTGTATTTATGTGAAAAGTGTTTCATGTTTGTCTTTGTATAGGTCCTGAGTTTGTTTTGACAGGTAGACTCCCAGGGTATTTAATATTGTCTACAATTATTTTAAATGGAATTTCTCTTTCCATTTCTTCCTGTTGGACTTTGTTGGCAATATATAGAAATGCTGTTGATTTCAAACTATCATTCTTTTTTTAAAAAAATGTATTTATTTTTAGTTTTCAATTCCCCTCCCAAAGATGGTATGCAAGCTGATATAGGCTATACATGCACAATTATATTAAACATATTTCCACATTAGTCATGTTGTGAAGATGAATCAGAACCAAAAGAAAACACCACAAGAAAGAAAAAAAAAACAAAAAAGAGAGAAAATAGTATGTTTCAATCTGCATTCAGACTCCATAGCTCTTTTTCTGGATGTGGATAGCCTTTTCCGTCATGAGTCTTTTGGAATTGTTTTAGATCATTTCAAGCTATCATTCTTAAGTTTCTCTCCACAGTTTATCCCATATAAGCTCATACATCAAAAGTTAAAAAAAAAAAAACACATTCTTTCCCTGATATCATAGGGAGAAGCAACTCACAGCAAGACATTTATCAACTAACTGTGATTTCAAAGCGCCAGCACAAACTACTTTTTTTCTGAAGTATTATATTTAGCTCTTAAAGATACAGAACTAGGGGCAGCTAGGTGGCACAGTGAGTAGAGCGCCGGCCCTGGAGTCAGAAGGACCTGAATTCGGATCCGGCCTCAGACACTTACCATGTGACCTTGGGCAAGTTACTTAATTGCCCTCTAAAAAGCAAAAAAAAAAAAAAAAAGATACAGAACTAGTACCTACACTTTTCTGAGTGAGTCAAGTCAAATGAGTATTCATTTATTTGTATCAATTCACTATATATTTTAGATATCAGATCTTTATCAGAGAAGTTTCCTGGAAATGTTTTCCCACAATTTACTCTTTACCTTAAAAAAAATTTTTTTAAACCTTAAATACAAAAAAATCCATATAAACAGAATACAAAAAGAAAATTGAATATGAAACCATGACTTTCCATTTCATATTACTTGCTTTTAAAAAGAATATAATAGGGGCAGCTAGGTGGCATAGTGATAGAGCACCAGCCCTGGAGTTGGGAGGACCTGAGTTCAAATCCAGCTTCAGACACTTGACACACTTACTGGCCGTGTGACTTTGGGCAAGTCACAACCCCAATTGTCCTCCAAAAAAAAGGATATAATATATTCCACATATTCATTTCAAAACTGTCCTGATCGTGCTTCTTTCTGAACCTTCTTTGGCACTGCTTTTAAAGCAGTTTTAATGTCTCCTTTTCTCTCCCTTCCCCCTACCCCCAATTAAAAACTAAGAGAAAATTTAAAACCCTTATAACTGTAACCCCATTCCCCAAATCTCACTGGTATGGGTCTCTCTCCTCATTGATAGAGATGAATGCTCTGCCCTATGTGAGGAGTAGGGCAGAGTTGGTGCTTTCCTTGAGTCTAGGATTCTTCAAGTTTTGGTGGATTCAAGTACTTCTGGCTTCCAGCTACAAGAAGGAAAATAAAAGAGGCCAATCCCACTTCAGGTTGTCGAAGGAAAAGACTGTGGAAACACAATTTACCTATTCCCAGTTTGTTACTCTAGAGTTTTGGGGGATTTTCTCCTTGGGTAAGATCCAGGACAGTCTCTCTTGGTTGAGCTGAGTTACCTCCTTCCCAACGGGAGAGCTCCTTCACTCTGTATTGTCTGGTACATATTCTTTTATGTTTTTGCCTTCTCTGATTTCCATTTTTCAATGATTTGGATAAATGAGTTTCTTTGATACAAGCCATGTATGTTCATTGTGCAACTGGTATTTGGTGGAAAAGGGATCATCTTGGATATAGGGCTTGAGAATACTGAGAATGAGAAAGAGTGATCAGAATTTAGATTGAACCTGTCCCCTAATCTAATAATATTTAAGGGAACAGATAGATATAATTCTAGTTTGGTACGCTTCTCTCTCTAAGTAGCCACAGGCATCACTGCTGCTGGTTGGTCCACCACATTAATGAATGGCACCACAGAATAATTTGGGAAATTCCAAGGAGTTCTGACCAGCCATGCCAGAGCTTGGGTTCCTCCTTCTGTTACTGGTACCCTCCACTGATTCGGGAATTTCCCTTTGCAATCAGTTAGCCCCTACTGAGGGACCCAGATATTCCTTGCATCTTGAAGCTAGGAATGTCCAGTTCAGCATTGTTTACCTATACTCAGGGAAGGAGACATAGGGCATAAGAGGTAGTCAGTGCATGTGTTCTATTGCCTATATGCAAGAAGCTACCATTTTTGCCAGGTTTGGGCAAAATTCCTAGAGGGAAAGTCTCTTCAGAGATCTCTTGCCCACTGTTCACTAGAAGTCCCAGAAACAGTGTTAAAACACATAGTTCTAGGGTAAAAGCAAAAGCTTTATTTCTTTTTAAATTGATGCAGCCCCTTTCCTACCCCCTGTTCTGGACCACATTTGTACATGTCCCTGATTTTGGAAAGGTCTCTGGGCTCCTGGGGAAAATTAAGCATTATCTTTTCAAGTGCCTTCCTTTGTACCAGCCAAGTTTACAAAGCACTATTTCTAATGGCCTCCTGGATACTACATAGAAAAGTCCTAAGTTTTTCAAATAGTTTTTTTTTTATTTTTAAAAGTAAAATTTATTTAAAATGATGTAAGGAATATATTAATGTATTTGTTTTCCTTAACTTGGCAATCATAAAAAATTAACATTTAGATGTAAAGAAGAATTGAAAATTGAATCCTCCTAAGGTGGGAATTTGAGTAGGCTCCTAGGGCAACTGTTAAAACTACTATTCATCATCCTCTTCATCCAATCTAGTATTTTGTAAGCCTGATAGTTTGAATTATAAAAGATTGGCCTGGTGGTCAGAAAAGCTGTGAGAAATATATTCTAGAGTTCATACTGCATGCTCCTTGGTTTTTGTTTAGTTTTGTTTATGGTCCTTGACTGTGGGAAGTCATTTTTATTCTTATGTGTTTTAAAAGTTAAATTATTAAAGTAATTTTACTTGAATTTTATGGTTTGTTAAAGTTTCGTATTTTAAACAAGTATTAAAAAAAAGACATGCATCTATTGGACTAAGGAACATTTGGGCTTAAGCCCCAATATTTGACTGTGGGCAGAGGGTAGGTTTTTTTTTTTTTAAACCACAGTTTTGGGGCGGCTAGGTGGCACAGTGAATAGAGCACCAGCCCTGGCGTCAGGAGGACCTGAGTTCAGGTCCAACCTCAGACACTTAACACACACACACACACACACACACACACACACACACACACACACACACACATACACACACACAAAACTAGCCATATGACCTTGGGCAAGTTGCTTAACCCCAATTGCCTTCCAAAAAGAAAAAACAACAACAACCCCCCACCCCCAGTTTGTTCCCCATTCACATACCAATTTTATAGTGAGATCCAAAAGACTCTTGAGCTGCCAAAATTTACCTACAACTCAGAGAAATTTACCTATATCTTTTGATACCTAGGTGTTAAATTTTTATCACAGGTAACTAACTGACATATAGATAAACTTGATAACAATTAGCTGATAACCATTAGATAGATATAAATCTCTCTGGTCCCTGCAAGGGGAGGTCTCATTCTTCAGTATTTGTTTTTTCTGATGGGGGTAAAACTTTCCATTCCCAAAATTCAGTTTTCCCTTCTGGTTGGAAGGTAAGTTGAATTCTAAGTATATCCTTTAGAAGAACTTGGAAAAGGCTTAAATTATGCAGACTGCAAGGCCAAGACCAACACATGTGACGGGGGTGGAGATTGCTGTTACTTTCTAACACTCAAATTATACAAATCCAACAAATGACAGTTTATTGCATTCAGAATGAAGATCCTAAAAGAACATAATATAATCACATTAATCTCTAGATGCTGAATGGTCACAGACAGTGACTACTTAATAATAGCACCCCCTTCTCAGGGCTGTTGTGAGAATCAAATGAAATAATATATCTAAAGCACTTAGCACAGTGTCTGGCATATAGTAGGTATTTTTTTGCACAAAAGAAATATAATTAGAACTAAAAGGGAAACAGCTAACTGGAAAAAAAAATCTTTGCAGTGAATTTGATAAAGGCCTGATATCCAAGATATATAGAAGATGATTCAAATGCCTAAGAGCTATTTCCTAATACATATAAATGCTCAAAGGATACAAACCGGCAGCCTCAAAAGAAGGAAAATTATCAATATATATATATGAAAAATATGCAAAACTACTAATAATTAGAAAAATGTAAATTAAAGCCACTTTGAGATTCTTTCTCACCATCTTCCTTACAGTCTTTTTTTTTTTCTGGCTTCTTTTGGTATTTTTATGTATTTTATTAGTATTTTTTTTTAGTATTTAGTATTTTTTCTTGAATTTGGAAACTCTAGATTTTGAATATGACATTCCCGATTATTTACAGTTTTCAGTTTCTTTTAAGAGGTGATTGGTCTCTATTTGCACTTTTCCCTGGAGTACTAATATTGAGGTTTGGGGTTTAGGGGTGCTTGAAACCCCAAAATACTAATACACTGGGTCCTGCCAAATGAATTCGACTCAAGCCTTCTCTGAGCCAAAGTAAAACAAAGTTTATTAAAGATTTACCATTGTGAGCAGACTATTAAGGAGCCTAAGTATTTGTGAACTTGTATTGACAAGTAGACCAGAACAATCTGACACAGAATAAATCTGAGCTAGATTGAATCTCAGCCCCTTTATGGAGGCAAGATGGATCTTATATACAGAAAGATTGTAGGAGGATCTGGGGGTGATCTAGAAGAGGGGCGTGGGGAGGTCCTTGAGGAGGAGTCTAAGGAGAATCTTGAGGAATTGAGGTCAGACTCAAGGAATGGGATTAAAGGTGAGAAATAGCTGAAGGCTACCTGGAGATGACAGACAATAAAGGGCTAGGCTAGTTTAAAGGTAACAGGTTTGGGTATAGATATTTTGATAGGATCAAGGGTGGGAAGTAGCTGGACAATGGAGGGCTAGGTTACGTTAAGAGTAACAAGAGATGTGGGCCTAGAGATAATGAAAGTCTTATGCCCTCAGGCAGACACCTCATTAAGGGGGAGGGTTCAATCAGAGTTCAAGGGGTTTCCCAGAGCCTGTACCCCATTAGTTTGTAGGGAGTCTAAAGATTTTTAAATTTAAATTAAAAATTTTAAATTCTTAAATTCTCCATCTGTTTTCTATCAGTTGTTTTTGATAATAGTTGCTTTATTTTTTCAATCTTTTGACTTTGTATTAATATTTCTTGTTGTCTCGGTGTAGCAGCAAGCACCCCAACATCCCTAGGGTGGCTGCCAACTCAGGTTCTTAGATCTGCTTTTCCAAAGGAAAGCAACTCAAAATGGGTTAACAAGCTTACTTTAATCAATCAAACATATATCGTTTACCTAGTTCAGGAAAGAAAGGTCAGCACCCCGAACTTCAAAGTATACAGACACAACTTACAAGACAGAGAAACAGATCAAGCAGACAGGCTTCCAAACTGCCCCACCATTACATCAATATCAAATCACAGTTACCAGAGAGGGAAGCATCAACATCTGGGTTTTCAAAGCCGGGGAGCTATCAAATGCCTGCCCAGAGTCTCATCTGGTCAAATCACAAAACACTTCTCAAAGTGAGCTCTAAAGCAAAGCCTCACATCAGGGATTATAAAGCCTTCTCCTGGATCAGAGACTGTAACCACCCTCTTGACCCACTGCCCAATCACACAGCATCAAGGTGTGGACATTCCTGAAAACCAAGCCTCCTGCCACAGGCTCCATGTGACCACATTCAGCCTATTAGGGGCAGAGTATATTTTCAAATCAAGGAAGGTTCTCAGAGTCTCTTAAGCCTATTAAAGGGCCTATGGGCAGGGAATATCTTCAAATTTGCATTTCCATTACACTTGGTGACATTGAATTCTGACTGCTTCACTATATCTTTGAAGGAGTCTATTACTTGGGTAAAATTTTTCACCTTATGTTTTAATCTATTTTCCATCCTTCCCACCCCCTATA
Organism: Gymnobelideus leadbeateri; assembly: GCA_011680675.1. Taxonomy (NCBI): domain Eukaryota; kingdom Metazoa; phylum Chordata; class Mammalia; order Diprotodontia; family Petauridae; genus Gymnobelideus; species Gymnobelideus leadbeateri. The sequence goes on along the minus strand of WOXC01006816.1, from coordinate 48,873 downwards.
AGAGCCCTAATTCCATTTTAAAACCTTCATACTTTATCTCTTTAAGTCATTCTTGTAGTGTTTGGAGCCAAATAAATTTTTTTCCTTTTGAGTTGTCTCCTGTACTTAATTGTGTTTACCACTCTCAGTTTCTGAATTGTCTTTCTAATATTAGGGCCAGATTCTGTTGCCTCTGACCCTCTTTGATGGGGATGAGCAAACTCTGTTCAGTTTTGTCCCCTTTTTTGCCTGGATGCCATTGCTGCAACAGTTCTGTTTTGGGTGGTTAGAACTAGGCTGTCCCCGCTACAGGAATCCCTAAGGTTTTGGTCTGTCCCCTGGTGTGGCCCAGTGGGGGTTTTGGCCTTGATGGGGTTTAGGCTCTGGGAACCCCCTTGAATCTTCTCACTTGATGAGGCATTTGTCTGAGGTCATAAGCCTTTCATTATCTCTAGGCCTAAAGTCTCCCTTACTCTTAACCTATCCTAGCCTTCCACTATCCAGCTACTTACCACCCTTGATCGTATCAAAATATCTATACCCAAACCCTTAAACTAGCCTAGCCCTTCATTGTCTGTTACCCCCAGGTAGCCTTTAGCTATTTCCCACCCTTAATACCATTCCTGGAGTCTGACCTCAGTTCAAGATCTTCCTTAGACTCCTCCTCAAGATCCTCCCTAAACTTCTCTAGATCCCTCCCACAGTCTTTCTTGCCTCCATGAAGGTGCTGAGATCTAGCTCAGACTAAGTCTGTGTCAGAATATTGGTCTGCTTGTCAATACAAGGTCACAAATACTTAGGCTCCTTAATAGTCTACCCACAATGGTAAATCTTTAATAAACTTTGTTTTACTTTGGCTAAGAGAAAGCTTGAGTCGAATTTATTTGGCAGAACCCAGTGTATTGGTTTTGGGGGGTCTTGAGCACCCCTAAATCTGAAACCTCAAAAGACTCAACCCTCCTGTTTCCTTTTCCTTGCATAATTTCCAATCAGGAGTTCCTTCCATACTTCCACTCCATTAGAGTGACCACAGCAGGTTCCAATAGAATGTCAGATTGTGTTGGTTGTGTAACTTCTGCAAGACCCCCAGTGAGAGTCCCAGTATTGGGGCTTCACAAGAGCTATTATGGCCATAAATCTTAGTTTTAGGTGTCTTGGCTGGGTATGTGGTGGTTCAGGCTCTCACTGGTTCCCAGAACTGCACCAGTCATGTCTCCTATGCTGGTTCTGGAGCAGAATGCTGGGGCGCTGGCTTTAGGACTCCTGGTAGGTAATGAGATATACATGCACTGTCCAGTCATGGCTCCCTGCTGTATCAAGTCTGGGCTGAGATGCAACTGGCTTTGGACATCAAGACTTAGTTCCAATTTCTCCCTCCCTGAGCTTATATCAATTCAGAATGCCTTCAAGTTTTTGTCAGCCCTCTTTTGAAGTCCTGAAATGGATGGAGGACCTTAATGCTATTTCTTTCAAATTTTTCTTTACCATTTTTTTTCCTCCAATCCATTTTTAGCACTTTTCTGTGGTGCTTTGGGAGAGTAGATTCCTCTAGGAGTTTTTAAATTTCTATTTTCTTTTAGATGAAGAATTTGCCAATTCCTTCTCCAGGTTTATGTAGGCAGGGGTTAAGTGATTTGCCCAGGGTCATACAGCTAGTAAGTATCTGAGGTCAAAAAAATTTTTTTTTGTTTTTTTGGAGGGTAATTGGGGTTAAGTGACTTGCCCAAGATCACACAGTTAATAAGTGTTAAGTGTCTGAAGTCGAATTTGAACTCAGGTCCTCCTTACTCCAGGGCTGGTGCTCTGTTCACTGTGCCACCTAGCTTCCAGTAAGGTCAAATTTGAACTCTGGTCATTTGGACTCTAGAGCCCAATGCTCTATCCACTGCATCACCTAGGTGCCCTAAAAATTCTTTAGGATAATGTTATTTAGACTCCATTTAAGTCTGAATCTTTCCTGCCCAGCAATTACTGTTTGATGTTCGTTTTTCCCTATATTTCAGTTAGCTTTTCTTTTAGATGATTACATGCTATGCTGTTACATAAATATATATTCAGTAGTGATAAAACCTTTTTATTTAAGGTAATTTTAAGCTTACTAGAGTTTCCCTGCTTATCTCTTTAACCATGTCAACTTTTATTATTGTCTTGCTTGACATGATTGCCACTCTTTTTTGGTTTCATTTAAGGTATAATAGATTTTATTTTAACTTTTCATCTTAAAACTCTGTGTAGGGGGTGGCTAGGTGGCTCAGTGAATAGAGCACCGGCCCTGGAGTCAGGAGGACCTGAGTTCAAATCTGACCCTGGAGTCAGAAGGACCTGAGTTCATTCTGGCCTCAGACACTTAACACTTATTAGCTGTGTGACCTTGGGCAAGTCACTTGACCCCAATTGCCCTCCCAAAAGCCAAAAAAACAACAATAACAACAAAAATCCCTCTGTGTGAATCTTTATGTTTCAAATGTATCTTGTGAGCAACATATTGCTGTGCTCTGTTTTCTAATCTATTCTGTCACCCTCAGCCATTTTGTGAGTGAGTCCAATCTCTTGACATTTATGGTTTTTATTAGGTATATTTTCTTTCCATCATATCTTACTGTGTTTTAATCTCTTTTCCCTCATCCCTCTTATTTAACAAAGAAAAATAAACTGATAAAAGAGATTGAAAGGAACACTCATTATTTGTAATTGCAGTGGTCTATTACTTCTCTGTCCTTTCCTTCTTCAGCCACTCCAGATCTAAGTAACTGGGTTTTTATCCTTTCCTTCCTTTTGATCTCTCTTTCATAATCTGTCCTCTGTTGTTAAAATTGTATTGGTTGTGATTATTCCCTCATCAACACTACCCTCTCACTTTTTCCCCCTTAATTTGTTTTTATTTTGAACTTAATAAAAACCAAATAAAATAAGCATTTCCATAGGCAAAGTAAAATAGAAAACATAAAATTGTATATGAAACCATGAACATTTGTAATGGTAATGTAATTTGAATTTGAAGATCCCTTTGTGTTGGCAAAGGTGGCAGGAACTTAGTACTTAGTAATTGATCAAGCCCCTGTTAGGGAAACAGAAGGTATGAACTCCTGTCTCCTATTGCTGACATAACAGGAAGGGGTTGGCTGAAACAGGAAACCAATGCTGTGTGTATATAAGAAAAGCCCCAGAGAGGGAAAGTTAGACTTTTTTTTTTTTGCTTTTTGGAGGGGGGAGGGCGGGGCAATTGGGGTTAAGTGACTTGCCCAAGGTCACACAGGGAAAGTTAGACTTTCTTGGAGCAGGCTTCATGGAGGCAGAAGCTGTCCACCTGGGAGACTAAAGAGGAAAGGCCCCCAGAGGCTGGAGAGAATGATTTTGATTTAGAGAACCTGGATGAAGTGATTTTGATTCTGGGAACCAGCTGAAACTTCTGCTGAGTCCGAGGGCCAGCTGGAACTGTTGAGGATTTCCAAGGGCTAGCCGGAGCTGCTGATGACTGAGGAAGCATGACTGTGATGTTGGTACTTTGAACGAACCTCTTGGTAGCTTTGTTAAGCCTTGTCTTCCCAGGAACAGAGACTTTGAAGGATTTGAGATGGAATGGACACTGTGAGCTCCAATGTGGAGCAGGAACTGCACAGAGAGCTGGACAAGGACCTGGGAGCTGTCTGCCTTTGAACCCAGGTGACAGTTTGGTGAATCCAGGTAGGATCTGGGACCATGGAAGGGGATCCAGAGAATCCAAGAAACAACCATGAGTCAAGCTGAAAGAAGACTTTACTTGGATACTGTGTACTGACTGAGAAATTGTAAATTTACTAGTGACCTAGGGGTGGAGGGTCTCTGTATTTTCCAATGATTAAATAGTGAATAATGAAGGATGATTGACTGACTAAATGATTGTACTTAGTGATTGATGACTGAATAAGTAATTCATTTATAACCTAGTATGCCCCATGAATGGAAAACTTTGACTATTGTACTTTGTGATTGAATTAAGGATTTTGTAAATGCTTGAGTTACTAAAGGATTGTTCTTTGTTCAAAACTTTGTGACCACTGTAGTGGAAACTATGTGGCCATTTTCTGTGATAAGTTGTTGTGAAAGCTATATTTTGATTTTTTGTGATAAGTTGTAATATTGTGAATGCTGTACTTTGATTTACTGTGATTTTGATTTGCTTTGATTTGTTATGGAATAAATAGAGTGTTCACTATACTGTGTAATCAGAATCTTAAATGCTGTTCACAGTGGCATTCTTCTGGAAAGCTGCTTGTGCATGGCATTGCAGCATTACATATACTTATTATATATTTAAAATGAAAAATAAGCATATGTAACATTAACTTTCAAAACTGCCCTGCTTGTCAGGGTCTCTTTCTGGCTTTCCTTCTATTCTCTTCTGTTCATTGAAGAAAATGTATCTCTCTCTCTCTTTTTTTTTTGCTTCCCAACTCTCCCCCCCAAAAAGAATCGTAACATTGTAACAAATATGCATAGTCAAGCAAAACAAAGTTCCACATTGGCCTTTTCTGAAAATATGTCTTATTTTGCACTTTGAATTCAGCATCTCTCTTTTAGATGGATAGCATGTTTCATCACTGCTCCTTTGGAAGTAGAGTTGGTCATTAAATTGAATTCAGTTAAGCCTTTCAAAATTGCTTTTCTTTATAATGTTATTATATAAATTGCTCTCCTGGTTCTTCTCACTTCACTATGTATCAATTTGCACAAATCTCAGGTTTATCTGAAACCAACTCCTTTGTCATTTTTCGTGAATTAATAATATTCTATTACACTTATATCCCACAAATTATGCAGTCATTCTTTAATTGACGGGGATCTCCATAGATTTTCTAGAAGAAAAAGAGCTACTAAAAACCTTTTTATACACATATACCTTTCCTCTGTCTTTGAGCTCTTTGGGAAACAGGTGTAGTAGTTCTAGCCTTTGTTTTAAACTTTACCTCTTCCTTTTCCCTATCCCCATCATTACCTATTTCTCTATTGATTTAATGTGTATCTGTAGTAAAATCTTGTGAATGTTCAACTTTCCTTATCCTAATTCAGATGTAAGTAAGCTTTATTAGATTACTGCTCAACTTAGTTCTATCTTTATATTTGAAATCTTCAGACAGCATCCAATTAGGAAAAATAGTTAACTTTCTCTTCCCCCTTCTTCCTTTTTTCCCCTTTAGTGATTTATTTTTTACTCTCTGATCTTTATTTTCTTAAATCAAGCAAAACAGCATAAAACTGCTCACAGGTCCTGAATTCATCTTTCTCTGTTCCCTTTTGACTCAGAAAGACAGGGATTTTGCTTTTTGGAGGGCAATTGGGGTTAAGTAACCTGCCCAAGGTCACATGGCTAGGTTTTTGTTTGTGTGTGCATTAAGTGTCTGAGGCCAGATCCAAACTCAGATCCTTCTGACTCCAGGGCTGACGCTCTACTCACTGCGCCACCTAGCCGCCCCAAGGCAGGGATTTTGAAGTGACAAGAATCTCTGTAACAGCAAGCACCCCAGCATCCCCAGGGTGGCTGCCAACACAGGTTCTTAGATGTGCTTTTCTAAAGGAAAGCAACTCAAAATGGGTTAACAATCTTACTTTAATCAACCAAACATCTATCCTTTACCTAGTTCAGGGGAAAAAGTCAGCACCCTGACCTTCAGAGAATACAAACAAGTTACAAGCAGAAGTCACAAGCAGACAGAGAAACATATCAGCAGACAGGCTTCCAACTGTCTGACCATTACATCCATACCTAGTCAGTTAACAGAGAGGAAGGACCAACATCTGGGTTTTCAAAGCCTGAGGGCTCAACAGCTGCCCAGAGTCTCATCTGGTCAAATCACACAACTCTTCTCAAAGTGAGCCCCAAAACAAAGCCTCACATCAGGGTATATATAGCCTTCTCCTGGATCAGAGAATGTTACAACCCTCTTGACCCACTGCCCAATCACAAAGCAACAAGGTGTGGGCATTCCTGAAAAACAAGCCTCCTGCCATAGGTTTCAGGTGACCACATTAGCCTATTGGGGGGCAGAGTATATTTTCAATCTAGGGAGGTTCTCAGAGTTACTTAAGCTTATCAAAGGGCCTAGGGTTAGGGAAGATCTTAGATTCCAATTTCCATAACAATCTCTTTTCCTAATAGGATGCTCTGATTATATTGGTCTTGGTTTTTGTTGTTGAGTCATTTTTGAGATGTCTCACTATTCATGACCCTATTTGAGATCTTCTTGATAAAGATATTGGAGTGATTTGCCATTTCCTTCTCTAGCTCATTTTATAGATGAAGAACTGAGGCAAGCAGGGTTAAGTGACTTGGCTAGTGTCACACAACTAGTAAGCCTCTGAGGCCAGATTTGAATACAGGCAGATGAGTCTTCCTGACTCCAGGCCCAGTATTCTATTCACTATATCACTTAGTTATCTCTGATTATAATTTAGCCTTTTCAAATTGTTCAAATAGAATTGCCTCTCTTTTTTCTCCTTAATTAATTAAATTTTAAGGCCTTTATTATTTCTCCCTCTTGTTGCCCCCACCAAAAAAGTTAAATAACAAAAAATAAAGACCTGGGGGCTGCTAGGTAGCACAGTGAATAGAGCACTAGCCCTGGAGTCAGGAGGACCTAAGTTCAAATCCAGTCTCAGACAATTAACACAAAAACTAGCCGTGTGACCTTGGGAAAGTCACATAACCCCAATTGCCCTACCTTTCCCCTTCTCCCCCCAAATAAAGACCTTATAATAATTATACATCAATGTATAAAATATACAAATATATAAAATATACAAATACAATATTCCCCCACTGGCTATGTCCAAAAATATGTCTTATTCTGCATTTTAAGCACAACACCTCTCTGGCTTAAGGTAGGTGGCATGTTTCTTTAGCCCTCTGCAGACCTGATTTATCACTGTATAGAGTCTTTCAAAGAGTCATAGTCTTTCAAAGTTGTTTTTCCCTATAATGTTGTCATTGTAAAAATTGTTCTTTTAGTTCTGCTTACTTTATTCTGCCTAAGTATATAAAGGTTCCTCTGTCTATTGAAATCATTTCAATGTATTCATTTCTATTACATGTGTACTATGTGTAATCTCTGCATTTCATCATTTCTTATGGAATAATAATATTCTGTTATTCATATAATATAATTTGGTTAGCCATTCTCCAAAAGGAAGGCACCTATACAGACCCAGCCGTACAGGGCTAGCGCTTATACATACCTTTTCAGTCGCCTCTATGACTCTGGTCACCTCCACGACCCTGGTTGCCTCCACAACCCTTCAGAGAGCTCCTCCTCCAGAATAGACAAAGGAGTCTGACACCGAGGTGTAGTGTATAGCCTATCATTTATTCTTCTCCTCGTTCACAACATCCTCCTCTCTTCCTCTTCCTCCCACCTCCCTCCTCCTCCCTCCTTTATCCCCTTTCCCAACTCAGCTCCTTCACATGCCTCAGCAACAGGCTCCTCACGGGAGGGGAGTACTCTCCTGTCAGTGGCACGTGCTCAATACCGTGCAATCCTTGAACCTGTGTAACAGGCCATGCCCATCTGAGGTGTGTGAAGTAAAACTGCAGAGTTGCTTATTTTTCATTTCTCTAATTATTAGTGGTTTAGAGCCTTTTTTCATATTATTGACAGCTTGTAGTTCTTCCTCTGAAAACTGCCTGTTCATTTCCTTTGACCATTTACCAATTGGGGAATGGTACTTAGTCTTATAAATTTGAATTAATGTTTTATATATATTGAATACAGGACCTTCTTCAGAGAACATCACTGCAAAGATTTTCCCCCACTTACTTTTTTCCCTTCTAATTTTAACTGTATTAGATTTCTTGTGCAAAAAGTTTTAACAGTATGTAATCAATTTGTCCATTTTATTTTCTGTGCTTCTTCCTATCATTTTTTTTTGTCATGACCTTTGCCTCTCTCCATAGAGCTGAAGACATATATATGTGTCTTCATTTCTCCTTTAATTTGCTTATGTTGTCACCTTTTATGTTTAAGTTATATATGTAGTTGAAATTTATCTTGGAATAGAGTGTGAGAAGTTAGTCTATGCCTAATATTTTTCAAACTATTTTCCAGTTTTACCAGCAGACTTTTTTTTAATTAAAAAGGGATTTTTATCAACTGAAGTCACTGGTTTATCAAACACAATTCTACTATTTGCTTCTGTATACTATGTACCTAATCTTTTCCACTTATCAATCTCTATTTTTAAATCAATACTAATTTTTAATAATTACTTTTGAGTCAGTTTGAGATTTGATACTGATAGACTCCCTTCCTTCCCACTTTTTTTTGGATAATACCATTGAAATGCTTTTTTTTTTTTTTTTAAAGCAATTGGGGTTAAGTAACTTGCTCAAGGTTACATGGCTAGTCATTATTTATGCATGGGTGCTCATTTTCTGAGGCCGGATCTGATCTCGGGTCATCCCAACTCCGAGGCTGGCGCTCTTACTCACTGCGCCACCTAGCCGCCCCTTTAGGGCAACTGGGGTTAAGAAACTTGCCCAAGGTTACACGGCTAGGTTTTTGTTTGTGTGGATTAAGTGTCGGAGGCCGGCTCCGAACTCAGGTCCTTCTGACTCCAGGACCGGCCCTCTATTCACTGCGCCACCTAGCTGACCCTGAAATGCCTTTTTTTAAAAAAAAATTCTTGATATTTTGTTCTTCATAACAATTTAATTATCATTTTTTCTAGCTTTATAAAATAATCCTTTGGTAGTTTGATTTGTACCACATTAAGTAAATTACTTTATATGATATTATTTTTGTTTTATTGGTTTGACCTTTCCATGAGCAATTCATATTTCTTCAATTATTTAGGTTTGTCTTTATTTCTTCAAAGAGTATTTTATAGTTGGATTAATATATAGTTCCTGAGTATATTATGGTAGGTACATTCCCAAATATTTTATATGTCCTGTAGTTATTATTTTTTTTAATCAAATGCTTTATTAACTTTTAGTTTACATCATTCATTTCCACAAGATTAAGTTACAAATTTTCTCTCTGTTTTTCCCCTACCCACCCTCCCAAAACAGCAATCCCGCTGGATATCCCCTCCTCCAATCTGCTCTCTCCCAGATCTTCTCCTATACCCACTCCCACTTTCCAGTAGGGCACAGTGGATCTCTATGCCCCAGTACCTCTATATCTTATTTCTCAGTTACATGTAAAATAATATTGATAATATATATATATATATATTTATCATATACACACATATTTTAAACATTTGATTTTAAAACTTTGAATTCCAGATTCATTCTCTTCCTCCCTTGTCACTCATCCTTACTGGGAAGATAAGCAATTCAGTACATGTGTAGCTATGCAAAACATTTCCATAGTGGATATATTGTAAAAGACTAACTATATTTCTCTCCCTCCTATCCCACCTCCCACTTGTTCTTTCTCTACTTTGATCCTGTCCCTTTTCAAAAGTGGGTGCTTCCAACTTCCCTTCCCCTGCCAGCCTGCCTTCCCTTCCATCATCCCCCCTCTCATCCCCTTCCCCCCTACTCTCCTGTAGGGTGAGATACCCTATTTAGTGTGTATGTCATTCCCTCCTTAAGCCAAATTCAATGAGAATAAGGTTGACCCATTCCGTTTCGCCTTCCTGTTCTTCTCCATTGTAACCATTTTCCCTTGCCTCTTCCATATGAGATAGTTTACCCCATTCTGTCTCTCTCCATCTCCTCTCATTATATTCCTCTCTCACCTCTTAATTTCACATTCTAAGTATCATCCCTTCCCATTTAATTGGTCCTGTGCCCTCTAAGTATACCTGTATACATATATACACACATTCACATATGTATTCATACACCCATATACCCTCCTATATAAACATATATGTCTAAATATATGTCTACACACACACACACACATTTCTATTCCCTTCAATTATTCTCATACTGAGAAAAGTTTCATAAGTTACAATGATTGTTTTTCCATGTAGGAATGTAAATAGTTCAACTTTGATAAGTTCCTTATGATTTCTTTTCCCTGATTACCTTCTCAGGCATCTCTTGCTTCTTGTGTCTGAATGTCAAATTTTCTATTCAACTCTGGTTTTTTCATCAAGAATGCTTGAAAGTCCTCTATTCCACTGAATGACCATATTTTCCCCTGATACTGTAATGGACAATTGATGCATATACAGGATGGCATAGCTGATTAATATTTTGGGGAGTGCTTTTATTGGCCGGCGGCTGTCTCCCAAAAGGGAAGGCAGCCCTGAGCAATCTGTCCAGCAAGTTTTTAGACAATAAAAAGTACTTCCTGAAACAAACAGTGGTCAGCAAGGCAACTGTTGCTACATAGGGATATAAACTAAGGGGGGGGGGGGCTGGAAGCTAACGGGGCAGATCTTTGTTTTAGTTACATCTTGGTTACAAGGCAGGTATAGGGCGAGGTTTCACAACGGTTATACTGTTACTCTAGGTTCTCAGGGCCCCCTGAGGGGCCTTGTGAGACACCTTGTGTAGGAGCTAGCACTATGGGAACCTAACTGCCACTTCACACCCCCCTTTTCAAGGATATAACTAGAACTTGGACTCAATGGAGGCCAAAGGGCAAAGAGTTTGACCACCTGAATCCATTTTCTAACATATATGGATAAGCAATTAATCAAGCAGGGAGCTATAGGGATTACTGGTGATAGCAAGGGGTAAAAAAACAAACAGAAAGGACATCATGGCTGCCTCTTAAGTTTCAACTTCAAGTCTCTGGTCGTTTCAGTTGTCCACTGGTCTGGAATGGTGGTCCCCTTGATGTGGGCATAATGTCTCTTTCAGGAGATTCTGTGAAGCAGCTTGGTAGATGGCACAAACTGCTTCCTGGACATTCCAGAGAGCCTGGAGAGACTTAAGCAAGGCATTATCAGAAATATCATAGGACTAAGAAGCAGAATCAACAACTCAGAAACACAGTTTTACATATAAAGGTCCAATTCTTCTAGTCATGCAAGACTAGGTTCAAACAAATAATTCAGTTTTCTTAGCCACACAGGGGTAGGCTCAATTAATACAAAAAGGCACAATTACATTAAGTCAGGTACATGTCACTAAGATAACCAAGGGAACTTACATACAAACAATATACCTGTTTCATTTAAGCAACACTTTTAAATCCCAGATGCCTCATGTAGTTACGGAATTTAAAAAGGAGTTTTGCTTCTCCATTTCAGATTTAGGTGACCAGATAATTTTGACCTAACCTAAAATCCAAAAATCCATACCTCTGATTTTATTCCCAAACATGTTCAAATCATGAAGTCACATAATAGGAAGATTTTTAAAGCCAATTTTATACATCTGTATTTAATCCTAGGTGTCATCTAGTCTGATCCTGTTGCTCTCCCTGAACTGCACTATCCTGGTCAATCAGGCATCTATTTCATTACTTTTTGCTTTATTATTAATCATCTTCTTTGAAGGATGTTATCTCCGTATTTATTCATTCATTTGGCTCTGAATATTACTTCTCAGTAAATTTGCTATAGAATAAAAGGAGGGACACGGTCATAAACTTTGTTAGAAGGAAAACTTCATTAGCCTTGTTTGATTCCAAGCATGAGTTGTTGATTCTCTTTTCATGATTTTCTTGCATCATTTTCATTTTTCTTCCTAATTTTTTCTCCTTTTCAAAATCCTTCTTAAGCTCCTCTATGGCCTGTAACCAGCTTGTATTTTCCTTAGAAGCTTTTGGTGTAGGAGATCTGACTCCTCTGTCTTCCTCCTGTTCCATGCTTTGATCCTTTTTGTCCCCAAAATAGGAGTGTAAAGTTAGATTGTTCTTGGTTTTCTTACTTTGCCTGCTCATTTTGCCACTTAATTACTTGATTTTTGAGCTTTTTACTACAGTAGGACTCTGCTACCACACAGGGTTGCTTCATACCAAATGCTGGGGTTTTCTCAGCTGCCAAAGGTATTAATTGGGTGCCCTCTCTGAAGCTTCCACATGCTCTGGCAAGCTGGTCACACACCCCAGGATCTCCACCCTAGATTGCAATCCAAATCCAAGCAGGTTAAAGCAAGAGCAATTACCCCTAAGACTGGTTGCGTGGTCCCACTACAATCTGCAGGCCAGGACCTGAAGCTGCCACGTGTGGCTGTGGCTGCAGGGCCACAGAGCCTCAATGGCTTCTCCCTCCAGGGGATAAAGGCCTACCAACAATCCCAACTACTGAATCCCAAAGTCCACACTGCACTGACCTCTCACTTTGTCCTTAGCATCTATGGGTTGATAATTCTGGAAATTGCCACAGCTGCTGGTGATCTGAAGTCTCTCTAGCTGGCAGCTGGCTGTGGCTACCCTGAGGCTAAAACCTTGGACTCACACAGGGCTGGCCTTGGATCCCAGAGCACTGCACTGGTCACTTCCTGCCAGCCTGATGGGCTGTCCTCAGTGGGAGGTTAGCTTCTTTGTGTCATTTTGTGGGTTCTGTAGCTCCAAAGTTTTTTCAGAGTCACCTTTTACATGAATTGGAGGGTGTGGGAGCCAGAGCCAAGAGGAAGTCCTGGTTCTACTCTACCATCTTGACTTTGCCCCCCATCTTGTAGTTATTCTGAATGGAATTTCTTTTTCTAGCTTTTTCTGATGATTTTGTTTTGTTTTCTTTGCAATATATAGTAATGATTATAACTTATATGCATTTATTTTATATTCTGCAACTTGGTTGTATTTATGAATTTAGTTAAATTTTTGGTTTATTCTTCAGTGTTTTAAAGTATATCATCTTCAAAAAAGCAATAATTTTTTTCTTTTTTTAATCTATGCTTGTTCCCTCAGTTTCTCTTTCTTGTATTATTACTGCAGAGAGCATATCTAGGGCCATGTTAAATAATAAGGGTGATAATGGGCATCATTGCTTTACTTCTGATCTTACGGAAAAGGCCTCTAACTTTTCCACATCACCTGTAATGTTTATTCTTGATTTTCCATAGTTATTATTTACTACATCGAGGAAAGGTCTATTTATTCTTGTGCTTTCTGAAGGTTTTAACAAAAAAATGAAAGTCTTTTCAGCATCCATTGATATAATCATGTGGTTTTTATTACTGATTATTAACATCGTTTTTTGTATTTATAGTGTTCCTGATGTTGAATCAGTTTTGCATTCCCTAGTATGAACCTCACCTGGTCATAGTATATAATTTTCTAATATGTTGTAACCTGCTTTGCTAATATTTTATTTAAAATTAATATTTGAGTCAATGTTCACTAGAGTTATATCTGGTTTTTTCCCCTGTTTTTCTCTCTCCCTGTTTCAATGTATGAAGACCATATTTATATCATGGAAAGAAATACCGGCCGTGCTGGCGGGATCTGCACACTCTTAGCTCTTCTTAGAGCCTTGGGACTGCTTGGAAATTCACTTTCCACCTAGCTGCTTGTCTGCTTCAGGGTTTCTGCAGGGTTTTGGTGGTGGCACTACTGTGCTTCTCTAGGCTAATCAGAGGATTCTGCAGCTGACTTTCCTTCTTTCTTTTTTTTTTTGGGGAAGGCAATTGGGGTTAAGTAACTTGCCCAAGGTCACAAGGCTAGGTTTTTGTTTTGTTTTTGGCGCTCTACTCACTGCGCCACCTAGCCGCCCCCCTTATTTCTTTTTTAACTGGTGTATTTTTAAAGCTCTATTAAAGTATGTTCAAGGGCACTGTGTTCCTGGGTTCCTCTGGGTCCTAGCATTCCCTTATTTTTCCACAGTTCCCCTATAGTTGCTTTTCTAGGATTCTTTTGCCTCCTATGTTTATGTTACTAAGCTCTAGTTTTCTCAACAACAAAACTTGGAAGTTTTCTGTTCTTGTAATCACCCATTTGCATCCACCCTCCCTGCCCCCAGAATTATAACTGTTTTGCAGGGTGAGTTATTCTTCCTTGTAAGCTTTTTTCTTTTCCTTTTGGTATATCATATTCCAAGATTTCCTTTCCACTGTAGTTGATCCTGAGTCTTCTGTGCCTCTGACAGTAGTTCTTTGGTGCAGGATCAGTTTCTTCTTGGCTCCTGGAAGTACTTTTTTTTTCTCTGACTTGAAAACTCCAAATTGTTTCTACAAAAATTTTGGGTACGTTCAATTTGGGATTACTTCTGGGAGGTGACTGGTAGATTGTTCCTTTTTCACTCTGCCCTCTGGCTCCAAGAGTTCTGAACAGTTTTATGATTTCTTGAAACATGGCACCTGTATTTTTGTGTTGTTTTGTTTTTTGGTCATTGTTTTCAAGGAATATATTATGGCTTATGTATTATTTTTCTCCCCTGCAATTCTACTTGTGATTATTTTGAAGTTATTTCCTTGCTATAGGATTTTCTTTTGGGATTCTTTTAACCTATATTATTCTTCATTGTAGTAGATTTTTCTGTTTCTTCATTTCCTATGCTTTTAGTTTTGGAGTTAAGTCTTTGTGCTAGGACCAGGATCTGCCCCTATCATTGTACTATTAAGTAGGGTGAGTAGGCTCTACTTACTTTACTCTGCATCAGTTCATAGAAGCCTTTACATGCTTCTCTATATTCACCATATTCCTAATTTATTACAACACAGTAATATACTATTACATTTATCTACCACAATTTGTTTAGACATTCTCCAATTGACAGGCATCTGCTTTGTTTTCATTTCTTTGCTATCAAAACAAACAAACAAAAATACTGCTATACATATCACCCCTTGATGACACAGCCTCCCGGAACATCCTTTCCAATACTGGTTACACTTTCACTCATTCCCCTCTGCTCACTGGTCATTTTAGGGAACTTGAAATACTCCCTGCTTCCCCACTTCCACGTTCTCACTCTGCTGCTGTCACCTCTGCTCCTCTGAAGTCTATATAATCAACATCTTTCACCCAATCAAAATCCAGGTAACCATTTCCTATAGCCTTCTAGGACTTTCCCCTTCTCTCCTCAACAAGTTCACTCTCTGGTTCACAATCTTTTTCTCCTCTCCAACTCCTTCTCTCATACTTTTGTTATTGTTGTTCCATTGTTTCAGTTGTGTCTAACTCTTTGGGACCCCATTTGGGATTTTCTTGGTAAAGATACTGGAGTGGTTTGCCATTTCCTTCTCTTGCTCATTTTACAGATGAGGAAAATGAGGCAAACAGGGTTAAGTGGGTTGCCCAGGGTCATACAGATAGTAAGTGTCTGAGGCCAGATTGGAACTCCTGACTCCAGGCCCTGTGTTTTATGCACTGAACCACATAGCTGCCCTGGCCCTCATACTAAGGGACTTCAAAATATATATTGACACTCCTTCTAATACTCAAACCATTCAGTTCCTCAACATGCTCACTTCGTATGACCTACTCCTTCCCACCTCAACCACACACAAACACAGTCAAACCCTTGATCATGCTGTCTTCCATAAATGTATCACCTCCATGTTCAAGAACTCTGAAATCCGCTTACTGACCATCATCTACTATCTTTCCACCTGTCCCTCTGCCTTCTCTTACCAAATCATACCCTTCATTTACACCATCACCTCCAATCACCTCAGTTCTCTCTCATGATATCACCCTTACACCAACTACTCTTTCCTTTCCCCCATCCTGACCCTTTTGTGAGCCAGTTCAACTCTACACTGTCCTCTTATCTTGAGTCCCATATTAATGACTGCAGATTGATGTCTATAGTACATGCCTTTACTTTCCCTCCTCTCTCTCCTTAAACCTGTACAATCTAGCTTTTGACCTCATCATTCCACTTGAAATGCTCTCTCCAAAGTTACCAGTGACCTAATCAACAAATGCAATAGTCTTTTCCCAATCTAATTCTTCTTGAACTCTCTGAAGCTCTTGATACTCCCGTTCACTGTACATTTTGGGGACATCACTCTCTCCTGGTTCTCCTATGGAATCTCTCTTTTTTGCTCTCCTTCATTTAATTCTCTTCCAGATCATGCCCACTGACTATAGTAACCCACAGGGCTCTGTCCTGAGCTTTCTTCTCTTTTCCTTCTCTGCTCCTTGGCTTGGCGATCTCATCAGCTCCCAGGGTTTAATTGCCATTTCTCTGCTGATGATTCTCACATTGGCCTATCCTGACCTAATAGCTTTGCTGACCTTCAATTTCCCATTGCCAATTGCCTTTCAGATATCTTGAACTGGATGCCCAGTAGACATCTTAAACTCAGTATGTCCAACATGGAACTTTTTACTTTTCCTTCAAACCCTGCCCCTTCCCGAGGTGTAGAGTGTGTTCAGAAAAGATGAGTACCTCTGGTACAAGGGCTGCTGAGCCCTTTTCAGAGCTGCTTCCGCCTTTGGTATCCACTTGATTCACCTCAATCTCACATGTGACTCCAGGAAGCTGTAGAATGCACAAACCCACTGGGGAGTTAGGAGGGTGTTTATCCCAAGCATGTGAAAACTGCCCCTGGCGGATGATAACAATGTGTTTCAGCAGCTGAGGCAGGCGTTATGGAGTAGAGCTTGGTTAGAAAGTGAAGACACCAAGGTCATTCACTGCACCTTTTGCCATCACCAGGTGTCTTGACTTTCATCCTGTCACTGAATTTGGATGCATCTGAAAGAGTGAGGCCAATGGCTTCATGCAACTATACCTCCTTAAACTCAGTTTATATGCATATCAAAAGATATACCCCATACCATTTTACCATTTTTACTTACCTCAAAGTCCTGTGGCAATAGGTAAGTGACAAAGCAGCAGGAGTGGATACATTGGGAGCTAACCCAATGTCATAACCCTGAATAAAGCCTGCTCAGGCCATAGGGTTGTCCTCTCACTTGACTGAAGCAGCAGTGGAATTCGGCAGCCTCCTGGGTGTCTGAGCAGCCTTTTTGAAGGACTACACTGCTCTCCTCCTGGAATGAGGGGGAGTCTAGAAAAGGTGCCCTAAAAAATTGCCTGCTTCATCTAACCTGGGACTGCCTAGTGCAGCAGGTGGGCATCCCACCCTAAAGTCAAAGCACAAAAAAATGTACAAAAACTTGCAAAGATGATTCCACTCACCACTGATACATGGAATGTATGCACACTTATGATAACATGAAATCCAAGAGACTTGAACAACAAACAACTCTTGTGGTGAGAAAATTCAGCAGGTATTGCATCCAAATTGCAGCCCTGAGTGAAACAAACAAAGGACAGCTTACCAAAGTTGAAACTGGAAATATATTTTTTTTTCTGGAGTGGCCACCATAAAGGGGATCACTATGGAGTTAGTGATGATGGCGGCTTAGTGTTTTCCTGCAAGTGTCAATTGCATTGTTGTGATTCTGTCATTCGTTCCTAAAAACTTGTTGACTAAATTAGTTTTAATTGAAAAACCTACACTAACTTCACAGTGATCCCCTTCATGGTGGCCACTCCAGAAAAAAATGTATTTCCAGCTTCAACTTTCAAATACAAGAAGCATGAAAAGGTACCCTACAGGAAAGTAGGGGGGAAGGGCATAAGAGGGGAGAATGGTAGAAGGGAGGATAGATTGTAGCAGGGGGGAGTATTCAGAAGCAAACACTTTTGAAAAGGGACAGGGTCAAAGGAGAAAATAGAATAAATGGGGGGGGGCAGGATAGGATGGAGGGAAATAAAGTTATTCTTTCATAATATGACTACTATGGAAATGTTTTGAATAACTACACATCTATAACTTATGTTGAATTGCTTGTCTTCCCAGTGAGGATGGGTGAGGAGGGAAGAAGGGAGAAAATCTGGAACTCAAAGTTTTAAAAACAGATATTAAAAAATTGTTGTTACATGTAACTTGGAAACAAGATGTACAGCCAATGAGGTATAGAAATCCATCTTGCCCTACAAGAAAGTAAGGGGTGGGGGGCAGAGCCAAGATGGCAGAGTAGAAATAGGACTTCTGTGGCTCCGGCTTCCACCTCCCCCAATACATGTAAAAGATGACTCTAAACAAACATTAGGGCTACAGAACCCACAAAGTGACAGAAAGAAATAAATTTCCCTCTGAAGGAAGCCTGGCAGGCTGGCAGGAAGGGTGGATTGCAGCATGCTGGAGCCAAGCACAGTACCAACTGAGCTGTGGTTTTAGCCCCAGGGTGGCCCCAACCAGCAGACTTCCCAAGAGTAAATACCAGCAGCTATAGTGGTTTCCAGACTTCTCAATCCACAGATGCCAAAGACAAAGTAAAAGGTCAGTGCAGAACTTTGTGGGAACAGGGGGAGTACACTCTGGCTGCTACCTCCAGCTGCTTTTCACCGGGTGAGAAATGGAGGAGGCTTGGTGGCTGTAGCTGCTGCCACATGGCTGCACCTGCTTGGATCTGGATTGCAGTCTTTTGTGGTGGTCCTGGGGTATGTGACCAGTGAGCCATAGCATGTGAAGGCTGTAGAGAGGGTGCCCATCTAATAGCTCTGGCAGCTGCAAAAACCCCAGAGATTTGGGACATAGCTCTCTCCATTTTGGAAGCAAAGCTCTACCATGGCAAGAGCTCAAAAGTCAACTAATCGGCTGCCAATATGAGCAAGTGCAAGAAGTACAAATAAATAATAGAATCCTTTTTTGGGAACAAAAAGGATCAAGGCATGGAGTGGGAGGAAGACAGTGAAGCCAGAAATCTTGCATCAAAAGCCTACAAGAGAAATATGAACTGGTCATGGAGGAGCTCAAGAAGGATTCTGAAAAAGTAAAAGAAGTGGAGGAAAAATTGGAAAGAGAAATGAGAATAATGCAAGAAGATCATGAAGAGCGAGTCAACAGCCTGCTAAAGGAGACCCAAAAATACACTGAAGAAAATAACACCTTAAAAAATAGACTAACTCAAATGGCAAGAGGCCCAAAAAGCCAATGAGGAGAAGAATGCTTTAAAAAGTCGAATTTTCCAGATGGAAAAGGAATTTCAAAAACTCACTGAAGAGAATAATGCCTTCAAAATTAGACTGGAGCAATTGGAAGCTAATGACGTTATGAGAAATCAAGATACTATAGAACAGATCCAAACAAATGAAAAAATAGAAGGCAACATGAAATAACTCACTGGAAAAACCACTAACCTGGAATATAGATCCAGGATAGATAATTTAAAAATTAGTGGTCTACCTTAGAGCCATGATCAAAAAAAGTTGAACTATTTACATACCTACATGGAAAAATGATAATTGTAACTCATGAGATTTTTCTTAGTATAAGGATAGCTGAAGGGAATCTATATGTATATAAATACATATATATGAGGATGTATGTGTATATAAATATATATGTGAGTGTGGGCATTTGTATGTTCATGTATACATAGACAGAGGGCACAGGATGAGTTGAATGTGAAGGGATGATATCTAAAAAATAAAATTAAGGGGTGAGAGAGGAATATATTGGGAGAAGGAGAAAAGGAGAGATAGATTAGGGTAAATTATCTTATATAAAAGAGGCAAGAGAGAACTGTTACAATGGAGGGGAAAAGTAGGAAAGGAATGGGACAACCTGATTCTCATTGAATCTGGCCTAAGGAGGGAATAACATAAACACTATCTTACCCTACAGGAAAATAAGGGTATGGGGGATAAGAGGGGGAGGATAAAAGGGGGGGAAGATTGGGGGAGAGAGTAGTTAGAAGCAAACATTTTTGAAAAGGGAAAGGGTCAAAGGAGAAAATAGAATAAATGGCAGATGGGATAGGATGGAGGGAAATATGGTTAGTCTTTCACAATATAACTACTATGGAAATAATTTGGGTAACTACATATATACAATCTATATTGAATTGCTTATCTTCCCAGTGGGGGTGGGTGAGGAGGGAAGAATGGAAAAAATCTGGAACTCAAAAGTTTTAAAAACAACTGTTTTAAAATTGTTTTTTTTTTTTTTTTACATGCAACTGGGAAATAGGATATATAGGCACTGGGGTATAGAAACCCATCTTGCCCTATTAAAAAGTAGAAAATTAGGGGGGTGAAGGGGGAGGATATATGAGAACAGATGGGGGAAGGGGTATTCAGTTGGCTTGCTATTTGGGGTTGGGGGGTAGGGGAAAGATTGGGAGACAAAACATTGTAACTCAAAATCTTGTGGAAATGAATGCTGAAAACTAAAAATAAAAAAATTAAATTAAAAAATAATAAAAAAAGAAAGTTAGGTGGAAGGGCGTGAGGGGAGGGATAGAGGGGGATATAACAGAGGACAGACTGGGGGAAGGGGTAATCAGTATGCTTCCCATCTTGGGGTGGGGGGTAGGAGAAAATGGGGGTAGGGGAAAAATGGGGTGAAAATTTGAACCTCAAAATCTTGTGGAAATGAATGTTGAAAACTAAAAATAAATAAATTCTAAAAATTTTTTAAAAATAAAAAGAAAAAAAGGCAGATGAAATTCAGTTTTATGCTAATAATAATAATTCAAAGCATTTTTATGATGCCCTGAAGGCTATTTATGGGTGGAAGGCTTGTGGTGTATCCCAACTACTCAGTGTTGGTGGAGCTGGATTAATTAGTTGATAAAGACATGATCCTGGAGAGATAGGCTGAACATTTCTACAGTGTTCTTAATAGACTATAGTCAACCAATGCTGAAGCCACTGACCTTACATCTCAGGTTGAAGTCAATCCCTCTGTAGCTGAATTTCCACCCGAGGAAGTTTTGAATGTCATTAGGCTCCTCTTGTGTGGCAAAATGCCTGGTGCTGATTCTATTCCAGCTGAGATGTAAAGGAAAATGGTCAATTGTTTTTACAAAAGCTGACTGAGATTTTCCAGGATATATGGCAAGAGGAAGTTATCCTCCAGGAGTTCAAGGATGCCTTCATTGTCCATCTTTATAAAGGTAAAGTAAATAAATTGTTCTGTGATGATCACAGTGGGGTCTCTTGCCTAGTCATTGCTGGCAAAATTCTTGCCAGAGTCCTCCTCAATAGGCTAATCCTTCACCTGGAAGATCAGAACCAGCGTGGGTTTAGAAAGTGCCAGGAACAGAACAGAGGTCCATAAAAAATATTCATTGATCTAACAAAGGTCTTTGATACTGTCAGAATCACAGTAGCACAAAGGAAGCATGAGATTGTGCAAATTTAGAGACCTCTCCATCCCAAATGTTTGTATAGACTATTTATGTCCCACTTGTGGTAGAGCCTTCCAAGCTCATATTGATCTGATCAGCTGGGGTCAGGCATGCTGTGCCTTGAACTCCAAAATAGTGACTTCATTTTGGTCCTCTTTGAGAATGAAGGACAACAACCAACTAACCAACCAGCCACATTTCCTAGTTTCCCTATTACTGTAGAGGGCACCATGATTCTTCTAGATGCCCAAGTTTACCACCTAGGTATATTCCTCCACTTTTCACTATCTCTCATCTCCACTTGTCTAATCTGTTGCCAAGGCCTATTGATTTTACTTCTGCAACATCTTTCCAATACATCTTCTCTCCTCTGATGTTGCCACAACCCTGGTGCAAGCCCTCAATCACCTCACCCCTGGTCTATTGTCTGCTTGTCGATCTTCCTGCCACAAATGTCTCCCCACTCCAGCCCACTCATTATCCTAAACTGCAGCTCCAAACAAATCACTTCCATACTCAATAAATTATGACGGCTCCTTGGTGCCTCCAAGACTAAATACAAAATCTTTTGGCATTCAAAGACCTTTATAACATAGCTTCCCCACACCTTTCTAGTTTTCTAACATCTGCAGGCATTCTTTGATCTAGTGATACCGGCCCCCTTTCGGTTCCCTGTGCAAGATACTCAATTTCATAGCTCAGAGCATTTTCTCTATCTCCCACACCTGGAATGGTTTCCCTCATTTGTTTTTTGGCTTTTCTGAAGTCCCAGCTAAAATCCCATTTTCTATAGAAAGTCTTTCCCTATCCTTCTTAATGCTAGCTCCTTCCCTCTCTTAATTATTTCCTATTTATCCTGTATATAGCTTGTTTATACATATTTATTTGCTTATTTTTGCCTCCTTTAGATTGTAGACTTCCTGAAGGCAGGGACTATCTTATACTTCTTTTTGTATCATCAGCTATTAGTATAGTGTTGACTAACTGACCTAATGCAGAATAAAGTAAGCAGAACCAGACAATTTATGCCATAACATCAATATTATAAAAATGAATAATTTTGAAGACTTTATAAACTGGTGTAGAATGAAATAAACAGAACTGGGATAGAATTTATATAATAACAAAACTATGAAAACAAACAACTTTGAAAGCTGTGAGAACAATTATCAGTGAAATGATTAGCCATGATTCCAGAGGACTCATGATGAAACATAACTATTAGCCCCCTGACATAGAGGCAAAAGATTTAGGGTGCAGAATGAAATTAATTTATATACACATGCACATATTTGTGTAAGTCAATGAGGGGATTTGCTTTGCTTTGCTGGACATAATTATTACATGAAATTTATTTTTCTT
This sequence comes from Gymnobelideus leadbeateri, assembly GCA_011680675.1. Taxonomy (NCBI): domain Eukaryota; kingdom Metazoa; phylum Chordata; class Mammalia; order Diprotodontia; family Petauridae; genus Gymnobelideus; species Gymnobelideus leadbeateri. Next base: position 26,551 of record WOXC01006816.1, on the reverse strand, counting down.
TTCTCTTTCTCAATAGTTAGAAGAAAGAAGACAGAAAAACAGATTTTTGTTAATTAAAAATAGTAAAATTAATCAAAAATACTAAACAGAGAGGTTGGGAGGGTTTACAGGTACGGAATGTTGCATATACTTTCAGATGAGGTTATTGTATTGTTAATTTTGCTTAGTTGTTTTACTTTGTTTTAAAAGAACCATTACAAATAAAGCTAGATCTTGGTTTTAGATAGATATTATTTATTATAATATGGAAAGATATATTCACTCCTATTCTTTTAAATTTCTATGCATTTAAATTTAATGCTTTGAAACAGAAATGGCTATTTTGTCAAAAGATTTTTCTGTGTTGATATAAGCATGTAAAATAATTGAATTAATAAGTCTACTTTTTTTGTTACTAACTTGGTTTGTTAGGTTTATACTTTTATTAAAATTAAACTAGCCTTGGGTTCTTGACATAGATCTAATGTATTAATACTGTATTATCTTTTTAATATATTGCTGTAGTCTCTTGGCTAATATATTATTCAATATTCAATATTATTCAATCTGAGTCTCTTCTTTATCTCTGGCTATACTTGTCTCCTAGAAGAAATTTCGTAAGATTTCTTCTTTCTCTCTTTTTGCAAATAAGCTAATATAGAAATTGTTTTTTCTTTGAATGTTTGATAGATTTCACTTACAAATTCATCTTGTAATTTTTTTCTTTGGGAGTTCTTGGCTTAGTTACTGTGTTGGAGAATATGTTATTTAATTCTCCACTTCTTATTCCATTAATCTAGCTATTTTATACTTCCTAAATATCAATGTATTTCATTTCAGTTATGAGCTTTTTGGTTTATAACCGAGTAAAATTTTTTCTAATAATTTCTTTCCCTCTTCACTTGTGAATCATTACTTTTAACTTTTGATATTGGCAATATGGTATTCCTGTCCTTAAAAAAAAAAATCAAATCATCTAATAGTTTGTCTATTGGCTATTTTCTCAAAAAAGTTCCCAACTTCTAATTTTGTCAGTTCAATTTTTTTCTAATGTTATTTATCTTTTTAATTTTCAGAATTTCTATCATACTGTTTACTTAGAGGTGGTTGATTTGTTGCTTTTAGTTTTTTCAGTTACATACCAGTGATAATTATATTTACATTGTTGATGTAAACGTATATATTGTTGATGTAAACTATATATGCAGTCACTTGGGCTAAGTGGTTCTGTCTATAGAAATTTATGGGCAAAACATTTTGTACTTTTCCACTGTTAACTGTGTTAGGCATATAAAGTTTGCAGCTTTTTGATTGCTTTTGCAGCTTTTTGATGATGAATTCTTGACCTGTTGTAGGGGCCTTAAGTAATTTTTTTTCCTGTTGCATTAGGTAACACTGCATCCTCTCCATGATGTGGTCCCAATAAAGAAACTCTGCCTATCAGAGCTTCATTCAAGCCTGGTATTGATAAGGGACCCCAAGAACTTTCCCATCATCTCTGGGTGTTTACATGTTCTCAACCAAGCCTATTCTTGGGTATATGTTTCTCCAGTTAATAAAACCACATCCAAACACACTATCTCATTTAATTCCCTCTATGACCCCTGAAGATGTTAGTTTTGAGGGCACCCTTCTCCCCCATTAAAATGTAAATACTTCATTATCATTTAGCCCTTTTCAATTGGTCAAATATATCTACCTTTCTGTTTCTATTGGCTATCTTTTTTCCAGTACACATTTACTACTAAGCTGTTGCTTTCATCAGGAATGTTTAACAGGGGCAGCTAGGTGGTGCAGTGAATAGAGCACCAGCCCTGGAGTCAGGAGGACCGGAATTCAAATGTGACCTCAGACACTCGACACACTTACTAGCCATGTGACCGTGGGCAAGTAATTTAACCCCAATTACCCTGCCCTTCTCCCCTCCAAAAATAAAAAAAATAAAAAAAGCAAAAAACAAACAAGGAATGCTTTAACAGTTCTCTATTCCTTAAAAGATTCATTTTTTCCCCCTGAAAGAGTATTCTCAATTTTGTTTGTAGGTTATTTTTGGTTATAAGCTTCATCTTTTGTCTTACAGAACACTGTATTCCAAGGTCTTCTTTCCTTTTAATGGGTAGCTGTCTTGTTTTGTGTGATCCAAAATGTGACTCCTTTTGATTTCCTGTTTACAGAATTTTTTCTTTGAATTGGAAGCTTTGGATTTTGACTACAACATCCTTGGAGTTTTCATTTTTAGGCTTCTTTCTGGAAATGACTGAAAGATAATTTCTTTTTGCCTTCTAGTTCTAAAGGTTTGAGGCAGTTTCATTCATGATTTCTTGAAATATAGTATCCAGCATTTTTTTGGGGGGGGTAGTTCTAATTAGTGCAATGATTCCCAGTCTCTCTCCTTGACCTGCCTTCCAAGTCTATTATTTTTGATAGTGGCTACCTTACATTTTAATCTACCCCTCCACCTCTCCACCCCCACCCTACACAGCAGTTTCATTTTTTTTCTAATATTTCTGGTCTCATCATGTTGGATTGCTTGGATCATTCTTATTTTCAATGATTCATACTTGGGTAAAGTTTTGCAACCCTCATACTAAGATATATGTCCCCCACTACTTCTTTCCTACAGGACTCTCATTTCATCCATATTCTTTTTTTTTTTTTTTTTGCTTTTTGGAGGGCAATTGGGGTTAAGTGACTTGTCCAAGGCCACATAGCTAGGTGTGTGTGTGTGTGTGTGTTGTCAGGCCGGATTTGAACTCAGGTCCTCCTGACTCCAGGGCCCGTGCTCTATTCACTGTGCCACCTAGCCATCTCTCTTCTTTTTAGAATTTTGAAGCTATTTGTGACTATCAGACTTTCTAATTATATCCAATTTTGACCACTTGAATTAGGCTAGATTTGTTCTTTGGCTTCTATCACATCAAATAAACAGTATCAATGTAAGGATATATAATGTGAGAAATTTTTATGAATTGGGCATGAAACAAACCCCCCCCCAAAAAAAAACCTTGAACAGCAAATAAAAAATCTTGACTAAGCAACAAAGTAAAAATTCTACAAATTAATGAGATTATTTTTTAAAAAATCAAAAGGACCACTGAATTGATGAATAAAAGTAGCTGTGTTTTCCAAAGGGGGAAAAATCCAAATAAAATGAACATTTAGCTAATCCGTTAAAAAAAGAAAATCAAACTGTTCATATAAAAAATGAAAAAGAACTCACAACTGGAGTAAATAAAGAAAATTATCTTGCCCTGTTATATGGTAACAAAACTGATATTAGGGGAGATGGACTCATATTTAGAATATAAATTATTCAGATTAACAAAAAAAAAGAAACAGATTATTCAAATCACTCAAAATCAGAAAAAGAACTGAACAAGCTCTAGCATCAGATGGATTCACAAGTGAATTCAATCAAATATTTGAAGGACAATTCATTCCAATACTACATAAACTGTGTGCAATTAAAAAAAAAGTACACTTCTAATCTCTTTCAATGGAACAAATATGTTTTTGAAATCTAAACTGGAGAGGCAAAGAAGGGAAATAAAACTAATAACTCATTTCTCTAATGAACACTGACTCAAATAATATTAGAAAAATTACATACTATGACTAAGTTGGGCTTTACTGGAAATACAGGGTTAGTTTTACATAACCAAAACTATAAGTATAATAAAATAATTAAAAAAATTATTTTATCAAAAGATGTTGGGAAAGTTTTTGTGAAAATTCAGCAACCATTTCTATTAAGAAAAATTCCAGAAAGTAGAGGAATGAAGAGACCTTTCCTTAAAACAGTAAATTATATATATCTAAATCCACAAGCTAACATTATATGTAACATATAAAAGTTAGAAGAGTTCCAAAAAGGGCAGGGGTGAAGCAAGGAAACCCATTATCATCACTACTATTTAATACAGTCCTAGAAATGCTAGCTGTATCAATAAGATAAGAATGAGAAAGAAGGAATAATTATAGGCAAAGAGGAAACAAAATTACATAATTCTGAGGATGCCATAATTATTTACTTAGAAAACAACAAATTGAGTATAAATTAATGAAACAAATTCTACCAAGTTGCAGAATATAAAATTAACTTGAAAATAAATCATTAGCATACCTATATTTCACCAACAAAACCTAGCAATAATATCTAGAAAGATATTCCATTAAAAATGATAGAATTTATAAAATATTTGGAACTGTACCTACTAAAAAACACTCGGGAAGCCTATGAAACACTTTGTAGAAATAAAGATAGATCTAAATAGCAATGCTACCCTAAATTAATTTAGTTATTCAGTGTATACCAAACTACTAAAGAAGTATAGAGCTACAAATAATAAAATTCATATGGAAAAATAATAGGTCAAGAATCTCAAGTGTGGGAAAGAAAGTGGGAAGGAAGGGAACTATTAGTGCCAGATTTCAAAATTATACTACAAAGCAGTAAGCCTTAAATCCACCTGGTTTTAAGATACTGTTTTGGGGGATAAAACTAATTATAGGATTTATTTTGCTTAATCATGCATATTTTTACAAGGTTCTTCCCTTCAACCCCAACCCCGCAATGGTGGGCAAGGGAATCATGTGGGAGGAAGAGAAAATAAATATCAGTTATTTAAAAAATTTTTTTTAAAATTACTTTTACTGGTAGAGAGAGATTGAGCAGTGGAACGTATTAAGTACACAGTATGTAAAAACAAACATAGCAGCATTTTGTTTGATAAATCCAGTTTATTCCCCCAGTTATTGAGGGAAGGCCTCGCTATTTGACAAAAAATGATGGGGAAAGAGGAAAGCAGTCTGGCAGAAATTAGGCTTAAACCAATACTTCATCTTATAGACTTAGACTACATAAATTAGACTTAGACCAATACTTCATGGAAAGCTCCAAACTGTGTGATTAAGATATAGAAAGTAACATCATAAACAAATTAGAAGAACAAGAAATTACCTTTTGGAACTATGGGTAGGGGAAGAATTTATGACTAAAGAAATGACACAATAAAATGGACAACTGATTATATAAAATTAAAGTTTTTTTTTTACAAACAAAGTTAATATAATAACAAAGGGAAACAGTTAACTGGGAAAAAGTCTTTGTAACAAATATCTTTCACAAAGATTTCATTGTAAAGATATATAAGAAGCAGATTTAAATAAAAAACTAAAGAGCCATAAATAATAATTGTATTAATAACAATAGTTGTCATTTATATAACACTCTAAGGTTGCAAGTATTATACCTGCATTATTTTATTTTATCCTCAAAACCCTGGGAGGTAGATGTTGTTATTGTCCTCACTTTATAGATGAGGAAACTGAGGCAGAGGTTAAGTGACTTTTCCAGATTCACATAGTTACCAAGTGTCTGACGTTGGATTTAAACCCAGGTCTTCTTGACTCCAAGTACAACATTCTATCCACTGTACCAATCTGGCTATCTCTTGAATAGCTAAATAGTCAAAGGCTATGAACAGGCAAGGAAGAAATCCAAGCAATCAACAATCATATGAAAAAATGTTCTAATCACTAATAATCAGAGAAATAAAAATTAAAGCAACTTTGAGGGCTTACCTCACATCTATCAAACTAGTAAAGATAACAAAGCGGGGAAAATGACATAAAGTTTGAGGATTGGAAAGTAAATGTGCTAATGCACTGCTGGAAGAGCTGAATTCTGGAATTCAATTAGAACAATGCCCAAGAGGTGACTAAACTGAGCATACCCTTTCACTGTATAACTACTGCTAGGCCTATAGCCCAAAGAAATGAAGGAAAAAATTGGAAAGATCTTTATGAACTGATGCAGAGTGAAGTGAGCAGAACAGGAACAATCATTACAGAACAAAAAACTTTAAAAGACTTTAGAAATCTGATCAATACAATGATAAGTCAAGTCCCAAAGAATGAAATATATTACTCACCTATCTTAAAATGCAGGGGGAAAGATACACTATCCAATATGGCTAGTGTGGGAATTTGTTTTTTATATGTATTGAAAGACCTTTCTAAAATAAAATTTGCTCAATGTGGGAGGAACAAATAAATAAAACAATTAAGCAATAAATTACAGGGTAATGTAAATAAATACCTCAAGGTAAACTATCAAAATGAAGTATTTGCAATGTCCAAGTCACTAACTTTTTATCTCTTTCAGATTCCCAAAACCTGTACTATACTTAAAAGTTCATCCTGATTTCAAGAGAAATGCATTCTTTTACAAAAACATAATCAAGTAAAAAGACTAGTATAATATGGTTCATTTCCTAAACTATAACTTAAGATCACTCATTCAGAATATCAGTTTATGGTTTTTCATCCTTACATTTCTATTCCACATGCAACACAATTTGTGATTTCTTTAATTTCATTTTTAATACAACCTTAAAGACAAAGAAAAAGTGAAATGAAGCTTTTATGGAGATTTTTTTCCCCACCAATTCACTTAACCTGGTAATTATTTAAGAGATTTCCCCCCCATACATTATCTTGACAATTGGATTTTAGGGAACTGTATGGTTTTTTAAAAATGTCATTTTCACACCAAATGGAACATTAGAGGAAATGAAGGGAATATTTTTTCTTTGAAATTGACAAAATTATAACAAAAAAATTTACGGACATTTTTAACAACTTTCTGAAACAGCCTATGTTAAATATCAACTTTAAGCTTAACATCACAATCACTCTATAGCCGCTATCTTTACAACAAAACCAGGTTTGTCTTACACCTAAATCTCACTTTTCAGCAGCAATAATAATTTCAAATATGTGTAGATGACTTTATGGTTTATATTTAAAATGCTGACCACTAAATTTTTAAGCAGCATGTTTAAACATTCTTTTGTTTTAAAAGTAAAGCAGAGAACACATGCAACTTAAATTCTAGTCAAAACTTTTGGGTAGTTAGAAAAATGTATGGCAAATTTGATTTATTTTTTTAGACAACTCTAAGAAACACCAACATCTGACGCTTTGCTTTTTTGTTTGTTTGTTTTGTTTTGTTGCTTTTTTGGAAGGCAATTGGGGTTAAGTAGCTTGCCCAAGGTCACACAGCTAGGTTTTGTTTGTGTGTGTTAAGTGTTGGAGGCCGGATCTGAACTCAGGTCCTTCTGACTCCAGGGCCAGGGCTCTACTCACTGTGCCACCTAGCCGCCCCTGACTCTCTTCACTTAATTCTTCTCTTTCCCCTAGACTTTTATTTTAAAATATTAAAGTAAGATTTCCCTGAAAGAGTTAAAACTAGATAGTAAAAACTAAATGTCAACAAACAAAGCTTTAATTATAACTTGGGGTCTCAAAGACAGTGGGTGATGCTAAATTTGATATGGTAAAAATACACTCTCTTACAGAAGAATGCATACTACAATGAAGTACAGATGTCACTTGACTTTTTCCTGTTGTAAATGATGTTTTTATTCAATGGAGTTCTTGTTAAAACTATATACTTTATCCATCTGTCAGCTACAAGTCATTTATTTATTGGGCAATCATCTAATTTCCATAAAGAGAAGCTATGAGAAAAGAAACACAATATTAGACTTCAAAACACTATCTTCCTAAAAGTAGGTTAAGACTAATGGTTTTAAGTTGCATGTAATCAAAGTACAATTATTTAGGCAGATTAGCAAACAACTAAATATTTATTATCTCTGCATACTACTCCAGTCAAATACAAATGAGAGAACATGAAAAAAAAATCGTACACCTTTATTTCTTTGAATGACTTAAACACAACATACAGAATACTGAAAACGAAGATGATATTTTATAATTATTTTTTCTGTGCTTCCCTACATTGAATACTAATCAGCTTTTGTCAGGTATCTAACAACCTGCTGAAATAGCTGCAGCTATGAGGATTCTTTTTTTCCTCTTTTTAAGGCTCATACCTTTGAGGTTATTCAGAAGAGGCCCCACCATCTGCTTTAACTATCAATTTGCATGGATTTTTAAAATAAAATCCCAACCAAAAGCGTTCCCAGTGAATTTGAGAGTACTTAATATGTACAAAAATACATAGCTTTTGAGAGCTGGAAAAAGTTTAAAACATATAGCACTTATTTACAAGCTCTGACCTTTGATACCAATAAAAATTAACACACATTTACTTTGTTCTTGATTTTTGGTGTAACTTAAAACATTATTTCAGTTAGTTTGGACTTTTTCCTTTCAAAATAATAATCAACCATATATACAAGCAAATTTACAAATGTGAACAAAATAGTTAGTTGGTATGGTATGACGATAGTTTGCTTGATCAGAAGTTTACTTCCAGGATCTTAATTTTTCCCCATAACCAAAGAAAAAACACACTAAGTCTCTGCAATAACCTCTATTGTTAATTAAACTTCTTAATGTCTACACTTACAATGTGAAAAAATGGTTAAATACTCCACAATTAAAAGTAAAGTAAAAATTTTAATTGAGATTAAGAGCTGGGAGGAAACCAACACAAATCAAAATAATCCCAAAGAACATAAATTGTGACAATTAAATTAACAAATATATACCTAAAATCAAGATCTGATTCTTCATCAACATTCTGGGTGGAAAAAAGGTTTCAGAAACATGTATTCATAACTAAATTAGATAAATGCCAATTTATTTTTCAAGACCAGGCCTGCCTTTTTAAAAGTACTTTTAAAATGGCTCAAAAACCAGATAAAAGTTCACTAGTAGACCTTAAATATCCTTGTAATTCAGACATCCCAAGGCACAGAAGGGGTTTAAGTTATTCCCCCATCCCCCTCTAATTCCTCCACTCCTCAAGGGTTTTTAAGAAAAGGTCACAGAGATGCTATGGAGTAAAAGATCACATTTTTCTCCTTAGGTGATTTAGGAAACTACCTTGGTCCAGAAATTGGGCAGCTGTGTGACCAAAAAGGCACACACAATCCAATAAGTAAGGATTATAAGATTTTGTTATATGTTTACCTGAAAGACAGATTTACATACAAAAAAGGAATCTGCAGACTAAAAGGCTGCTCAATTTAGATAGCCCAATTACAAGCATTTTTATTTTATCAGCAGCATATGACTAAGTTAAGAAATTTGGATGTCTGGGAGGACACTGTAGGAACACAACAGCAGGGATGTTGGGAGATGGGTAAATGACATAAATAATACACATCACACAGAACATTTTCTAAAAGTAACATTATAAACTATTTGATACAAGCTGCATTGTACACTGAAATCTGTACAATTGTCATATGCTTCCATGGTAGGCAAATGTAGCGTCACCACAAGTCTAGTTAGGGCCAGAATATTACAATGAAGAACAATCAGGTTATGATCCTTTAAAGTGCATTCATATCCAGTTTCTAATATTTGTTTGGTATACACACGGAGTCGTCATGTAACACTGACTTCCAGAATGTGGTCATCCTTGCTAGGGATTACCAGGATCTGCATGCCAGTGCTTGAGTTAAAGACTTGACCAGATGGAAATGGTTGTAGCCGGGGCATTGGCAAGCCTTTGTGCTCCACACTGGCTGCTGAATGGGAGCTGCTTTTGCTCTTTAGACTACTGTTGTCAGTCTGATCGTCCATATTCTTATCCACTGACAGATTATCATTTTCAATCCAGCTGTCTGAAAAAAAATAAAAAGTTATATTTCCATCCTCAAATCACTTCAAATAGAACTCTTAATATTATATTCACAAGAATAAGTTTAATCTTAAGCATTTATAAAGTATATCAGTATATTAATTTCTATTTCTTAGTATTACATTGACAAAATTGTATTTAAGGGAAAAGAAGAAATCTTTTCCTCACTTAAATTTTTTTGATATTTTGATAATTTATTGATGATTTATCATTTTCACCTCCCAATACATTCCAACCCCCTACCAGAGAAACAGAACCCTTCCTTGTAACAGAGTCAAGTAAAAGTAAAGTAAACACATTCAAGCTGTCTAAAAATGTGTAAGCATTGATATAGGAAGCCAAAATCCACCCTTCACGTTGTAGAGAGGGGATACGTTTCTTTCTTCACCACTGGTAGTCTGACACCTCACTTGTCTTTAAATACTGTTCATACTATATTATTGTGGTCACCGTATTAAACGGCCTCTTGGTTCTGCTCATTTCCTTCTTTGTCAGTCCTTACAGTCTGAATCACCCCGTTCGTCATTTTAACGGTACCATAGCACCCCATTACATTAACATGCTAGCTTGCTCAGAAGCTTCCCCAATTGATGGGCGCCTACTTTGTAATTCCCTGCTACAAAAAAAGGCGCCGCTGTATTTCTGGTACACATGGGGGTCCTTTCCTCTCTCTGAGCTTGTTGGGGATCACGGCGGATCACTGGATCAAAGGGTACATGTATGAAGTCCAGTGACTGCTCTCTGGAGTGGTGGGGCAGCTCCAGCAGCACATTAGTGTGCTGATCTTCTCCCATCTCTCCAACATTACCATCTTCTTCTTTGCTAATTAGATGGTAGTGAGGAAAACTCATGAGCTGCTTACTCTTCTAATTCCAACTTCACTCTTTTCATTCAAATGTTTTTTAATTTCATGTAATCAAAATGGTTCATTTTTTTTCTATAATCAAGAGTTTATATCCTTTTTTAACCAGTTATGTCTTTCTATTCTCTTGCTGATGTTTTTAAAATCTTTTATATTTGGTAATGTATGAAGGATTAGTGTAAACTTGTTTTTTGGCACAGTGTTCAAATAAGAAATAAAACTTAAGTGTATATTCCCTCAAACACAAATTAAAGATCATATTTTGTCTTTTTTTTTTTTTTGGAGGGGGGAAGGCAGGGCAATTGGGGTTTAGTGACTTGCCCAAGGTCACACGGCTAGTTTTTGTGTTAAGTGTCTGAGGCTGCATTTGAACTTAGGTCCTCCTGACTCCGGGGCCGGTGCTCTATTCATTGCGCCACCTAGATGCCCCTAAACATCGTATTTTAAAAAATTTCTTCAGTTACATCAGAAATCTCATTAAATATTTGTTAATTTGTACAAATTCTTAAAAGCACTACTTTTATTTTCTCTTCTGCACTTAAATCATTCACACAATCTCTAATATGGAGACTTCCCTATTAAAAAAAAAAATTCTTACCAGCATCAAGTTGTGTGGAATGAGCAGAATGATGAGGGAGGTATTTAAACAATCTGACATCAGGAAAGGGAAGATATCCAGCAAAGAGAGGCATCACTTCCATATGGACTTTATGAGTTGCTCGAGCTGTCACAGGCATTGAGATAACTCCAGAACTTTTCCCACATACTGCCCAATTACTACTATTGTCAACAACTGGGGGAAAAAAAGGAAAGGTCTGTTTCATTTATAAAAACAAAGTCTTTCATTATATAAACCAATTTCTCCCCTATGTATTTATACAGGTTGTCCTTCATGCTCAAAATTCCTTAGTTCCACCTCTTGGAAAACCCAACTTCCTTCAAGGCCACCTTTCCTACTTAGTTGCTAGTGGTTTCTCCTTTCTCAAACTATCATGCACTTACTTATTTACATCTGATTATCTATTATAGTAGAATGTGAATTCCCAGATGGCAAGGATGGTCCTGTATTTCCTCAGTTATTTTTAATGCCTATTACTATACTTCACACATAGTGCTTCATAAACGTATGCAAAGCTTATCCTAAGAAGTGTTACATTTTATTGCATATTTAGTTAAAAGCTTGATGATTTAAAAATGAAGATACTTTGATAACTTATTTAATTTCTCAACTTTTCCAATACTTAGAAAGGCCCATGATTTCACATTCCAATCAACATTTATTAAACACCTGTCATATGCCAGACAATGTGCTAAGCCCTGTCGACACAACAGACGGGCCTTGCCCTCAAGAAGCTTACAGCCTGAAGGGGGAAACAACACACAAAGAGAGGCAAGAAAGAGAAGAGAGGGAGGGTAAAGAGCACACTCAGGGTGGAGACAGGACACAGCCGGGTACCCAGCACAGGAATTCTGTTCCAATGAGATGAAACAGGTAGGATAGCAGATGCACAGTGGAATGAACTGAGTCTGGTTCCTATCTTCTGTAAAGGAAGAAATAGGAAGGAATTTCACACTCTACCCTCCATCCCCCAATCAGAGGCGAGAGGAGGCTGAAGGAGGTGGTGCCAGTTGAGACTTGAGTTAGCAGTATGGTGGGGAGAGACATCTTGGAATTGAAACCAGGCAGAGTAGCAGACACAAAGGGAAGATACTCACTTCACTAATGTACATCCTAAACCATCTAAAATCTAGCTACAGAGCTGTAGGGACCTTAGGGTCTATCATCCAATTCCCTCATTTTACAGGAGAGGTAGCCTAAAGCCAGGAAGGTTGAATGGTCCTCTTAAGGTCACACCCTAAGTGTCAAAAGCAAGTTTTAAACCCTGTTTTTTGAGTCTGAGTTATTTTCCCCCCTTAAACTCTTTCTGGATGTTGGCAATATTTTTTTTCCTTTGACCTGGAAGCTCTGAATTTTGGTTATAATATTCCTAAGTTTTCATTTTGGAGTTTCTTTCAGGAAGTGATTTCATTTTGCCCTTTGGTTCTAAACATCTGGGCAATTTTCTTTTATGATTCCCTGAAATATGGTATCTAGACTTTATGGGGCAGCTAGGTAGCACAGTAGATGGAGCTTTGTGCCTGCAGTCAAGAAAATCTGAATTCAACACTGGCCTCAAACACCTACTCATCACTTAACCTCCATTTGCCTCAGTTTTGTCATCTGCAAAATGGGGAAATAGCAATTAACTCCTAGGGTCTGTTAAAATGAACTATTGATCCTGTATTTTATTTCATTCTTACAGAATGATTCTGTAATGTAACCATATTGTTGTCTATGTAACAACCCTTAGAACCTCTGAGTAAAAAAGCTCATGAGTTCAAAAGTTCAGTCTTTCTCTCACAAGCTAGATGACACAGTTCAGTTTTCCTACCAAGCACTTTTAATTAAAGAAAAATTTTGAGTTTAAGTTTAGAAGTTTAATATTCTCATTAAACAATTCTAAGGGAACTGCTATCTTAGCACCACCTGCTTTATGCCAAGGAAGTCTGTTATCCTTTATAACTTCCTGAGATACTTCTTGATATGTTATCTTCAAAAGCACACAAGTTGACCGTATCCCATGTTAGTCTCATCCTTGCCAATTAAAAGTGGTCCCTCCCAGGTCTATCAATAGCCTTAAGATGCTATAAATCCATAAAGCATTCCTTTAAGACACAGAGGGGTGGTCCAGGTCCCAATATATGTATAAACCTCTTCATTTAATGTAACCTCATGCTGCCCTCACCTCCATGACATTGCTAACCTTATAACAACTGTATTATTTCCTCACCTACCCTGTGCTGCTCTTTGTTCTATGCTTATAAATATAAATTGTATCTTCAATTTTTGGTCTTTTAGGTCCCTGAGGGAATCATTAGACCCATTCTACTGGCAGGTACCATCCTTATTAACAAAATGTTATCTTGTTTGGAGAAAATATGCCTCAGTCTCTCTCTGTTGAATTTCATTTGAGACAGATTGTTGTGAGGATCAAAGAGAAAATAAATGTACACAGCATGTAGAATGAAGTGCTATATAAATGTTGAATGTTATCATTACTCTTTAGTTATAGTTTTGAAGGAGTTCAATGATTCTTAAATTCTCTCTCCTTAACATTTTCCAGGTCACTTTTTTTTTTGGAGCAGGTCACTAACTTTTGATAGTATCTTACTATTTTTTCAATCTTTTGATTTTGTTCAAATATATTTTATTGTTTCATGGAATTTAACTGCTACTTGAGCCCCTTTAACAAGAAGTTTGTTTCTTGGGCAAGGTTTACCACCTTTTGTTCTAAATTATATATTCTCCTTCCAAGAGTGCTTTTATTTAATTTATAATCTCTTGCTCTATTTCTTCTAGGAATTTGTATTGTCTCTGTGGCCAAGTAATCTTCTCTGAGGTTCAGCTTATAAGTTGTTTTGGTTAATTCTCTTCTGGGTTTTTCTAGTAGATGATTCTTAACACAAAACACTTCTCTAGTGTTTGGCCACTTCTAGTTTTATCACATCTTTAGCCTCAGTTCTTGGCTTGAGATTTAGTACACCAAGGCTAGGTTTAGACTCTTCCTATACTCTGACCACGCTTCCTTGGATTTCTGTTATGGGCTTCTATTTCCTTTGGTGCATCTAATTTCTGACAGGGGGCAGACATTCTGGGTCAATTCTGTGGCAGGTTGTCCTGGATCATCTAGTGGATGGTTTTCTTTTGCTCCTTCTGGTTGTCAATTTTAGAGACACTTTTGTTTTCCAGAGTTAAGGCCCTGCAAACAGGGCTGTACCCTGAGCTTGGCACAACATAGTCCTCACCTTCTGGATGATCTCAGTCCCAGAAAAATCCAGAGTTGTTTCACACCAGCATTAGGTGGTCTCTGAACTTGAAAAAGCACCTGTAGTACCCATGTTTTGGTCACAAAAGCCCAGCTATCAATTAAACCTATCACATTATTACTGTTGACAGTGAAGGGCTACAGCTCACTGCATAGCCATAGGCAGAAATACTGAGAACTCCCCACTGGGGGAGGACTCTGACATATGTGTCCTTGCTTGTAAGCCATTTTCTTCACTCTGAAATTATACTTGTTTGATTCCCGATTCTCCTGTTTTGTTTAGCTCTGGCCACCCACAGTTTAGAGACCAGTTCCAGTCTGGTTGAAACTGATGGATGTCAGAAGTGGGACTGGACTAAGAACTGGGTCACTGGACTCTCCAGTACCAGTGGGAATGGTTGACATGGCTGGAGGAGCAGAACATAATTCAAGTTTCCCTAGAAATTTCCTTAATCTGAATGATCTATGGACTACCCTAAACTTATTGCCCCAGGCTTTCCTGTTTGTGGTGCTTCATCCTTTGCTGCTCTGGCAGGATTAGAACAAAAAGTATCCACAGATTCCAAGTGTTTTTGGGCAGTCCTAAGGCTAGATGAGGCAGCTAATGGATGTCTCTTTATATTTGTCACTGTTTAATTTAGGGTTCTGTTTCACTGCTAGAGTAAAAGTGAGAGAGTCAGGGTCTCGTATTACTTATCACACACCTATATGAGTTGGAAATTCACTCATTTTGTAGTGGTTATGAATGGATTTCCCTATTATTGTCTCCTGGATTTTATTGTTTGTGAGTTTATTTTGCAGACTACAACTTTACTAATAGCCTCAGATTCTTAGCTGATTCTAAGATTTTCTAAGTAAACCTTAACAGCAGCAAATAGTTTTGTTTCCTCTTTGCCTTTCTTTAGGCCTTTAATTTCCTTCTCTTTACCATTACTAGGATTGAGGGCAGCCTTGTTTGCTCTTTTTATTGGGAAAACTTCTTTTGTGTTCTCTGTAGCTTACAGTTTTAGATCCTCTTACATACTGTAAAGATCCCACTATGCCTTCATTTGGGAGTTGTTTTTTTTTTCAAAAGCATAAATAAATGCTGACACAAATATGCAGTTTTGATTTTATTATGTTAACTGTTTTCCCAATGTAGAACTATTTTTGTATCCCTGAAATAAATCCAACTAGATCATGATGAATTTCTTGGATAAACTAATGACTTCTTTTTGTCACAATTAAACCCCCCCCCCAACAAAATTCAAATGTATATTCATTCTTTGCTTTATCCTTTCCTAATTTAAATATTAGGACTATCTCATAAAAGTTTAGCAAAAGTGGTTTCTTTCTCAATTTTGGAAATAAATTGTGGAGTATAAGTATTAATTATCCCTTAAAAGTTTGTTAAAATTCTCTTGTAAATCCATGTAGACATTTTTCCTTTGGCAGTTCCTTTTTAACTAGTTTAATTTGCTTTTCTGAGACTTAGATTTCTATTTGGTATCATACTAATATGGATATTTTATATTTTTGTAAATTATCCACTATTCTTTTGAATTTTTAAGTTTTGTTGGCATATGGCTCTCTATGTAGGTCAGTCCTCCTTGATTATAGTGCCTTTCCTTTGAAATTACCTTCAATTTAGCTTGCATGTACTTGTTTGTATATAGTTTGTTTGCACATTGTTTCTCCCATTAGACTGTGAGCTCCTTCAGGGAAGGGACAGTTTTTATATTTCTTTGTATCCCTAGCACTCAGCACAGAATAGGTGCTTAATAAATCCTTACTGACTTAATTTGATCATTTTTATGTATTTGTTGTGACTTCATCTTATTTATTTTATTAATTTGAATTGCCTCTTCTTTTTATTAAAATTAAGTTGGCTAAATATTTATTAATCTGTTTAGTTTTTTTTTTTAAATAATCAGCTTTTAGTTTTGTTCATTAGCTCATAGTATTTTGGTTTCTTATTTATCTGTGGTTCCTATAATTTTCAAGATTTCTTCCTTTTATGCTTTTCTGGTTTTAATGGTTGGTTTAAAATGTCTTAAATACAGCATATTCATTAATCTTCTATTTTGTTAATGCATTAAAAAAGGAGATGTACTTTTTCCTCTAAGAAATGTTTTAGCTGCATTCCCAGAAACTTTGATGTATGTTATCATTGTTTTTCATATAGTTATTATGTCTGTATTTTGTTTTTCCACCTCTCTATTATTTAGTTTTTTACTATGAAGTTTCCATTTATGTTTGTGTCTTTTGCTTGGGCTCCCTTAAATGATTACTGCTTTTTGTACTATGGTCCTTGATGGATGTATTTAATGTTTCTGCTTTTTAAAGTTTTATTTGTAATTTCTCTGTATGTGATCTACTTTTGTAAAAGTACCACACTGTGCTGGAAAATATGTATTTTATTAAGTGGTCCAATTCAGAAGGCACCATAAATCTTTTAGCTCTGATTTCTCCAACAATTTTTTCAGTTTTCCTTTTGTTTCTGTTAGATTTCTCTGAGGAAGGAACTTTATATTAAAGTTTCTTAGTATTATTTATTGTGTTGCTTTGTCTTTTTGCTCAGCTAATTTTCCAAACGAGATATTGTATGTACAGCACTTTATAAATTTTAAAGCATATGGATACTAACTATTATACAATTAGCTATGCCATTAGGTCCACTGAAGTTTAATTCTGTTTTTGGCTCATCTTCTGTGGTTCCTTTTAGTATAACTTCATTGTTTATTCATATGAATTTTTATTTGTGCTTTATCTGACAGCAATGGCAGGCAGTTTCTGCTTTAGTGGATTCATGTGATGCATAATAAATGTTATTCAAGCCTCTCATTATGAGGATATGTGTGTTTCTTAAAAGCTTTGTTTTCTGCACTCTTGTTTTGTTAGAACCCATTCATATTTAAAGTTTTGAGATTTTTTTTTATTTTCCTCTATTTCTGTTCCTATTACTACTTATAAAAGAGATTTTTTAAAATTTCCCCTTCCTCTTTTAAAACAAGACTTTGCCCATACAATTAACTTGGATCACATTGATGCAATCCTATTCCTACAAGTTCTTTTGTCTTTGCTATCCTCCACACAGTTTATTCATCCTTACTCCTAGTTTTAGTTATGGATTTGTTTTTGGTTTTATTTAGTGATCTCTCTCCTATCTTTTCCCTTCTTTGTCTTCCTGTCACTTACATGGACAGTCCCCAAATACCCTCTTTTCTGCCCATCAAATTTTGTTCTTTTTTTGTATGTGCTCTTTTGTAAGAATTTCTTTGTTTTGTTTCTCATTTATTCTCTTCCATCTGGGAAGGGGAAGTAAATAGAGTAAAAAACATAGGTGATATAAAAATAAGGGTATCAATAAGAATTTGTCTTAAAAACTCTCCTCCTCTGCTGCCTATTCTGATATTTAAATGGATTAATGGCTATATCCTTATTTATTGCTTCTTTAATATCTTCGTGTTATTCAGGGAGTTAAAATTCCTTAAGTACCAGGTTAAGTTCCCTTTTATAACCAATTTTTATGTTACATGGGGCTGGTGGGTGAAGAAGTGGATAGTGTGTGGGGCCTGGAGTCAGACAGACTCATCATCCTGAGTGCAAATTTGGCCTCAGACACTTACTAGCTGTGTGACCCTAAGCAAGTCACTTTTGCCCCAGTTTTCTCATCTGTAAGATGAGCTGAAGAAGGAAATAGCAAACCATTTCAGTATCTTTGCCAAGAAAATCCCAAAAGAGGTAACAAAGAGTTGGACACAACTAAAATGACTGAACGTATTATTGCCTTCATATATCTTGCCCTATTCCCTCCACCTACCCCTTCCAGTTATACCTCATTCTTAAAAGTATCAATTCAAGAAGAGGGATGAAAACAGCAACTCAAGATAGAAATTAAACTACATCTTAAATTGTGTTTTTTTATTCTACATTCTGACTTCTCTATAATCAATCCCTTTCCCATTGGTCATATCAATTCTCATGTCTAGTTCTATGTACCTTCCCCACTGACATCATCTTCTGGATTCTAGCTCTACCTAGGAAGTCACATTTTTCTTCTTTTGGGGCAAATGCTGTCCAAAGGAGCATAACATACTCTAAGAATAAAGTCTCTCAAAATACTAAATTCTGTCATATTAAACACATCATTAACATATATTAAAACCACCATTAAGTCTCCACTTTGACATATATCTCTTTTCCCATGGGAGCCCTCTTCAGTGGGACTCCCTACTTTCTACTAATCAACTTCCATTCTCCTGCAGGTTCTTTCCTTGTTGAGACTACAGGAACTACCATCCTCTCATTGTTCACCCACGGATTTGATAAGGATACAGGTATATCATCATTCTCCCCTTACTGCTGCCTCTTGGGAGGCCTCTCCCTCTCCCTATTTATGCATTCTCACACTCTTGACTTGCAAAAAACTTGACTTGCAAAAAACTGAACTGATTCACCTCTAGGGGCTTGTAGATTTAGTTCCAATTTCTGCTTCTCCATCTTCACCAATCCTTTTTCTTTCTTGCTTTTTGGAGGGCAATTGGGGTTAAGTAACTTGCCCAAGGGCACACGGCTAGGTTTTTTTTGTTTGTGTGTGTTAAGTGTCTGAGGCCAGATCCGAACTCAGGTCCTTCTGACTCCAGGGCTGGCACTCTACTCACTGCGCCACCTAGCCGCCCCTTCACCAATCCTTTTTCAATAAATTCTGCTTATAGCTTTATTCCCTTGAATGTTTTAGCTCTTGATAACCCCCCTTTCCCCACTTTTAACTGCATATGTTAGCCTCTCTCTTTAAAAAAATAAAACTTCAAATAATGGGGTAATTTTAACTTATTACTTATTTTCCTTGGAAATTGTTTTTATTGACCTTCTTGTGTTTCTGCTCTATGAGGTGTTGGCAAGTCAGACATTCTTATGACGTGTTTCTTTTGGGTGGTAGGGTGGGCATTCAAGAATGCCTCAAATGCCGCTCTTTCATTTTTTTTTTTAAAGCAATTGGGGTTAAGTAACTTGCTCAAGGTTACACGGCTAGTCATTATTATTTATGCGTGGGTGCTCATTTTCTTGAGGCCGGATCTGATCTCGGGTCATCCCAACTCCGAGGCCGGCGCTCTTACTCACTGCGCCACCTAGCCGCCCCTTTAGGGCAATTGGGGTTAAGTAACTTGCCCAAGGTTACACGGCTAGGTTTTTGTTTGTGCGGATTAAGTGTCCGAACTCAGGTCCTTCTGACTCCAGGGCCGGCGCTCTATTCGCTGAGCCACCTAGCCGCCCCCCCCCCCCTCATTTAACATCCATGTTTTGTTTTGTTTTTTTAAAGCAATTGGGGCTAAGTAACTTGCTCAAGGTTATACAGCTAGTTATTTTTGTGTGGGTGCTAAGTACTGAGGTCGGACCTATCCCAAGAGACTTCTTCTTAAGGAGCCTTCCAGAAAAGTTTCCCTTAAGCTAAAAGATGCTTTAAAAACTCAGTTTTAAGCTGGCTTATCATTTTAAAGATGATCCTGTAAGTTTCCTCAGTCAACCTGAACACACCCAATCAACAATGATATAGTTCATCCAGTGGTTTTCAAAAACATCTGCATTTGCCGAAGACGTTTTTGAATTTAATCTAAAGATTATGACTGATTCAACAGAGAACAGTCTTCACCTAGTTATCAGAACATAGCATCCTGACACTTTTAAATGGAACAGGATAACTTAATTGATTCACTCCACTGCCCCCAACTTAAACACAATGAAATTAAAAAAAAAAAAAGTTGATTGCTCCATGTATAAAATTTCTTGTAAACTCTGAGGAAAGGTTTTTTTTTTTAAACCAACTAAATTATTTCTAGATCTGCCCAGACATACACACAGATATCTCTTCAGATTTTCACAAACTTTTCTATTCTCTCATTCTAACATCCCAGTACCCAAAAGTTTGGCCCAAAGAAGCTTCTCTGAAAAAGGTGTTACTAAATAATCTAGAAGTTTTGTTTTAAAATACCTTCATTGAAAAATAATAATTTGGCTCCAAATAGCTTATAGAGCTTAGCTGTTAAACAGATTCATCCTAAAAACTTGGTAATCTACATCCGCATAAAGGTGTCCATGTACCCACTGCTTTGGGGGTTAATCTTTCCACAGAGCTTGCTCTTTGCTGTTCAGTTGTGTCCAATTCTTCTTGACCCCATATGGGGTTTTCTTGGCAAAGATACTGGAATGGTTTGCCATTTTCTTCTCCATCTCATTTTACAGATGAGGAAACTGAGGCAGAGTTAAGTGACTCACTCAGGGTCACAGTAAGTGTCTGAAGCCAGGAATATGAGTTTTCCTGAGTCTAGACCTGGTGCTACTCCACCCCAAACATTCAATCTTCCACATGACTGGTACATATTATCCAAAAACCAGGTTTGAATAATGAATATTTCCCCAAATAACAGGAAAAAGTAGAAAATGAACAATATGGCTTTTTAGCCTAATTTTCTTGTCATTTAGTTTGAAGTTTAAATTTTTTTTTTCTTTTGCTTTTTGGAGGGCACTTGGGGTTTAAGTAACTTGCCCAAGGTCACACGGCTAGGTTTTTGTTTGTGTGTGTGTTAAGTGTCTGAGGCCGGATCTGAACTCAGGTCCTTCTGACTCCAGGCCCGACGCTCTACTCACTGCGCCACCTAGCCGCCCCTGAAGTTTAAAATTTTAAGCCAAAGTCATAACTAAGGACTTTGAACAAAGATCAAATACAAAATAAAATTTTGATACCCTTCCAAAGGAAATTCTCTTTAATAAATTTTCCACACAATTTGCTCAAGTTTCATGAGGACTCCAGATGGAGAAAAATGACTGGTTTGCCATGTGCTCCTGTTTTAGCCCTGTCATTCAGAAGAATTTTTTTGCTTCAAATCTATCATAGCTGTTTTTGTATCATCTGTCTCAATGTAGACATGATGCATTCCTCTAGCTGTGTTTTTCTGCAGAAAGTCTTCCAATTGTATTTTTCTCAATTACATGCAATAGTTAGAACTTGTTATTTTTGAATTTCATTAGAAGAGTAGAGAAGATGAACCACTTCACTTACCCAGGCCCCTAGCACAGTTTTAGATTTGGCTATCTTCAAATTAAGTACTGCAATTCTTATATGAGTTAGTCTATCTAGATTCCACAAAGTGCCTGAAAATTTCTGAGACAAAAATAGTTCTCACGGTTGGGAGCAAAACCATGAAGTCTGGTGAAAACCTATAGCACTTTTGGATGTCAATGTATGAGTTAAGATTCCAAAACTAACTCAAAAGATTCCCAACTTCAGCCTCTCTTAGCCGACTTGGCCTTTACAGTTCAGCAAAGGATTTTCACATAGTTCCTATTCTTGCAACCACAGCCACAGCTGAGAGCCTTTCTACTACCTTCTGTACATGAGCTATCTTAAAGGAGTAGAAGAGGTAGCCTCTATATTAGATATTCTTTATGATTAGAATGATGAAAAAAAGTTATCATCTAGTGGCAAACCTGATCATAAGCCTCTCTGCATTCAGATTGGTTAACTTTTAGATGAAAGATACAGAGTCAAGTGATGACTTGTAAAATCTGCCTTTTGGTAGGATCCATCAGAGCTTGTGCTTCCCTGGTCATGTTTTTGAGAACTCATAGAAAGTTGGTTACCAGACCATTTACAGTAACAAGTGAGAATTTTTTTCAGTTACCAATGATTAGTATCTGCTAAAGCAAAGAAGGGTTGCAATCTGAATCACTGCAGGGAATAGGCACACAAATGAAATGATATATCCTTGAAGAGGCCATGGAAGAGAAAAGGCAAATAAACTTTTGTCCACAAGAAAAAATGGAGCAAGTCAGTAGAAGGAAATCGCTCAAAAAGTGATATAAAGCCCTATTATTTCATTTAATAGATACCAAGTATCTTTTATTATGACCCTTGTCCTGTACAAGACACTGTGAGAGACATAAATAAGTATGACAGAAAATCCCTGACTATGTAGCTTATTTACAATCTAGTTAAATTAAAAAATGAAAAGATTCAAAAGTATACGATGATGTCCAAAGAGTGTACGGTAAGTTGCCAAATCAACATTATAGGCAAAATAAGAGTGCAGAGGACAGAAAGATCACTTTAAGTAGCATTGATCATGGAGGGTTTAATGGAAGAGATGGAAGCTATGTACTGAAGAAGGGGCAGGAATAAAATTATCAGGGGAGCCAGGAATGTAACCTGGATTCGTGGTCAAGAGAAATTCAATTTTAGATATGATGAGTCTGAGGTAGTGAAAACATTCAGTGGGTAAACTGGGAATGCAGAGCAGGAGTTTAAAGGACAGGCCATGGCTGATAATAGAGGGATAGAAGGGAAAAAGGGAAAAGGTGACTAGCTTCAAAATCTGCAAGTGAATCTTAGTATTTTGTTTATTTAAGACTTCATCATATAATGAAATGCAACTGTGCATTCCAATTTTTAAGGGAAGCAAATAATTTTGATACCAAAACATTCTAAGTGTTAGGAAGACATAAGCTTTATAATATGTAAGAGCAAAGCCACCTCCTAAAATCCAAATATGAAGCGGGCCATTTAATTATCCACAAAATGACAATGAGAAAGTCTACAAACTCACCTTCATACATAAGTTTTGTCGTGCAATAGTCATCGGATTCTGTTAATGCCTCGTCCTTATCCACCTCCAAGAGGTCAGAAAGTCGTGTGATGGACACCTCCAAAGAGCAGAGTGAACCTGTTTTACAATACTCTGTTCCTAAAGGAGGGAATATCTCAGCTTTCACATTATATAATGTCTGGGTGAGGGAGAAAGATACAGAGGAAAGTTAATTACCTATTGTTAAGAATGATTTATACTTAAGACATGCCCACCTGAATAATGAGTTATGCATTGCTACTGAATGAGGCAAATTTTTTTCTCAAAAAGAGCACAGATGAAGCTATAAAGTTATAAATGAAGACTTTGGAGCTAGTTATTTTACAATGTCTTTTCTCATTATAGATGAAATACCTTTATGACACCATTACTACTTAACAACCAGTTCTAAATTAACTTCTCACATATGATTAATATAATAGCATTTTCAGAATACATAAGTATCACTGAACTAGAGATTTAAAATTTGTTTAAGGGGATAATGGGTACACACTCTGACATTCACTTCTGGGGGTAAGGTATGCTCAGAGGAAAAAAGTTGACAAGCCCTTTGAAGAAAGAAAATCAGGCTGCCAGAAGCCTCAAGTCAGGTTAAAAAAATTTACAAGGATTTATAAGGATAACTAAAACCTAATCTTTTAGCAATATATACACAGTTTTTATAGGTAAATCTAAGATAATTAGTCTTGATCATTTGGAAGGAGGAGGAAGGAGTAACTCTATTGCCAAGGTAGTTCTCTTCCAATACAAAAAGTGCTTTTCACATGGATTTAGACAGTCTCTTGTCTATATATGGACACAAGGCACAATGATGATAGGAACTTTTTGCTGCCTAAAAATAAGAACATACAGGTGGACTATGTAGGAAAGAAAAATTCAAATGAAAAATAGAATTGGAGAAAGGTAATTAAAGTCAAGAACATTCAGAGATGAGAATTATCCCTATGTAATTAATATGCTCTCTCTGATAACCTATTAGGAAGTTATCTGAAAGCTAATTTATGCTTTCTAATTAAAGAGAAAGAAAAGAAAGCCTGGATGCTGTGAAGCTCTCAAAGCACTATTAAAGATAAAGCCAGAATAAGTACAGCCTAGGAAGCTCTGATCCTAAAATTAACAAATTAAGAGAATATGCCTAAATTGCTATTCTCTTATCAAACTGATTTTACTATTTAATAATTACTAGCTCTTGGGATTATCTAAATGGTTATCTATTGAGACTAAAATTGTAAATCATACTCAAAATTTTCCAGTACCACTTTCTGCTTGACATGTACATGGATGCTCACCTACTGCAACAACTCCACATTTTACTGTTACTGAAGCATTTTTCTTCTTAAAGAATGACTACCTAAATAGTTTAAGTTCACTCATTAGCTAATATTAAGTAGGTTTTTCAGGGGGGGGGAATCTTCGGAGGGAAGAGGCAAAATAAAGTTAATAGTTACTTACACTTAACTCTGCACATTAAAAGCATGCTATCTGGCAACTGGAAGATAAGGTAAAAAATATAAAGCTACCATGGAGTGAGTGAGTGAGTGTGTATGTGTGTGTGTGTGCGCGCACGCATGCACACATACAGGCTCATGTGCGTGCAGATGTATGTGAACTGTTTAGAAAAATTGGTTCTTACTGGCATAGATCTACATTAGGAATAAACAAAATGAATGCATGTAGAACTCAGTTACATCTCTTTTGGTCATTGCTGTCTTATGTTAGAACATTTTATAAATCCTATATAAATACGACATGTTATTACTCGATCCTTAGACTAGTTCCTTTGAGCAAGATAAGAAATACATTTAAAGTTCTTAAACTTTGTGGAAATTTCAGTTTTCCTTTGTGTTCATGTTTTTCCTTTTCTGTTTCAGGAAATATATTCAAGTCTGTGTCTATAAATACAGACGTGTGTATACACCCATATATTACATATATGTGTATACACCCATATATTACAAATACAAACATAAATAAGTATATATATGTATGCATCCCGAAGTAATACTTAATTAATCAACCTATTTAAATATTTTGCTTTTTTGGAGGGGGAAAGGTAGGACAATTGGCGTTAAGTGACTTGCCCAAGGTCACACACTAGTAAGCGTTAAGTATCTGAGGCGGAATTTGAACTCAAGTCCTCCTGAATCCAGGGCCAGTGCTCTATTCACTGTGCCACCTAGCTGCCTCTACTAAATCTTTTTTTTTTTTTAACAGAGAAAAGTCATCATGAATAACCTTAATATTATTTTGGCCACCAAGTACAAGTTTAGCCTTACGTCATTTATGGGTAAATAAGTTGATAAAATAACATTTGCAAATAATAAAGTCTGCATTTTGAACATAAAAATTTTTTAAAAGTCTTCATGACTTTAAAAGCTCTTTCTGGTCTCTGAGAATCACACATTTTAAACTAAAAAAAGAGTCTGCAATATTTATATGAAAGTTATTTCCTCAATCCTTTGCAGAGGTGGGAAGGTCTACAATGTGGAAAATGACATAAAGTTTCTTATTTTTTTTCAATGTACTGGCTGATCATCATGACTTTTTCTCTTCTTTTTCTTTTAAAAAAATTCTTTGCTACATGGATCTCTAGGAGGAGACAGAGGAAAATTTAGGCTATGTAAAAACAAAGAATATCTAATCCACAAATTTCATTTAAAAAAGAAAAAGTATTTTAAGTTCTTCAAAGAAGCAGTAAAGGCTATTTTTTTTTTAAAAGCAATTGGGGTTAAGTAACTTGCTCAAGGTTACACGGCTAGTCATTATTTATGCGTGGGTGCTCATTTTCTGAGGCCGGATCTGATCTCGGGTCATCCCAACTCCGAGGCTGGCGCTCTTACTCACTGCGCCACCTAGCCGCCCCTAAAGGCGATTTCTTAATATAGCTTAATAAACTAAGACAAACAGGAGCTAACCAAGGTTATCTTGGACTATGATTGTGTAGTATTTAGATGATGTATTATATGTCTGGTAATTAAAATCTAAAGAGAGTCAATGATAATATATTCCAAGTTAAAAGAATAACTATCACTTGTCTTATAGTACTTTCTGAATAAAGCTTAAATATAGATAGAAAAAAGTACATAGTATATGTAGCTTACGTGAAGAATTTATATTCTGACTAGAATACTTTTAAAAAGTGACTTCTTTTCATATATTTTTATTTCATCATTCATATTATCCCTTCCCAACCTCTTCTTTAAAGCACAGTAAAGTACATATCAATATAATACCTACAAAAAAATTTTCCACTTGGAACTCATAACTATATGGTTTTAAGGAAATGGACCGATCTTCAGAAACTGGATAGAAATCAAGTGAAAAGTGACAATGCAGAGAAGGTGGAAGTTCTTTTGTCCACGTTAGCTCCCACACAAAGAACACTGACTGCTTGCTGTAGATGTGCTGAAAAAAAAGTGATAATTTTTTATGACAGTTCCAGAAGTATCACATATAACAAAATTAGCCATTGCAGTTTAAATTAAACATTCATTTCATGCACAGACAAGAGTATGTTTGTTTGTTTTTTAAATACAAAGGCCCTCTTTTATGATATATACCTGTATGTATATGCTGCTCTTTGGTTCTGCATCACCCACTA